>CM065801.1:109973269-110642869 GCA_033398695.1 Orobanche coerulescens | reverse complement strand
CAAGTACCAAGAAGGAAATACGGAACATACCTCAAGATATGTAATGACACGACGAATCATGTCAGTTTAATCCGAGATCAGATCAATACAACATATGGACTGTAACACCCCCAGAATCAAACCGAGAATATTACACACTGCATACCCTCTCCGTGAGGATCCACCATGCTAGACGTCGAAACAACACAATACATTACATACCGACGTGATAGAATAACAGATCAATAGACTGATCTGATCTTACATCATTATCATACATCATTATTAAACAACTCTAATATACATAACTCTGTCTCAACTCATACCCATGCAAGGGTAAAATACACTCATAAACCAAAAAATACGACAGCGGAAAAGACCACACAACGAACTCCGACTGACTGCACCAAAAACTGCCTTCATGTGATTATTACCGATCATCTTCCATCATCCTTCGCACCGATCCTGTGTTTTGCTCCCAAAACCTGCATGTACCTGGACGCAGAACAGACATCCACCCCCCGATACTCGGGGGTTAGCAAAACCCCACTGTTTTGCTAGTACAAGTATAAAGTGCAAATACGAGCCATACACAACACATTCCGAGAATACAACGAAAGACTTCCAGAGATATTTCATTTGGATAAAGTAGTTCAAAGGATAAAATATAAAGGAAACCATTGATCATCTAAAATTGATTCAGGATCTCGGGAGTTTTGAAAACATTTGTGATTGAAAAGTTCTTGATTTATCGAAAGCCACTTAGGGTCACAGCCCAAAGTTTTATTTTCCAAAATACAATTTCGTTCAGAAAATAAAAGGTCCACGACCCAACCATTCACTTTAATTCACTACTAAGGACACATTACACACAACATATCACTTTTATGCCATTCTAGCCAAACACTAAGGCTCGATAAAAAATGTCTCTCGACCCCGAGCACAAAGCATTGTGATACTCCGGACATATCACAACCAATCATCAGTAAAAACACTCTGGAAAATCTCGTGACCCGGTCCAGCCATCAAGCCACCAAATCCATGTACGCCCCGTCGAGCAACCCCAGGTGAGAATACCCACTCGAAAGTAACCCTCGCGACCCGGTCCAGCCGCTAAGCCACCAGGTCCCTATGTGACCCCGTCGAGTCAACCCGGAGTGAGAGTACCCGAGAACAACCTTACAACTCTCATCAGTTCACATTTGAAACCACAATCCCCGAGGGTCAATCACACTATATATAGTCGAGGTACTTTGCTAGAATGACCAAATTGTCCAACACATACTCACGACCCAGAACTAATACCATCAACAAGGAAGCACACTATCTCAAAAGCACCGAACGGCACAATCAATATCACATAAAATCACATATTCATCGATAACCACATGTCTCCACGCACACATCTTAGCCAGATGATTAAACTTCAAAATTTACCGACGACATAATCACACATAATGGCATCACACGAAAGTAAGGCGATCCTATACTCAACACTAACATGCATATTCAATTAAGCACATTAATTCACGGAACACACGAGTCACCTTTTAAGAAAAGCATGATTGTAAATATACCGATTCTTTTGAAAATGGTTATAAACATTCATTTAGCACATATCGTCGATTACCAACCATTATAACCACGAAACACGTAATGTATGGGCAAGATAATTAACTCGATAATCGATATCAGACACTCTGACGAACACGGCTCCATCGAGAAAACTCGAACACCTACAATTCTCCAGATGGGAACAACAATAACACGATCGATCGGGAAGCTTGAAGAAAATGACGAAGGGAAGAGTTCCAACTCGATTTCTTCGCAAGGAACCTGACCCTAACATCATATCATCAATAAATCAACAATCGCATGAGGAAGAATAATCGTAGAATGCCCGAATCCCATTTATGACATTCTACCAGATACCTTCAAGGCGTCGATTAGGAACTCAACAAAAGGATGAATCAAACCATGAAACAACAAGAAAATTGGTAGAATACAACTTAATAATCAACAATCCATCACTAATATCGGTTAAAACGGATCAAACATACGAAATCAACCAAATCCCCAATTTTCCCAAAACTAAGATTTTAGGAAAGCTTACCCTGATTCGCTCGATCAAAGGAGGTTATGAATGATTAATCAATGATAGGAACTCCAGAACTTCGTGGATTCATAGTTTAGCAACATGCTGTAATACCCGGATTTTCAGTATAAATTTTTCGCGTTATTTTATCTAATGTATACTGTATAGTTTGGTATCTATACAGTATGGATAAAATAAATTGAGGACCGAGACAGTTATACTTGTGTAATTGAAGTGTTTGATTGACAGTTATATTCAGGATATGTTGTATCAGGTTGAACTGATTAGGATTTCAGGTATATTGTATGAGAATAATTTTGGGTTTAGTATATGTGTATTCAGCATGCCGTATGTTCGTATCCAGTATGTCGAGACGTCGGACAAGAACAGTTGAATTTTTGGCTAAGTATAAAAGCCATTACGTACGTTAATCCTTGGAGCTTAAGTACGTAAAATGTGTTAGCTTACGTACGTTATATAGTGTACATAACGTACGTAACAAGAGGAATCGGACAGTTGGGCCCGGTGTCGGCAGCTTTCGGCACGGATGTGGACAGGTAAGTCAACGGATGGAGTTACGTACGTTATACAGGGTGTATTACGTACGTAATACGAGTATTATACTATAGCAAGTCAACGTATATATTACGTATGCAACGGATTAAGTGTTACGTACGTTATGGGGCGGCTGGCCGAGTCCTGGCCGAGAGGACCTGTAGTGGCCGAGCATGGTCGGCAGTGACTCGCAAGGATGGCCGATCGCGGTCGGCAGTGACTCGCTGGGGGATAGGACTGGCCGATTACATACGTAAGAATGTGGCCGGTTACGGCCGTAAGGGCCGATTATGTACGTAAGCAGCTGCCGGTTACGTACGTAAGGCTGTCGGCAGAACTGAGCAGAAGGGTAGGCCACGGCCGGCTACGTACGTAAGGACCCGCCGGTTATGTACATAACGTGCCGGCAGGTCTCGGCCTATATAAGGCCTGGACTGAGTCATCCGACCATTTTCATGTTTTCTCTTCGTTTCTTCGCGATTTCTTCAGCAAAATGGATGGATTTGAGTAAGAGAAACTTATAACAACATGTTTTAGAAGTTGGAATCATGGATTAACATCATCTTCCACCCGGATCGAAGGTAAGAACACCTAAACTTTTGGTTTTTGGATGTTCTTGAGGTTTCTTGGTGTTTTGGCCGATTGGATTCATTTTGATTCAGATTATTGATAGAACTTGATTGTATACTCGTAATCATTCAATACTCTTGAATTTTTGTGGAACGAATTCGAGTATTTCATTGAATAATCGATTGAATTGGACTATGCCTTCAAAGTGTTCGATGAAATGTCTCAATGAGTATAACTTGGAAAATTCTACACGTTTTCGTATGAATGGTGATGGAATTGATATTGTTGTGATGATTCTTGTTATTTACGAGAATTTTGTTAAGGGAAGATAATGAAATGGTGATCAAATGATTCGATTATGTTGTTATGATTATGGAATTGTAGTATTCTCGATGTTCTTGGTAGTTTCTTGCGATTCATGATGTTATGAGTAGTATATATGTTGAAGGACATGATTATATATACCTTGAATTGTGAATAAGGATTGTTTAGATGTTAGAACACATCGGATTATGTCGTTTGAGGATTTTGAATGTGATGTCGGAATAAGTTGTGTTCTTAAGGAACTCTTGGATTATATATGAATTGATGAACATGTTTAAGTGATGTTGGTGTTTTGGATATGAATATGAATATTCATATCTAAAACTAAGTTATGTATTTTGGTACAATATTCGTATAGAAATACGGATATGATTTTCTGGTTTGATAAGATTATGATTCACTTTTGAGTTTAAGAATCCATACGTATTGAACAAGTGTTCAATTCGGATAATGGAATTATTTGAAACCTTTGGAATATGGTTATCTATAATGTTGAATTAATCGGATCGTCCGGATTGGTGATGATAATCGGTAATTAGTTTATATTATGAATTTACAAGGAGGAAACTTGTAATGGTATTTAAGATTGAATTTGGAATCGGTAATATTAGACCCTTGTTGGTTTAAATTGATTATTGATATGATCTTCGGATTGTGGAATCGTATTGTGGTTTTGAATTCGTGATTGATTGGTTCGGATTGTTTGGATTTGTATTTAATCGGGATATTGTAGAACCGTTGTGGTTGTTGATCGGTTATTTATTGTTATTTGTGATCATCGAGTTACGACTTGTATTGAGGATATGAGTTCGTATTTGTTGAGTTGGGTTATTTGGTTTTATGTATATGATCGAGGTTTCGTTGAACCGTTGAGTTTGTTGGTTGGGTATGTCGGTTATTGATTTTTATCGAATGTGTGTTAATCGGTTATTGCAATAGGTTGATATGTTTTGATTGTGGATTATGACCGTTGAGTTGCGGTTGAGGCTAAAGAGTTCGTAGATTGATTTTGGTCGGGGCTGAGGAGCTCGTATACTAAGGCAATGGATTTTGGTAACGGCTTCGTGGTATCGGTATCGAGGCAAGTTTCTACTTGTCCAGTTTATAATATTCGATGAATGGTTTCGTTTTCATTTCATTTATAATTCGTATAGCAATGTTGTTAGAAATGTAAGTTGTCGGGATAATGGTTTGTATATCGTACTCTAGTTGTAATAAATCATAAGGTATATGATTTAATTGTGTTCAGGGAAGACGTGAGTTATCTTTGGTCAATGATATAGAATATCGGATATCGAGGATAGTTATCGTGATGACATAAGTATCAGGATAAAGGTTTATTGGTATTGAATGGATGGTACCTTATTTGAGATTATTTGTATAACTGTGTATTCGTTCAGGGATGTTTTTCGTGGAAAGGATGTTGTCTTCGGCTTTGAGGTAACTTATGTATTGTTCAGTTATGAGATAATTATTATGTTGAGTTGTTGTATATGTTGTATGTTGAGGCTTTGTATATTGAGATTCGTACCGGTTGTTCGTTGAGGGATGTAGATCCCAGGACTATTGTTGGTATTAATGGTTGTGTTGATCGTCTCATTGGGGTATGTTGATGGATATGGTCCTCGGCTTTGAGGTAATCTAAGTATTTGTTCAGTCATGTGGATAATTAGTATGTTGAGTTGTTGTAGACGTTGAGGCTTCATATATTGAGATTCGTATTGGTTATTTCGTTGAGGGATGATGATCCCAGGGCTGATTGTATTGAGATCGTTGATCGTGTGGATTTTGGTAACGGCTTTGTGGTATATTGAGATTCGTATTGGTTATTTCTGTAACACCCCCAAATCCCATTGGGTCATTACAGTGCCGTGGACCCCACACCAGGAGATCCACCAGGCGAACATGACTAAAATACAACAAACTGACCAAAAGGGGAATCACAATTCCTATACTGACACCCAACATAATATTCCGATATGGAATTTCTGTAATATCCGGTATTTTCTTTCCCTTGTATTTTCATTTTTGGGTATATTTCTCGGTCATAGTGACCCACATGTATCTTTCAGTATGTCCTTCCTGTCAATTGTTGAATTGTACTCTCGTTATTGTTCGTTGTTTCAACTTTCCTCGCATGAGTTCGACTTTGTTAGATCATCATTAATTTTTGGTGACTCCAAAAATTACAAATCTTTGCAATATTATAGATCATCGAGTTAGCTTTCCAATGGTTCAAACGGTGAGTCAATCGGAGTCCGGACGAGAGAGTTATGGTCGTTTCAGTTTTTGGCCGAGCACTCCCAGGAGCCTTTCGGCCGATAGGGGGGGCCGATAGACTCTACTGCCGGCATTCCGTATGGGTAACGGTTGGGCCTATCGGCCGATAGGCCGGCCGATATGTAAATTTCTTCACCTTCGAACTTCCGGTAGACTTTGGCCGATAAGGGGGTCGATAGACCCTACTGCCGGCATTCCGTTTGGCTATCAATGGCCTATCGGCCGATAGGCCGGCCGATAGGTTCTCTGCGTTACCCTATAAATGTGCCGTCTTGAGCGATCAGCTCATTTTTCTTCCCCATTTACACAGCAGCGCGAGAGAGAGTCATAGAGGGAGAGAGAGTTCTTCATCCGGGGGTCGATTTTCATCATTTCTTTTCGGTTGTGAGGCTCGGATAATCAATCTAACGCGCGTTCTACGGATCTTAGTACTCGAATCTTCCAAGGTAATGCTCTAAAACCCTATTTCGATTAATTTGGGGTTTTGGGTTTTCTTCCGATTCGTTCCGTTTCGTTGGTGGATTCATGATGTATACGATTGATATTGTTAGTATCTTTAGTTTTCCTACGGATTCATGGATATTTTGTGGATTTTTATGGAATCGAGAGGGTTTGGTTGTGGTCCGCCCTCGTTGTTATTTTTGTATGAATATACATGAATCGTAGGCGGGTTTCCGGGTGTATTCCTTTTCCGTAATCGTCTAGAGTTGGTTGTGATTGTGTTGTTCGAATCGTTAGGTTCATCCGTCGTTTCCTCACGGTCGTGCTTGATTCTTCCGTTCCGTTCGCGTCACCGTCTATTAATCGAGGCAAGTATCCTTATGAACTTACAATCTTGGCATAGTAGTTTTGTATGAGAAATTGTGTGTGTGTGTATGCTCACTACGGGTTAGACTCGACGGGGTCTCGGTAGGGGTCCACGGAGGTGTGGATCGACGAGCTTTGCTTTTAACCACTACGGGTTAGATCCGACGGGGTCTCGGTAGGGGTCCACGGAGGTATGGATCGACGGTTAATTGTGGTGCATTTTACAAATGTGATTTGATATTGGCATTTCCGGAAATGAGTGCTTTCGAACGGTTTTCTTTATTGCATGCATTACTATATGTGTAAGATGTAAGTTGTTCATCTGGTTACTTGTACTAGCGTAATTGCTAACCCCTCTGGGGACCCGTTTTGGGGAAATTCGTTTTATGAATTTCAGGTCGGGTTCATCGGGACGAGCGGGCGCTGGACCAGTACACGGACGATGGCCATGCGTGATGATTGTGCATAAGAGATGTCTTAATGTCTCGTGGTCTCTTCATCTTTTATGGCTTTTGAACTAATAGCTGTACTCGAGTACTTAAGAGTTCTTGTTCGTCCAGATTGTATCGTTGTGTTTATGTTGTGTTGGATGATGATGTTCTATTGACCGGTTGAACCGGGTGGATTGTTCTGTTTTGCGTCTTTATGACGTGGTGTTATTTTATCGTTTCTGTGAGTCATTGTGTATGATGCTGTTCAGCCTGGTGGGTCCCATATAGGGATTCACGGCGCTGTAATATACCTCGGATATCCTGGGGGTGTTACAGAAAATGGTATCAGAGCCCTAGGTTTATGGATACCTAGGCTTGTTGGTTTATTGGGTCTTGTGGTGTTTGGTTTTGCACATCATCGTCACGCTGCCATGATTCCGGTACTACCAGTGTCCGTAAGTTTTCTTTCCTCTGTTCATTAATTCCTTGTATCGCACCCTTGATTCTCGACTTGTGATTGTTCTTTTCTTGTACTGATCCTCGTATGGCTTTTGCTACTTATTTAACTCCAGTATGGATGCTGGAAGAGGTCGTGGTCGCGGTCGTGGTCGTGGACGCGGCCGGGGACGTGGGGCAGCCGGTGGGGCGGCCACGTCACGATCTTCGAGCCGGCATGCGGCGACCGTCATAGCCATGCTTCTTCTCGTGAGCGTGCCGATCTTGGTATCGCGGCCGTTATGCAAATGATGGTGAACCAAATGGCGGCGATAGCTCAGGCGGTTCGTAACCCGGATCAGGCCCACGCTAATCGGGAGGAGCGGACCGTTGGCTCCAAGATGTCATCAAGATGCATCCTCCTCGGTTTCGGGAGCTTCGGACCCGATGGGCCGGGAAGGGTGGATTAAGGAGATATCTAAGGTCTTCGTTGCCACTAATCGTCCCGAGGAACGTAGAGTCCCTATTGCTCAATACTTTCTCACGGGGGACGCTACGGATTGGTGGGAGGCCGTTGGGCCCAAAGACCATGCCTTCGTGGCCGAGTTTCAAGAGTTGATGGAGACCGAATATTGCCCGTGGCGATCGAGACGAGGCTCGGGTACATGCTTTTATGATGCTCAACCACGGGATATCCCCGTAGCTCAAGCCATTGCCGATTTTAATAAGGAGTTGGGTTATGTGAAGACCCAAGTTGTCGAGGAGAGTGACAAGATTTTCCATTTCTCCGACGGATGAAGTTGCCGATTCGGGACTATATGTCGGGGCTCGTATGCACTACATTGAAGGATTATCGAGTAGGGCCCTTGCTTATGATATGTCGGTGACGGCAAGTGAGGCGGCCCGCGAGAGTAAGAAGCGTAAGTCCGGGAACTTTTCGGGCCACAAGAGTGGGGGTCACAGAGATCCCAATCGCTACCTTCCCGCCGCGGTGGTCCAGCCTGTTCACTGGGTCCTCGTGGAACTACCGGTGCTCCTTTCCGTGATGTGAAGTGTTTCAATTGTGGTCGTACGGGCCACATCGGTCGTACTTGTTTGAGCCCTTTGCCGACGTGTAATCAATGTGGCCACCGGCCACAAGGTCGTCAGGCCGAGAGGGAGAAAATTCTTGGTGCCCGGGCTTCCATTCCAGCGCCTAGGGAACCAAGTGTGAATCAGGGATCGTTTGCTCCTCAGTCTCCGCCGAGTGCTAGTCGGGGGAGAGGTCGGGTTCAGCCCTCTAAGGGGGGAGCTTCCAGTGTCGGCTCTGCTCAGCCACGTATCTATGAGATGAGGAGAGCCGATGATCCAGCGGCTACCGTGGCGACAGGTACCGTTTATATTCTTTCTCATCCTGTCAGTGTGCTTTTCGATTCCGGTGCTACGCATTCATTCATATCTCTGGATTGTGTGCGTCGTTTGAGTCTCGACCGTTTGACGCCTTGTGAACCCTTCATCGTTAAGCTTCCTAGCGGCGATAGGATCGTTGGTGATCAGGAGGTTCGAGACTGCTCTGTACTTATTTGTGAGAGGACTTGGCCCTCTAATCTTATTGTTGTGAGTATCGAGGGTGAGGATTTGATTCTTGGTGATGATTGGCTCGAGCGGCATGGTGCGATCATGAACTACCGCACGAGGATCATCACTATGTTAGCCGAGGACGGCACCGAGCACTCTTTCGCGGGGCGAAAGAGGGGAAACCAGAAATTCGTTATTAATGCCTTGAAGGCGATGAGTCTCCTGCGAAAGGGGTGTACTGGTTATTGGTGCTATGCCTTGAAGGCGGAGAGTGATGGAGTCGAGCTTTCGTCGATTCCAATCGTTAATGAATTTCCTGATGTTTTTCCTGACGAGTTACCGGGATTGCCGCCGGATCGTGAGGTTGAGTTTACTATAGAGTTAGAGCCGGGCGCGGCTCCGATTTCGAAGGCGCCGTATCGCATGGCACCTTCAGAGATGGCCGAGTTGAAGAAACAGTTGAGTGAACTTCTTGAGTCGGGATATGTTCGACCGAGCGCCTCGCCTTGGGGCGCACCGGTCTTGTTTGTGCGTAAGAAGGATGGTTCACTACGTTTGTGTATCGACTATCGTGAATCGAACAAGGTGACCATCAAGAACAAGTATCCTCTGCCGAGAATTGACGACTTGTTCGACCCGATTGCGAGGAGTCATGTATTCTCGAAGATTGATTTAAAATCGTGGTACTATCGGCTCCGAGTGAGAGAGTCCGACGTGCAACGGCTTTTCGGACGAGATACGGACATTATGAGTTTGTAGTTATGCCTTTCGGGTTAACTAACGCGCCGGCGGTGTTCATGCGATTGATGAACAAAGTCTTTATCGAGTATTTGGATAAGTGTGTCGTCTTCATTGACGATATTCTTATTTATTCGAGGAACGAGGAAGAGCATGCCCATCATTCGCGGGTAGTGTTAGACATTTTGAGGGCCGAGCAACTCTATGCGAAGTTCTCGAAATGTGAGTTCTGGTGAAGGAAGTGATGTTTTTGGGTCACGTGATTTTCAGAGGGGTTCGAGTAGATCCGTAAAATTGAGGCGGGTTGGATTGGGCATCGCCACAAATGTGAAGGAGGTCCGTAGTTTCTTGGGTTTGGTGGCTACTACCGTAGGTTCGCCGAGGGTTTCTCAAAACTAGCTCGACCACTTACACAGATTGCTCCGTAAATCCGAGAAGTTCGTCTGACCGATGAGAGGCGTCGAGTTTTGAGGAGCTGAAGAAGCGGTTGACTTCAGCCCGGTTTTGGCATTGCCATGTGGCAACGAAGGTTTCGCCGTTTTTAGCGATGCTTCGGTCGTGGTCTTGGGTGCGTATTGATGCAAGACGGCAAGACCATTGCCTATGCGCGTCGAGACAGCTTGAGGCCGTATGAGCTTAACTACCCTACTCACGATTTGGAGTTAGCGGCGGTGGTCTTTGCGCTCAAGATTTGGCGTCACTACCTTTTCGGATCTCGCATGTCGATTTTTACCGATCATAAAAGTCTCAAGTACATATTTACTCCGAGAGTTGAATATGAGGCGGAGGAGGTGGTTAGAGTTGATTAAGGATTATGACCTCGAAATCCTTTATCATCCGAGTAAGGCGAATGTCGTGGCCGACGCCTTGAGTCGGAAACCGATTGCGTTGCGAACGCTTGAGGTCCTTACGCCTCGATCCGAGCTTCGGCGGGCCTTGATCGGGTTAGATGTTGAGGTTTTGCCGCTGGATCTGTCGGGCAACTTTGTGCCTTAGAAATTCCGTCGTCTTTGATCGATGAAATTAAACTGAAGCAATTAGAGGATCCGATGATTACTCAAATCCGAGAGAACGTTCTTAAAGGAAAGTCTCCTGGGTTTGTGATTCACGAAGATGGCGTTTTGAGATTCCAGAGTCGGCTTTGTGTGCCGAACGACTCAGAGTTGAGGCAGAGTATTTTACGGGAGGCCCATGCTACACCTTATTCCGTTCATCCTGGTACGAGTAAGATGTACAAGGACCTGAGGAGGAACTTCTGGTGGAGTGATATGAAGGAGGAAGTCGCACAGTTTGTGGCGAGATGTTTGACTTGCCAGCAGGTCAAAATCGAGCATCGACCGGTCAAGGTTATTGCGATCACTTCGTCCGAATGGAAATGGGAAGATATATCGATGGATTTCATTACGAGTTTGCCGAGATCGAGGTCGGGCATGAATATGGTATGGGTGATTGTTGATCGCGACCAAGTCGGCACATTTTCCGGGAGGCCAAGGACACTTGGGGCCCGGAGAAGTTAGCTCGTGTGTTTATTGCGCAGATCGTGAGACTTCACGGTACTCAAGTCTATTGTTTCGGATCGTGACGGCCGCTTTGTATCGCACTCGCAAAGTGTGCATAAGGCGTTAGGTACCCGGTTGCGTTTGAGTACCTCTTTTCATCCCCAAATGATGGGCAATGGAACGCACTATCCGGACATTCGAGGACATGTTGCGTGCTTGTGCCCTCGATTGGAGTAGTGACTGGAGGAGCATTTGCCATTGATCGAATTCACGTACAACAATAGTTGGCACGCGTCGATTCGGATGGCACCGTATGAGGCACTTTATGGGCGGCGATGTCGATCGCCGATTTGTTGGAATGAGGCGTCCGATTTAGTCGGGACCGAGCCGGATGTCGCTTTAGAGACGAGGCGGAAGATAGAGTTAATTCGAGAACGGATGTTGATCGCCCGAGTCGATGTGTCATATGCCGACGTCCGTCGTCGACCTTTGGAATTCGAGGTGGGAGACCACGTTTTGCTAAAGGTGTCGCCGACGAAGGGAGTTTTTCGTTTTGGGAAGAAAGGAAAGCCGAGCCCGAGATTTATTGGACCCTTTGAGATTCTCTAGCGAGTCGGTGAATTATCGAACCGTTAGGCTTTCCCTCCAGCCTTGAGTCATGATAATAGCATTTTCATGTTTCCCATTGAGGAAAAATGATCCGGATCCTAGACAAGTCATCGATAATGGAGACAGTGATATAGCTCAAGATGTAACTTACGAAGAGCGCCCTTTGAAGATTTTGGAACATCGTGAGAAACAATTGAGGCATAAGACCATACCTTTGGTCAAGGTGCAATGGTCGAGACACGGTGTCGAGGAGGCAACCTGGGAAACCGAGGATAGCATGCGTGCTAGGTACCCCGAGTTGTTTGTTTCTTAAGTTTCGGGACGAAACTTATTTTTAGAGGGGTAGAATGTAATATCCGGTATTTTCTTTCCCTTGTATTTTCATTTTTGGGTATATTTCTCGGTCATAGTGACCCACATGTATCTTTAAGTATGTCCTTCCTGTCAATTGTTGAATTGTACTCTCGTTATTGTTCGTTGTTTCAACTTTCCTCGCATGAGTTCGACTTTGTTAGATCATCATTAATTTTTGGTGACTCCAAAAATTACAAATCTTTGCAATATTATAGATCATCGAGTTAGCTTTCCAATGGTTCAAACGGTGAGTCAATCGGAGTCCGGACGAGAGAGTTATGGTCGTTTCAGTTTTTGGCCGAGCACTCCCAGGAGCCTTTCGGCCGATAGGGGGGGCCGATAGACTCTACTGCCGGCATTCTGTATGGGTATCGGTTGGGCCTATCGGCCGATAGGCCGGCCGATATGTAAATTTCTTCACCTTCGAACTTCCAGTAGACTTTCGGCCGATAAGGGGGGTCGATAGACCCTACTGCCGGCATTCCGTTTGGCTATCGGCTGGGCCTATCGGCCGATAGGCCGGCCGATAGGTTCTGCTGCGTTACCCTATAAATGTGCTGTCTTGAGCGATCAGCTCATTTTTCTTCCCCATTTACACAGCAGCGCGAGAGAGAGTCATAGAGGGAGAGAGAGTTCTTCATCCGGGGGTCGATTTTCATCATTTCTTTTCGGTTGTGAGGCTCGGATAATCAATCTAACGCGCGTTCTACGGATCTTAGTACTCGAATCTTCCAAGGTAATGCTCTAAAACCCTATTTCGATTAATTTGGGGGTTTTGGGTTTTTCTTCCGATTCGTTCCGTTTCGTTGGTGGATTCATGATGTATACGATTGATATTGTTAGTATCTTTAGTTTTCCTACGGATTCATGGATATTTTGTGGATTTTTATGGAATCGAGAGGGTTTGGTTGTGGTCCGCCCTCGTTGTTATTTTTGTATGAATATACATGAATCGTAGGCGGGTTTCCGGGTGTATTCCTTTTCCGTAATCGTCTAGAGTTGGTTGTGATTGTGTTGTTCGAATCGTTAGGTTCATCCGTCGTTTCCTCACGGTCGTGCTTGATTCTTCCGTTCCGTTCGCCACCGCTTCATTAATCGAGGCAAGTATCCTTATGAACTTACAATCTTGGCATAGTAGTTTTGTATGAGAAATTGTGTGTGTGTGTGTATGCTCACTACGGGTTAGACTCGACGGGGTCTCGGTAGGGGTCCACGGAGGTGTGGATCGACGAGCTTTGCTTTTAACCACTACGGGTTAGATCCGACGGGGTCTCGGTAGGGGTCCACGGAGGTGTGGATCGACGGTTAATTGTGGTGCATTTTACGAATGTGATTTGATATTGGCATTTCCGGAAATGAGTGCTTTCGAACGGTTTTCTTTATTGCATGCATTACTATATGTGTAAGATGTAAGTTGTTCATCTGGTTACTTGTACTAGCGTAATTGCTAACCCCTCTGGGGACCCGTTTTGGGGAAATTCGTTTTATGAATTTCAGGTCGGGTTCATCGGGACGAGCGGGCGCTGGACCAGTACACGGACGATGGCCATGCGTGATGATTGTGCATAAGAGATGTCTTAATGTCTCGTGGTCTCTTCATCTTTTATGGCTTTTGAACTAATAGCTGTACTCGAGTACTTAAGAGTTCTTGTTCGTCCAGATTGTATCGTTGTGTTTATGTTGTGTTGGATGATGATGTTCTATTGACCGGTTGAACCGGGTGGATTGTTCTGTTTTGCGTCTTTATGACGTGGTGTTATTTTATCGTTTCTGTGAGTCATTGTGTATGATGCTGTTCAGCCTGGTGGGTCCCATATAGGGATTCACGGCGCTGTAATATACCTCGGATATCCTGGGGGTGTTACAATTTCAATGACAACAGTGGGCCTACATGGCCTAAATAAAATACAGCGACATCCACGAGCCTAGCTCGTATGATACAAAATGACAACGACTGAACAAAACTGGAGTACTCCAACTGTCTGACTGACATGAACAGCAAAACATCTCGGACTAGTATCGCTCGAATGCCTCGTCGCCACCGTCATGCCCCTGTGTCTCAACTCTCTCCTCGCAAACACCTAAAACATGAAAACATGTTCCGCCCCCACGGGTCGGCCATCCGTATAATGATTATCAAATACATGTATAACATGATATGCATCCAAAGGGCAGAATGAATAGTATAGTAATGGTAATACGAGATGCTCACAAACCAAAGTAAGAATCGAGCATTCGTGGAATACTATGCCCACGGCATACGATCAATACTTGCTCAACAGGTTAGAACACAAGTGCCCAACGGCGAATCATCAATACAGGACACAACAATACATCACCCGAAGGTAAACCAAGCCAAACACTGAAATAGATACGAATCACAATGCCCGAAGGCTCCAACAGGAATACCGATACATTACAATGGCTCGACAAATTGACCCACCAAGTTGTTTATCATCATAATACCCTGAATGTCACTCAGCCGAAGCTGTCAATCACCACAATGGCCCGAAGGCAAAACAGCCCAAAGCTGTATCAATGAGGGCCGAAGCCACGGCACAAAGCCGTATCATAATGAGATCATCCAATGACCGTGACCTGCTGAATTGCAGGTGCTGGGAAACCAACCGCGAGGGTTCAAGCCCCAGACTTATCCATAATGAGATCACCCAGTGACCGTGACCTACTGAACTATAGGTGTTGGGAAACCAACCGCGAAGGTTCAAGCCCCAAGCTTACCCATAATGCGATCATTAACATGACCGTGACCTACTGAACTATAGGTGTTGGGAAACCAACCGCGAAGGTTCTAGCCCCAAGCTTACCCATAATGAGATCATTAACATGACCGTGACCTACTGAACTGTAGGTGCTGGGAAACCAACCGCGAAGGTTCAAGCCCCAAGCTTACCCATAATGAGATCATTAACATGACCGTGACCTACTGAACTGTAGGTGTTGGGAAACCAACCGCGAAGGTTCAAGCCCCAAGCTTACCCATAATGAGATCATTAACATGACCGTGACCTACTGAACTGTAGGTGTTGGGAAACCAACCGCGAAGGTTCAAGCCCCAAACCAACCGCGAAGGTTCAAGCCCCAAGCTTACCCAAATTCACAAGAATAATAGCGTGCTGCCTTGAGTAGGCCAACACGACAACAACAACTCATGGATGGGCACCGTCCACGGTGGTCCCAATTCCAATACCTCGACTGCCTTGGAATGGACAATCGATCACAACAACTTAACGGATGGAAACTATCCTTGACAGTCCCATTTCAATACATCGATTACCTTAGAACGGTCAATCGATAACGATGACACAACGGATGGGAATTATCTTCGATAATCCCAATTAAATACATCGATTACCTTAGAACGGTTAATCGATAACCAATGATGAAACGGATGGGAATTATCTTCGATAACCCCAATTCAATACATCAATTACCTTAGAACGGTTAATCGATAACCAATGATGAAACGGATGGGAATTATCTTCGATAATCCCAATTCAATACATCGATTACCTTAGAACGGTCAATCGATAACCAATGATACGGTAGAATAGATGTCCCGGCGTCTTAAACCGACCACTGAAACAGATATGATAAACGAATATATCAAATGCCTTCAATCGGCCAATGCAACATCATAGCAACAGTTCCAATTCGATAATAACGATTCAATGATGCCTCATAACGACATTAACATCAACAATAATAATCGATACATCGATGCCGCGAACCGGCTATCGACAACAAGAATCTCAATGCCTTAATCCGGCCGTTAACGAATAACAATCACATCTGGCATAATCACCGAAGGGTATTGCATCAAACAATTCCCGAATATCAACAAATCACGAAGAGACTAAGTCTCGAAATGATACAATACATTCATACACATATATGATAACATTAATCTCATTGACCAGTACAAGTATAAAACTTGCCTCAAACCGAAGGCGAGAAAGTCCTTCCACGATCAACGTCCTGGCACGAAACGACGAACGGCGCCTCCCGACGATCACAACACTCGAACAACCTTGAATGAAAACGATTCATTCAAAAACACAAAATCAATAGAAAACAACGACAAGGACAAAGCCCGATTCAAACACGAATCGATCACACCGCACGAATGAATATCATAGTTCTCAACTATGAATTCCAACATCCTCCAACACCAAAACACGAGCCAAACGCTGAACAAATACGGAATTCCACCGCCCAAGGGTTGGAAGATCGAAACGAGACTAATTTCTCGAACTTAAGGGAATTATGAAGGAGTTTGAATGTTCAACAATCACGAAACGAGATCAACAAAAACCGATCAATCAAACGATCGAACCACAACGATCGAGACAACAAAATCGAACAATCACGTTCGAATCACGAAGAACAATAAAATTCAAACAACAAATCCAAGGTTCACATCTCGACTCGAGACAATAAATAATCCGGTGAAAACAACAACATGTGCCTTCACATAAGATCCACAGGAAAGGGAATAGAAATTGAAAAGTCACAACGACAAACGAGTTATTCCGAAACAATACCACGCTCGTTCGATCAACAAAAGCAAGGGGCAGGACAAGCTCAGAAAATGTCAACTGTAACGCCCCAATACTTATTTAAATGCTATTTATTTTGCTAGCGATCATGAATTTTGATTTTTTAATATTTACAGGTTGTCCGATACTTGGACCGATACGTTCCTAGCATAAAATGAAGGACTTAAAAGGAAAATATTTCAAAATAAATTATAAGGATCATTTTTAGAATTTATGAAAGTGATTTCGAAAAGTTCCGACGATTTTGATACGATAAAATTTCATTACAAAACACTTATATTGCAAAAATAATATTAAATTATTTTATTATTATTATCGAAAATCCGTTCCGAGCATATCGAAGATTTAACTCCGACGAGTCCGGAACAGGTCGTAAAATCGAATTTGGACACCGGGAAGGGATCGAACCGGCCGAGCCAAGTTGACGGACATCTGCCGGTCACCCCCGGACATGCCTACCGACAGCTGCCAGTCACGGCCGACAGAAGCTTCTCGACCACTATCCGGATAAGGCTGTCCAGCTGTCCGGATAGGGTCGGTCACGACCGACAGAAGCTTCTCAGCCAGCTGTCCGGATAAGGTCGGTCGCGACCGACAGAAGCTTCTCGGCCAGCTGTCCGGATAAGGTCGGTCACGACCGACAGAAGCTTCTCGGCCAGCTGTCCGGATAAGGCTTCCAGCTGTCTGGGAAAGGTTGATTTTTAACCGACTTTGAGCCCCTATTTATACATGTTCAAGGACGTGTTTTTGTGCATATCATATATCATTTTGAAGCTATGGACCTATACTTTAAATCGCTCGCAACATATTTCCCTTCCATAAATTTAAATGCCCTCAAAAAGCCCGATCAAACAGGAAGCTCAAATCTGACTGTTTTTCCAAGGTGTTTGATAAAAGTCCCCAAAGAGATTTCAGATTTTACATCACGGATTTATGGCCGGAAATATGAAAAAGTATTTTAAAGTGCTAGGAGCAGCGTATCCGGGATCCAAGAAGGACAACCGAGCCAAATTCAAAGGAAAATATTTCAAGATTTCAGTAAACGAGGTAAGGTTATACTGTTTTAATATGTTACGGTCATCGTTGTGTCATGTAACATGACGACCCGCGAGGGGTCGAAAGAATGAAAGAAATCCGAGACGAGTCTCACACAAATAAGAATGTTTTATGTGCATTACACAACATGATTTTGACGATTTATAAGGGTTTAATCTCACTGAGTATGCTCGCGAACTCACACCTCATCATTTATGTTTTTCAGTCTAAGGAATCTACGAACGGGACAAGCAAAAGATGAATACATTCTCCCAACACGATGAAGTTCTAAATAATAAAAGATGTTGTCGCCGTAATTATTATTATTTTTACGAAATACTTGATGTTCTTCAACGAATATAATTTCAACGGACTATGTCCGAATATTTGATTTCCCATATTTTTGTAAAACTTTACTGATGGTTGAATAAACGAGTTTTATTGAAGATTTACTTACTAAAACGCTTCCGCAAATACTCCGGATTTATATAAAATTTTTAAGGAAAAATTGAGCCGTGTAACGTTCTTTTTAATTAAGAAAGCTAGGGCGTTACAGAATGGTATCGGAGCAAGACCTCTCTCAGTACGGTGAGATTTGGGGATGAACCAAGCGGAAGCTGGTGAACATGTGACACCCGGGGCCGACGAGGGCGGGGAGTGATCGCCGGTGCAATAGAAAAGGGCACGGACAATGAGCGGCGCCGAGAAAGGGGAGTGATCGCCGGTGCAATAAGAAAAAGGGCACGAACAATGAGCGGCTCCTGACAAGGCTTCTAGGCGGAGGGGGACATGACTGAACCGAATTCTTACCAGCACGAGAGGTATTCCAAGACTGTATAGGTATGGGACTATATAGTTAAGGAGGTTTAAAAAAAAATTACTTATACAAAACAAGATTTTCAAAACTTTGTTATTTTTAAAAGTATAACGAATAACTACGGCATGATTATATTTTTGGGAGAATATGTGGTTCATCGCAGCTGCCCAACGTCGACTCCGAGGTAATGTTTTCAAGTATTCACTCTTTTATGAAAACTAAAAAATTATGGTATGAGTATAGAATGATTGTGTCGGCAAAAGATTTGAAAGGATATGTGAAAGTTTAAATGTTGTCCGAAAGGGACAAAATATGATTTTAAAGAAAGGTTTCAAAGTGATTTTTGCTGACACAATATTTTTAAAGTTATTGATGAAAATACTCATACAAAGTTTGATACAGATTTTCAAAGTTCTTTTCGAAGCTCAATTTCGAGGACGAAATTTTTTAAAGGGGGGAGGATTGTAACGCCCCAATACTTATTTAAATGCTATTTATTTTGCTAACGATCATGGATTTTGATTTTTTAATATTTACAGGTTGTCCGATACTTGGACCGATACGTTCCTAGCATAAAATGAAGGACTTAAAAGGAAAATATTTCAAAATAAATTATAATGATCATTTTTAGAATTTATGAAAGTGATTTCGAAAAGTTCCGACGATTTTGATACGATAAAATTTCATTACAAAACACTTATATTGCAAAAATAATATTAAATTATTTTATTATTATTATTATCGAAAATCCGTTCCGAGCATATCGAAGATTTAACTCCGACGAGTCCGGAGCAAGTCGTAAAATCGAATTTGGACACCGGGAAGGGATCGAACCGGCCGAGCCAAGTTGACGGACATCTGCCGGTCACCCCCGGACATGCCTACCGACAGCTGCCGGTCACGGCCGACAGAAGCTTCTCGACCACTATCCGGATAAGGCTGTCCAGCTGTCCGGATAAGGTCGGTCACGACCGACAGAAGCTTCTCGGCCAGCTGTCCGGATAAGGTCGGTCACGACCGACAGAAGCTTCTCGGCCAGCTGTCCGGATAAGGCTTCCAGCTGTCCGGGAAAGGTTGATTTTTAACCGACTTTGAGCCCCTATTTATACATGTTCAAGGACGTGTTTTTGTACATATCATATATCATTTTGAAGCTATGGACCTATACTTTAAATCACTCGCAACATATTTCCCTTCCATAAATTTAAATGCCCTCAAAAAGCCCGATCAAACAGGAAGCTCAAATCTGACAGTTTTTCCAAGGTGTTTGATAAAAGTCCCCAAAGAGATTTCAGATTTTACATCAAGGATTTATGGCCGGAAATATGAAAAAGTATTTTCAAGTGCTAGGAGCAGCATATCCGGGATCCAAGAAGGACAACCAAGCCAAATTCAAAGGAAAATATTTCAAGATTTCAGTAAACGAGGTGATGTTATACTGTTTTAATATGTTACAGTCATTGTTGTGTCATGTAACATGATGACCCGCGAGGGGTCGAAAGAATCAAAGAAATCCGAGACGAGTCTCACACAGATAAGAATGTTTTATGTGCATTACACAACATGATTTTGACGATTTATAAGGGTTTAATCTCACTGAGTATGCTCGCGTACTCACACCTCGTCATTTATGTTTTTCAGGCTAAGGAATCAACGAACGGGACAAGCAGAAGATGAATACATACTCCCAACACGATGAAGCTCTAAATAATAAAAGATGTTGTCGCCGTAATTATTATTATTTTTACGAAATACTTGATGTTCTTCAACGAATATAATTTCAACGGACTATGTCCGAATATTTGATTTCCCATATTTTTATAAAACTTTACTGATGGTTGAATAAACGAGTTTTATTGAAGATTTACTTACTAAAACGCTTCCGCAAATACTCCGGATTTATATAAAATTTTTAAGGAAAAATTGAGCCGTGTAACGTTCTTTTTAATTAAGAAAGCCAGGGCGTTACATCAACGAACATAAACGAGTCGACAGAGTCGAAAATACAGAAGTTCAAAATCCGATCCACTTCGAATAAAAGAACTAATAGAACCAAAATACGTTACTTCCGAACAAGTTTCACAAGAATCGAATCGGACTCGGAAAAGTCACAACGATAACCAGATCGACCCAAAACAAGATCACAGCTCGTTCGAACGACGAAACCGAAATGCAGAACAAGTCCAGAAAGTATCAACGAACATGAGCGAGTCGATAGACCTGAGAAAGAGGAAATGCAGAAGTCCAAAAACAATACGGGTATTACATTCGACCTCTTATAAAAGAAATGTCGTCCCCGCAACTCACAACAACGGAAACAAGGTAACAACACAAAAAGCAACCGACAGAAAAATCTCCCATGGGCCTCTCAGAGCCGATTCTGATATCTGTACTGAAGTTCGCACCCCGAAAGACTCGGAAATCAACTCGCAAAACTAGATCCTGTGACGAGAAAAATAATTGGTACGTGCATGCCCCCAGCACACCACGGTTGAAACACCTCGGCTTGGCATACCGAAAATACAACTGCTAGGTACAATGGAATATAACGTCGCAAAACAAAAAAACGGAGATGCCAACTTGGCATAAAATATCAACACATACTAAAATCACAACAACCACGGCATTGTTCGATGATTACAATAGCCCGAACGATAGCCATCACACAATCACAAACCTCATGAACAATCACCCATGTGCATAAACGCACAAAAATACAAGCTTTAACAACTCACACTCGTGCAACAACACGCAAATCACCACGAGGCGATAAATAGTAAACACCAATTCACACCTCTCACAGAGGGCTAGTAAAATAATTGCGTGGCAACGCCTCGACGTTCATGCCACCAATTCGTTCATACTCGGGAGCAACATCAAAAAGACAAAGCAAAAATCATACATACATTCCCAAATGCAAACGGGAATTGATAGGTTTAAAAAAAAGAAATAAAAACCACCTTTTGAAAATAATTTAGAAAAACACCGGTTGATCTTGAGTATCACCTTTCAAAAAAAAGTACAAACGTGAAACGTCGTTATCGAGACTTTGGAAAACCATTTCGCATTTGATAAAAATGAGGACACTTTCTCTTAGTGGAAAACTTTCAGAATATTCGACCCTCGGGTCTAAGTAAAAGTGTTAATAAAAGATTGAAAAATATCTCAAAACATTTTGGTCCTCGAGGTAGAAGAATTCTGAAACATATCGTGGCACCTTGGAAGTACCACGAGAAAACAATTCATTTTAAACGTACGTCTCGAAATTTATTTCTAGGATACTCAAGGTTTTCAAAGATAATTCAATGGGCTAGAATGCCCAAAAATCTCAGGTAATTACACGGAACATTATAGCGTTGTGGGTCCCGCGCCAGAACCCACCAGGATAAAAACCATTTACAAAAACGCCAAAAGGGCCGATGACGGTAATATTTCAAAAACTCACAAAAGCCATTTACAAAATACTAAATACCGTCATAAGAATTTCGCCAAAACGATCAAGGCCATAATGCCAAAAACTCGGTTAAGGGAATCGATTTTCAAAATAAAACTCAGTCGGTAAAATATCGAAAGCCATTACAAAAGAACTCACGCAGCGATAAAAAAAATACAGTCCAACATGCACAATCCAATTGAATACGTCTCACAGCATCTAGTTTAAACATATAACAAAACCATTCCTCGGAGTTTCTCTTGAACTCAATCGTCGATACCTTTTCGAAATCCATCAAGGTTTACAACTTCCACACCATACCACACCACCCGGTGGTTCAAAGATAAAACAATAATATGCCCAGTTCTATACACATACTATATGCCACAAGTACTAAACACAACTATATTACACAATACTGTGTAAATAAAATCATGCACCGCAATTAACTCACTAAGATAAAATCGAGATACACAGGCACTTCGCATAAAAGAGGAGACTTACATCCACAGGTCGCATGGAGGTGACAGTCGCTCACAATACTAATCTCTTCCGACAACATAACCGACACGTTATGACTACGCACAACTCAATTTGTCACTGACGACTCGAACGACAAGACAACACATTACTCGACAAATCACGACTTGACTCGACCCGACAGCCTAGGTTTCCGCAACCTAAGCTCTGATACCATAAAGGTAACACCCCCAAAAACATGTGGGAATATTACACGCCGTAGACCCCTTTTCACGAGGATCTACCAGGCTATACCTTACAAAACGACCAACTGCTTTCCCGGCCAGGTGTTGTTGCCCGAAATATTTATCTGAAGATGAAATACTGCTGGAATGGACGGACAACAAACAAGGTTGCGAGAGCACTTCCGAGGGGGTGTAAATAACACTAGATTTGCTGGGGTTGTTAGTCCCGGGCTTGAATGCTCTCGCGAGATGTTATTAATACAAATATTCGTGGATACAAGTATTAATGTGAGAATCTAAGTACAATGAGTGTAAAAAGATCCTATTATCCAGCTCTTGAGCGAAGCTTTGGTGTTCTTGCTCTCTGTCGATCGTCTTCCGTGTAGGAGATGCTGAGAGAAGAATGAACCGAGAGATAGTTGTTGCCAAGAGTAGGAGAAAGCCAAGATGTGTTGTGTTTGTTGGGATGCAGCGAGAATCAGAGTTTTGGGAGCTAAAAATCCGATCCTTGGACAAGTGCAGGGAGCCTTCTATTTTGGGAGCTAAAAATCCGAAGAACACGGTTCGACCGGGAAGCTCGAACCCCAAAGAAGGCAACGAACGGAAGGGTTCCGACTCGAGTTCTTCACAAGAAACTCGACCCTAACAACATATAATCAATAAATCATCGATCAAATGAGGAAGAATAATCGTAGAATGCCCGAAAACCCCTCCATGACATTTTACCGGACACCTTCAAGGCGTCGATCAAGAACTCGACCAAAACAACGAATCGATACGATCCAACCATGGAATAACAAGGGAAATGATATAATACATCTAAATAATCATCAATCCATCACAATCCTAAGTTAAATCGGATTAAACGGACGAAATAGAACAAAATACCCAAAATCCCCAAAATTAGATTTCTAGAAAATCTGACATGATTCGGTCGATCAAAGGATGTTATAGGACGGATGATTGATGATATGAACTCCAAGACTTCATGGATTGATTATCCAACAACATCTCTCCTTGATTCCTACACCTCCAGCCGCGGAAGAGAAGGAGGAGAGTGAGAAAATGGGTGAAAAACCCGACTGCAGGGCCTTAAATAGGCTGCTTGCCGGCCGGGTTACGTACGTAACCGGCCAAGGCTTACGTACGTAACCGAGTCACTGCCCCAAATCTGCCGGCCCATTACGGACGTAACCGGCCAGGGCCTTACGTATGTAACCGGCCTTACGTACGTAACTGCCGAGCACTAACGGCCGTAACTCGGCCAAAGGCCGCCCGGCCTGCATCGCCGGCCATGACTTCCGGGCCAACTCCGATGGCCCGAACGACCCCGAAACACGAACCTGAATACGAATAGAAGATACGGTTATGAAGTACTCGTAAAGATGAACTCGAGCACTAAAAGAACACACGATTCCGACCACCCGAAGACTCGAAATTTGGCAACGGAAAGTAATTACCCCAAACTTTAGGAAATTACGAAAATGGCCCAAAACATCCGAAAATCACGATACGTGATCGAATAACCAAACCGAAGTTCACAACACGTCTAAAAAAGTTAAACAGACTTGCGGGAAACTCGAAGCAGCAGTTTCGAACGAGATTCGCAAGAATCGAACTCAAGTGCGGAAAAGTCGCCAAAAAGCACGGATCTCAACAAAACGACACCGGAACGAACTCGGATGACAAAAAGTGCAGAATTAATCATTATCAGAATGACGAAATGGCCATGAGGGAGTAGTCAAAACGCACTTTCGCCAAAAAAAAAGAAATTACTGGAAATCGAAATTACGGGTATTACAGTTATGATATGATCGGGTCTTGAACCCCATGCTTGTGATCGGGATGGTATGATTGGGTCGCAGACCCCGTGTGTTGTTATCGTAATTGTGCTTTGGGAAAATGAATTTTGGGTTGTGTCCCTAAACGTTTTCAAAACTCCCGAGATCGTAAAATGTTTTTACAAGATGTATATCGGGTTTACCCCTATCTTTCGATTTAACCATTTTTATCAATTGATTTACCTCGGGAAGTATGTTTATGATTTCTAAGTCCTTGGAGTATGATATGTATGGCTTGTTTTCGTATTTTATACTTGCACTAGCAAAACAGTGGAGTTTTGCTAACCCCCGAGTATTCGGGGGGTGGATGTCTGTCTTTGCATTCAGGTTTAGGGGAGCATAACACAGGGTTGGCACGAAAGATGATGAAAGATGATCGATACTAATCACAAGAGGACCCGTACGTTGTTGTATTGGTTCGGGTTGTATTTTATTCCGCTGCAATATTTTCCCCGATGTACCGGAGTGTGTTGTATTCTAATCCTACGTGGGTATGGATTGAGATTGAGTTGTTTGTATTTATGAAAGACCAAATCGGTCTACTGAGTTATTTTAGCCTTAGAGGCATTATTGAGTTGTTCGATGTCGTTACCAGCCTGGTAGATCCTTGAGGAAAGGTTCTACGGCGTGTAATATCCCTGAGCGGACTGGGGGTGTTAAACATAAACCAAACATATCTGCGGTATTTACGGTTAGGTCAGGTAAACATTAGAAGAATTCAAAGATTGGTAGATGATGGCCCATGGGATGACCTCCAAGTTGAGTCATTTCCAATTTGTGCATCCTGTCTAGAAGGTAAAATGACAAAAGTGTTTTTAAAACCAAAGGAAACCGTACTCAGAACGTGTTAGAATTGGTTCATACGGATGTATTGTGAGGGTTGTATACTGCAAAGCATACTTTATCTTGTATTACCTTATTTCCTTGTAACTACATATGAGAATATTAATGACATTTAATCACATGTTTTGCATATTTATTCACCTTATGGTTATGCAAATGAAGTGTCTATTTATTTTATAGTATAGATAATATGGTGTGTTGGTGTCACATGTAAGATCACATTATCAGTGCCTTATAAAATAATATAATAGTCCACAACCTATTTAATTACTAGACATAATATATGAAAGGTTGTAATGTATGCTTGAGATTAGTTGGTCTTGACTATTAGCATGCATTAGCGTATTTGCATACGTTGAACTAGATCGCAGTGAGATAGTGTCTTCTGTAATGATTGTAAGAAGAACGTAAATCTCGGATAATTATTATTGCTTAATTATAAGTATATAATATTTAATTATGTATTTATAATATTTATTGCTTTGATTTACCATGGGTGAGAGTCACAGTTATTGACTCAATAAGCTTCGTATCTTGGGCAATAGTATTATTTATATGAAAATAATTATTATAACTAGAAATCATAACTCGACTCATGCTAGTTGATATTGTCCCCTTTAGGAGCCCGATAATGATTATTATATTAAACCCTTAGGTGGATGTAATTCTGATATAGTAATAAGTCGAGCAGTACTCCTCTTGGATAAGAAATTAATTTATTAAAGCTGTCAATAGAAAAAATTAATTAATGGACATTCGATATCTTAAACACGGGAAATAATATATTTAAATAAGGAGCCCGACTTCATAAATTGAGATTTGGGTTGGAAGTGCAATATTAATTCTTTAGTGGATTTAATTGATTAGTGAACTCAACCATATTAAGAAGGGCTTAATATGGAAAGATGGTTTACACTAGGAGTCCTAACCCTAATCCTCCTTAAGATCCCTAGAGTAGTCCAAAGCCTATAAATATGACTTCTAAGGGGATATTTAGGACATGACATCTACTTTATGCTTGAGAGTTTGATTTTTCTTCTTCTGTTTAATTGTAGATCTTGACTCGTGTCTTTGATTCTACAATTTGGATAACACATCAAGTTTCAAAGAGTGTTTACACAATACTAGAAAACAAATATAAATCGAGTGACCCCAAGACCAGTAGGTTCGGCCAATCTAAGTTGAAGACCACGCAAGATTCAGTAGCTCATTGCCCACACAACATCCGGATTAAGGTGGGGTCATACTCTGGAAGGTTTCGAGGAAGAGATCAAAAGTACCAACCACTACGCTTCAAGAGGTAAATATCCTGTGATATTATGATCTTTATTAGGATATTGATTTCACCAACAATATTATTTAATAAATAATAAATAGTATTTAAATTGCTTATTAATCTTAGTAGTTGATTAATTATCATGCCTAAATAGATTTTGTGCTCGTGGATGCGTAAAATGCTTTATTCAAATCTTTGTCAACTTCACTTCCGCTGCGTTATATTCCCAAAAGAAGATATCTCTTTGACCCATCTAGACACATATTCAATGGAAAGAAGAATGTATTTATTCCCAAATGATGAAAAAACGGGCGCATGAAGTCTATGCCCCATACATCGAAGAGTTCAACCTCCATCATATTTGTCATAGGCATCTCGTGTCGTGTCAAAATATTCCCCATTCATTGGCATCGATCACCCTGCTGGATATAAAGGTAACAATCATTGTGTAAAGTGGGCCAATAGAATCCACATTGCAAAAATTTTGCTGTGGTTCATGCGGCACCAAAATGTCCTCCAGTTGGAGACGAGTGGCACTGTTGAAGAATTCCTTCCCACTCTTATTGTGGAACACACCTCCGAACGATCATATCTGCACATCTCTTGAAAGATAGTGGATTGTCCCACATGTAAAACTTAGCATCAAGGAGGAATTTCTTCTTTTGGTAATAAGAACGGTCTGGGGATAAGATACCCGCAACCGAAATATTAACAAAGTCAGTATACCATGGAAACATTGATTCTAACAATAATCTTTCTTCCGGAAATTCCTCTTTAATACCTTCAATGTCCAAACTCTCCTCCTCTTTGTATTAAAGCCGGGACAAGTGACCGGCTACCGCATTGTCACAATCATTGTGATCTCGAATCTCTACTTTAAATGTATCCAACGTATCAATAGGGCTTTGGAGTCCTTCTTATCAAATAAATATGATGGCCGCATGGTCGGCGTGCACAATAGTCTTGGTCCCGATTATGTTGGACTAAAATTTATCAAATGCATATACGATTGCCATCATTTCTTTATGTGGTCGTGTAATTTTTCTGGGCCCCATCCAACGACTTGCTTGCATAGTAAATGGCACGAGGGAATTTCTCCCGATGCTGTCCAAGCACAGCTCCTACGGAAAAGTCACTCGCATCGCACATGATCCCAAAGGGTTGCCTCCAATTCGGGACCACAAGGATAGGTGCACTCACCAAGGCTTGATTTAATAACTTGAATGTCTGCAAACAATCATCAGAAAAAGTGAAAGCAACATCCTTTTAGAATAATTTACTAAATGGCTTAGAGATTTTTGAGAAATTCTGAATAAACCGTCTGTAAAAACCGGCGTGACCAAGGAAATTTCTTATGGCATTTCATTCTTGGGAGGAGGAAGTTTCTCTATTGATATAATCTTCACTCGGTCTACCTTTAGTCCTACAGAAGACACCTTGTGGCCTAAAACAATTCCTTCATGCAGCATAAGATGACACTTTTCCCAATTAAGCACAAGATTAGTATGTTCATAGTGCTGCAAAACTAAAGTGAGATTATACAAGCAATGATAAAACGAATTACCAAATACAGAAAAATCATCCATGAATATATCCATTATATTTTCAATTAAACCATGGAAGAGAGCCATCATGCAATGCTGAAAATTAGTTGGGGCATTACATAAGCCAAAGGACATTCTTCAATAAGCATAAATGCCATAAGGACACGTGAAAGACGTTTTTTCTTGATCTTCCGGTGCTATGTAAATTTGATTATATCCCGAATAGCCATCAAGAAAATAGTATAACGCATGCCCCGCCAATCTATCTAGCATTTGATCAATAAAATGGAGGGGGAAATGATCCTTGCGAGTAGCCGCATTCAAAGCCCTATAATCTATACACACTCGCAAACCCATGGCTACCCTCAGCGATTGATTCATCTTTATCATCTTTAGTCACAGTCATCCCTCCTTTCTTAGACACTACTTACGTAGGACTCACCCACTCACTATTAAAAATCGGGTAGATCATTCCAGCATTTAACAGTTTAAGTACTTCCTTTTTAAATACCTCTTGCATGATGGGATTACGTCTTCTATGAATTTGCACTTTAGGTTTATAATTTTCTTCAAGCAAAATTCTGTGCATGCATATTGAGGGGCTAATTCCCTTCAGATCCGAGATAGACCATCTTATAGCAGATTTATGTGCTCTCAAAACACGAAGTAACTTATCTAACTGAGTATATGTAAGAGAAGAGGATACAATCATAGGATTTGTATCATTACAAAATAGGAATGTGTAATACCACGAGTATTCCATGCTGTTTAATATTATGTATCTCATTTTTTTTATTAATAATGTGCTCCATCCCGATGTTTATACTTTTATACGTTATGTTTAGACCGTATTGCCACGTATAAATGCTTAGCCACACTTATTTATTTTTGTGGTGTAATTGTATGATGTTGATGATATGTCGGTGACATACCTTGATGTCGTTGAGCAATTATCGGTGTGAATATGACGGTGGCCAACATCTTGTTCCCCCAGAAATTGTTGGACGAGTCTAAAAGGAAGTCGCGTTATAAGGATTAAATGTGATAATAACTTAGTGAATTAAGCAAACCTTACGTACGTTGTTCGCGGAACATTGCGTACGCTAAGTACTATCGCATTACGTACGTTAAGGCTTAGGCCATACGTACGTAATGCAGTCTTCAGTCTTCGGACGAGAATCTTGATCCCGCGTGGTCTGGACAACTTTTGGCGCGATAGCGACAGGCAAGTCAACTAGTGTTAACGTACGTTAATAAGCCAACATTATGTACATTACGTGGGGGAATTTTATGTACGCTACTATACCTTACGTATGTAATGACCAGTGTTATTTCGGGCAGTAGGTTCTGAGATTACCTTAAATACGTTAACCTTTTAGAGATAACGTGAGGTCTAACGTACGTAAAGCCATCCCGGTGTTATATAATGACACCTTCCCTTTCATTTCTTCCAATATAAAAACACTTCCTCTCTCTCATATAACATCCTCCAGCCTCCCTAATCGGATTTTAGCCTCCCTAGCCGAGTGTTATCCTAGTAGAGTGGGTTGGTCGACCTCCGGAGAAAGCTTTGAAGGTGTTGTCCTCCCGTTCTTCATCGTTCCCTTATTGTTCTTCCTCGTCCCTTGTTAAGTAAGGTGAGTTTATCAAACCTTTGAACCCATTTTAGTATTTATAGTTATAATTCAGGTGTTTGGGTGGTTTAAAACTCTTGATAATAATCAAACCATTGAAAACTAACATTAATCATAATTGTTTAGCGAAGGCCTATCTAGGACTAGCAATTCGTGTATATATCGTTGCGAAAATTGTATATTGGATTGTAACTTTAGGAGTAAACCTATGTTGCCGATGTTATTGTGTTAGTTATGTAATAGATTATGTTGAGTTGATTCAATTATCATTGTTAAACTCATTGAAATTGATAAGGTGAATTAGTTATCAATACCGAATTAGATGAACAATCGTAACCGAGGATCATGCTAAAATTGTGCTCGACCATTCCACCTGGCAGTTGGAAAATTTGAACTAATGATTAGCAAATGGATAATTTTGGTTGTAGTATAATCGTCTTGGATGAATATTGTAAGGAGTGTTGTGGTTATAATGTTGTGATAAATTGATAATCCCAGAATTTTGAATTGTGAGTAGCTCACCATATTATCAATCGTAGAATCGTGGTCCAAACGTTAGAAATTGAAGTAGGATAAGAACTCAATCAGGAAGGGGGGGAATCATTGTTATTCGTCATCTTTACGAGGTATTAATCATGAAAATGTAATTAGGTAGAGATCTCGACAATAGTGGTCGTCGATCTATTGTTGCAAGAAGGGAATTAACTCGTCGGAATTGAGGCAAGTGAACCCTTGCTCGGACTATATTATATTAAATTCCAAGATTTAATGTGTGTCACTGTCTGTGGAATTATGTTCGTTTCATTTATCATGTCCGGGGTATTCCTGAGTAGATACTTCTGTGACCCTTGGTTGCGACATTGGGAGTTTATATGTTGATATACCATAAGGAAATGCGTTGAGGGATAAAACCTGAATGGTCTATTGCCATACCAAATAATAAAAATGTTGTATTGCAGATTTATCTGATTCTACCAATGAAGTTTGTTCGTATAATCTGACCTAGGTTGGCTGGCATGATTTGTCGTGTCAGGCAAATTTTTTTAATATGTGCAGGACGTTCCCGAAGGTTCTGGTCAGGCTTGAGCAGTGTTGGGGAGAAGCCTTGTTGTTTTGTTTCTTAAATTGAATTCTGAAAACATTCCACGCTATGTAATAACTGTGTATGCAGACTTTTTTTTAAGTACTTCATTTCTTATATTCATGGATCTACTTTCACACAAACTATTTTATGAAGAATTTTTAAACTCTTTAAAAACTTGCCTTGTGGGTCCCACATGGGATTCACGGCTCTGTAGCGTTTCGGTAAATTTTGGGTCGTTACAGAAAATGGTATCAGAGCCAAACAGCCACGTGGAATGTTTTATCAAAACCTTTTGAAAATGTTAAAGCCTTTCAAAGTCCAACACTCCAAGCGATCGTAACTCCTCGAGGAATGTCAAGGTAAGAAACACGTATGTTTCTTGAGAATCAGGTATGATAATTGAATTTAATAGAACTCAAGGAATAATTGTACTAAACTGACCCTCTAGATCGAACAGTATCACAATGGGACGTCATGGATCTAGGAGAATCGTGAATGACGCTCAGGGCTGCGCTGTGAACCAGCAGGAAGACAGGAACACCGGTGAAACCATTTTAGCCAGAAACCAACCACCGTCCATTAATCAGAATGAACATGAGGCAGAACACCAGAACAATGGGGGAATGGATCCGCCTTTCATTCAGACCCTCGCCCAGGCCATTGCAATGGGAATTACTCAAGTCAACCGAGCAGAACGGGTACCAGTCATTAACGTGGAAGAGAATGCCGGAAAGGACTGATGGCTGGGAGAAATGCTGAAGGATAGACCACAATTATTCGACAGTTCAGGAAATAAACATGTGGATGACTGGATCTCCGAAATGGAGACTGCTTTCGAGGTAATCGGTCGCCCAGGGAATCAAAAGGTACCGCTGAGAATCAACCAACTCCACGACACTACAGACTAATGGTGGAGGACCTATAAGCCAGAGCACAAGTTAGTCGGGTGGACCAAGTTTTCCAAACTGTTGAGACGAGTACTGCCCCAGATCAGCTCAAACTGCTCGTGCATGGAGTTTCTCCAGTGCTGGACGACAAAACTTGCCGGTTCCAGAAATCATTTGAGCCTATAGGACCGAACTAAGCTATGTTTCGCAAATGGTTCCATATGAAGATCAGCGAATCTGTCACCTCGCGCAATGGTTTCCAGAAGATATTCAACACGCAGCTGGATTTCACTGCACAACTCTGAGGGCATATGAGGACGTAGTCATGGCGTATGCCAGCACTGTTGTTAGTTCTGACACCGGGCATAACCAGAAGAAGCAGAAGATGTTTAACCAGTCTGGGAGCACTAGTAGAATGAACTCGGGAACTGGGTTCTCCTCCAAATCAGTGGTTTTGTCCAGTAGAAGGGCACATCCGACTGGTCCCTCCGTCGGAGCTATTTCAATTGTGGCATAGCTGGACATACCATGAGTCAGTGTCATAAGGCGGCTCCAAAGTGTTTTTCATGCGGAAGAAGCGGGCACATGTCTCGCTAATGTTTGCGGGTTAACTCTACACCAAATCCAGCTTCTCAGAGTCAGCAAGGTTCAGTACAGACATCCAGGGCACCCGTCATTTCCGACTATCGAGCTCCACCTTACCAAGCTCAACCCTTACCATACGGTGCCGGAAGAGGACGTGGGCGCGGGGGAGGCACTGCACCCTCCTCGGGGGCACTACCACCCACATGTTCGAATTAAGGGCTACTGATGACCAAACCGCACCTGTCTCAGGTACACTACGTGTTAATTCCCAGCCTGTTCATGTACTATTTGATAGTGGAGAGACACACTCGTTTATATCTATGGAATGTGTTAATCATTTAAACCTTACTTGTGTTCCTTATGAATCCTTTACTGTTAAGCTACCCGAGGGTAGCAGAGTTCGGCGTAATTTAGATGTTCGAAACTGTCCGAGCCACATTGATGATCGGGGCTAGACAGCGAATTTCATGGTTTTTCCACTTCAAAATGAGGATATCATTTTGGGTATGGACTGGATGACCATGCACAGGACGATATTAGATACCTATAACCTAACCGTTACCATTATGACTTGTGACGGTGCCACTCACATAATCAGGGTTTAAGAACACTTCAGTACTAAATGGTCTCTCAGCCTCCTTACTACGGGAGTATCTTGTGGCACTCGAGAAACGTATTATTGGTGTTATGTTCTTCAGGAGAACACATCACAGCTATCGGTTAATAACATTCCCACAATGAGTGAATTTCTAGATGTTTTTCCTGATGAATTACCAGGGTTGACGCCACAACGGGAGGTTGATCTCTCGATTGAACTCGAGCTGGGAACGATGCCTATCTCCAAAGCACCATAAAAGATGGCACCAGCTGAGATAAAGGAACTAAAGTTACAACTCGTAGAATTGTTAAAGAAGGGACTGATCCGTCCGAGTACTTCGTCGTGGGGTGCGCTGGTCCTTTTTGTAAAGAAAAAGGACAACTCCCTACGCCTGTGTATCGATTACAAAGAGCTGAACAAAGTCACTATCAAGAACCGTTATCCACTTTTGAGGATCGATGATCTACTGGATCAATTACAGGGGACGACTATGTTCTCAAAAATCAATTTACGGTCCGGATATCACCAATTAAGGATTCGAGAGGAGGATATTCCCAAGACTGCATTTCGATCAATATATGGACACTATGAGTACATGGTGGTGTCGTTCGGTTTGACTAATGCCCCAGCCATTTTCATGGAATTGATGAACAATATCCTGATAGATTTTCTCGACAAGTGTGTGGTGGTTTTATTGACGACATTCTAATCTATTCTCGGAGCTGACATGAGCATGATGAACACTTGAGGAAGGTGTTAAGTGTTTTGAGGCAACACAAACTTTATGCAAAACTTTCTAAATGTGAGTTCTGGATTCCGGAGGTAACCTTTCTGGGACATGTTATTTCAGCAGAAGGCGTCAAGGTAGATCCGCAGAAGATCGAGACAGTGATGAGTTAGGAACCACCTAAGAACATCAAACAAGTACGAAGTTTCCTGGGATTGGCAGGTTATTATCGATGGTTCGTCGAGGCTTTTTCTTGTATCGCTCGATTGCTGACGAACCTACTAAGTAAGAGTACCAAGTTTGTCTGGACAACGGATTGTCACGAGGGCTTCGATGAGCTAAAGAGGAGGCTGACTACAGCTCCAGTGTTGGTACTAGCGCTGGGCACAGAAGGACTCGTAATATATACAGATGCATCTAAGCATGGGCTAGGATGTGTATTCATGCAAAATTACAGAGTTATTGTATACACCTCTCGACAACTTAATCCGTACAAGGTGAACTACCCAACACATAACTTGGAACTGGTTGCGGTGGTCCATACTCTTAAGATCTGGAGGCACTACCTTTACGGAGTTACCAATAATATTTTTACGGACCACAAGAGTTTGAAATATATTTTCACCCAAAGGGAATTAAACATGAGGCAGAGGCGTTAGCTGGAGCGAATTAAGGATTATGACGTGGAGATTTTATATCACCCTGGGAAGGCCAACGTCATAGCAGATGTACTAAGTCGGAAGACAGTGCAAGAGATAACACTCAGGAGAAATGGTATTAAAGTATGGATACAACACCTCTAGGTACAGTTGTGCTCAATTAATATTCATTCATCCTTACTGGATGAGATACGCCTGGCACAAATGGAAGACCCCGAACTGCACGCAATCAGCGTAAGAGCCGAGGGGGGAATTATTTCAGACTACAGGATCTAAGAGGGCTTGGTGAGATTTAAAAACAGGATCTGTATTCTGCCAAATGACGATCTTAGGCAAACTATACTGAAGCAAGCTCATTCTACTCCCTATTCGGTGCATCCCGGGATGAGCAAAATGTAGAAAGATTTGCAGAAGAGCTTTTTGTGGAAAAACATGAAGCATGAAGTGGCAAGATTCGTTGCTTGATGTATGATATGTCAAGAAGTGAAGATTGAACACCGCAGACCGGCCGAAATCATACAGCCCTTACCCATTTCGGAATGGAAATGGGAAAGCATATCAATGGATTTTGTCACCAAGTTACCAGTGACGACGGGAGGAAAGGACACGATATGGGTTATTGTAGACCGACTGACGAAGTCAGCACATTTCATTCCAATCCAGGAGACTACCGGAACAGAGCAGTTGGCCACCATCTTTATCTGGGAAGTCGTGGGACTACATGGCGTTCCCTCATCAATCATATCAGATAGAGACACCAGGTACGTGTCCCGCTTCTAGAAAGTTGTCCGCAAGGCTATGGGTACTCAACTACATTTCAGCGCAAGCCTATCACCCTTAAACAGACAGACATACAGAACGTACGATACAAACCCTGGAGGATATGTTGAGAGCGTGTGTACTTGATTGGGGCAAAGACTGGGTTAAACATCTCTATTTAGTGGAATTTTCATACAATAACAGCTGGCATGCAAGCATAGGCATGGCACCCTTCAAAGCCTTGTACGGTAGGGGATGCAAGTCTCCCCTATGTTGGGACGATGCTTCCGATGTCGTCTCTACCGAGTTAAATCTGATCCAGGAATCTATTAAGAAAATCTTCATTGTTCGAAAACACATGTTAGCAGCGCAGAGCCACCAGAAGTCATATGATACAGATCACCAGCGACCGTTGGAATTTCTAGTCGGGGACCATGTTTGGGTAAAGGTATCGCCAATGCGGGGCATTTGACGTTTCGGCTAGAAAGGCAAATTGAGCACAAGATTTATCAGCCCGTTCGAAATATCAGACGGAGTTGGTAGACTCGCTTATCGATTAGCATTGCCGCCATCATTAGACGGAGTGCATAATGTCTTCCACGTCTCCCAACTGAGGAAGTACGTGTATGACCCAAGTCACAAGATCAATTTCGAAGAAGTAGAGATTTCTAATGATGCTACCTTTAGATAAGTGCCAATCGTGATTTTAGATCCATGCGTAAAGACACTAAGGAATAAGTCCATCACTCTTGTAAAGGTTCAGTGGTCGCATCATGGCATTGAAGAAGCAACTTGGGAGACCGAGTCGAGCATGAGAGAGAGTCATCCTGAGTTATTTTCTTAGTTTCGGGACGAAACTATTTTAAGGAGGGTGGTATGTAATACCACGAGTATTCCATGTTGTTTAATACTATGTATCTCGTTTTTTATTAATAATATGCTCCATCACGATGCTTGTACTTTTAAACGTTATGTTTAGACCGTATTGCCACGTATAAAAGCTTGTCCGCACTTATTTGTTTTTGTGGTGTAATTGCATGATGTTGATGATATGTCGGTGACATACCTTGATGTCATTGAGAAATTATCAGTGCGAATATGACGGTGGTCAATGTCTTGTTCCCCGAGAAATTGCTGGATGAGTCTAAAGGGAAGTCGCGTTATAAGGATTAAATGTGATAATAACTTAGTGAATTAAGCAAACCTTACGTACGTAGTTCACAGAACATTGCGTATGCTAAGTACTATCGAATTACGTACGTTAAGGCTTAGGCCTTACATACGTAACACAGTCTTCAGTCTTAGGACGATAATCTTGATCTCGCATGCTCTGGACAACTTTCGGCGCGATAGCGACAGGCAAGTCAACTGGTGTTAACGTATGTTAATAAGCCAACATTACGTACGTTATGTGGGGAATTTTACATATGCTACTATACCTTACGTACGTAATGACTAGTGTTATTTCGGTCGGTAGGTTCTGAGATTACCTTACGTATGTTAACCTTTTAGAGATAACGTACGTAATAGGCTATACATACGTAAACCTTGAGGCTTAACGTACGTAAAGCCATCCTGGTGTTATATAATGACACCTTCCCTTTCATTTCTTCCAATCCAAAAACACTTCCTCTCTCTCTCTCTCATATAACATCCTACAGCCTCCCTAATCGGATTTTAGCCTCCCTAGCCGAGTGTTATCCTAGTAGAGTGGGTTTATCGACCTCCGAATAAGTCTTTGAAGGTGTTCTCCTCCCGTTCTTCATCGTCCCTTGTTGTTCTTCCTCGTCCCTCGTTAAGTAAGATGAGTTTATCAAACCTTTAAATCCATTTTAGTGTTGATAGTTATGATTCGGGTGTTTGGGTGGTTTAGAACTCTTGATATTAATCAAACCATTGAAAACTAACATTAATCATAATCGTTAAAGGCAAGACCTTCGACCGGTGCAATTTGAAATGCCATTGGATCTTCTCTCCTCGAATTTTAAGCCTCTTCTAGGAGTACCGCTCCGATACCAATTGTTGGAGAAAGAATCGGTATACGCGCTATTATTCAGATGCGTATTTAAAGGTGTGGAAAATAAACGACACAAAATTTATAGAGGTTCGGACAAACGTCCCTACGTCCTCTCTTCGTATCTTTTTCTATAGGATGAAGATCATCCTCTGTACCTCTCTTCTATCATTGAAGGGATTACCGTTACAATTCTTGTCTTCTATCGGTTCGAGATAAATCGTTCAAACACTTTTCTTTTTGTCGATCCAAGTTAAACCGTTTTACTTTTCTATGGGACAAGAAATCAACCTATCTAGATTTCTATGGGTACTAGACAAACCTCAAGTGGATATAGATTGTTATTCTAATAATGCCGGATCCTTGATCCTAATAACACCGAATCGAATCTTATCCCTTCTTTTTTCTCTCATGTATGAGTTTTCGTATATCACACTGAAACTCAAGCTCAAATACAACAAAAAGAATGTTTACAATGATATCACAAGTATAGATGATTTTCTCAAGGTTGTTGTGTGGTTTGATACCAAATGGTTTGGTATTTATAGCCATTTTCCTCCAACTAGCCATTAGCTCCTATTGACTCTTTAGCATGCGCTAGCCATCCTGCATACCGTATGTTAAGCTCATTATGTATGTTAAGGCATCTTGCTTACGACGTTAACTGCTTGCAAATTTAGTCTAGTAGCTTCTGTCCACACTATTACGTACGTTATGGACTCCTGATTGCGTACGTTAAGTTCCGTATTTAGCGTACGTTAACTATACGCTGTAGCGTATGTTAACATATATCCGTTGTATGCTTTTGTCAAAGTATCTGTTGAGCGCTTTATTTTGACCCGGAATCTTCCAACGGATGTCTTGTTTGAATTCTCATACGTACGTTAGACATATCCCTTTACGTACGTTAAACAACTTCGATAGCATGCGCTATACAATGCATATAGCGTGCATTAAACATGTTATCTGCAGCCGACTTTTCTGACTCGTCTGATCAGGTAGCTTTATATTATGTACGTTATGCATGCTTCATAGCGTACGTTATGCTTGATATTTCTAGCTTTTTGCATCTTTGACTTCTTCGTTGTTTTGTTTCGCTTCTTTTTTGTTTTTTTTGTTTAACAACTTAATCATCAAAACTCCATAATGAATATTTGGAATAAAATATTCCAACACCCTGGATGGTCGGTACCACTCCTCATTCAGTAACGAACTTCTTGATCCAAACAGCTTCCTTAGTTGCATCCGATGCTGCTATATATTCAGCTTCTGTAACAAAATTGGCAAATGCTTTGCTTGGAACTCTTCCAACTCACCACACCTCCATTCCATGCAAACACATAACCAGTTTGCGATTTAAAATCATCTCTATCAGTTTCGAAACTTGCGTTGGTGCAACCATTTACAGGCAGCTCGTCTCCCACACCTACATAAATTAGGAACGCATCCTTAGTTCTTCTTAAGTACTTTAGGATGGTTTTCACTGCTGTTCAGTGACTTTCACCTGGATTTGATTGGTATCGACTTGTCATGCTATGGGCAAATGATACCTCTGGACGAGTATAAATCATGGCATAGATGATCGATCCAATGGCCGAAGCATATGAAATCTTTCTCATGCAGTCTCGCTCGTCAAGAGTTGAAGGACTCTGAGTCATACTCAGATGAATGCCATGTGACATTGGCAAGAGTCCTCTCTTGAATTCCTGCATATTGAACCTCTTCAATATCTTACTAATGTAGGTACTATGATTCAGACCAATCATTCTCTTTGATCTGTCTCTATAGATCTTTATCCCAAGAATGTAAACAGCTTCTCCTAAGTCTTTCATGGAGAAACAAATTCCCAACCAAGTCTTGACTGTCTGCAAGATGGGTATGCTATTTCTAATGAGTAATTGTCATCTACATGAAAGACTAGGAAGACAACTATGCTCCTACTAAACTTCTTATACACGTATGGTTCATCTTTATTTTGAATAAATCCAAACTCTTTGACAATTTTATCAAACGAAGATTCTAGCTCTGAGAAGCCTGCTTCAACCCATAAACGGATCTCATCATATTCAATACCATGAGCTTGTCTATAACATTTTGTTGCTAGTGTAGATTTATAGGCTTGAAGATTGTCGTCCATGTATTTCCTCTTTTTGAAGACCCATTTGCACCCAATGGTTTTTACACCTTCAGGTGGATCTATCAAGTTCTAAATTTGATTTTCGTACATGGACTGCATCTCTTACTTCATAGCCTCTATCCATTCCTCGGACTTTGATCCTGAAGCGGCTTCTATATAGGCACTAGACTAATCATCTATGAGTGAAAGGTCATCATCCTCTATCGCGAGATACCCATATCTCTCAGGTTCATCGTCCTCTATGAGGAACATGTTTACTTTGAACTGGCTCCTCAACCAATTGTTGAGCCTGTTCAGTTTTCATCAGCGATGTAATGTCTTCTTGTGGTCTCAAGTTTTTTCTCGAGAATTACTCCATCTTTTTTGGAAACAAACTCCCTTTCTAAGGAAAAGGCATTTAATGCAACAAACACTTTGTTCTATGTGGGCTTATAAAGTAGTATTCCTTAGTTTCCTTAGGATATCCTACAAATAAATATCTTTCAGGTCTGTCCGCCTCTGTCATGAGTGCTAAGAGGTGTAACACCACAAATCTAATAAGGGACATTACACGCCGTAGAACCTTCACAAGGTCTACCAAGCTAACACATGACATATAATCCCCAAAATAAATCCCATAAGACACATTAATAATAATAAGTAGGGTCGTGGCCTCAGCCAAAATATTTTAGTTCAATACCAACAAAACAGAGAGTGAAATGTATTCAATGCCCATGCAGGGGACTTCACCAACATCATTAACCAATAACTGAATAAATATAGTAAAAAGAAATAACACCGACTCGAGCCTCATCATCATGCTGGGCCATCCTTTGCATGCGTGTCCCGTGCCGGCTCCTCAGCTCACTCGATACCTGAAATGCATAAGACGCATTTCCCCCATTTAAGGTTAGCATTTGAATACCTAGTGCAAGTACACAATTACACTACATTATATACAGATACAATTCAACACAGTCATATCATTTGTAAAACATTTGAAAATCATATTCTGGAATATCACATTGACATCAAAACAGTATATCAACTCATCTCAATATCACAACCATCCACACTTGGTAACCCGTGGCCGTACCCATTAGTATCGACCCCCAGACGCCCCGTCGAATGCTCCGGGTGGGAAACCACTTCCACAGATGTACCCATTAGTATCGGCCCCCAGAGGTCCCGTTGAACCGTCCCTGGGTGGAAAAACAACAACAACACACACACACACACGATATCACAATTCATCATTCGTATCTAAACCGTAACACACATAATGGAATGTAATACATGTACTTGCCTTGAATAACACGTCGTGAAGGAAATGGTGAAAGGAAAAGGTTTCGTCTGAATAATCTTCACAATATCGCTCCTATCACAGTAACGATATACAATCAACCACAACGATGTGGAAACATAAGAATTCGTCCTAAGTTCTACCCATTGGAATAATTCATCAGACACTAAGGGGTCATGATCGATCCTAATCTATTAATGGTGAAAACCTCGAATTCTAATCCGCAAAACTACAAGAATAGCACGAGAGTATGATTACACCATCTTAATCTAGCAATCATTTAAGCCAAATCGGACTAGAAGGATAAAAATCACAAAAAAAAACCCAAAATCCCCAAAAGCTAGGGTTCTAAGAATATACCTAGATTTGAAGGTGAACCACGGATGATTTGGTGTTAGAGTGACGTTATGATGCTTGAATAAACTTCTCCAATGGAGTTTAGGTGGAAAACGGACGATTCCTAGCCTGAAGGATAGCTCCCATCGCGCATGTCACGCCCCCAACATCGGGAAGGAGGAGGGCGCGACGCATCGGTCGATCAATCAATCAAATGCAACAATAAATAGCGAAAGCAAAATAATGATTGGATAATATTTCAAAACAACAATCTTAGCCCGATGTTCTAAGATTCGTTTTGACAAAAGCTGATAATCGAAATTACACTGTTCATAAGTTTGCAGCAGAAATTTTTCAAATACTAAATGATCCGATTACGAAACAAAATTAACTATTACAATTTGGGATAACAACAGAAATTCTAAGAACAGAAGTCCTAAATCTTGACGGCGGTCTTCTATTTGGTCTCTTCCACGAAGCCTTCTTCATCCTCTGCTGTTTGCTCATTCTCTGGTTTAAAAGGGAAAACAGTGGGGTGAGACAAAAGGTCTCAGTGAGTGGGTGATCGTGTGCGAGTGTGGCTCTTTCCTTTGAGAATTTTTAAGTGATGCATGATTTCATCAATTATGAAAAAGTGGGAATAATTACAATTACGTCGGAATTTTTATAAAAAACAATAATCATTATGTAGTTGTAATATTATAATCTTGTCCCCATAGACGGATGTCAAGTCAAGCAGTCAGTCAATCAGTCGATCAGTCAATCTAGTTTTGAATCTTGCCGATGTGGACTTTGGATTCTAGACTCTCCTTATTACTCCTAGCAATATAGGCCGTCGGCCCAAGATTTGGACTGTCGCCTCAAAAGCGGAGCCTTCGCTCTCACACTTAGCGTGTGCTTCCTTATCTCTTATCTGGGCTAGGTATGTTCTTAGTTGTGGGTCAATACCCTGATCATACCATAATCGCGATTATACCCCAAGTCTACGACCCAGGTCCCTCGGAACACTCCGTTCCTCGGTTATGGGAATAAGAAACAACGGTAGCCTCGTTCATGAACCGCAGCCGCGCTGCTCGATCCAAGACTCGGTCTAACCATCTGATTTGATTTGGGACTCTAGAGGTGGCTCCTACAACTCAAGAGGTGGTCCCCGGATTGTAGGTCGGCTCTCTATTTCGTATGGGCTCAAGAGGTGGCCCCCGTCCGTCGACGTGGCACTTTGTCCCGATAAAGTTAGAGGCAGACCCATCCGTGGCACTTTATTTGTATAGCACTTAGCTCCCGGATAGTCACAGTTATCAATTTGACGCATTTCACAAGTATTACGTAAACGTTCGGTCAGTGAGGTTAATAGCATCTTTTGATTTAGTATGAAATATGGTTAATTATATTTGTGGCACGGTAGTACAGAATAGGACTTGTATATAAATTCAAAAATATTCTCAATAATTTATTAACGGTCTGATGGGTTCAGGTCAGATATATAAATGGGTAGGTTCGACGATACGAAAACGAGGATTACCTGGAATAGGTAGAAAAGACATTTTTACCCTTAGGTTCAAGCCTAAGCGTTTGAAGTATGAAACGAAATCGGATGGTTATGAAATTTTATGAGGAAGCCAAAAATACTTCCTCGACTCCAGATTTAAGGAAACTACTTCCTCAACTTCAGAAATTTCCAGTTTCGGGACTGAAATTTCTAGAAATTACGGTATTGCCCCAAAACATAAGGAAATCGTTCTGAGGCTTATAGAGCTATGAATTTAGCTCGGAATTTAACGAAATTTTACGAGGTGACTCGTGATGAACCTGGAATTCCAGATTTGTAAAAATTCCAGAAAATTTTCGGACTTGATCCAGGAGTTTGGAATTCTTGCATTTTGACCCCGAAATTATTTTAAAATTGTAATTTGGACTAATAAGTTTAGATATCGAATTCCGAATCACTTGAAACTTTACGGACATACCATATACAATATAATATGTACTTTCAAAGGTCCAGAATGTTTTATTTTCGTAATTTTCAATTTAGTCCCCAAACTTTAAGAAATTATGATTTATGCCCAAAGTTCCGTTTACTCGATTCAAATCCCGTTTTGGCCTCAAATAAATTATCCACATATCATAATGTAGTCATATAACACAAGTTCCAGATTTTGGTAGGGTTTTCAACAACATTTAGAAGAAAACATATAACATTCAATTTGTCACAAAATCGACATCCGACTACCAAATCGGTTGTCGTTTAAATTCAATAAATTATATTGCATATTGTTATAACCATAACATACATCTTTAAGAACATGCATTTACACAAGAATTTCAGATTAGTACATACTTCCACATTTTTCATAATATTTGAGGATTATGTTTAAGAAAAACGAATTACACATACTATACGCAATATTATAATATGAAATTTTAACATGAAAATTTAAACATAGATCATATCAATAGAATCTCGAAATACTTCAGATTTAGTATATGCATCATAAGTAAAAGAAGGGATTTCTACTTTAAGGTTTGAAAGGTTTTCACCCACCTCGATCTTGCCGGAATTAGTCGGTCATGGGTCTCGGAAGTTGAAGACGGTCTTCCCATTCACCACAACTAGGTTCGGCCGAAACATGCATCCATGGAGTATATTGTGCTTGCATGTTTTGAGTTTAAAGTTAGATTTAAAGGATTATTACTTGAAATTATGGAAATGGAAGTAAGAAGTGAGATTACCTATTTCTTGCTTGAGTTTTCTTCTTCCCCCTTTCTTCCTCCTTGGTTCGGCCTATCTCTCAAATTTCAGATTTTTTTGTGTGTAGAAGTGAAAGGTAGGTTAGGTAGTAGTATGTGTATTTAAAATGGTTTAAAGAAGACTTGGGAAGAGAAGTGGTTTAGGAAGAGAGATAAGTTTGGGAAGAGAAATGGAAGGAGTTTGAATACAAGTGTCAAAGTCTTGCATGAATGAGTGAAGGGTCTAGAGACACACTCTCCCCTTCCCCATATACCACCCCCTTGTGTGTGTGTGTGTTATATTATTTTTTTTGTTAAATTAAGAGTATAATTATAGTGGTAAATGATTTAATTAGTTGGGTTAGGCATTGAATTGCAACTTCAACTCTTATGATTTTATTAAGTTGGGTTGAGTCCATTAGTGAGTCTATATGTAATTAGATGTTGACAAATAGCCCAATAGGTGAATCAATATACTATTTTAATTTTATTATTTGGTTTATCAAATAAATTGCAAAGTTAAAGAGTGAAATAAAATAAAATGGATGTAGGTTATATCATGTCATAAAATAAATATTATCAAATTACATCATGATTTAGTACATTATACATGTGATAAGCCATCGAATTTAGGGGGTTTTACATCCTCCCCTCCTTGGAAGAATTTGGTCCCCAAATTCCTACTCGAATAATTCAGGGTAAGATTTCTTCATTTCTTCCTCAGCCTCCCACGTAGCATCTTCCTCTCTGTTGGGATTCGACCAGACGAGTTTAACCAAAGGAATCCGCTTCTTCCTCAATTCGCATACTTCCGGGTCGAGGATCTTGATTGGCTTCTCTTCATAAGACAAGTTATCTTTGATCGGCGGGATGTCAGAAGTAAGAATGTGCGTTAGGTCTGGATGATACTTCTTTAATCTCGAGACATGGAAAACGTCATGCATTTCGGCCAGATTGGATGGTAACTCCAACCGGTACGCTAATCGTCCAATTCTTTTCGTGATTTTGAATGGTCTGAAGTATCAGGGACTCAGCTTCCCTCCTTTCCTTGACACTATTAAACTCTTTTGCGGGGTTAGCCTCAGGAAGACTTGATCTCCTACTTCAAATTCTAGATCCTTCCGACGTTGATCGGCGTAACTCTTCTGTCTGCTCTGCACTGTGCGGATCCTATCCTTGATTAGTCGTACTTTATCTACGAATTCCTTCACCAAATCTGTACTCATTACTGAAGGTTCTGTTCGTTTAGTCTTCGGCATCCAATGGTCATCAATTTCCCAATGGAGCGGGGATCGACACTTCTTCCCATACAGGGCTTCGTAAGATGCCATTCCAATTGTCGCTTGGTAGCTAGTGTTATATGCAAACTCGGCTAATGGTAGATGATAATCCCAATTTCCTTGAAAGTCTAGTACGCAGGCGCGTAGCATATCTTCAAGTGTCTGGATGGTTGGCTCAGATTGTCCGTCGGTCTGGGGATGTGCACTTGTGTTGAAGCTTAAGGAAGTTCCTAATTCCTTATTAAAGACTTTCCAAAAACGAGATACGAATATAGGATCTCTGTCCAATACTATGTCTGCGGGCACTCCATGAAGAAGAATGATTTCTCTAATATAAATCCTAGCCAGCTTTTGCAGACTGTCGTCCTTTTTAACCGGCACGTAATGTGATGATTTTGTCAATCTGTCGACGATCACCCAAATGGTGTTATATCCTCCCCTTGTGGTCGGAAAATCCGTGATAAAATCTATGGTTACCATTTACCATTTCCATTCAGGAACTTCTAGTGACTGTAGTAGTCCTAAGGGTCGCTGATGTTCAGCTTTGACTCTCTGACATGTGAGGCATCGCACCACGAATTCTGCCACTTGGTTCTTCATGTTCACCCACCAAAAGTGTTTCTTTAAGTCTCGGTACATCTTGTTACCTCCTGGGTGTATCGTATATCTCGAACAATGAGCTTCTTCTAGAATTCGTATTTTGAGCTCCTCGTCATGAGGTATGCATAACCGTCCCTTAAACCTTACAATTCCATCCTTAGTAATTGTAAACTCGGGTTTCTCGCCCTTAGCGATCTTTTCCTTAAACTCTTGAACTTTTGGATCTCTCTCTTGGGCTAATCGAATATCGTCCAATAGATTTGATTTAACTGTGAGGTTGGCGCAATTTAAACGAGTACCTTCATGAATGGGTTTTAGGTAGACCAGTTCCTCGAGAGCTTGCCATTCTCAGACCATGAGTCGGGCCACTCTAGCCTTTCTACTTAAGGCATCAACCACGACATTTGCTTTTCCCGGGTGATGTTGAATCTCACAATGGTAATCTTCTAAAAGCTCTACCTATCTTCTCTGTCGGAGGTTAAGTTCCTTCTGAGAAAATAGGTACTTGAGACTTTTATGATCCATAAACATGGTGAATTCAACGCCGTATAAATGATGTCGCCATTTCTTTAAGGCGAATAATATTGCAGCAAGTTCGAGGTCGTGCGTTGGATAATTCTTCTCGTGCGTCTTGAGTTGCCTGGAAGCATATGCGATAACTTTACCATTCTACATTAGTACAGCACCGAGGCCATCTTTTGAGGCATCACTATATACGACAAATCCTTGGGTTCCTTCTGGAAGTGTCAGTATCAGTGCAGTGGTAAGTCTCTTCTTGAGTTCCTGGAAACTTGACTCGCATTTATCCGTCCATTCAAATTTTACTTTTTTCTGGGTTAGTCGGGTGAGGGGTCCCGCTATCTTCGAGAAGTCTTTGATGAATTTACGGTAGTATCCTACAAGTCCAAGAAAGCTTCGGATCTCAGTTACATTTTCTGGCTTGTTCCAATCCATAATAGATTCTATTTTAGATGGGTCTACTGCAATCCCTTCCCCAGAAATAATGTGGCCCAGAAACGCCACTTCCCTCAACCAAAATTCACACTTGTTGTACTTGGCGTATAACTTGTGCTGCCTTAGTGTATCCAACACTAGCCTAAGATGTCTCTCGTGATCTTTTTCCAACTTAGAGTACATGAGTATGTCATCGATGAAAATTACTACGAATTGGTCATAGGGTTGAAATACTCTGTGCATTAAATCCATAAATGCCGCAGGAGCATTCATGAGTCCAAAAGGCATCACTACAAACTCGTAGTGGCAGTATCTAGTTTGGAATGTAGTTTTCGGAACATCTTCATTCTTAATCTTTAACTTGTAGTATCATTGTTGAAGATAGAACTTGGAATACACCATAGCTCCCTGGAGTTGTTCAAACAACTCATCTATCCTTAGGAGAGGATACTTGTTCTTAACGGTAACGCTGTTGAGTTCACGGTAATCTATGCAAAGCCTCAATATTCCATCCTTATTTTTGACAAACAATACCGGAGCTGCCCATGGTGATGCACTGGGTTGTACAAAACCCACGTCGAATAACTTCTGCAGTTGTACCTTCAACTCTTGCAGCTCCAGTGGTGCCATTCGGTATGGTGCCTTTGCAATGGGTGCCTTCCCAGGCATGATTTCGATATTGAATTCAACCTCTCTGTAAGGTGGTAGGGAGGTTAATTCTTCGGGAAATACGTCAGGGTATTCGGACACTACAGGTGTGGTTTCTATGCCCGACTTACTCTTGGGCTTATTAATGATGAAGGCTAAAAATATGGTTGCCCCTTTGGCAACTGCCTTCCTAGCCTTGATAGCTGATATTATAGGTTCTAGGTTGACTCTAGCGTCTCCAATTAATTCCATAATTGGCTTGTTAGGTTCGCAAAACCTAACTATCTTAGAGTGACAATCCAATTGTGTATAGTGTTTAGACAGCCAATCCATTCTGTACTCCAATATTGGATGCACTACTAAATCGGCAGAATAAAAGTTACCGCTGATTATCACATCACACATAGAATGGACTTTATCCGCTAGCTGACTAACTCCCATTGGGGTAGATACTTCTAGACATAATGGTAAGGATTCTAACGGTCTATCAAGTTTCTTAGAAAAATGCATGCAACAAACAAATGGGACGATCCTGGATCTACAAGTGTTCGTGCAAGTTGATTAGATATCAGGAGTGTACCTTCCACCACATCGTTTTTCTCTGGTGCCTCCTGACCGGTCAATGCGAATACTCGAGCTGGGGCTTTCCCTTTGTTGTTTCCTGGTTTGGCTGCAGTAGCTGGTTTGATCGCCGGGTGTAATACCTCCGGTATTCCATGCTTGATTACTTTATACTGTGTGAATGTTTGGTAATGTGACGTCATTTCTATTTATGTATTCCATTGAGTGCTATATAATTGTACGATGTAAATGAAACGGGGGTGACACGCCTTGATGCCGTGGGACGATCGTCGGTGCGAATATGACGGTGGCTAATGTCTAGTTCCCCGATAATTGTTGACGAGTGGAAGGGATGGTCACCCCGAGATGGTTAGAATGTGATATGAGGCTAAAGAGTTTATGTCTAACGCACGTTAGAGTTCTGTCTAACGCGCGCTATAACGCATGCCTAACGTATGTTATATTTCGATTGTTACGTACGTTAGGGTAGCTATATTACGTACATAACGGGTGGGTCGGTCTCCCGACCAGAATCTTTCTTTTGACACGGACAGAGCTACTTTCGGCAGGCTAGAGGACAAACGAGTCAACTATTCGTAACGTATGTTATGTCCCAAATTTAACGTACGTAACACTTGGGCACATTTCGGGCAGTGAGTTCTTTACGTACGTTGTTATTACACTGTTACGTACGTAATACACCTTACGTACGTAACACTCTTATCATTAACGTACGTTATCAAAACCAAGTTTTATAAAATGGCAATTCCCTTCTTCATTTGCACGACCCAACATTACAAGCTATCACCCTTGGAGAAATTCCTAGCCCTATACCCGGTTTTTAAGCCTCTTATACACTTGAATTAACATTGAGGAGGTGGATTCTTGAGCTCCGGCGAAGATTATCCAAGTCGTTCAAGTCACTTCTTGTTCTCCTCGTAGTTCTTGTGAATCCGCCAACTATCTTCATTATTCTTCTTCCAATAAGGTAAGCCACCAATCCCTGGAGTTATATCTTCGATGTTTTCTTATTTATACTCATTAGATTGCGGATATTGGGTAGATTTTTGCTAAACTTTGTAGACAATCTTGTCGGATGGAATTGTAGTAACCGGAATTATCGTTTCTCATATGTTTCGTTTCGTGCAAATCATATCTATCATACGAAATTTCATTTCAAATCATCGCTAGGAATGTAAAATTTGACGAATCAATTGTGGGAGAATTCGTAGTAATCCGTCACCGTATGTTCCATTGTTCGTAGCCACCCTTACCTTGTGATTTTTGACACCTAGCAAACTAAGGTAAACAGTTCGATAGTATAATCAATATTGTATATCAAACCACCAAAGTTATTGTGTAATAGAATCCGTCGATTGTAGTATTCGGAAAATAGAATTGAATTAGAAAGCATGAGATTCGATTACGCCATAATAATTCGTTGACAACCGAAAAATGATAGGATTATCTTTTTGAGTAAATCGATATACCTAATGTTAATTATAGGATTGAACGGGATAATGGTACACAATACTTACAAACTTAGAAACGATACTTATATCGACAATTAAAACTACACTAGGAATCCGATTAGGAAAGGGAGACTAGTTTTATTCATCATAATCCGTACGAGGTGTTAATCGGATATTACGTGGCTAGGTTAAGCTCGAGCGGGCGTGGGGACTCCGTTATCACAAAGCACCTACTATCGGATCACAGGCAAGTGAAATCTTGCTCGAGAATTTTCTAATATTAATGTTATACCGTATGTGCGTATGTGCCATTTTGATAAATGCCGACGTTTGTCTTTCTCTAAAAATGTTATAAATGGGCCGATGTGTTGGGGATAAAACCTGTATGGTACCCGTGTGGAAATGTGTTAGGGGGTAAGACCCGAATTGGGCGCCTATGTTCCGGGGTATTCCCGTGTGGATACTTCTGTGACCCTTGGTTGCGACCTTGGGGCTTATGTGATAAAAGAGAGAGACAACGTCGGTTGAGTGATGAAATATCCCCTGTGATTACTAGATACTGTGATTGTAAAAATGACGTATATCGTTGTTAGTAGCTGACCCTGGTTACCTGGTATGATTCGTCGTGCCAGGTAAAATTGTTCATCATGTGCAGGACATTCCCGAGGGGTCCGGTCAGACTTGAGCGGTGTTGGAATTATCTCTAGCCGCTGCTTAAATTGGAATAAATTGTTTTCTTTGGAAAAACTTTTGTTGTGTAATAATTGGACTTCAAATTACATTTTTCCTTAAATCTTTCGACTCACGTTATGTAAACCTTGAACTTAATGTTTTATCGCGATTTTCTTAAAATGCCTATTTTTTTAACTAGCCTTGTGGGTCCCACGTGGGATTCACGACACTGTAATACCTCGAGATATTTTGGGGGTGTTACAGAAAATGGTATCGGAGCCAAACTCCTGGTTTGAATAAAATTTCTCCTAATTTTTTTTTAGTCCAACACCCCAAGCGATCGAAACTCCTCATGGGAATGCAAAGTAAGTGATATGTGTGTTTCTGTTTTTGTACAACATTTAATTATAAACCATGTGTGGAACTGGCTTTAGATTAATACCGTTAGTGATGGCACGCCGAGGAGCTAGGAGGATGGTGAATGACGCTTAGGGTTCCGCCGCGAACCACAATGAGGACGGGAACACTGCCGAGACCCATCCTGCTGGGGGCCAGCCGCCACCAGTTAATCAAAACGATCAGGAGGCGGAACGCCAGAATAACAACCCGGGAGGCATGGATCCAGCTTTTGTTTAGGCCCTTGCCCAGGCTATCGCCATGGGAATTGCTCAGGTCAATCAGGCGGAACGGATACCGGTCATCTATGTGGAAGAAAACGCAGGAAGAGATCGATGGTTGGGAGAGATGCTGAAGGCTAGGCCTCCATTATTTGACGGGACAGGAGAGAAACACGTGGACGACTGGATTTCTGAAATGGAGACTGCCTTCGAAGTAATCGGATGCCCAGAGAACAGAAAGGTGCCGCTCGGAATTAATCAACTCCGTGACACTGCTGCACGTTGGTGGAGGACTTACAGGCCAGAGGACCGAGTGGTCGGGTGGACCGAATTTGCCCGACTACTACGGAGCGAGTACTGTCCCAGATCAGCCCGAACCGCTCGCGCATGAGACTTTTTCAATGCCGTGCCTCAGAACATGCCAGTACCAGAGATCATTCGGGCCTACCAAACCGAGCTAAGTTACATCTCCCAGATGGTTCCATCAGAAGATCAACGAATATGCCATCTTGCACAGAGGTTACCGAAGGATGTACAACGCTATGCCGCCGTATTTCACTGCACGACCTTGAGGGCATACGAAGACGTAGTCACAGCATATCCTGGTACAGTTGTTAATACCGACATCGGGCATAACTCGAAGAAGCAGAAGACATCAGTTCAGCCTGGGAGCAACAACAAAACGAATTCGGGGCCCGCATCTTCTTTTAGGTCGGCGGTTTCGTACCAACAGAAGGGTGTATCTGATAGGCCTTACCGTAGGGACTGTTTCAATTGTGGCATGACCGGGCATACTAAGGATCGGTGTCAGAAGACGGCTACCAAATGTGTCACTTGCGGAAAGAGTGGACACATGTCTCGTTACTGCTGGCGGGCCAATTCCACTCAGAGCCCAGCTTCCCAACCAATTCAACAAGGCTCTGTGTAATCCCCTAAGACGCCTGCTGTTTCCAACTACCGAGCTCAATCCCACCAGAACCAACCACCACTACATGGTGCCGGACGAGGCCGTGGGCGCGGCGGAGGTACCTCGTCCTTTTCGGAGTCAGTGCCGTCTCGTATATTTGAGCTGAGGGCTACGGATGGTCAGTCTGCGCCAGCTATCTCAGGTACTCTTCTTGTTAACTCTCAGCCAGTTCATGTACTATTTGATACCGGAGCCACCCATTCGTTTATATCTGTGGAATGTGTTGAACGCTTAAATCTTGTTTGTATACCTTGTGAGCCCTTTACTGTTAAACTACCCGAGGCTAGTATATTAAGCGGCGATCAAAAGGTTCGAGACTGTCGGATCTGCATCAACAATCATAGTTGGACTGCTAATCTTATGGTCTTTCCGGTCCAGAATGAAGATATCATATTAGGTATGGGCTGGATGCCATTGCACAGAACGATCTTGGATACCTACCACTTGACTATTTCCATTTCGGCTCATGACGGTACCACACATGTCATCAGCGGACGTGAACACTTTAGTACGAAAGGGTCTCTCAGCATTATCGCATCAGAAGCCTACTGCAGCTCTCGAAGTGAGTACTATTGGTGTTATGTTCTTCGAGAGGACACTTCACAACTTACAATCACAAATATTCCGGTGGTGAATGAGTTTCCAGACGTTTTTCCTGATGAACTACCAGGGCTGCCACCACACCGAGAAGTTGACCTTTCCATTGAACTCGAGCCGGGAACGAGACCTATTTCCAAAGCTCCTTATAGGATGGCACCGGCCGAGATGAAGGAATTAAAGATACAGCTCGAAGATCTGTTGGATAAAGGGTTGATCCGCCCAAGCACCTCGCCGTGGGGCGCGCCGGTACTTTTCGTTAAGAAGAAAGACAACTCTCTACGCTTGTGCATCGACTACAGGGAGCTGAATAAGGTTACTATCAAGAATCGTTATCCACTACCTAGAATTGATGACCTATTGGATCCGTTTCAAGGGGCAGTCATGTTTTCAAAGATCGATTTACTTTCTGGATATCACCAATTGAGGATTCGGGAGGAAGATATACCCAAGACTGCATTTCGGTCGAGGTATGGGCATTACGAGTATATCGTGGTATCATTCGGGTTGACTAATGCCCCAACCGTTTTCATGGAACTGATGAATAGAGTTTTGATTGATTTCCTCGATAAATGCATGGTGGTTTTTATCGACGACATCCTGATATATTCTCGAAGCCGACAGGAACACGAGGAACATTTGAGGCAAGTGCTGAGCGTGTTAAGGCAACACCAACTTTATGCGAAACTGTCCAAGTGCGAATTCTCGATGCCGGAGGTAAATTTTCTCGGACATGTTGTCTCGGCAGAAGGTGTCAAGGTCGACCCACAAAAGATCGAGACAATAACGAGTTGGGAACCGCCGAAGAACGTCAAGGAGGTTAGGAGCTTCCTAGGACTGGCGGGTTACTATCGAAGATTCGTCGAGGCTTTTTCCTGTATCGCCCGACCGTTAACAAACCTACTGAGAAGGAGCACCAAATTTGTATGGACTGCAGACTGTCAGAAGAGCTCCGACGAGCTCAAGAGTAGGCTAACTACTGCCCGAGTACTAGTGTTACCACAGGGTACAGAAGGATTCATTATATACACGGATGAATCCAAGCATGGACTAGGGTGTGTCTTCATGCAGAATGGCAGAGTCGTTGCGTACGCATCCCGACAACTGAAGCCATACGAAGTAAATTACCCGACACATGACTTGGAGCTAGCCGCGGTGGTGCATGCCCTCAATATTTGGAGGCACTATCTTTACGGAGTTCCTTGCAAAGTTTTCACGGATCATAAGAGTTTGAAATATATCTTCACGCAGAGAGAATTAAACATGATACAGAGGCGTTGGTTGGAGCTAATCAAGGACTACGATGTGGAAATCTCCTATCATCCCGGAAAAGCCAACGTGGTAGCTGATGCTCTTAGTCGGAAAACTACACAAGAGGTAATGGTATCCAGCATAACAGTTCAGCCCAAACTGCAGCAAGATATCAGGAGAAGCAACACCGAAGTATGGGTACAACGTAGGCAAGGACAATTATGCTCAATCAATATACTTTCGTCCTTACTAGACGAGATACGTCTAGCACAGATGGAAGATCATGAATTACGTGCGATTGGTGCAAGAAACGAGGAAGGAGATGTTTCCGACTATAAGATACAGGGTGATTTGGTGAGGTTCAAGAACAGGATATGTATTCCACCGAATGACGGGCTGAAGCAAACTATACTGAAGGAAGTGCACTCCACTCCCTATTCTATTCACCCCGGATCAAGCAAGATGTACAAAGATTTGCGATAGAGTTTTTGGTTGAAGAATATGAAATGGGAAGTTGCTAGGTTCGTCGCCCGATGTATGACGTGCCAACAAGTGAAAATTGAACACCGCAGACCAGCCGGAATTATGCAACCCCTACCCATCCCGGAGTGGAAATGGGAGAGCATATCAATGGACTTTGTCAATAAGATACCTACGGCGGTGGGAGGAAAGGATACAATTTCGGTCATTGTTGATCGATTGACAAAATCAGCACATTTAATTTCTATTCAAGAGACAACCGGGACAGAGCAGCTGGCCGTCATTTTCATCAGAGAGATCGTAAGGCTACATGGTGTTCCCTCATCCATCATTTCGGATAGGGACACCAGATATGTGTATCGTTTTTGGAAAGCCGTCCATAAAGCTATGGGGACCCAAATACACTTTAGCACGGTTTATCATCCTCAGACAGATGGACAGACCAAGCGTATGATTCAAACCTTGGAAGATATGTTGAGGGCATGCGCGCTCGATTGGGGAAAGGATTGGGCTAGACATTTGGGATTAGTGGAGTTCTCGTACAACAACAGCTGGCATGCAAGCATAGGCATGGCACCATTTGAGGCCCTGTATGGGCGAAGATGCAAGTCACCGTTATGCTGGGATGATGCCTCCGACACCGCGGTTACCGAGTTGGATCTTATCCAGGAGTCCATTAAGAAGATCTCTATCGTTCGGAAACACATGCTAGCCGCATAGAGCTGGCAGAAATCTTATGCCGAAAACCGACAGCGACCGTTAGAATTTATGGTCGGGGATCATGTTTGGGTCAAAGTATCACCTATGCGAGGTATCCGGCTGTAATACCTCCGGTATTCCATGCTTGATTACTTTGTATTGTGTGAATGCTTGGTAATGTGACGTCATTTCTATTTATGTATTCCATTGAGTGCTATATAATTGTACGATGTAAGTGAAACGGGGGTGACACGCCTTGACGCCATGGGACGATCGTCGGTGCGAATATGACGGTGGCAAACGTCTTGTTCCCCGATAATTGTTGACGAGTGGAAGGGGTGGTCACCCCGAGATGGTTAGAATGTGGTATGAGGCTAAGGAATTTATGTCTAACGCACGTCAGAGTTCTGTCTAACGCGCGCTATAACTCATGCCCAGCGTACGCTTTATTTCGATTGTTACGTACGTTAGGGTAGCTAGATTACGTACGTAACGGGTGGGTCGGTCTCCCGACCAGAATCTTTCTTTTGACACGGACAGAGCTACTTTCGGCGGGCTAGAGGACAAATGAGTCAACTATTCGTTACGTACATTATGTCCCAAATTTAACGTATGTAACACTTGGGCACATTTCGGGCAGTGAGTTCTTTACGTACGTTGTCATTACACTGTTCCGTACGTAATACACCTTACGTACGTAACACTCTTATCATTAACGTACGTTACCAAAACCAAGTTTTATAAAATGGCAATTCCCTTCTTCATTTGCTCGACCCAACATTATAAGCTATCACCCTTGGAGAAATTCCTAGCCCTATACCCGGTTATTAAGCCTCTTATACACTTGAATTAACATTGAGGAGGTGGATTCTTGAGCTCCGGTGAAGATTATCCAAGTCGTTCAAGTCACTTCTCGTTCTCCTCATAGTTCTTGTGAATCCGTCAACTATCTTCATTATTCTTCTTCCAATAAGGTAAGCCACCAATCCCTGGAGTTATAACTTCGATGTTTTCTTATGGATACTTATTAGATTGCGGGTATTGGGTAGATTTTTGCTAAACTTCGTAGACAATCTTGTCGGATGGAATTGTAGTAACCGGAATTATCGTTTCTCATATGTTTCGTTTCATGCAAATCATATCTATCATACGAAATTTCATTTTAAACCATCACTAGGAATGTAAAATTTGACGAATCAATTGTGGGATAATTCGTAGTAATCCGTCACCGTATGTTCCATTGTTCGTAGCCACCCTTATCTTGTGATTTTGACACTTAGCAAACCAAGGTAAACAATTCGATAGTATAATCAATATTGGATATCAAACCACCAAAGTTATTGTGCAATAGAATCCGTCGATTCTAGTATTCGGAATATAGAATTGAATTAGAAAGCATGAGATTCGATTACGCCATAATAATTCATTGACAACCGAAAAATGATAGGATTACCTTCTTGAGTAAATCGATATACCTAATGTTAATTATAGGATTGAACGGGATAATGGTACACAATACTTAAAAACTTACAAACGATACTTATATCGACAATTAAAACTACACTAGGAACCCGATTAGGAAAGGGAGACTAGTTTTATTCATCATAATCCGTACGAGGTGTTAATCGGATATTACGTGGCTAGGTTAAGCTCGAGCGGGCGTGGGGACTGCGTTATCACAAAGCACCTACTATCGGATCACAGGCAAGTGAAATCTTGCTCGAGAATTTTCTAATATTAATGTTATACCGTATGTGCGTATGTGCCATTTTGATAAATGCCGACGTTTGTCTTTCTCTAAAAATGTTATAAATGGGCCGATGTGTAGGGTATAAAACCTGTATGGTACCAGTGTGGAAATGTGTTAGGGGGTAAGTCCCGAATTGGGCACCTATGCTCCGGGGTATTCCCGTGTGGATACTTTCGTGACCCTTGGTTGCGACCTTGGGGCTTATGTGATAAAAGAGAGAGACAATGTCAGTTGAGAGATGAAATATTCCCTGTGATTACTAGATTCTGTGATTGTACAAATGACGTATGTCGTTGTTGGTAGCTGTTATTTGGTATGCATTCTCTGACCCTGGTTACCTGGTATGACTCGTCGTACCAGGTAAAATTGTTCATCATGTGCAGGACATTCCCGAGGGGTCCGGTCAGACTTGAGCGGTGTTGGAATCATCTCTAGCCGCTGCTTAAATTGGAATAAATTGTTTTCTTTGGAAAAGGTTTTGTTGTGTAATAATTGGACTTCAAATTACATTTTTCCTTAAATCTTTCGACTCACGTTATGTAATCCTTGAACTTAATGTTTTATCGCGATTTTCTTAAAATGCCTATTTTTCTAACTAGCCTTGTGGGTCCCACGTGGGATTCATGGCACTGTAATACCTCGAGATATTTTGGGGGTGTTACAGAAAATGGTATCAGAGAGAAACTCCTGGTTTGTATAAACTTTCTCCTAAAAAAAAGTTTTTTTCTTCAAAGTCCAACACCCCAGGCGATCGAAACTCCTCATGGGAATGCAAGTAAGTGATATGTGTGTTTCTGTTTTTTTACAACATTTAATTGTAAACCGTGCGTGGAACTGGCTTTAGATTAATACCGTTAGTGATGGCACGCCGAGGAGATAGGAGGGTGGTGAATGATGCTCAGGGTTCCGCCGCGAACCACAATGAGGACGGGAACACTGCCGAGACCCATCCTGCTGGGGGCCAGCCTCCACTACTTAATCAAAACGATCAGGAGGCGGAACGCCAGAATAACAACCCGGGAGGCATGGATCCAGCTTTTGTTCAGGCCCTTGCCCAGGCTATCGCCATGGGAATTGCTCGGGTCAATCAGGCGGAACGGATACCGGTCATCAATGTGGAAGAAAACACAGGAAGAGATCGATGTTTGGGAGAGATGCTGAAGGCTAGGCCTCCATTATTTGACGGGACAGGAGAGAAACACGTGGACGACTGGATTTCTGAAATGGAGACTGCCTTCGAAGTGATCGGATGCCCAGAGAACAGAAAGGTGCCGCTCGGAATTAATCAACTCCGTGACACTGCTGCACGTTGGTGGAGGACTTACAGGCCATAGGACCGAGTGGTCGGGTGGACCGAATTTGCCCGACTACTACGGAGCGAGTACTATCCCAGATCATCCCGAACCGCTCGTGCACGAGACTTTTTCAGTGCCGGGCCTCAGAACATGCCAGTACCAGAGATCATTCGGGCCTACCGAACCGAGCTAAGTTACATCTCCCAGATGGTTCCATCAGAAGATCAACGAATATGCCATCTTGCACAGAGGTTACCGGAGGATGTACAACGCTATGCCGCCGGATTTCACTGCACGACCCTGAGAGCATACGAAGACGTAGTCACAACAGATATGCGTACATCGTTAATACCGACATCGGGCATAACTCAAGAAGCGAAGACATCGATTCCTGCAGGAGCAACAACAAAATGAATTCGGGGCCCGCATCTTCTTTTAAGTCGGTGGTTTCGTACCAACAGAAGGGTGTATCTGATCGGCCTTACCGTAGGGACTGTTTCAATTGTGGCATGACCGAGCATACTAAGGATCGGTGTCAGAAGACGGCTACCAAATGTTTCGCTTGCGGAAAGAGTGGAAACATGTCTCGTTACTGCTGGCGGGCCAATTCCACTCAGAGCCCAGCTTCCCAACCAAGTCAACAAGGCTTTGTGCAATCCCCTAGGACGCCTGCTGTTTCCAACTACCGAGCTCCATCCCACCAGAACCAACCACCACTACACGGTGCCAGACGAGGCCGTGGGCGCGGCGGAGGTACCTCATCCTTTTCGGAGTCAGTGCCGTCTCGTGTATTTGAGCTGAGGGCTACGGATGGTCAGTCTGCGCCAGCTATCTCAGGTACTCTTCTTGTTAACTCTCAGCCAGTGCATGTACTATTTGATACCGGAGCGACCCATTCGTTTATATCTGTGGAATGTGTTGAACGCTTAAATCTTGTTTGTGTACCTTGTGAGCCCTTTAATGTTAAACTACCCGAGGGTAGTAGATTAAGCGGCGATCAAAAGGTTCGAGACTGTCGGATCTGCATCAACAATCATAGTTGGACCGCTAATCTTATGGTCTTTCCGCTCCAGAATGAAGATATCATATTAGGTATGGACTGGATGCCATTGCAAAGAACGATCTTGGATACCTACCACTTGACTATTTCCATTTCGGCTCATGACGGTACCACACATGTCATCAGCGGACGTGAACACTTTAGTACGAAAGGGTCTCTCAGCATTATCGCATCAGAAGCCTCCTGCAACTCTCGAAGTGAGTACTATTGGTGTTATGTTCTTCAAGAGGACACTTCACAACTTACAATCACAAACATTCCGGTGGTGAACGAGTTTCCAGACGTTTTTCTTGATGAACTGCTAGGGCTGCCACCGCACCGAGAAGTTGACCTTTCCATTGAACTCGAGCCGGGGACGAGACCTATTTCCAAAGCTCCTTATAGGATGGCACCGGCCGAGATGAAGGAATTAAAGATATAGCTCCAAGATCTGTAGGAGAAAGGGTTGATCCGCCCAAGCACCTCGCCGTGGGGCGCGCCGGTACTTTTCGTTAAGAAGAAAGAAAACTCTCTACGCTTGTGCATCGACTACAGGGTGCTGAATAAGGTTACTATCAAGAATCGTTATCCACTACCAAGAATTGATGACCTCTTGGATTAGTTACAAGGGGCAGTCGTGTTTTCGAAGATCGATTTACGGTCCGGATATCACCAATTGAAGATTCGGGAGGAAGATATACCCAAGACTGCATTTCGGTCGAGGTATGGGCATTACGAGTATATCGTGGTATCATTCGGGTTGACTAATGCCCCAGCCGTTTTCATGGAACTGATGAATAGAGTTTTGATTGATTTCCTCGATAAATGCGTGGTGGTTTTTATCGACGACATCCTGATATATTCTCAAAGCCGACAAGAACACGAGGAACATTTGAGGCAAGTGCTGAGCGTGTTAAGGCAACACCAACTTTCTGCGAAACTGTCCAAGTGTGAATTCTGGATGCCGGAGGTAATTTTTCTCGGACATGTTGTCTCGGCAGAAGTTGTCAAGGTCGAACCACAAAAGATCGAGACAATAATGAGTTGGGAACCGCCGAAGAATGTCAAGGAGGTTAGGATCTTCCTAGGACTGGCGGGTTACTATCGAAGATTCGTCGAGGCTTTTTCCTGTATCGCACGACCGTTAATGAACCTACTGAGAAAGAGCACCAAATTTGTATGGACTGCAGACTGCCAGAAGAGCTTCGACGAGCTCAAGAGTAGGCTAACTACTGCCCCAGTACTAGTGTTACCACAGGGTACAGAAGGATTCATTATATACACGGATGCATCCAAGCATGGACTAGGGTGTGTCTTCATGCAGAATGGCAGAGTCATTGCGTACGCATCCCGACAACTGAAGCCGTACGAAGTAAATTACCCGACACATGACTTGGAGCTAGCCGCGGTGGTGCATGCCCTCAATATTTGGAGGCACTATCTTTACGGAGTTACTTGCAAAGTTTTCATGGATCATAAGAGTTTGAAATATATATTCACACAGAGGGAATTAAACATGAGACAGAGGCGTTAGTTGGAGCTAATCAAGGACTACGATGTGGAAATCTCCTATCATCCCGGAAAAGCTAACGTGGTAGCTGATGCTCTTAGTCGGAAAACTACACAAGAGGTAATGGTATCCAGCATAACAGTTCAGCCCAAACTGCAGCAAGATATCAGGAGAAGCAACACCGAAGTATGGGTACAACATAGGCAAGGACAATTATGCTCAATCAATATACTTTCGTCCTTACTAGATGAGATACGTCTAGCACAGATGGAAGATCCTGAATTACGTGTGATTGGTGCAAGAATCGAGGAAGGAGATGTTTCCGACTATAAGATTCAGGGTGATTTGGTGAGGTTCAAGAACAGGATATGTATTCCACCGAATGACGGGCTGAAGCAAACTATACGGAAGGAGGCGCACTCCACTCCCTATTCTATTCACCCTGGAGCAAGCAAGATGTACAAAGATTTGCGACAGGGTTTTTGGTGGAAGAATATGAAATGGGAAGTTGCTAGGTTCGTCGCCCGATGTATGACGTGCCAACAAGTGAAAATTGAACACCGCAGACCAGCCGGAATTATGCAACCCCTAGCTATCCCGGAGTGGAAATGGGAGAGCATATCAATGGACTTTGTCACTAAGCTACCTACGGAGGTGGGAGGAAAGGATACAATTTGGGTCATTGTTGATCGATTGACAAAATCAGCACATTTCATTTCTATTCAAGAGACAACCGGGACAGAGCAGTTGGCCGTCATTTTCATCAGAGAGATCGTAGGGCTACATGGTGTTCCCTCGTCCATCATTTCGGATAGGGACACCAGATATGTGTCTCGTTTTTGGAAAGCCGTCCATAAAGCTATGGGGACCCAAATACACTTTAGCACGGCTTATCATCCTCAGACAAATGGACAGACCGAGCGTACGATTCAAACCTTGGAAGATATGTTGAGGGAATGCATGCTCGATTGGGGAAAGGATTGGGCTAGACATTTGGGATTAGTGGAGTTCTAGTACAACAACAGCTGGCATGCAAGCATAGGCATTGCACCATTTGAGGCCCTGTATGGGCGAAGATGCAAGTCACCGTTATGCTGGGATGATGCCTCCGACACCGCGGTTACCGAGTTGGATCTTATCCAGGAGTCCATTAAGAAGATCTCTATCGTTCGGAAACACATGCTAGTCATGCAGAGCCGGCATAAATCTTATGCCGAAAACCGACAGTGACCGTTAGAATTTACGGTCGGGGATCATGTTTGGGTCAAAGTATCACCTATGCGAGGTGTCCGGCGTTTCGGCCAGAAGGGCAAGTTAAGCCCGAAATTTATAGGTCCGTTTGAGATATTGGACCGGGTAGGGAAACTCGCGTATCGATTAGCTCTACCGCCGCATCTGGATGGAGTGCATAACGTTTTTCACGTCTCCCAGTTAAGGAAGTATGTCTATGACCCGAGTCACAAGCTCAATTTCGAAGAAGTGGAAATTTCCGATGACGCTACCTTTAGAGAGATACCGACCGCCATTTTGGATCGGCGTGTGAAGATGTTAAGAAATAAAGCCATACCCCTTGTGAAGATTCAGTGGTCGCACCACGGCACGAAAGAATGGACTTGGGAAACCGAGTCGAGCATGAAGGAGAGTCATCCCGAGTTATTTTCTTAAGTTTCGTGACGAAACTATTTTTAAGAGGGGTGATATGTAATACCTCCGGTATTCCATGCTTGATTACTTTGTACTGTGTGAATGTTTGGTAATGTGACGTCATTTCTATTTATGTATTCCATTGAGTGCTATATAATTGTACGATGTAAGTGAAACGGGGGTGACACGCCTTGACACCTTGGGACGATCGTCGGTGCGAATATGACGGTGGCCAACGTCTTGTTCCCCAATAATTGTTGACGAGTGGAAGGGGTGGTCACCCCGAGATGGTTAGAATGTGGTATGAGGCTAAAGAATTTATGTCTAACGCACGTCAGAGTTCTGTCTAACGCGCGCTATAACTCATGCCTAACATACGCTATATTTCGATTGTTTCATACGTTAGGGTAGCTAGATTACGTACGTAACGGGTGGGTTGGTCTCCCGACCAGAATCTTTCTTTTGACACGGACAGAGCTACTTTCGGCGGGCTAGAGGAAAAACGAGTCAACTATTCGTTACGTACGTTATGTCCCAAATTTAACGTACGTAACACTTGGGCACATTTCGGGCAGTGAGTTCTTTACGTACGTTGTCATTACACTTTTACGTACGTAATACACCTTACGTACGTAACACTCTTATCATTAACGTACGTTACCAAAACCAAGTTTTATAAAATGGCAATTCCCTTCTTCATTTGCTCGACCCAACATTATAAGCTATCACCCTTGGAGAAATTCCTAGCCCTATACCCGGTTCTTAAGCCTCTTATACACTTGAATTAACATTGAGGAGGTGGATTCTTGAGCTCCGGTGAAGATTATCCAAGTCGTTCAAGTCACTTCTCGTTCTCCTCGTAGTTCTTGTGAATCCGTCAACTATCTTCATTATTCTTCTTCCAATAAGGTAAGCCACCAATCCCTTGAGTTTTATCTTCGATGTTTTCTTATGGATACTTATTAGATTGCGGGTATTGGGTAGATTTTTGCTAAACTTCGTAGACAATCTTGTCGGATGGAATTGTAGTAACCGGAATTATCGTTTCTCATATGTTTCGTTTCATGCAAATCATATCTATCATACGAAATTTCATTTTAAACCATCACTAGGAATGTAAAATTTGACGAATCAATTGTGGGAGAATTCGTAGTAATCCGTCACCGTATGTTCCATTGTTCGTAGCTACCCTTATCTTGTGATTTTGACACTTAGCACACCAAGGTAAACAATTCGATAGTATAATCAATATTGGATATCAAACCACCAAAGTTATTGTGCAATAGAATCCGTCGATTCTAGTATTCGGAATATAGAATTGAATTAGAAAGCATGAGAATCGATTACGCCATAATAATTCGTTGACAACCGAAAAATGATAGGATTACCTTCTTGAGTAAATCGATATACCTAATGTTAATTATAGGATTGAACGGGATAATGGTACACAATACTTAAAAACTTACAAACGATACTTATATCGACAATTAAAACTACACTAGGAACCCGATTAGGAAAGGGAGACTAGTTTTATTCATCATAATCCGTACGAGGTGTTAATCGGATATTACGTGGCTAGGTTAAGCTCGAGCGGGCGTGGGGACTGCGTTATCACAAAGCACCTACTATCGGATCACAGGCAAGTGAAATCTTGCTCGAGAATTTTCTAATATTAATGTTATACCGTATGTGCGTATGTGCCATTTTGATAAATGCCGACGTTTGTCTTTCTCTAAAAATGTTATAAATGGGCCGATGTGTAGGGGATAAAACCTGTATGGTACCAGTGTGGAAATGTGTTAGGGGGTAAGACCCGAATTGGGCACCTATGCTCCGGGGTATTCCCGTGTGGATACTTCCGTGACCCTTGGTTGCGACCTTGGGGCTTATGTGATAAAAGAGAGAGACAATGTCAGTTGAGAGATAAAATATTCCCTGTGATTACTAGATTCTGTGATTGTACAAATGACGTATATCGTTGTTGGTAGCTGTTATTTGGTATGCATTCTCTGACCCTGGTTACCTGGTATGACTCGTCGTACCAGGTAAAATTGTTCATCATGTGCAGGACATTCCCGAGGGGTCCGGTCAGACTTGAGCGGTGTTGGAATCATCTCTAGCCGCTGCTTAAATTGGAATAAATTGTTTTCTTTGGAAAAGGTTTTGTTGTGTAATAATTGGACTTCAAATTACATTTTTCCTTAAATCTTTCGACTCACGTTATGTAAACCTTGAACTTAATGTTTTATCGCGATTTTCTTAAAATGCCTATTTTTCTAACTAGCCTTGTGGGTCCCACGTGGGATTCATGGCACTGTAATACCTCGAGATATTTTGGGGGTGTTATAGAAAATGGTATCAGAGAGAAACTCCTGGTTTGTATAAACTTTCTCCTAAAAAAAAGTTTTTTGCTTCAAAGTCCAACACCCCAGGCGATCGAAACTCCTCATGGGAATGCAAGTAAGTGATATGTGTGTTTCTGTTTTTTTACAACATTTAATTGTAAACCGTGCGTGGAACTGGCTTTAGATTAATACCGTTAGTGATGGCACGCCGAGGAGATAGGAGGGTGGTGAATGATGCTCAGGGTTCCGCCGCGAACCACAATGAGGACGGGAACACTGCCGAGACCCATCCTGCTGGGGGCCAGCCTCCACTACTTAATCAAAACGATCAGGAGGCGGAACGCCAGAATAACAACTCGGGAGGCATGGATCCAGCTTTTGTTCAGGCCCTTGCCCAGGCTATCGCCATGGGAATTGCTCGGGTCAATCAGGCGGAACGGATACCAGTCATCAATGTGGAAGAAAACACAGGAAGAGATCGATGGTTGGGAGAGATGCTGAAGGCTAGGCCTTCATTATTTGACGGGACAGGAGAGAAACACGTGGACGACTGGATTTCTGAAATGGAGACTGCCTTCGAAGTAATCGGATGCCCAGAGAACAGAAAGGTGCCGCTCGGAATTAATCAACTCCGTGACACTGCTGCACGTTGGTGGAGGACTTACAGGCCAGAGGACCGAGTGGTCGGGTGGACCGAATTTGCCCGACTACTACGGAGCGAGTACTGTCCCAGATCAGCCCGAACCGCTCGCGCACGAGACTTTTTCAGTGCCGGGCCTCAGAACATGCCAGTACCAGAGATCATTCGGGCCTACCGAACCGAGCTAAGTTACATCTCCCAGATGGTTCCATCAGAAGATCAACGAATATGCCATCTTGCACAGAGGTTACCGCAGGATGTACAACGTTATGCCGCCGGATTTCACTGCACGACCCTGAGAGCATACGAAGACGTAGTCACAGCATATGCAGGTACAGTCGTTAATACCGACATCGGGCATAACTCGAAGAAGTAGAAGACATCAGTTCAGTCTGGGAGCAACAACAAAACGAATTCTGGGCCCGCATCTTCTTTTAAGTCGGTGGTTTCGTACCAACAGAAGGGTGTATCTGATCGGCCTTACCGTATGGACTGTTTCAATTGTGGCATGACCGAGCATACTAAGGATCGGTGTCAGAAGACGGCTACCAAATTTTTCGCTTGCGGAAAGAGTGGAAACATGTCTTGTTACTGCTGGCGGGCCAATTCCACTCAGAGCCCAGCTTCCCAACCAAGTCAACAAGGCTCTGTGCAATCCCCTAGGACGCATGTTGTTTCCAACTACCGAGCTCCATCCCACCAGAACCAACCACCACTACACAGTGCCAGACGAGGCCGTAGGCGCGGCGGAGGTACCTCATCCTTTTCGGAGTCAGTGCCGTCTCGTGTATTTGAGCTGAGGGCTACGGATGGTCAGTCTGCGCCAGCTATCTCAGGTACTCTTCTTGTTAACTCTCAGCCAGTGCATGTACTATTTGATACCGGAGCGACCCATTCGTTTATATCTGTGGAATGTGTTGAACGCTTAAATCTTGTTTGTGTACCTTGTGAGCCCTTTACTGTTAAACTACCCGAGGGTAGTAGATTAAGCGGCGATCAAAAGGTTCGAGACTGTCGGATCTGCATCAACAATCATAGTCGGACCGCTAATCTTATGGTCTTTCCGCTCCATAATGAAGATATCATATTAGGTATGGACTGGATGTCATTGCAAAGAACGATCTTGGATACCTACCACTTGACTATTTCCATTTCGGCTCATGACGGTACCACACATGTCATCAGCGGACGTGAACACTTTAGTACGAAAGGGTCTCTCAGCATTATCGCATCAGAAGCCTCCTGCAACTCTCGAAGTGAGTACTATTGGTGTTATGTTCTTCAAGAGGACACTTCACAACTTACAATCACAAACATTCCGGTGGTGAACGAGTTTCCAGACGTTTTTCCTGATGAACTGCTAGGGCTGCCACCGCACCGAGAAGTTGACCTTTCCATTGAACTCGAGCCGGGGACGAGACCTATTTCCAAAGCTCCTTACAGGATGGCACCGGCCGAGATGAATGAATTAAAGATATAGCTCCAAGATCTGTAGGAGAAAGGGTTGATCCTCCCAAGCACCTCGCCGTGGGGCGCGCCGGTACTTTTTGTTAAGAAGAAAGACAACTCTCTACGCTTGTGCATCGACTACAGGGAGCTGAATAAGGTTACTATCAAGAATCGTTATCCACTACCAAGAATTGATGACCTCTTGGATTAGTTACAAGGGGCAGTCGTGTTTCAAAGATCGATTTACGGTCCGGATATCACCAATTGAGGATTCGGGAGGAAGATATACCCAAGACTGCATTTCGGTCGAGGTATGGGCATTACGAGTATATCGTGGTATCATTCGGGTTGACTAATGCCCCAGCCGTTTTCATGGAACTGATGAATAGAGTTTTGATTGATTTCCTCGATAAATGCGTGGTGGTTTTTATCGACGACATCCTGATATATTCTCGAAGCCGACAAGAACACGAGGAACATTTGAGGCAAGTGTTGAGCGTGTTAAGGCAACACCAACTTTATGCGAAATTGTCCAAGGGTGAATTCTGGATGCCGGAGGTAATTTTTCTCGGACATGTTGTCTCGGCAGAAGTTGTCAAGGTCGAACCACAAAAGATCGAGACAATAATGAGTTGGGAACCGCCGAAGAATGTCAAGGAGTTTAGGAGCTTCCTAGGACTGGCGGGTTACTATCGAAGATTCGTCGAGGCTTTTTCCTGTATCGCCCGACCGTTAATGAACCTACTGAGAAAGAGCACCAAATTTGTATGGACTGCAGACTGCCAGAAGAGCTTCGACGAGCTCAAGAGTAGGCTAACTACTGCCTCAGTACTAGTGTTACCATAGGGTACAGAAGGATTCATTATATACACGGATGCATCCAAGCATGGACTAGGGTGTGTCTTCATGCAGAATGGCAGAGTCATTGCGTACGCATCCCGACAACTGAAGCCGTACGAAGTAAATTACCCGACACATGACTTGGAGCTAGCCGCGGTGGTGCATGCCCTCAATATTTGGAGGCACTATCTTTACGGAGTCACTTGCAAAGTTTTCACGGATCATAAGAGTTTGAAATATATCTTCACACAGAGAGAATTAAACATGAGACAGAGGCGTTAGTTGGAGCTAATCAAGGACTACGATGTGGAAATCTCCTATCATCCCGGAAAAGCTAACGTGGTAGCTGATGCTCTTAGTCGGAAAACTACACAAGAGGTAATGGTATCCAGCATAACATTTCAGCCCAAACTGCAGCAAGATATCAGGAGAAGCAACACCGAAGTATGGGTACAACGTAGGCAAGGACAATTATGCTCAATCAATATACTTTCGTCCTTACTAGATGAGATACGTCTAGCACAGATGGAAGATCCTGAATTACGTGCGATTGGTGCAAGAATCGAGGAAGGAGATGTTTCCGACTATAAGATTCAGGGTGATTTGGTGAGGTTCAAGAACAGGATATGTATTCCACCGAATGACGGGCTGAAGCAAACTATACGGAAGGAGGCGCACTCCACTCCCTATTCTATTCACCTCGGAGCAAGCGAGATGTACAAAGATTTGCGACAGGGTTTTTGGTGGAAGAATATGAAATGGAAAGTTGCTAGGTTCGTCGCCCGATGTATGACGTGCCAACAAGTGAAAATTGAACACCGCAGACCAACCGGAATTATGCAACCCCTAGCTATCCCGGAGTGGAAATGGGAGAGCATATCAATGGACTTTGTCACTAAGCTACCTACGGAGGTGGGAGGAAAGGATACAATTTGGGTCATTGTTGATCGATTGACAAAATCAGCACATTTCATTTCTATTCAAGAGACAACCGGGACAGAGCAGTTGGCCGTCATTTTCATCCGAGAGATCGTAGGGCTACATGGTGTTCCCTCGTCCATCGTTTCGGATAGGGACACCAGATATGTGTCTCGTTTTTGGAAAGCCGTCCATAAAGCTATGGGGACCCAAATACACTTTAGCACGGCTTATCATCCTCAGACAGATGGACAGACCGAGCATACGATTCAAACCTTGGAAGATATGTTGAGGGAATGCATGCTCGATTGGGGAAAGGATTGGGCTAGACATTTGGGATTAGTGGAGTTCTCGTACAACAACAGCTGGCATGCAAGCATAGGCATTGCACCATTTGAGGCCCTGTATGGGCGAAGATGCAAGTCACCGTTATGCTGGGATGATGCCTCCGACACCGCGGTTACCGAGTTGGATCTTATCCAGGAGTCCATTAAGAAGATCTCTATCGTTCGGAAACACATGCTAGCTGCACAGAGCCGGCATAAATCTTATGCCGAAAACCGACAGTGACCGTTAGAATTTACGGTCGGGGATCATGTTTGGGTCAAAGTATCACCTATGCGAGGTGTCCGGCGTTTCGGCCAGAAGGGCAAGTTAAGCTCGAAATTTATAGGTCCGTTTGAGATATTAGACCGGGTAGGGAAACTCGCGTATCGATTAGCTCTACCGCCGCATCTGGATGGAGTGCATAACGTTTTTTACGTCTCCCAGTTAAGGAAGTATGTCTATGACCCGAGTCACAAGCTCAATTTCGAAGAAGTGGAAATTTCCGATGACACTACCTTTAGAGAGATACCGACCGCCATTTTGGATCGGCGTGTGAAGATGTTAAGAAATAAAGCCATACCCCTTGTGAAGATTCAGTGGTCGCACCACGGCACGAAAGAATGGACTTGGGAAACCGAGTCGAGCATGAAGGAGAGTCATCCCGAGTTATTTTCTTAAGTTTCGTGACGAAACTATTTTTAAGAGGGGTGATATGTAATACCTCCGGTATTCCATGCTTGATTACTTTGTACTGTGTGAATGTTTGGTAATGTGACGTCATTTCTATTTATGTATTCCATTGAGTGCTATATAATTGTACGATGTAAGTGAAACGGGGGTGACACGCCTTGACACCGTGGGACGATCGTCGGTGCGAATATGACGGTGGCCAACGTCTTGTTCCCCAATAATTGTTGACGAGTGGAAGGGGTGGTCACCCCGAGATGGTTAGAATGTGGTATGAGGCTAAAGAATTTATGTCTAACGCACGTCAGAGTTCTGTCTAACGCGCGCTATAACTCATGCCTAACATACGCTATATTTCGATTGTTTCATACGTTAGGGTAGCTAGATTACGTACGTAACGGGTGGGTTGGTCTCCCGACCAGAATCTTTCTTTTGACACGGACAGAGCTACTTTCGGCGGGCTAAAGGAAAAACCAGTCAACTATTCGTTACGTACGTTATGTCCCAAATTTAACGTACGTAACACTTGGGCACATTTCGCGCAGTGAGGTCTTTACGTACGTTGTCATTACACTTTTACGTACGTAATACACCTTACGTACGTAACACTCTTATCATTAACGTACGTTACCAAAACCAAGTTTTATAAAATGGCAATTCCCTTCTTCATTTGCTCGACCCAACATTATAAGCTATCACCCTTGGAGAAATTCCTAGCCCTATACCCGGTTCTTAAGCCTCTTATACACTTGAATTAACATTGAGGAGGTGGATTCTTGAGCTCCGGTGAAGATTATCCAAGTCGGTCAAGTCACTTCTCGTTCTCCTCGTAGTTCTTGTGAATCCGTCAACTATCTTCATTATTCTTCTTCCAATAAGGTAAGCCACCAATCCCTTGAGTTATATCTTCGATGTTTTCTTATTGATACTTATTAGATTGCGGGTATTGGGTAGATTTTTGCTAAACTTCGTAGACAATCTTGTCGGATGGAATTGTAGTAACCGGAATTATCGTTTCTCATATGTTTCGTTTCATGCAAATAATATCTATCATACGAAATTTCATTTTAAATCATCGCTAGGAATGTAAAACTTGACGAATCAATTGTGGGAGAATTCGTAGTAATCCGTCACCGTATGTTCCATTGTTCGTAGCCACCCTTACCTTGTGATTTTGACACTTAGCAAACTAAGGTAAACAATTCGATAGTATAATCAATATTGGATATCAAACCACCAAAGTTATTGTGCAATAGAATCCGTCGATTGTAGTATTCGGAATATAGAATTGAATTAGAAAGCATGAGATTCGATTACGCTATAATAATTCGTTGACAACCAAAAAATGATAGGATTATCTTCTTGAGTAAATCGATATACCTAATGTTAATTATAGGATTGAACGGGATAATGGCACACAATACTTAAAAACCTAGAAACGATACTTATATCGACAATTAAAACTACACTAGGAACCCAATTAGGAAAGGGAGACTAGTTTTATTCATCATAATCCGTACGAGGTGTTAATTGGATATTACGTGGCCAGGTTAAGCTCGAGCGGGCATGGGGACTCCGTTATCACAAAGCACCTACTATCGGATCACAGGCAAGTGAAATCTTGCTCGAGAATTTTCTAATATTAATGTTACACCGTATGTGCGTATGTGCCATTTTGATAAATGCCGACGTTTGTCTTTCTCTAAAAATGTTATAAATGGGCCGATGTGTTGGGGATAAAACCTGTATGGTACCCGTGTGGAAATGTGTTAGGGGGTAAGACCCGAATTGGGCGCCTATGTTCCGGGGTATTCCCATGTGGATACTTCCGTGACCCTTGGTTACGACCTTGGGGCTTATGTGATAAAAGAGAGAGACAACGTCGGTTGAGAGATGAAATATTCCCTGTGATTACTAGATTCTGTGATTGTAAAAATGACGTATATCGTTGTTGGTAGCTGTTATTTGGTATGCATTCTCTAACCCTGGTTACCTGGTATGACTCGTCGTACCAGGTAAAATTGTTCATCATGTGCAGGACATTCCCGAGGGGTCCGGTCAGACTTGAGCGGTGTTGGAATCATCTCTAGCCGCTGCTTAAATTGGAATAAATTGTTTTCTTTGGAAAAGCTTTTGTTGTGTAATAATTGGACTTCAAATTACATTTTTCCTTAAATCTTTCGACTCACGTTATGTAAACCTTGAACTTAATGTTTTATCGCGATTTTCTTAAAATGCCTATTTTTCTAACTACCCTTGTGGGTCCCATGTGGGATTCATGGCACTGTAATACCTCGAGATATTTTGGGGGTGTTACAGAAAATGGTATCAGAGAGAAACTCCTGGTTTGAATAAACTTTCTCCTAAAAAAAATTTTTTTCCTTCAAAGTCCAACACCCCAGGCGATCGAAACTCCTCATGGGAATGCAAGTAAGTGATATGTGTGTTTCTGTTTTTTTACAACATTTAATTGTAAACCGTGCGTGGAACTGGCTTTAGATTAATACCGTTAGTGATGGCACGCCGAGGAGCTAGGAGGGTGGTGAATGACGCTCAGGGTTCCGCCGCGAACCACAATGAGGACGGGAACACTGCCGAGACCCATCCTGCTGGGGGCCAGCCGCCACCAGTTAATCAAAACGATCAGGAGGCGGAACGCTAGAATAACAACCCAGGAGGCATGGATCCAGCTTTTGTTCAGGCCCTTGCCCAGGCTATCTCCATGGGAATTGCTCAAGTCAATCAGGCGGAACGGATACCGGTCATCAATGTGGAAGAAAACGCAAGAAGAGATCGATGGTTGGGAGAGATGCTGAAGGCTAGGCCTCCATTATTTGACGGGACAGGAGAGAAACACGTGGACGACTGGATTTCTGAAACGGAAACTGCCTTCAAAGTGATCGGATGCCCAGAGAATAGAAAGGTGCCACTCGGAATTAATCAACTCCATGACACTGCTGCACGTTGGTGGACGACTTACAGGCCAGAGGACCGAGTGGTCGGGTGGACCGAATTTGCCCGACTACTACGGAGCGAGTACTGTCCCAGATCAGCCCGAACCGCTCGCGCACGAGACTTTTTCAGTGCCGGGCCTCAGAACATGCCAGTCCCAGAGATCATTCGGGCCTACCGAACCGAGTTAAGTTACATCACCCAGATGGTTCCATCAGAAGATCAACGAGTATGCCATCTTGCACAGAGGTTACCGGAGGATGTACAACGCTATGCCGCCGGATTTCACTGCACGACCCTAAGAGCATACGAAGACGTAGTCATAGCATATGCCGGTACAGTCGTTAATACCGACATCGGGCATAACTCGAAGAAGTAGAAGACATCAGTTCAGTCTGGGAGCAACACCAAAATGAATTCGGGGCCCGCATCTTCTTTTAAGTCGGCGGTTTCGTACCAACAGAAGGGTGTATCTGATCGGCCTTACAGTAGGGACTGTTTCAATTGTGGCATGACCGGGCATACTAAGGATCGGTGTCAGAAGACGGCTACCAAATGTTTCACTTGCGGAAAGAGTGGACACATGTCTCGTTACTGCTGGCGGGCCAATTCCACTCAGAGCCCAGCTTCCCAACCAAGTCAACAAGGCTCTATGCAATCCCCTAGGATGCCTGCTGTTTCCAACTACCGAGCTCCATCCCACCAGAACCAAACACCACTACACGGTGCCGGACGAGGCCGTGGGCGAGTCGGAGGTACCTCGTCCTTTTCGGAGTCAGTGCCGTCTCGTGTATTTGAGCTGAGGGCTACGGATGGTCAGTCTGCGCCAGCTATCTCAGGTACTCTTGTTGTTAACTCTCAGCCAGTGCATGCACTATTTGATACCGGAGCCACCCATTCGTTTATATCTGTGGAATGTGTTGAACGCTTAAATCTTGTTTGTGTACCTTGTGAGCCCTTTACTGTTAAACTACCCGAGGGTAGTAGATTAAGCGGCGATCAAAAGGTTCGAGACTGTCGGATCTGCATCAACAATCATAGTTGGACCGCTAATCTTGTGGTCTTTCCGCTCCAGAATGAAGATATCATATTAGGTATGGACTAGATGCCATTGCACAGAACGATCTTGGATACCTACCACTTGACTATATCCATTTCGGCTCATGATGGTACCACACATGTCATCAGTGGACGTGAACACTTTAGTACGAAAGGGTCTCTCAGCATTATCGCATCAGAAGCCTCCTGCAACTCTCGAAGTGAGTACTATTGGTGTTATGTTCTTCGAGAGGACACTTCACAACTTACAATCACAAACATTCCGGTGGTGAACGAGTTTCCAGACGTTTTTCCTGATGAACTGTCAGGGATGCCACCGCACCGAGAAGTTGACCTTTCCATTGAACTCGAGCCGGGGACGAGACCTATTTCCAAAGCTCCTTACAGGATGGCACCGGCCGAGATGAAGGTATTAAAGATACAGCTCGAAGATCTATTGGAGAAAGGGTTGATCCGTCCAAGCACCTCGCCGTGGGGCGCGCCGGTACTTTTCATTAAGAAGAAAGACAACTCTCTATGCTTGTGCATCGACTACATGGAGCTGAATAAGGTTACTATCAAGAATCGTTATCCACTACCAAGAATTGATGACCTCTTGGATTAGTTACAAGGGGCAGTCGTGTTTTCAAAGATCGATTTACGGTCCGGATATCACCAATTGAGGATTCGGGATGAAGATATACCCAAGACTGCATTTCGGTCGAGGTATGGGTATTACGAGTATATCGTGGTATCATTCGGGTTGACTAATGCCCCAGCCGTTTTCATGGAACAGATGAATAGAGTTTTGATTGATTTCCTTGATAAATGCGTGGTGGTTTTTATCGACGACATCCTGATATATTCTCGAAGCCGACAGGAACACGAGGAACATTTGAGGCAAGTGCTGAGCGTGTTAAGGCAACACCAACTTTATGCGAAACTGTCCAAGTGCGAATTCTGGATGCCGGAGGTAATTTTTCTCGGACATGTTGTCTCGGCAGAAGGTGTCAAGGTCGACCCACAAAAGATCGAGACAATAACGAGTTGGGAACCGCCGACGAATGTCAAGGAGGTTAGGAGCTTCCTAGGACTGGCGGGTGACTATCGAAGATTTGTCGAGGCTTTTCCCTGTATCGCCCGACCGTTAACGAACCTACTGAGAAAGAGCACCAAATTTGTATGGACTGCAGACTGCCAAAAGAGCTTCGACGAGCTCAAGAGTAGGCTAACTACTGCCCCAGTACTAGTGTTACCACAGGGTACATAAGGATTCATTATATATACGGATGCATCCAAGCATGGACTAGGGTGTGTCTTCATGCAGAATGGCAGAGTCGTTGCGTACGCATCCCGACAACTGAAGCCGTACGAAGTAAATTACCCGACACATGACTTGGAGCTAGCCGCGGTGGTGCATGCCCTCAAGATTTGGAGGCACTATCTTTACGGAGTTACTTGCAAAGTTTTCACGGATCATAAGAGTTTGAAATATATCTTCATGCAGAGAGAATTAAACATGAGACAGAGGCGTTGGTTGGAGCTAATCAAGGACTACGATGTGGAAATCTCCTATCATCCCGGAAAAGCCAACGTGGTAGCTGATGCTCTTAGTCGGAAAACTACACAAGAGGTAATGGTATCCAGCATAACAGTTCAGCCCAAACTGCAGCAAGATATCAGGAGAAGCAACACCGAAGTATGGGTACAACGTAGGCAAGGACAATTATGCTCAATCAATATACTTTCGTCCTTACTAGATGAGATATGTCTAGCACAGATGGAAGATCCTGAATTACGTGCGATTGGTGCAAGAATCGAGGAAGGAGATGTTTCCGACTATAAGATTCAGGGTGATTTGGTGAGGTTCAAAAACAGGATATGTATTCCACCGAATGACGGGCTGAAGCAAACTATACTGAAGGAGGCGCACTCCACTCCCTATTCTATTCACCCCGGAGCAAGCAAGATGTACAAAGATTTGCAACAGAGTTTTTGGTGAAAGAATATGAAATGGGAAGTTGCTAGGTTCGTCGCTCGATGTATGACGTGCCAACAAGTGAAAATTGAACACCACAGACCAGCCGGAATTATGCAACCCCTACCCATCCCGGAGTGTAAAAGGGAGAGCATATCAATAGACTTTGTCACTAAGCTACCTACGGCGGTGGGAGGAAAGGATATAATTTGGGTCATTGTTGATCGATTGACAAAATCAGCACATTCCATTTCTATTCAAGAGACAACCGGGACAGAGCAGCTGGCCGTCATTTTCATCAGAGAGATCGTAAGGCTACATGGTGTTCCCTCATCCATCATTTCGGATAGGGACACCAGATATGTGTCTCGTTTTTGGAAAGCCGTCCATAAAGCTCTGGGGACCCAAATACACTTTAGCACGGCTTATCATCCTCAGACAGATGGACAGACCGAGCGTACGATTCAAACCTTGGAAGATATGTTGAGGGCATGGGCGCTCGATTGGGGAAAGGATTGGGCTAGACATTTGGGATTAGTGGAGTTCTCGTACAACAACAGCTGGCATGCAAACATAGGCATGGCACCATTTGAGGCCCTGTATGGGCGAAGATGCAAGTCACCGTTATGCTGGGATGATGCCTCCGACACCACGGTTACCGAGTTGGATCTTATCCAGGAGTCCATTAAGAAGATCTCTATCGTTCGGAAACACGTGCTAGCCGCACAGAGCCGGCAGAAATCTTATGCCGAAAACCGACAACGACCGTTAGAATTTACGGTCGGGGATCATGTTTGGGTCAAAGTATCACCTATGCGAGGTATCTGGCGTTTCGGCCAGAAGGGCAAGTTAAGTCCGAGATTTATAGGTCCGTTTGAGATATTGGACCGGGTAGGGAAACTCGCGTATCGATTAGCTCTACCGCCGCATCTTGATGGAGTGCATAATGTTTTTCACGTCTCCCAGTTAAGGAAGTATGTCTATGACCCAAGTTATAAGCTCAATTTCGAAGAAGTGGAAATTTCCGATGACGCTACCTTTAGAGAGATACCGACCGCCATTTTGGATCGACGTGTGAAGATGTTAAGAAATAAAGCCATACCCCTCGTGAAGATTCAGTGGTCGCACCACGGCACGGAAGAAGTGACTTGGGAAACCGATTCGAGCATGAAGGAGAGTCATCCCGAGTTATTTTCTTAAGTTTCGTGACGAAACTATTTTTAAGAGGGGTGATATGTAATACCTCCGGTATTCCATGCTTGATTACTTTGTACTATGTGAATGTTTGGTAATGTGACGTCATTTCTATTTATGTATTCCATTGAGTGCTATATAATTGTACGATGTAAATGAAACGGGGGTGACACGCCTTGACGCCGTGGGACAATCCTCGGTGCGAATATGATGGTGGCCAACGTCTTGTTCCCCGATAATTGTTGACGAGTGGAAGGGATGGTCACCCCGAGATGGTTAGAATGTGGTATGAGGCTAAAGAGTTTATGTCTAACGCACGTTAGAGTTCTGTCTAACGCGCGCTATAACTCATGCCTAACGTACGCTATATTTCGATTGTTACGTAGGTTAGGGTAGCTATATTACGTACGTAACGGGTGGGTCGGTCTCCCGACCAGAATCTTTCTTTTGACACGGACAGAGCTACTTTCGGTGGGCTAGAGGACAAACGAGTCAACTATTCGTAACGTATGTTATGTCCCAAATTTAACGTACGTAACACTTGGGCACATTTCGGGCAGTGAGTTCTTTACGTACGTTGTCATTACACTGTTACGTACGTAATACACCTTACGTACGTAACACTCTTATCATTAACGTACGTTGCCAAAACCAAGTTTTATAAAATGGTAATTCCCTTCTTCATTTGCACGACCCAACATTACAAGCTATCACCCTTGGAGAAATTCCTAGCCCTATACCCGGTTCTTAAGCCTCTTATACACTTGAATTAACATTGAGGAGGTGGATTCTTGAGCTCCGGCGAAGATTATCCAAGTCGTTCAAGTCACTTCTTGTTCTCCTCATAGTTCTTGTGAATCCGCCAACTATATTCATTATTCTTCTTCTAATAAGGTAAGCCACCAATCCCTGGAGTTATATCTTCGATGTTTTCTTATTGATACTCATTAGATTGCGGGTATTGGGTAGATTTTTGCTAAACTTCGTAGACAATCTTGTCGGATGGAATTGTAGTAACCGGAATTATCGTTTCTCATATGTTTCGTTTCGTGCAAATCATATCTATCATACAAAATTTCATTTCAAATCATCGCTAGGAATGTAAAATTTGACTAATCAATTGTGGGAGAATTCGTAGTAATCCGTCACCGTATGTTCCATTGTTCGTAGCCACCCTTACCTTGTGATTTTTGACACCTAGCAAACTAAGGTAAACAATTCGATAGTATAATCAATATTGGATATCAAACCACCAAAGTTATTGTGTAACAGAATCCGTCGATTGTAGTATTCGGAAAATAGAATTGAATTAGAAAGCATGAGATTCGATTACGCCATAATAATTAGTTGACAACCAAAAAATGATAGGATTATCTTTTTGAGTAAATCGATATACCTAATGTTAATTATAAGATTGAACGGGATAATGGTACACAATACTTACAAACTTAGAAACGATACTTATATCGACAATTAAAACTACACTAGGAATCCGATTAGGAAAGGGAGACTAGTTTTATTCATCATAATCCGTACGAGGTGTTAATCGGATATTATGTGGCTAGGTTAAGCTCGAGCGGGCGTGGGGACTCCGTTATCACAAAGCACCTACTATCAGATCACAGGCAAGTGAAATCTTGCTCGAGAATTTTCTAATATTAATGTTATACCGTATGTGCGTATGTGCCATTTTGATAAATGCCGACGTTTGTCTTTCTCTAAAAATGTTATAAATGGGCCGATGTGTTGGGGATAAAACCTGTATGGTACCCGTGTGGAAATGTGTTAGGGGGTAAGACCCGAATTGGGCGCCTATGTTCCGGGGTATTCCCGTGTGGATACTTCCGTGACCATTGGTTGCGACCTTGGGGCTTATGTGATAAAAGAGAGAGACAACGTCGGTTGAGTGATGAAATATCCCCTACGATTACTAGATACTGTGATTGTAAAAATAACGTATATCGTTGTTAGTAGCTGTTATTTGGTATGCATTCTCTGACCCTGGTTACCTGGTATGATTCGTCGTACCAGGTAAAATTGTTCATCATGTGCAGGACATTCCCGAGGGGTCCGGTCAGACTTGAGCGGTGTTGGAATTATCTCTAGCCGCTGCTTAAATTGGAATAAATTGTTTCTTTGGAAAACCTTTTGTTGTGTAATAATTGGAGTTCAAATTACATTTTTCCTTAAATCTTTCGACTCACGTTATGTAAACCTTGAACTTAATGTTTTATCGCGATTTTCTTAAAATACCTATTTTTCTAACTAGCCTTGTGGGTCCCACGTGGGATTCACGGCACTATAATACCTCGAGATATTTTGGGGGTGTTACACTGGGGGGTTCATATCTGGGCATTCTCGAATTTGATGATCTGGGCTGCCGCAACGTAGGCACTTTCCGAGCTTCCTCCAACACAACTCTGACTTATGCCCTTTCCTACCACAGTGGGTGCAAGGCACTGTTGGTTTGTTGAGAACTGGTGTCTTTGTCCCACTTGAGCTTCCTTGAGTTCCCGTCCTCTTAAACTTCTGTGGTGGCATTGATGTTGGTCGGGTAGCAGGCCTCTTGGCGTTGTTGGAGAAACGGCTTTGCTATTGAGCTAACCTTGAAGTTCCGCTCTCGATCTGGGTGGCGGCTTCCACTGCTTGGGTAAGTGTCGTCAGTTGAACAGTTAGAAGGCTATGTTAAAGCGAGTGCCTCAGTCCTCTAGTGAACTTATAGAGCTTGTCCTCCTCAATTGTTACCAATCCAGGTGCGTAATTAGACAACCTATTAAACTGGGCTTCATATTGAGCGACTGTCATGGCTCCTTGCTTCAAGTGGTAGAACTCATCTCTTCTAGCTTCTCTAGCTACTGCTGACATATATTGAGTACGAAAGTCGGTCAGGAAGTTAGCCCATGTCCTGACACGGTTTTCTCTCATCCATCGCTCGTTTACACTCCTCCACCAGTCATGAGTTGCGGCCTCGAGTCGGAACGCAGCCAGTGATATCCGTTGTTCATCAGTATGCTGAAGGGCATTGAAAATTCCCTCAATCCTCTCCAGACAGAGTTCAACTTTGATATCGTCGGGTTCCCCGTCAAAGATAGGCAGGTTGAAGCATAAGAATCTTTCCAAGGTACGATCATGAGTTTCGTTGTTATTCCCATTGTTAGCAGTCTGCTGTTGTAGGAAGTTCGTCAATTGAGTGAGGGCTTGAGCCATAACATCATTTCTGTTTCCTCCTCCTGGGGGAGTGCGTGAGCGATCATTGTGATGTTGCTGCTCGTCACGGTTCATACGAGGGCGTCCGCGTCTTCGGTCAGCCATCTATTATTAGTTGGGGAATGTGTGAGGATTAATAGTCTTGTGTGGAATTATTACTGATTTATGTTGTTATGCAGAGTTAAGTGCACGATTGAACACTTATAGTTGTTTCTGGTTAAGTTTGGCTTATCCGCCTAAGCATACATATCGAGTTTGGGGTATTCTGATTTTCCTTGGTTAAATCCTTATTATTTGTGGGGTCCATCTAATTATAAAACTAAGTCAGTATCTCGGAAATCTAAGTTCCATTGTAGTCCTCTATCTAAGAATGAACAATCATCAAGTTAGTGAGCTTAATGATCCAAACAATAATACTCCATTTACGAGGATGATGAAGTTTAGTTGAGTTTAAAGTAATTTCATCAATTTCGAATGAATAGTGATATGACTTTGAGAAATGGATGAGCGAAATAAACTATATCCGTTTCAAGAGTTCAATAGAAGAATTGATTCAGTCGGGGAAATGTCGTGGATACTTAATCAAGTACCTTGGCCAATGACTTAGGAATTTTTAATTTGACTATGCATATTCCAAGTGAATAGCGACAAGTCGAAAGAGATCTTTAATGAGAATTGACTCGCGAAATCTACATTAGGTCTCAATCTTATGGTTCTGTTCGTCATAGGTGGAATTCCCATCTAAGTCCGAAGAATCTTATCGTAGTTAGCCTGTTATAAGTGTCCTTCTCAAAAACCGGGCTCTGATACCACTTCTGTCATGCCCCCAACATCGGGAAGGACGAGGGCGAGACGCATCGGTCGATCAATCAATCAAATGCAACAATTAAAAGCGGAAGCAAAATAATGATTGGATAATATTTCAAAACAACAATCTTAGCCCGATGTTCTAAGATTCTTTTTGACAAAAGCTGATAATTGAAATTACACTGTTCATAAGTTTGCAGCGAAAATTTTCCAAATACTAAAAGATCCGATTACGAAACAAAATTAACTATTACAATTTGGGACAACAACAGAAATTCAAAGAACAGAAGTCCTAAATCTTGACGACAGTCTTCTATCGGCCTCTTCCACAAAGCCTTCTTCATCCTCTGTTGTTTGCTCATTCTCTGGTTTAAAAGGGAAAACGGTGGGATGAGACAAAAGGTCTCAGTGAGTGGGTGATCGTGTTCGAGTGTGGCTCTTTCCTTTGAAAATTTTTAAGTGATGCATGATTTCATCAATTATGAAAAAGTGGAATAATTACAATTACGTCAGAATTTTTATAAAAAACAATAATCATTATGTAGTTGTAATATTATAATCCTGTCCCCATGGACGGATGTCAAGTCAAGCAGTCAGTCAATCAGTCGATTAGTCAATCTAGTTTCGAATCCTGCCGATGTGGACTTTGGATTCTAGACTCTCCTTATTACTCCTAGCAATATAGGTCGTCGCCCCAGGATTTGGACTGTCGCCCCAATAGCTGAGCCTTCGCTCTCACACTTATCCTTATCTCTTATCTGGACTCGGTATGTTCTTAGTTGTGGGTCAATACCCGGATCACACCATAATCACGATTATACCCCAAGTCTACGACCCAGGTCCCTCGGAACACTCCGTTCCTCGGTTATGGGAATAGGAAACAACGGTAGCCTCGTTCATGAACCGCAGCCGCGCTGCTCGATCCAAGACTCGGTCTAACCATCCCGACTCAATTTGGGACTCTAGAGGTGGCTCCTACAACTCAAGAGGTGGCCCCCGGATTGTTGGTCGGCTCTCTGTTTCGTATGGGCTCAAGAGGTGGGCCCCGGGCCCCGTCCGTCGACGTGGAACTTTGTCCCGATAGAGTTAGAGGCGAACCCGTCCGTGGCACTTTGTTTGTATAGCACTTAGTTCCAGGACAGTCACAGTTATCAATTTGACGCATTTCACAAGTATTACGTAAACGTTCGGTCAGTGAGGTTAATAGCATATTTTGATTTATTATGGAATATGATTAATTATATTTGTGGCATGGTAGTACGGAATAGGACTTGTATATAAATTCGAAAATATTCTCAATAATTTATTAACGGTCTGATGGGTTCAGGTCAGATATATAAATGGGTAGGTTCGACGATACGAAAACGAGGATTACCTGGAATAGGTAGAAAAGATGTTTTTACCCTTAGGTTCAAGCCTAAGCGTTTGGAGTATGAAACGAAATCGGATGGTTAGAAATTTTCTGAGAAAGCCAAAAATACTTTCTCGACTCCAGATTTAAGGAAAATTCAGAAATTTCGAGTTTCGGGACTGAAATTTCCAGAAATTATGGTATTGTCCCAAAAATTAAGGAAACCGTTCCGAGGCTTATAGAGCTATGAATTTAGCTCGGAATTTAACGAAATTTTACGAGGTGACTCGTGATGAACCTGGAATTCCAGATTTGTGAACATTCCAGAAAATTTTCGGACTTGGTCCAGGAGTTTGGAATTCTTGCATTTTGACCCCGAAATTGTTTTAAAATTGCAATTTGGAAGTTTAGATATCGAATTCCTAATCACTTGAAACTTTACGGACATACCATATACAATATAATATGTACTTTCAAAGGTCCAGAATGTTTTATTTTCGTAATTTTCAATTTAGTCCCCAAACTTTAAGAAATTATGATTTATGCCCAAAGTTCCGTTTACTCATTTCAAGTCCCGTTTTGGCCACAAATAAATTATACACATATCATAATGTAGTCATATAACACAAATTTCAGATTTTGGTAGTACATCAGTATGCTGAAGGGCATTGAAAATTCCCTCAATCCTCTCCAGCCAGAGTTCAACTTTGATATTGTCGGGTTCCCCGTCAAAGGTAGGCGGGTTGAAGCATAAGAATCTTTCCAAGGTACGATCATGAGTTTTGTTGTTATTCCCATTGTTAGCAGTCTGTTGTTGTAGGAAGTTTGTCAATTGAGTGAGGGCTTGAGCCATAACATCATTTCCGTTTCCTCCTCCTGGGGGAGTGCGTGAGCGATCATTGTGATGTTGCTGCTCGTCACGGTTCATACGAGGGTGTCCGCGTCTTCGGTCAGCCATCTATTATTAGTTGGGGAATGTGTGAGGATTAACAGTCTTGTGTGGAATTATTAGTGATTTATGTTGTTATGCAGAGTTAAGTGCACGATTGAACACTTATAGTTGTTTCTGGTTAAGTTTGGCTTATCCGCCTAAGCATACATATCGAGTTTGGGGTATTCTGATTTTCCTTGGTTAAATCCTTATTATCTGTGGGGTCCATCTAATTATAAAACTAAGTCAGTATCTCGGAAATCTAAGTTCCATTGTAGTCCTCTATCTAAGAATGAACAATCATCAAGTTAGTGAGCTTAATGATCCAAACAATAATACTCCATTTACGAGGATGATGAAGTTTAGTTGAGTTTAAAGGAATTTCATCAATTTCGAATGAATAGTGATATGACTTTGAGAAATGGATGAGCGAAATAAACTATATCCGTTTCAAAGTTCAATAGAAGAATTGATTCAGTCGGGGAAATGTCGTGGATACTTAATCAAGTACCTTGGCCAATGACTTAGGAATTTTTAATTTGACTATGCATATTCCAAGTGAATAGCGACAACTCGAAAGAGATCTTTAATGAGAATTTACTCGCGAAATCTACATTAGGTCTCAATCTTATCTTTCTCTTCGTCATAGGTGGAATTCCCATCTAAGTCCGAAGAATCTTATCCTAGTTAGCCTGTTATAAGTGTCCTTCTCAAAAACCGGGCTCTGATACCACTTCTGTCACGCCCCCAACATCGGGAAGGACGAGGGCGAGACGCATCGGTCGATCAATCAATCAAATGCAACAATAAAAAGCGGAAGCAAAATAATGATTGGATAATATTTCAAAACAACAATCTTAGCCCGATGTTCTAAGATTCTTTTTGACAAAAACTGATAATCGAAATTACACTGTTCATAAGTTTGCAGCGAAAATTTTCCAAATACTAAATGATCCGATTACGAAACAAAATTAACTATTACAATTTGGGATAACAACAGAAATTCAAAGAACAGAAGTCCTAAATCTTGACGACAGTCTTCTATCGGCCTCTTCCACGAAGCCTTCTTCATCCTCTGCTGTTTGCTCATTCTCTGGTTTAAAAGGGAAAACGGTGGGATGAGACAAAAGGTCTCAGTGAGTGGGTGATCGTGTGCGAGTGTGGCTCTTTCCTTTAAAAATTTTTAAGTGATGCATGATTTCATCAATTATGAAAAAGTGGAATAATTACAATTACGTCGGAATTTTTATAAAAAACAATAATCATTGTGTAGTTGTAATATTATAATCCTGTCCCCGTAGACGGATGTCAAGTCAAGCGATACCAATCAATCGATCAACAATCTAGTTTCGAATCCTGCCGATGTGGACTTTGGATTCTAGACTCTCCTTATTACTCCTAGCAATATAGGCCGTCGCCCCAGGATTTGGACTGTCGCCCCAATAGCTGAGCCTTCGCTCTCACACTTATCCTAATCTCTTATCTGGACTCGGTATGTTCTTAGTTGTGGGTCAATACCCGGATCACACCATAATCACGATTATACCCCAAGTCTACGACCCAGGTCCCTCGGAACACTCCGTTCCTCGGTTATGGGAATAGGAAACAACGGTAGCCTCGTTCATGAACCGCAGCCGCGCTGCTCGATCCAAGACTCGGTCTAACCATCCCGACTCAATTTGGGACTCTAGAGGTGGCTCCTACAACTCAAGAGGTGGCCCCCGAATTGTTGGTCGGCTCTCTGTTTCGTATGGGCTCAAGAGGTGGGCCCCGGGCCCCGTCCGTCGACGTGGAACTTTGTCCCGATAGAGTTAGAGGACCCGTCCGTGGCACTTTGTTTGTATAGCACTTAGTTCCAAGACAGTCACAGTTATCAATTTGACGCATTTCACAAGTATTACGTAAACGTTCGGTCAGTGAGGTTAATAGCATATTTTGATTTATTATGGAATATGATTAATTATATTTGTGGCACGGTAGTACGGAATAGGACTTGTATATAAATTCGAAAATATTCTCAATAATTTATTAACGGTCTGATGGGTTCAGGTCAGATATATTAATGGGTAGGTTCGACGATACGAAAACGAGGATTACCTGGAATAGGTAGAAAAGATGTTTTTACCCTTAGGTTCAAGCCTAAGCGTTTGGAGTATGAAACGAAATCGGATGGTTAGAAATTTTATGAGAAAGCCAAAAATACTTTCTCGACTCCAGATTTAAGGAAAATTCAGAAATTTCGAGTTTCGGGACTGAAATTTCCAGAAATTATGGTATTGTCCCAAAAATTAAGGAAACCGTTCCGAGGCTTATAGAGCTATGAATTTAGCTCGGAATTTAACGAAATTTTACGAGGTGACTCGTGATGAACCTGGAATTCCAGATTTGTGAAAATTCTAGAAAATTTTCGGACTTGGTCCAGGAGTTTGGAATTCTTGCATTTTGACCCCGAAATTGTTTTAAAATTGCAATTTGGAAGTTTAGATATCGAATTCCTAATCACTTGAAACTTTACGGACATACCATATACAATATAATATGTACTTTCAAAGGTCCAGAATGTTTTATTTTCGTAATTTTCAATTTAGTCCCCAAACTTTAAGAAATTATGATTTATGCCCAAAGTTCCGTTTACTCATTTCAAGTCCCGTTTTGGCCACAAATAAATTATACACATATCATAATGTAGTCATATAACACAAATTTCAGATTTTGGTAGTACATCAGTATGCTGAAGGGCATTGAAAATTCCCTCAATCCTCTCCAGCCAGAGTTCAACTTTGATATTGTCGGGTTCCCCGTCAAAGGTAGGCGGGTTGAAGCATAAGAATTTTTCCAAGGTACGATCATGAGTTTTGTTGTTATTCCCATTGTTAGCAGTCTGTTGTTGTAGGAAGTTTGTCAATTGAGTGAGGGCTTGAGCCATAACATCATTTCCGTTTCCTCCTCCTGGGGGAGTGCGTGAGCGATCATTGTGATGTTGCTGCTCGTCACGGTTCATACGAGGGTGTCCGCGTCTTCGGTCAGCCATCTATTATTAGTTGGGGAATGTGTGAGGATTAACAGTCTTGTGTAGAATTATTAGTGATTTATGTTGTTATGCAGAGTTAAGTGCACGATTGAACACTTATAGTTGTTTCTGGTTAAGTTTGGCTTATCCGCCTAAGCATACATATCGAGTTTGGGGTATTCTGATTTTCCTTGGTTAAATCCTTATTATCTGTGGGGTCCATCTAATTATAAAACTAAGTCAGTATCTCGGAAATCTAAGTTCCATTGTAGTCCTCTATCTAAGAATGAACAATCATCAAGTTAGTGAGCTTAATGATCCAAACAATAATACTCCATTTACGAGGATGATGAAGTTTAGTTGAGTTTAAAGGAATTTCATCAATTTCGAATGAATAGTGATATGACTTTGAGAATTGGATGAGCGAAATAAACTATATCCGTTTCAAGAGTTCAATAGAAGAATTGATTCAGTCGGGGAAATGTCGTGGATACTTAATCAAGTACCTTGGCCAATGACTTAGGAATTTTTAATTTGACTATGCATATTCCAAGTGAATAGCGACAACTCGAAAGAGATCTTTAATGAGAATTGACTCGCGAAATCTACATTAGGTCTCAATCTTATGGTTCTCTTCGTCATAGGTGGAATTCCCATCTAAGTCCGAAGAATCTTATCCTAGTTAGCCTGTTATAAGTGTCCTTCTCAAAAACCGGGCTCTGATACCACTTCTGTCACGCCCCCAACATCGGGAAGGATGAGGGCGAGACGCATCGGTCGATCAATCAATCAAATGCAACAATAAAAAGCGGAAGCAAAATAATGATTGGATAATATTTCAAAACAACAATCTTAGCCCGATGTTCTAAGATTCTTTTTGACAAAAGCTGATAATCGAAATTACACTGTTCATAAGTTTGCAGCGAAAATTTTCCAAATACTAAATGATCCGATTACGAAACAAAATTAACTATTACAATTTGGGATAACAACAGAAATTCAAAGAACAGAAGTCCTAAATCTTGACGACAGTCTTCTATCGGCCTCTTCCACGAAGCCTTCTTCATCCTCTGCTGTTTGCTCATTCTCTGGTTTAAAAGGGAAAACGGTGGGATGAGACAAAAGGTCTCAGTGAGTGGGTGATCGTGTGCGAGTGTGGCTCTTTCCTTTGAAAATTTTTAAGTGATGCATGATTTCATCAATTATGAAAAAGTGGAATAATTACAATTACGTCGGAATTTTTATAAAAAACAATAATCATTATGTAGTTGTAATATTATAATCCTGTCCCCGTAGACGGATGTCAAGTCAAGCAGTCAGTCAATCAGTCGATCAGTCAATCTAGTTTCGAATCCTGCCGATGTGGACTTTGGATTCTAGACTCTCCTTATTACTCCTAGCAATATAGGCCGTCGCCCCAGGATTTGGACTGTCGCCCCAATAGCTGAGCCTTCGCTCTCACACTTATCCTTATCTCTTATCTGGACTCGGTATGTTCTTAGTTGTGGGTCAATACCCGGATCACACCATAATCACGATTATACCCCAAGTCTACGACCCAGGTCCCTCGGAACACTCCGTTCCTCGGTTATGGGAATAGGAAACAATGGTAGCCTCGTTCATGAACCGCAGCCGCGCTGCTCGATCCAAGACTCGGTCTAACCATCCCGACTCAATTTGGGACTCTAGAGGTGGCTCCTACAACTCAAGAGGTGGCCCCCGGATTGTTGGTCGGCTCTCTGTTTCGTATGGGCTCAAGAGGTGGGCCCCAGGCCCCGTCCGTCGACGTGGAACTTTGTCCCGATAGAGTTAGAGGCGAACTCGTCCGTGGCACTTTGTTTGTATAGCACTTAGTTCCAGGACAGTCACAGTTATCAATTTGACGCATTTCACAAGTATTACGTAAACGTTCGGTCAGTGAGGTTAATAGCATATTTTGATTTATTATGGAATATGATTAATTATATTTGTGGCACGGTAGTACGGAATAGGACTTGTATATAAATTCGAAAATATTCTCAATAATTTATTAACGGTCTGATGGGTTCAGGTCAGATATATAAATGGGTAGGTTCGACGATACGAAAACGAGGATTACCTGGAATAGGTAGAAAAGATGTTTTTACCCTTAGGTTCAAGCCTAAGCGTTTGGAGTATGAAACGAAATTGGATGGTTAGAAATTTTATGAGAAAGCCAAAAATACTTTCTCGACTCCAGATTTAAGGAAAATTCAGAAATTTCGAGTTTCGGGACTGAAATTTCCAGAAATTATGGTATTGTCCCAAAAATTAAGGAAACCGTTCCGAGGCTTATAGAGCTATGAATTTAGCTCGGAATTTAACGAAATTTTACGAGGTGACTCGTGATGAACCTGGAATTCCATATTTCTGAAAATTCCAGAAAATTTTCGGACTTGGTCCAGGAGTTTGGAATTCTTGCATTTTGACCCCGAAATTGTTTTAAAATTGCAATTTGGACTAATAAGTTTAGATATCGAATTCCTAATAACTTGAAACTTTACGGACATACCATATACAATATAATATGTACTTTCAAATTTCCAGAATGTTTTATTTTCGTAATTTTCAATTTAGTCCCCAAACTTTAAGAAATTATGATTTATGCCCAAAGTTTCGTTTACTCATTTCAAGTCCCGTTTTGGCCACAAATAAATTATACACATATCATAATGTAGTCATATAACACAAGTTTAAGATTTTGGTAGGGTTTTCCACAACATTTATAAGAAAACATATAACATTCAATTTATCACAAAATCGACATCCGACTACCAAATCGGTTGTCGTTTAAATTCAATACATTGTATTGCATTTTGTATAACCATAAAATACATCTTTAAAAATATTCATTTATACAAGAATTTCAGATTAGTACATACTTTCACAATTTTCATAATATTTGAAGATTATGTTTAAGAAAAACGAATTACACATAGTTATACGCAATATTATAATATGAAATTTTAACATGAAGATTTTAACATAGATCATATCAATAGAATCTCGAAATTCTTCAGATTTAGTACATGCATCAGAAGCAAAAGAAGAGATTTCTACTTTAAGGTTTGAAAGAGTTTTCACCCACCTCGATCTTGCCGGATTTAGTCGGTTATGGGTCTCGGAAGTTGAAGACGATATTCCCCTTCACCACAACTAGGTTTGGCCGAAACATATATCCATGGAGTATATTGTGTTTGCATGTTTTGAGTTTAAAGTTAGATTAAAAGGATTATTACTAGAAATTATTAAAATGGAAGTAAGAAGTGAGATTACCTATTTCTTGCTTAAGTTTTCTTCTTCCCCCTTTCTTCCTCCTTGGTTCGGCCTACCCTCTCTCATCTCTCAAATTTCAGATATTTTTGTGTGTAGAAGTGAAAGGTAGGTTAGATAGTAGTATGTGTATTTAAAGTGGTTTAAAGAAGACTTGGGAAGAGAAGTGGTTTGGGAAGGGAGATAAGTTTGGGAAGAGAAATGGAAAGAGTTTGAATACAAGTGTCAAAGTCTTGCATGAATGAGTGATGGGTCTAGAGACACACTCTCCCCTTTCCTATATAGCCGCCCCCTTGTGTGTGTGTTTGTGTTATATTATTTTTTTTTTTTGCTAAATTAAGAGTATAATTATAGTGGTAAATGATTTAATTAGTTGGGTTGGGCTTTGAATTGCAACTTCAAGTCTTATGATTTTATTAAGTTGGGTTGAGTCCATTAGTGAGTCTATATGCAATTAGGTGTTGACAAATAGCCCAATAGGTGAATCAATATACTATTTTAATTTTATTATTTGGTTTATCAAATAAATTACAAAGTTAAAGAGTAATGGATGTAGGTTATATCATGTCATAAAATAAATATTATCAAATTACATCATGATTTAGTACATTATACATGTGGTAAGCCATCGAATTTAGGGGGTTTTACAGCGCAAGAAGAAGAAGAATGGTGAAAAATGAAGAAAAAGGTCGTTGCCCAGTTTATAAACTGGGTAGGTGTTACGGCCGTAACACCTATACCATTATGGCCGTAATGGTATTCATGACCTCACTGGCCAAAATACTCAATTACATTACGGCCGCTACAAAAAGGACATTACGGCCATAATGTATAAAATCTTGCGGCCATAATGCATACCATCTTACAGTCGTAACTCATCCCTCAACCTCGCTGCCCAAAATAATAAGAATTTACAAAACGACCCAAACATTCAAAATCTAGATTCGAGACCTGAGCAACAATCTCAGAAAGTTGTAACATAACTAGAAATATTAAAGGAACTCGCAAAGGTAACAAAATGCCAGGTTAGAACAAGAATCGAGCATCAACCCAGAAAAGTTACACAATAAGTAAAATCTCATAAAAACAACTCTGAAACTCGTCTGGATAGTCATTAATGCAAAGCAAAATGGTTTCAGAATACTACAACACTTACAAGCGAGTCGTCCGAAATGAAAATATACTAAAAATAGAAGTTACTAAAAATTGAAAGTGTGGATATTACATTCTCTCCCCCTAAAAATAAGTTTCGTCCCCAAACTTACAAAATAAATAACTCGGGGTATCCCGCCTTCATATTGTCCTCAATTTCCCATGCCTCTTCTTCAAATCCGTGTCTCGACCACTGCACTTTAACCAAAGGAATAATTTTATGCCTAAGTTTTTTCACTCGATGCTCCAAAATCTGAATCGGTCTCTCTTCAAAGGTAATGTAGGGACCTAGCTCAATCTCTCCAAAATCAATAATATAGCTAGGGTATGGTACATACTTCCTAAGCTGGGAAACATGAAATATGTTATACACCTGACTCAATGACGGTGGTAAACCCAACGGTATGCAAGATCTCCAACTCGCTCTAAAATCTCGAATGGTCCAATATATCTCGGGCTAAATTTACCCTTCCGACTGAAGCGGTAAACTCCTCATGTCGGCGACACCTTCAATAATACATGGTCTCCAACCTCAAACTCTAACCGTCGGCGATGCGAGTTGGCATAGGATTTCTGTCGACTCTGAGCTATTAACAACCTACCAAGAATCAATTCGATCTTCTCTCTCGTCTCAACGACTAAATCTGGTTCAGTATCAATCAATTTGGATGTATCATCCCAACACAACGTCAATTTGCATCTTCTTCCATATAATGCCCTCAAATGGTGCCATTTTGATCGAAGTGTGCCAAGTGTTGTTGTACGTGAACTCGATCAACGGCAAGTATGACTCCCAATCGTCCTTCCAGTCTAAGGCACATGCTCTCAGCATATCCTCAAGTCTCTGAATCGTTCATTCTGACTACCCGTCTGTCTGAGGATGGTAGGATGTACTGAGTCTCAATTCAGTCCCCAGAGCCCGATGAACAGCCTGCCAGAAATGTGATATAAACCGGCCATCTCGATCCGAAATAATACTCTTAAGAGTCCCATGCAACCTCACGATTTCTGCAACGAATACCCGTGCTAGCCTCTCCGGTCCCCAAGTATCCTTAATACCCAGAAAATGAGCAGATTTGGTTAGTCGATCGACAATGACCTAGATCATGTTCATCCCAGTCCGACTCCTAGGCATACTGGTAATGAAATCCGTAGAAATATCCTCCCACTTCCATTCTGGGATAGGAAGTGGCTGCAATAACCCCGTGGGTCGCTGATGCTCGATCTTAGCCTGCTGACAGGTCAAACACCTCGACACAAACTCGGTAATATCCATCTTCATGTTACTCCACCAGTAGTTACTCCTTACATCCTTGTACATTTTGCTTGTACCGTTATGTATGGAATAAGGCGTAGTATGAGCTTCTTTCAAGATTTTCTGTCTCAACTCGACATCACTAGGTACACACAATCTGCCTCTAAACCTCAAAATTCCATCATCCTGAACCACAAACCCAGGAGCTTTCCCTTTCTTCACATCCTCTCTCAACTGGACTAAAAGTGGGTCATCATACTAACTCGCCTTGATATCATTAATCAACGACGAAGTGATCTCTAATGAACACAACTGACCCTGAACTTTCTGAACCCAAACCTCGATATCCTAACAAATCAAATCCCGCTGGATTCTACTTTGAGGTGTAAGCATCTCTAACATTTGTAGAGCCATCGACTTACGACTCAAAGCATCCGCCACTACATTGGCCTTGCCCGGATAGTAAAGAATCTCAAGATCATAATCTTTGATTAATTCTAGCCGCCTACGCTGCCTCATGTTCAACTCCTTCTGACTAAAGATGTAACTTGTGGTCTGTGTAAATCTTACACGACGAACCATAGAGATAATGCCTCCAAAACTTTAAAGCAAAAACGACCGCAGCTAACTCCAAATCATGTGTAAGGTAATTTACTTCATAAGGTTTCAACTGACGAGATGCATAAGCAATAACTCTATCTCTCTGCATCAAAACACATTCGAGTTCGAGGCCCGAAGCATCACTATAAACCACAAAATCCTCATTCCCCTGAGGCAAAGCTAAAACTGGTGCGGTAGTCAACCGTCTCTTCAACTCCTCAAAACTATCCTGCCTGTCTGTGTTCCACTCGAACTTCTGCGTTTTCTGAAGTAATTGCGTGAGTTGTCGAGCGATCTTAGAAAATACCTCAATGAATCTTCGATAATATCCCGCAAGTCCTAGAAAACTCCTCAGTTCTTTTACATTCTTAGGCGGTTCCCATGCCAACACCGTCTCTATCTTCAGCGGATCAAGCCGAACTCCCTCCGCTGAAATCACATGCCCGAGGAATGTCACTTCCTTGAGCCAAAACTCACACTTAGAAAATGTCACATACAATTGCTCAGCTCTCAAAATGTCTAACATAATCCAGAGATGTACAACGTGTTCCTCCTGACTCCGGGAATAGATAAGAATGTCATCGATAAAGACGATGATGAATTTGTCCATATACTCGATAAAGACTTTGTTCATCAACTGCATGAACACTGTTGGGACATTGGTTAGCCCGAAAGGCATAACCACAAACTCATAATGGCCATATCTAGTACGAAAGGCAGCTTTCAGTATATCACTATCCCGAATCCTCAACTGGTAGTAGCCCGATCGTAAATCAATCTTCGAGAAGACCATCACTCCCTGAAGCTGATCAAACAAGTCGTCGATATGAGGTAAAGGGTATTTGTTCTTAATGGTCAACTTGTTTAATTCTTGATAGTCGATGCATAAACGAAGCGATCCATCCTTCTTTTTAACAAAAAGCACAGGCGCACCCCAAGGTGAAGAGCTCGGTTGGATATACTCCTTATCTAACAAATGCCCTAACTGTTTCTTAAACTCGAACATCTCCGATGGTGCCATACGGTACGGTGATCGAGAAACAGGAGATGCGTTCGGCTCTAGATCAATAGGAAACTCAACTTCCCGCTGTGGTGGTAATCCCAGCAAGTCATTCGGAAATACGTCAGGATACTCATTAACAACTGAAATTGATGACATGACAGCTCCACCATATTCCGTCTTCAATGCGTAACACCAATAGCCTACACAACCCTGGTTTAGAATTTTCATCGCCTTCAGGGTGCTAATCACATTCCCGGATCTGCCTGGCTTACAACCAACAAGAGTATGCTCTGTGCCATCCTCAGCCACTATCGAGATAGTACGAGTCTGATAGTTCATGATAGCACCATGACGATCCAACCAATCATCCCCGGGGATCAAATCCTCACCCTTAAGGTCTACAACAATGAGGTTCGAGGACCAACCTCGGCTCCCGATCCTCACTGGGAAATCTATAACTTCCCGGTTCCCAACCATATGATCCCCACTAGGCATACCCACTACGAACGATTCACACTCAAACAAGCAGTTAATACCGATACGACATACACAATCCGAAGCAATAAAAGAGTGCGTAGCACCCGAATCAAAAAGCACCGAAACTGGATGAGAATGGATCTGAGTGGTACCTGATGCCACTGTAGCATCTGTCTCCTCCGTGCATCTCATCTGATATATCGGGGGTGTACTGAGCCTGAACTCAACACCACACGGTAATTCGGCTGACCCCGACCCCTACCACGGCCTGAATTCTGAGGGACCTGAGTGGATAGAGTCTTCTGATCAACACTATGCTTTTTCTGAACGGCAGTGGTAGTTGGAGCTCTGGAGACCCTGGTAGCCCTCTCAGAATGAACTGCCGATGTCCGATCTTCCCGCAAGTAAAGCAAATAACTAAAGGAAATGGACAATCCTTCACCACATGCTCGTATTGATTGCAGTTAAAACAAACTCTACTGCCAGGTGTAGTGGACTGAACTGAACGGTTACTCTGAGATCCTCCGGCCTGATGAAACGGCCTCTTCCCAGATGCTGGAGCAGATTGTGGTTTCAAAAACTGACCACCCTTAACGGCTGGGAAACTGCCAGTAGTCTTCTGTTTCTTATCCTCGGAACCAAACTCTGACTCCGAGACTGCCATCTCAATCGCTAGAGTGCGATCCTGGTATTCCTTCAATGTGGCACACATGAGTGGTGCCATGCTCTGCCTGATATGCGGCTTTATGCGCATATTAAAGTAGCGAATCTTATCAGCCTCAGTCCTCACTTGCTCTTTCACATATCCCAACTGCTGGTTATAAGTGATGATGGCCTGTGAGATCGGTACATCCTGAGGCGTAGTAGTAAAGGACTCCATGATCCTACACTCCCGAACCGGCGGTGGGCAGTATTCCGCTTCCATAGCGGTCTTAAACTCCTCCCAGGTGTCTAAACGGTCCCTGGGCATCACAGCCTCCCACCACTCCGCGGCTTCCTTATCCAGGAGGTACTGAGCAATATGTACCCTCCTATTGTCAGGACAAGCTACGGCATCAAATGTCCTCCCCAACTGAAAAATCCAATTCTCCCAACCTAGGGAGTCAGTAGATCCAGCGAAACAAGAGGGGTCCATCTTAGTCACTTTCTGAAGCCATTTACTAGCTTCGTCTTCCGGTGTTGGGGGAGGATTCTGACGCCCACCCTGAGCTATCTGAGCAAGCTGAGCTACCAACTATTGAAGTACAGCAGTAGCTCCAGTGTCAGCATTATTACCCGATGGTTGATCCTGACTGACTGGTAAATTCTATTGCCCGTCAGAACTCGAGGGTAGAGTATTCGGCGCTGAATGAGAGGCCAAATCTGCAGATGACTGAGAAAGCAGAACTTCCTCACTACTATCACCACGACCACAGCCTCGGCCGCATCCCCTAGCTGGTCCACTGCGACCTCTCAACATACTGAAGAAAAGGATTGAAAAGAGCAAGATCAGAAAAATTCACAATTTACCAAGTTGGTACCACAACTCACAGTTCCAATCTACACAAGAGAAATAAAATACAGAAATGTAAAAGTTTCATAACATATGGCTCTGATACCATAAATGTAACACCCCAAATCTAATAAGGGATATTACACACCGTAGAACCTTCACAAGGTCTACCAGGCTAACACATGACACATAATCCCCAAAAGAAATCTCATAAGACGCATTAATAATAATAAGTAGGGCCATGGCCTTGGCAAAAACATTAGTTCAATACCAACAAAACAGAGAGTGAAATGTATTCAATGCCCACGCAGGGGACTTCAACGACATCATTAACCAATAACTGAATAAATATAGTAAAAAAAATAACACCAACTCGAGCCTCATCATCATGCTGGGCCATCCTTTGCATGCGTGTCCCGTACCGGCTCCTCAGCTCGCCCGATACCTGAAATGCATAAGACGCATTTCTCCCATTTAAGGGGTTAGCATTCGAATAGCTAGTGTAAGTACATAATTACACTACATTATATACAGATACGATTCAACACAATCATCTCATTTGGAAAACATTTGAAAATCATATTCCGGAAATTTCACATTGACATCAAAATAGTATATCAACTCATCTCAATATCACAACCATCCACACTTGGTAACCCATGGTCGTGCCCATTAGTATCGACCCACAGACACCCCGTCGAACGCTCCAGGTGGGAAACCACTTCCGCAGTCGTAGCCATTAGTATCGGCCCCCAGAGGTCCCTTCGAACCGTCCTCGGGTGGAAGAACAACAACACACACACGATATCATAATTCATCATTTATATCGAAACCGTAACACATATAACGGAATGTAATACATGTACTTGCCTTGAATAACACGTCGTGAAGGAAATGGTGAAAGGAAAAGGCTTCGTTCGAATAATCTTCACAATATCGATCCTATCACAATACGATATACAACTAACCACAACATTGCGGAAACCTAAGAATTCGTCCTAAGTTCTACCCATTGGAACAATTCATCGGACACTGAGGGGTCATGATAGATCCTAATCTATTAATGGTGAAAACCTCGAATTCTAATCTGCAAAACTACAAGAAAATAAAGGGATTACAATTACACCATCATAATCTAACAATCATTTAAGCCAAATCGGACTAGTAGGATAAAAATCACAACAAAATCCCAAAATCCCCAAAAGGTAGGGTTCTAAGAATATACCTCGATTTGAAGGTGAACCACGGATGATTTGGTGTTAGAGTGATGTTATGATGCTTGAATAAATTTCTCTAATGGAGTTTGGGTGGAAAATGGACGATTCCTAGCCTGAAGGATCGCTCCCATCGCGCATGAAGAAGAAGAATGGTGAAAATTGAAAAAAAAAGGGCGTTGTGCAGTTTATAAACTAGGCAGGTGTTACGGCCGTAACACCTATACCATTACGGCTGTAATGGTATTCATGACCTCACTGGCTAAAATACTTAACTACATTACCGCCGCTACGAAAAGGACATTACAGCCGTAATGTATAAAATCTTACGGTCGTAATGCATACCATCTTACGGTCGTAACTCAGCCCTCGACCTCACTGCCCAAAATAATAAGAATTTACAAAACGACCCAAACATTCGAAAATCTAGATTCGAGACCTGAACAACAATCTCAGAAAGTTGTAACATAACCAGAAATATTAAAGGAACTCGCAAAGGTAACAAAATGCCAGGTTAGAACGAGGTTTATGAAAATCGAGCCTCAACGCGGAAAAGTTACATAATAAGTAAAATCTCATAAAAACAACTCCGAAACTCGTCTGGATGGTCATGAATGCAAAACAAATGGTTTCAGAATACTACAACACTTACAAGCGAGTCGTCTGAAATGAAAATGTACTAAAAATAGAAGTTGCTAAAAATAGAAAGTGTGGATATTACAAGAGATCCGCATACATCACTATGTACTAGATCTAATAGATCACTAACCCTTTGTACATGACCAATGAAAGGATTCTTCATCATCTTGCCCAGTAAATAGCATGTCCCAAATAACTCATAGTAAAAAAAGTCCAAAAGTCCATCATGATGGAGTTTAGAAATGTATATCTCGTTTATGTGGTCAAGTCGATAGTGCCATAGATAAGTCGGATTAGAATCATTGAGATTTGGTTTCTTGGTTGTAATGTTATAGACTTCCAAAGTATTGGACTCATCTAGATCAATATCGTAAAGGCGAGTATATAACTTTACAGTACCATAAAGTAAGTCATCAAAGAAAATACGAATAATCTTATTCTTAATAGAAAACTGTAGCCTTCACAATCTAATGTAGAAACTAAAATAATGTTCTTATTCATAGCAGGAACATAATAGCAATTGTTCAAAACTAAGAAAAGCCATTGAGTAAAAATAGATCATAAGTTCCATAGTGTAGCAACTCTTGCTCCATTGCCGACTCTTAGATCCACTTCCCCTTTCTTCAGCTCTCTACTGCTTCTCAACTCCTGCACATTTGTACAAATGTGAGATCCACATCTGGTATCCAATACCCAGGAGTTAGAAGTAGACAAGTCAACTTGTATAACAAATATACCTATCGTAGTCGCACTACCCTTGGTACGCTTTAGCTCTTCCAAGTAAACCTTACAATTTCCCTTCCAGTGTCCTGGTTTATTGCAATGATGGCAATTTCCATCTTTGGGAGCTTTTCCCTTGAAAATCGGCTTAGTTGGGTCCTTAGCTTTGGCAACTTTTGATTTACCTTCACCCTTGTCTTTGTTCTTGAAGAACTTCCCTTTGCTGACCATCAGCACGGTTGGCTTCTTCTTACTATTTTATTCAGTTGTTTTAAGCATCCCATGCAGCTCAGCAATGGACTTTTCCATCTCATTCATATTATAGTTTATAATGAACATACTGAAAAGATCGGGTAATGAGTTTAGGATTACATCCGTGGAGTGCCCCTTAGAAAGTGGAAAACCAAGCCTATCAAGATGAATAATGTATCCTTTTTATTAGGACTATGCCCTCGAATGCCACTCAGATGTTGTATGAGAGAGGGCATTGCACTTATTATTATGTAAATTCTTATTAGAAGGCAATTGGTTGTTTTCTTATTTAATGGAAGTCACTTCTAGGTAACAAGACGTTAGGTATAAGTCTAGATGGGGTGGGTGAATAGACTTATAAAATATTTTCTGAAAATAACTGTTGTGAAAAACGCAACTGTAATAAAATGCAGCTAATGTTACTAGGCTGAGATTTATGCAGTTGAGGTATGTCAGCTGTACAATTGTTACATGGAGGACAGATGACTTTAATGCAACAGTTAATATGAATGCAACAGTTAAGTATGATGTTAAAGACAATAAATCACACAGCACTTATAGTGGTTTCAAAGGTAGGGTAATTCTCTACTAGTCCACTTCTCTCCAAACCAGTTGGAAATAAATTCACTATAACTTTCAACTAGTGAAATCGTGTTACAATGAACTTAGTAACAACAGCTTTTCAACTAGTGAAAAACCCATGGCCGTTGTAACTCCTTCCCTTGGTTGCTTAACACCTCTTCATCGAAAACCCATAAATGCCTCAACAACTCGCAAGTTGCCTATCACCTTCAATCAAGAACCCGTGGATGTTGTACAACATCTTAATCTCAAAAACCTCGTTCAAAAAAGTACCCCATACTCAAACTTTTAAGACAAGAGTGTTTGTCTTCTCCAACTTAAGAGCTTCTATGTATATGATACTTTATGAGCTTTCTCTTCACGAAGATATAGATGTATATTTCTTTCATTTGCTTTGATTGGTTGCAAATATAGTTCGCATCGTACTTATGCCCAATTGTTCTTCAGATATTTATAGTACGATCTTGAGCTCTTCATATCCATTGTATCTTGGAACAAATCCGTTCGTTGGAGAGTAGACTTCATTGTTTAGCTTTTCATCTCTTTTCACGGCTTTGCCTCTTTCTTCAAATTCGACTGTTTGAAGATGTAGGATTGCTACACCTCTTTTCTTTGATTACTATATTTGGAAAGTCTTCAGGGCGCAAATCTCAATGAATACTCTATTCCTTAATTTCTGGGAATCAATCACTCTGTCTCCTTGGCTTTTACGTCTGCATGTGATTTGCCATCATTGTTGACCTTTCAACGTTTACTGACGTGGGCAGTTGTTGTCCAAAAACTCGACTGAAATTACTTCTTGATGAAACCTTGGCTGAAATTCTGCCTCGATAAAGTCGGCTGATACTTCGTCTTGATGAAAGTCGGCTGATTTTTTATCTTGACTGAAACCCGACTGATGTTTATTTTGGTCAACCTCAATTGATATTTCCTTTTAACCAAACCCAACTGATTTTTTAGCTGTTTTGTACTTAGCCAAAAATTATCTTCAGTGATATTCAGCTGTACTTCTGACTTGGTCAAACCTAACTAATATTTTGCTTTGACCGAAACACGGCTGATGTTTATCGGTCAATCTTAGCTAATATCTCGTGTTGACCAAAACCCGGCTGATATTTTGCCTGTTCTATATTTAGCGAAAATTCTTTATGATCAACATGATCAATGCTTAGCTTAATCTTGTAAAGGCCTATAGAAGATACTAATTTGGTTCTTGTTTACAATTGCAAGTACTTGAAACATACATTTGAAATAAACTTCGAATATATGGATAACATCATCAAAATCTAGAAAATATATTCCTAACAAATTCCCCCTATTTTGATGATGGCAAAACTTAATGTTCAAATGTAATAAAATCATCACACAGACAAGTAAAATAACTGAAATATAAGAACTCAGTCTATCTGAGACAACTAGAGATTGTCATCTAGGTCGAATGTATATAATTTTTATATTTGGGAATACAATACAGTCCTTAAAAAATTACAAGTAAAATAAAAAATATAAGTGATTGACAGATAAGTTTAAGTTCTCCCTCTTCCTCTTCCTCTTCCTCTAATTCTTGCTAGAGGGATAGACTTTAGTGGCTTTGCTCCAATTCGTTTCTATACCACTGGGATGAACCGATACTTCTTCTTGACTATAGTGGATGCAAATTTCTGATCTTCAAGGGAGGTATATTTATTCTTTATGCAGATTTTCTTTATTTCCTCCTGAAGTGCTTCATCATCCAACTTTCGATTTATGTCAGTTGGAGGGTCCTGGGGTCTGAAAGAAGGGATTCTTGGATACGCATTGAAATCCTCTTCATCTACCTTTTTTATAATCTCCCACAAATTTGTCCAGTTCATTTCCATATAGTCTATGAATATTGGTTGAGGAGTATAGTCAGGGTCTTGGAGGATTTCCCAAACGTAATATTTTCCAATGAAGTCCTTTTTGGCTATCACCCATTTATCTCCAGCTTCTTCTGGAATAAACTCCTCAATGTAGTACAACTCTTTGACTTCCCAGTTCAGTGGCACATCAGATTCCTGCTTAGTTCTCCTTTTCTTTGCTGCAGGGCCTTTAGGAGGTGCAGTTGTGCTTTTCCTTTTATGATAACTTGAGGCTCCAGCTTCAGGATAGCTGATGATTTTAGGAGGTGCAAGTGTACTTCTGGGGGCCATAGTTAATGCCTCTTGCCTCCACTTCGATCTCATTTCTTCCCCTTTTTTTGTCAGCATCAATAAGTTGTGCAAGCTGTTCCTTCACCTTATGGATAAAGTCCTGCATGCCAAGTGGCATCCTGACAGATATTGGTGGTGAAAAGGGATCCTTTCTGTTGAGCAATGAGTCTATTTATTTGTTGATAGACAAAAGGTTTGGTTCAACTTTTGTTACCAGAAGTTTTGCAACTGTTTTCTCCACCATTGTTCGGATCATCTCAGTAATGTTAAAGGGTAGCTGAAATTCAGGTGCCTCTACCTGAGGGATATTGTCAGTTGTGATTTCATTTGCGGCTGACTTTTGAGCAGTTGATTTTTAAGTTGATATCCTTTGAGCAGTTGAATTTTGAGCAGAAGGGGATTTTTCAGATTGTTCCTCCTGCTTCTTTGATTTTTCAGCCCATGATGGTTGAGCTGAACTTGAACCTTGATCAGGTGCATCCTAATCATGATCAGAATCATCTTGATCATCTTTATCTTCCTTTTCTTCCTCTTTATCTTCTTGTTTTTCTTCTACTTCCTCTTTTTCAATAGTTTCTTTTTATTTTTCTTCTTCCTTTCTGACTTAAGTATCCTTTTCAACTACATTCTTTTCACTTTCTTTTTCAACCCCAACAATCTCCTTGTTCTCACCTTCATCATCAAAATTCTTGTCCTGGGCTACCCCTTCCATGATAACCAGAATGAATTGGTCCATGTTAGATTTGAAGTTTTGCATGAACCAATTCTCATCTAGCAACAAGCTCATATTAGTTTCATTACAAAACACTTGAATGAGTTGTTCTATTGTAAGGGGGTAGTCCCATCCACTCCTTTCGACCAGAACTTTAAGAGCATTGAAGCTAAGAGCCTTCAATCTCTTCCAATGTTTGTAAGCAGCAAAAATTCAAGTCTTACAAATATGTCATCTTATTGACCTGAGATATTCGTTATTGAGGTTAAAAGGATTGTTCTCCTTGAGGTTGAAGATGTAGTGAACTTCTGGTTCCTCAAGGATTTCTTCAATTTCGTCTTCCTCTGGGATGCTTGGAAGCTCAGGCAATGGTTCTTCAACCACTTCTGCTTCTTGAATGATGATCAGTTTCTTGGAATGATCTGCAGGAGCCGTGAGATTTGATGTTGCAGTTGCAACTGATGGTACTCAGGTGCATCAGATGTATGATCTTCAGTCCTGATATGTTCTGAAGATTCAGATGAGTAATCCACCAAACCTTTCTGTCTTTTGGTGGATACATGTGATGAAGGTCGAGTGATCTCCTTTTCTGGTGACTTTCTCTTTCTGAAGATCTTAGAAAGAGAAAGATCATCACTGTCTTCACTAACTTCAAGGACAGGTGCAACTGTCTTTTCTTCAGACGCACCTCTAGTTTCTTCAGTTGCAGCTAACTTTTCTGACAAAACATTAGCTGTGGTAACTTCAGTTACGATTAAATCAGGCGGGTAAATCTAATCTACAGTTGAGTTGACTACGACTGATTCAACTTCAGCTTCATCTCTGACTTTGTTTCTTCTTTATAGGAGGATTCTAGATTTGATCTCCTGAAGTAACTCCAAGGATCTTGGTTGATTGTTTGCATATTTCTCCAGCGCAGCTTGGTCCGAGTGACCGAGTCTTTTGCTGTTGTGAAAGGTTTTTGCCTGTCCTTTTGCCTTACCCAGAAATTCCAGAATCCAACTTATCTGAGTGCCAAAAGCAAGTTTGTGAGTAAATTTTTTATTCTCGGAATCCCAGCTGACCTTGTTGACTTCTCTGACTAATTGCCTGTAGATGTAGTCGGGCTAATTAATCCTCTGTCTCTGTATCATAGCGCCCATGACAATGTATTTTGAGGAGGACATTTGGTCAAAGCTACCTGACATGGCCATAACAATCTTGTCCATCATGTATCTAAATTCTTTCTAGAGATCCGATTTTTGGACTGGGAACTTCATCTTCATTGGTTATTCAGGTAGATTTATCCACTGCCATATGTTCACGGGCTTTTGCTTCAGGGATTCAACTGCAATACCCCAGTTCTACAGCATGAAAGCATTTGCGACAATTTGTTGGGTTACGAAAACTGGTTCTCCAAAGATTGAGCTTTCAATTCCCCTCTCTGTAACTTGAGCTTCCTTGTAGAAACAGATGACGGCCTTCTTGAAAAGTTCTAATGGGTTGATATCTAAGTAGTGATAGATGTCATTCTTCTTCATACACAGGATCAAGTCCGCCATCAACAGAGAGTTGTTTGTATATAGGATTTTGTCACTCTTCGTGTATCAACGAAAGTATCAGGTAGTTGATTTTCAATCGTTTGTAAGTGAATGATCTTTTCAACCTCTTGCTCAGATTGACTATTCCACGGATCAAAATATGACAAGATTTTTTCATCCCAAAAGATATCCTTTTGCTTTTCTGGATGTAGTTTTGTCCCACCTAATGTTGGGTATGTCATTTCACCAAAATGACAGTCTGCAAAGCATGCAGTAAATAGATCACCTGTTAAAGGTTCAAGATACCTTATAATTGAAGGTGAATCAAACTCAACGTACATCCCAAGCCTTTGTTGGAGACCCATTTTTGTGCGTTGTGGGGGTGCAATTGGGGCTTGAACAGCACAACCAGAACTTCGTATATGAGAAACATCAAGTTTTCGACCAGAGACAAGTTGCATAGGAGAATATTTGTGGTAAGCCGTTGTCCTAGTATGAACTAATGTTGCTGTATGTAATATAGCATGACCCCAAGCAGAAGTTGGGAGTTTTGATTTCACAAGTAATGGTCTTTCAATCAGTTTAAGATGGTTAATAGGCAACTCTGCTAGACCATTTTATGTATGGACATGAGCAACTGAATGTTCAACCTCAATTCCAATTGCCATGTAATAATCATCAAATGCTTGAGATCTAAACTCACCAACATTGTCAAGATGAATTGCCTTGATTGAATTATCAGGGAATTGAGCTCGTAATTTTATTTTTGAGCAAGCAGTCTAGCAAGCGCCACATTTCTAGTTGAAAGTAAGCTCACATGGGACCATCTAGGAGACGCATCAATTAATACCATAAAGTATCAAAATGGTCCACATCGTCAGTCTATTGGTCCACAAATATCTCCTTGTATTATTTCTAGGAAAGATGGAGATTTAATACTAACTTTCGTACTTGAAGGTCTAGTGATTAACTTGCCTTGTGCACAAGCATCACAGGAGATTTCATTTGCTAAAAGAATTTTCTGGTTCTTATTATGCCCGTACGAAGTATTGAGTATTCGACACATCATAGCTACTCCAGGATGTCCAAATCTTTCATGCCAAAGCATAAATCTCTTTGGGTCAATTGTAATATCAGAAATTTTTTCCGTTCCGTATTTCACAATTTTTCTTAATATTTGAACTTCATATCAAATGATATTAGATTTTCACGTACCTTTCACATTGTGCATTATGTGGTTCATGTGAAATCTTGGATGAAATACATACTCCTGTACTTCAGTTAATTTTCTAGGGTTACATATGCCAACATTAGAATTTAACTTATGCTATAAGTCATTAACGTACATTATGTGTTATTCATAACGTACATAATCGGCCTGACGATTTGAGGCAGTAGCCTCTGGAGATAGTGTTACGTACGCTAGCCTGGGGGATATAGCGTACGCTAGAACCTATAACGTACGTTAAGGGGCTCCGCATTACGTACGTAATGCCTTTATTTGTTCAAGGCAGTGGCCTCTGCCCAGGTCATAAGTACGCAATACTTCGAGCGTAGCGTACGTTAATGGCCTTACGTACATTAACATATGCATGTTACGTACATAACGCGAGTCAAACTATATATTCGTGGGGGATGGGTTTTGGACCTCATTTCTCATCCTCCTTCTTCCTCTCCGGTGATTTGAGTGATCCTAAGACAAAGGGTTGTCGAGAATTCATCAGTCATCAATGTTTTTGGATTTCTAACGCAATCATCAGACATCCATCTTTCCTCCTATGATTCGAGGTAAATTCCTTAGAACTCTAGTTTGGGGAATTTTGGGGGTTTTTCTTAGATTCGTCCGGTTAATCCATCTTGAAGCTTGAAATCCTTGATATTATGATGTATCTACCCCGTACCCACGTTTCCCTTACGATTTTACGAATGTTTTTGTGTACTACTTGAAGTGGGGAGTGTTTGGAAGATTTCCAACCTCTATGTGAATACTTTGAAGAATTATGAATCGTAAAAAGGGGTTTCAGGAGTTTTCCTTGAGAATTGAGTATTGATGATTGATTATCGTATTTCCTTACGAATCGTTTAGGCCCGGAAGTGCATTCTTGGACCTCCCGAGCTTGAATACCATTTGCACTTCAGTTCTAATGTCTCAAAGGCAAGTATATATTTATAATTGTACGTTCTAAACTTTGAAAGTAAGGTATATGAATTATGTGATTGTATATAATCACTATGGGACGAAACGACGGTCCTCAGAGGGTTTTGTTGCCTTTGGTGTGGTTCCATAATTATTTTTGGGTTAACCACTCTGGGAGGGTCCGGCGGTGCCTCAGGGGGTTCCGTTGCCTTTGGTGCGGTTCCATGGTTAATCACGTATGTATTGAAATGAAATGCTATGAGATTTAGTTATTCCGGAATACTAGTCTTGAGTTTGATGAAATGAAGAATATGTTTACTTTATTGTCGAGAACTATTGTGTTTCATACTCGATATACTTGTACTAGCTATTCGGTGGTTAACCCCTTTTGGGGGAAGTACCTTTCATGATTTCAGGTATCCGGAGAGTGGATAGGCATGTACCGGGTTGGCACGAAGATGATGGGCAAGAGTGATGATGTGTCCTGTCTCTATCTGTATTTTGTACTTTATCCATTCGGTATTGTTGTACTTGGAATGGTTATGAACACTCGAAGTAGTGCTTCAGATGCTCTTGATGTTTTGGCCTGTGTTACCCTGGGTTTTAATTCCCGATGTATTATATTATGTCAAATTGATTATTACCTTGGTGTCATTTTTATTGCCTTCTACTAGATTATGTTTAAATCTTATCGGTCGAAATTCATGGTTCCGCATATGTATAGCCTTATGGGTCCCATGGAGGGGCTCACGGCGCTGTAATATACCCTGAATAACATGGGGATGCTACAGAATATGGTATCAGAGCTTAGGTTTATGGATACCTATGTTTTCAGTCTTTTTGGGTCGAACCGAGCTATCGTTTGAATACAGTATCACTATATTGACATCATCTCATTGCGACCGGTACTAGTAAGTCCTTTTACTCTTCTTGTATTTTTCCTAATCGATCCGCTTTTGATTTGGTATTCTTGAGGGTCGGCCACCTCGATGACATACGTTTTGAATTGTACTTATGTACTGTATTTATCCTTTGGAATGTCTGCTGACAGGGGACGAAGGCGTGGCCGTGGTCATGGACGCGGGCGAGGACGTGGTGCATCCACTTCCCTCAGTTCCGTTGCGGGGTCGGCTACCCCTAGTTTATCTAATTCAGTGCATCCCGATACCGAAAGTCAACATGACCAGTCGATCGATTAAGGGAATAATGTAGATCTTGGGGTTACGAATGTTCTTCAATTGGCAAATCAGATGACTATCCTGGCCCAAGCTGTTCAATTGAATAATCCTAATCCGACAGCGGAAGATTTGTTCTAGAATGTGGTCTGTATGTATCCTCCGTAGTTCAGCGGTGCTACCGACCCAGCGGGTTGGGAAAGTTGGCTATTTGAATTGGAGAAAGTGTTTGAAGCGGTTGACTGTCTGGAAACAAGGAAGGTACCTATTTCTCTGTACCTCCTTCCTAAGGAAGCCGTGACTTGGTGGAAAGCTATTAAACTGCAAGATCATGCTGCTACATGGGACGAATTTAAAGATATACTGGAGGCTGAGTTTCGTCCTTGGCCAGTGCAAGAAAGTAGGATCCTGGCCTTTTTTGAAGCTAAGACGCAGAACATTCCAGTCTCACAGGCGATAGTGGAATACAACCAACAGCTGATTTGTGTGAAGAATCAGGTGCATGATGGGTGTGACAAGATCCGCCATTTCGACATGCAAATGAATATAGATTTACGGTGTTATATGGTTGGGTTTGCTTGCACTACTCTGAAAGAATACCAAGACAAGGCTTTGGCATATGACATGTCGTGTTCCAACAATAACACCATAGACGAGCCGAAGAAGCAAAAGACCACCGGTAACTTTTCTGGCTCTAAGGGCGGCAACTTTCAGAGACCTCAGTCGGCTAACCATTCTGTCGAGCAGTCGTCGCATTTTTTCAAAGGGAAGAAGAGTTTTCGTTCTACTTCGGGCATCTCAACTCGCCCGGTGACCTGTTTTAATTGTTGTCATCCAGGCTACCTCAATCTTGAGTGCAACTTCCCACCTCTGAAATGTCACACTTGTGGTCAGATGGGACATAGGGCAGTTTATTTCCCCGAACAAGACCATACTCTTGATACTCGGGCTTCTGCCCCAACACATAGGTATCTGAGTATGAATCAGCGACGATCAGTTAAACAATGACAACAGGGTTACGACAGAGGTCGGGGACGGGGTTAGACCGTTAGAGAGGGAGATTCTAGCATCGATTTGGCACATCCATGAGTTTATGAGATGCGTCGAACAGATGCAACCGATGCGGCGATGGCCTCAGGTACCATACATATTCTATCTCATCCAGTTCAAGTACTTTTTGATTCTGGTGCTACAAATTCTTTCATCTCCTTGGATTGTGTACGCCGTTTGAATATTGAATGTATGACTACTTGCGACCCATTCTTTGTGAAACTGCCTAGCAGGGATAGAATCATGGGAAATCGGGAGATTATAAATTATCCGGTGAGCATAGCAGGTATTGATTGGTTATCGAATTTTATTGTGTTTTATATCGAGGGCGAGGATTTGATCCTCGGTGAGGACTGGCTTGAGAGTCACCAAGCGATTATGAATTACCGCACTAAGATTATCACTATGATGACTAAAGATGGTTCTGAATACTCTTTTGTGGGACATAGATTGGGCCGACCTAAGTTGCTTATCAGTGCTATGAAGACCGTAAAACTCTTGAATGAGGGTTTCATGGGCTATTGGTGTTATGCTTTGAAGTCGGGGGGAAGTGGAGTCGATTTCTCTTTAATTCAAGTTGTTAATGAGTATCCAGACGTTTTTCGAGATGATCTTCTGGGATTACCGCCAGATCGAGAGATAGAATTTTCTGTTGATTTAGAGCCTGATGCAGCTCCAATTTCTAAGGCACTATATCACATGGCACCTTCAGAAATGCAGGAATTGAAGAATCAGTTGGGAGAACTGATGGAGAAAGGTTATATTAGACCGAGCGCTTCGCCTTGGGGTGCACTTGTTCTTTTTGTGAGAAAGAATGATGGCTCATTACGTTTGTGCATTGATTACCGTGAGATAAAAAAAAGTGACCATCAAGAACATGTATCTATTGTATCATATAGATGATTTATTTGATCAGTTGTAGGGAGCCACAATATTCTCAAAAAATAATTTGAGATCAGGGTACTACCAGTGCCGAGTGAAAGAGTCCGACATTCTGAAGATTGCTATTCGAATGAGATACGGACATTATGAATTTGTGGTCATGCCTTTTGGACTGACTAATACACCGGCAGTATTCATGCAGTTAATGAACAAGATATTTATTGAATACCTTGACAAATGTGTGGTCATCTTAATTGACGATATCTTGATTTATTCTTGAGATGAGGAGGAGCATGCCCAACACTTCAGTTTGATACTAGATGTTTTGAGAGCCGAGCACCTTTATGTGAAATTCTCAAAATGTGAGTTCTGGCTGAAGGAGGTTATTTTTCTCGGCCATGTGGTTTCAGCCAAAGGGGTTCGTGTGGACCCACAGAAGATTGAGGTAGTGCTAGATTGGGCACCGCCTAATAATGTTAAGAAAGTTCATAGCTTTTTGGGTCTTGCTGGGTATTATCGTTGGTTTGTCGAGGGGTTCTCGAAACTCGCTTGGCTGCTCTGCAATTACTTCAGAAGACGGGAAAAGTTTGTTTGGACTGCTGAGAGACAGCAGAGCTTTGATAAACTGAAGATATGTTTGACTTCCGCACCGATCTTAGCTTTGCCACAGGGTAGTGAAGGATTCGCAGTCTATAGTGACGCTTCAGGATAGGGACTCGGATGTGTGCTTATGCAGCACGATAAAACGATTGCTTTTGCATCCTGGAAGTTGAAGATGTACGAGATGAATTGTCCTACTCATGATTTGGAATTGTCGCAGTTGTTTTCACACATAAGATTTGGCGGCATTATTTGTATGGATCTTCGTGTCGGATTTATACCGATCACAAGAGTTTGAAATACATTCTCAGTCAGAAGGAGTTAAATATGAGGCAACGGCCTTGGTTGGAATTGATTAAGGATTATGATTTGGAAATTCTTTACCATCCGGGAGAAGCCAATGTCGTCGCAGACGCTTTGAGTCGAAAGCCGACATCGCTTCAGATGCTTGAGATTCTTAGACCCCAGATGAAGATTCATCAAGAATTGATCGAGCAAGGCATAGAAGTTCGGCTTCAAAGAGTGCAAGGATAGTTGTGTACCCTCGAAATTACTTCGTACTTGGTTGATGACATCAAAGGGAAACAGTAGAGTGACCCGATGATTTCTCAACTGAAATAAGATGTAATTAAAGGAAAAACCCCTGGTTTTATGGTCCATGAGGAAAGTATCTTGATATTTCAGGGCATGCTTTGTGTCCCGAATAATCTGGAGTTGAGGCAGAGAATCCTTCGAGAAGCCCATGCTACATCTTACAAAATCCATCCTAGAACGAGTAAGATGTACAAAGACTTGAAGTGGAATTTTTGGTGGAATAATATTAAGAAAGATGTCATAGAATTCGTATTATGATGTTTGACGTGCCAACAAGTCAAGATAGAGCATCACTGACCAGCGGGGTTGCTGAAGCCGCTTCCCATTCCCTAACGGAAGTGGGAGGATATCTTTGTAGATTTTATCATGGGGATGCCGAGATTTAGAGCCGGAATGAATATGATTTGGGTAATCATTGATTGATTAACCAAGTCACCACGAGGATAACCGGGGAGACAGATGGCTTACAGAGGTAGTCAAATTGCACCCGCCAAAGTTTGACGGATCTGCTGAAGCACTTAATTGGGATCATTGGCTAAAGGAGTTAGAGAAAATATTTGCGGGTATTAACTGTCCCGAAGACCGGAAGGTTCCCATTGCCCAGTATTTTCTGACTGGGGAGGCCTTTGACTGGTGGGAAGCTATTCGACCCGAGGATCATAATGCGGACTGGATGGAATTCAAACTAATGATGGAAGCACAGTATTGTCCTCGTCCAGTTAGAGAGGCAAAGATCCGAGAGTTTTTCTCACCACAGAGTTCTAAGCAATCGTGAGACATAATGAAAACTTTTAATCATCACCGACGTGTGTCCGACACTTGGTCGAACGGAGGCGAAAAGATTTTTCATTTCGATATGCGAATGAAGCCGAGATTCAAGTACATGTCCGGTTCGAGTGTACTACGTTGCGGCAGTATCAAGACAAAGCGGCCTACGACATGAAAGAGGCGGCGGTGGAGAAATCGATGGAGGCAAAGAAGCGAGAAGGTGACCGCGGCTTCTCGAGAAAACAAGAGTGGTGGGCCCGCAAGGGCCGGTCTTCCATTTATTCGGCTAGAAACCTCCACATCCTTCTAGAGGTGGAAAGAAGTTCGGACTACATCGGCCCGATTTGACGCGTCAAAGAAATGCTACAATTGTGGTCGAGCAGGGCATATTCGACGGGATTGCCCCTCATCTTCTGTGACTTGTTACGATTGTGGGCAAGAAGGGCATCGTGCGGCTTTCTGTGGAGTTGTTACTAGATCCTTTGTTACTCGCACTCCAGTGTCAGTTCCAAAGGAGATGAGTGTGAACCAGACGCAGCAGAGTGGATTTCAGCAGCAAAATATTGGGAAGAGAGAGACATCCAGTGCTGGGTCCGTACCTCCGCGCCTGTACGAGATGAGGAAATCTGACGATCAGAACACTACTGTTGCATCAAGTACGATTCAGATCCTTTTGCAACCAGTCAGTGTCTTATTCGATTCTGGAGCTACACATTCTTTCATATCATTGAATTGTGTTAATCGTTTAAAAATCTCGTGCTTATTTGATTGTGAACCATATATTGTGGGTTTGCCAAGTGGAGAGAGAATTGTGGGAACCCTAGAGGCTAGAGATTTTCCAGTGTCTATAGGAGGGAGAGATTGGCCATCGAATCTTATTGTAGTTGACATCTACGGTGACGATTTAATTCTCGGAGACGATTGGCTCAACCGTTATGGAGCTATTCTGAATTACCGAGAGAGAGTCATTTCTACCATTGCTAATGACGGATCTGAACACTTTTTCCGAGGATGGAGACCAGGAAGCTCGGGAAAATTTATCAAAGCAATGAAAGCCGTGAAACTACTGGAGCAGGGATGTCATGGACTCTGGTGCTATGCCATGAGGAAAGAGGAAGGAGTAGAGCTCTCGTCTATTTCAGTTGTGAATGAGTTCTCAGATGTATTTCCTGACGAACTACCTGGGTTACCTCCGCAGAGAGAAGTGGAGTTCACTATCGAATTAGAGCCACAGAGCAGCTCCTGTTTCCAGAGCACCATACCGCATGGCGCCAACCGAGATGTATGAACTCAAGAAGCAACTGGAGGAATTGTTACAGAAGGGTTATATTCAACCTAGCGTTTCTCCTTGGGGAGCGCCCGTTCTCTTTGTCCGGAAGAAAGACGGATCCCTCCGACTATGTATTGATTACAGGGAGCTCAACAAGATGACGATCAAGAATAAGTATCCCATACCTCGGATCGACGACTTGTTTGATCAACTGCAAGGGGCAAGGGTATTCTCGAAGATTGACTTGCGATCAGGATACCATCAGTTGAGAATTAAGGAATCGGATATACCGAAATCTGCTTTCAGATCCCGGTACGGGCATTATGAATTTGTAGTGATGCCATTTGGACTTACCAATGCTCCTGCGTATTCATGCAATTGATGAATCGGGTATTCTTGGAATACTTGGATAAATTTGTGGTCGTCTTCATTGATGACATCTTGATATATTCGAAGGACGCAGAGGAGCATGCCCAACATTTGCGTGTGGTTTTGAGCACCTTGAGGAAGGAACAGCTGTATGCAAAGCTTTCAAAATGCGAGTTCTGGCTTAGGGAGGTAACTTTCCTTGGGCATGTGATATCAGCTGACGGAGTTCAGGTGGACCCAAAGAAAGTCGAAGCAATCTTGGAATAGGAAGCTCCTAATAACGTGAAAGAAGTCCGGAGTTTCTTAGGACTTGATGGATATTATCGCCGCTTTGTAGAGGGATTTTCCAAAATTGCTCATCCGCTCACTCAGCTGTTACAGAAAACTCAAAAGTTCACGTGGGATGAGAAATGCCAGGCTGGTTTTGATGAAATTAAGAAGAGACTGACGACAGCACCTATATTAGCATTACCAGATGGAACTGATGGAGTCATAGTGTACAGCGACGCTTCAAATCAGGGTTTGGGATGTGTGTTGATGCAAAGAGATAAGGTGATTGCCTATGCTTCTCGGCAGTTGAAACCATACGAGGTTAATTACCCGACTCATGATCTGGAGCTAGCAGTTGTAGTCTTTGCATTGAAAATTTGGAGACATTATTTGTACGGCTCTCATTGTCAGATCTTTACAGATCATAAGAGCCTCAAGTACATTTTCAGTCAGAAAGAATTAAACATGAGGCAGAGAAGGTGGCTGGAATTGATCAAGGATTACGACTTGGAGATTCTCTATCATCCGGGGAAAGCAAACGTAGTAGCCGATGCTTTGAGCCGTAAACCTGTTTCTCTTCGAGTGTTGGAAGCACTTACGTCCCAAACCAGCATTCAACGGGAACTGATCCGCGAAGGGATTGAAGTATGGGCACCAGGAATCCAAGGGCAACTATATGTGATGGAACTGACTTCATCACTAGTCGAGGAGATCAAATCTAAGCAGTTGGACGATTCTCTGATCCTTTGGTTATGTGACGAAGTAAAGAAAGGAAAAGCCCCAGGATTCGTGATACAAGATGATGGAGTTCTGAGGTTTCAGAGTCGACTTTGCGTTCCCGATGATGACAATTTGAGACGAGCGATTCTGAAAGAAGCTCATAGTGCACCTTATTCTATCCACCCGGGCAGCAGTAAGATGTACAAGGATCTAAAACAAAACTTCTAGTGGGGGAATATGAAGAAGGACGTGGCGATACGTTTGAAGTGTTTGACTTGTCGGCGAGTTAAGATTGAACATCAGCGACCTGCCGGAATGTTAAAGCCACTTCCGATCCCTGAGTGGAAGTGGGAAGATATCTCGATGGATTTCATCACCAGTATGCCTAGGACTAGATCGGGAATGAACATGATTTGGCTTATAGTTGATCGACTAACCAAGTCGGCTCATTTACTAGGAATTAAAGATACATGGGGACCCGAGAGATTGGCGCGAGTATTTATTGCGGAGATAGTCAGATTGCATGGGACGCCGAAGACCATTATTTCGGATCGAGATGGTCGCTTCGTGTCATATTTCTGGAAGGCAGTTCACAGGGCTTTGGGGACTGAGTTCCACTTTAGCACAGCTTATCATCCCCAAACGGACGGTCAGTCCGAAAGGACTATACAAACGGTAGAAGACATGCTTAGAGCTTGTGCCTTAGATTGGTCGACTGATTGGGAAGTTCATTTGTCGTTGATTGAATTCACTTACAATAATAGTTGGCATGCTTCTATTAATATGGCACCATTTGAAGCTTTGTACGGGAGAAGATGCCGATCACCCCTGTTTTGGGATGATTTTTCGGATTTAATCGGGACGGAACCGGAAGTGATAATTCAGACTCAAGAGAAGATAGCTTTGATTCGAGAAAGACTGTTGAGTGCCCAGAGTCGACAGAAGTCTTATGCAGACGTACGTCTTCGCCCTCTAGAGTTCGACGCTGGGGACCATGTACTATTGAAGGTGTCTCCTACACGAGGGATTTTCCGTTTTGGGAGGAGAGGCAAGCTTAGTCCAAGATATATCGGACCATTCGAGATCCTCGAGAGAGTTGGAGATTTAGCATACAGGTTGGCCTTACCGCCATCGCTGAGTCACGTTCACAATGTGTTTCACGTATCCCAATTGCGGAAGTATGTACCGGACCCCAGTCACGTCATTGATTTCGACGAGATCGAGATAGCTAATGACGGCACCTTCGAGGAGAGACCAATCAAGATACTTGAGAGTCGGATCAAACAGTTGAGGAATAAACCAATACACTTGGTTAAAGTACAATGGTCACGACACGGAGTCGAAGTGGCCACTTGGGAAACAGAGGACAGTATGAAGGCTAGATATCCAGAGTTGTTTTCATCTTATGTTTCGGGACGAAACTTCTTTTTCGGGAGGAAGGATGTAATACCCGAGATTTCTGATATGTATTTTGAACTTGTGATATTGTAATTGTTGCACTTTAATCTGAGTATTATTCTCCGTATCTCATAGTCCGGTGTTGTTGAGCGTATAATTTCATGAATGTGATTTAAGATTGTGATTCTGTGCATGTAGCGCATGCTATCGTCTATGTGTAGCGTACGCTAACATGGATCCATAGCGCACGCTACAAAGGAACATTAGCGCACGCTATACGTGGTCAATATGATTGAGACGTGTGGTAGGTGAGATCAGGCCGGGGATATTGGTCGGATTGTGTCGGGATGAACCTGGACGGCTTTCGGGAAAAGCCAAGTCAACGCCTTAGCGCACGCTACTGACATGAGAATAGCGCACGCTAAGTGGTGAGTACAGTGAAGTCAGTAAGCCGTTAGCGCACGCTAAGAGTATCGACTAGCGCGCACTAATAACCATTTCCTATAAATTAGGGCTGGGACTTTGGACCCGAATAACCGAAGATCCGAACCGAAATTGACATTTCGGTTCGGTTCGGTTCGGGTTTTAAGAAAAAAATTATTTATAAATTTCGGGTTCGGGTCCTGCAATAAATTTCGGGTTCGGGTTCGGTTATTGTAATTTTAAAATTTCAATAACCGTACTACCCGAAATTAGTGACAATAACCGAACAAAATTTCGGGTTTTCCGGTTATTTTTGAAAATTTCGGGTTTTCCGGTTATTTCTGAAAATTTCGGTTATTTCAAGTAATGTGAAAAGTTTGGTTCGGTTATTTCAAAATTAAGCGAAATGTGAAAAATTTCGGGTTTTCCGGTTATTTCTGAAAATTTCGGGTTGTAAATTTCGGTTCGGTTTTTTCGGTTTTTGGTAAAATTACTTCGGTTCCTGGAGAAAAAAGTCAGGAACCGAACCCGAATTACATAACACATTTGGAACTTCGGTTCCTTGCTTTTTTTTCAAGAAACCGAACTATCCCAGCCCTACTATAAATAGGACAGCATCCTTTTCCTATTTTCAGTCCTTTCTTTTCCCACATCCGAATCCTTATACTTAGAGTATTACTTTTTGAATTTTTGGGTATATTTTATGTCGAGTCGTTTTCTCGGATAATTTCACGTTCTGTAAATCGCAAAACTTTTCTCTAACTTTAAGCTATAAGTGCACTACTATAATTTAAGTATATGTTATACATTTAATACCCGAGTAATTTTAGCTGTGAAGGAGCGAAACGTAGAATATTATTTGACCACTTTATGATGACGTCTAGGGTTAACCTAGTATATAAAGGGACATCACCTCCCTTTCATTTTTCCTCCTCACTTCATCTTCTTCCTCTCTTCTTCTCACTTTGGCCGCCCCCCTCCCCCTTCACCATTGAAACACCATTGTTCTTCCATTAGAACTCAAGTACAAGCTCACTTTGTATTCCAAACTTGAAACAAAGTTCATATTCAAGTAAGTAACATTCTCCTCTTCATTTCTATCCAAATAGAAATAGGTTTTAGGTAACTTTAAAATTTGGTAATATATGAAGAGTTTAGTTTTAATGTTATAATGTTTTATATGTTGTTTTTAAGTTGATTTTTAAGGTTCTTGAAAGTGTTTAGAACAAGTTTTAATCATGCTTTCATTTTCATGTCTTGGCCGAAAATTTTAGGGTTTCATAACCCAATTATATGTTGTTTTCTTATGTTTTTCTTATACAATATGTTGTTATATGATGATATGATGCTATGGTGAATTTATGAGATTTTTATAAAATGTTTGGTATTTTGGAAAGTAAGGAAGAAACATGTTTAGTTCTTGATATGTTGTTGTATGTTCAAAAGTGTTTGATAAGTGTGATGATGTATGAAAGGAGTACATGATATGTTTTTGTTAGATTTTTATAAAATGTTTTGGAAATTTATTTGAAAACAAGAGCTTGAAGTTAGATTTATGAAGTTGGAAGATGTGTTGGTAATATTTGATGTAGTTAAGGAGCATGTTATGTATTGAGGATTTTAAAGTCATGTTTAGGTCATTTGTATTAGGACCAAGACTTTGATTGTCAACATGAGTAGATATTAAATGTGTTGTTGATGTTAGTGATATTTGATATGTGGTGTTTGAATGTTAAAGTTGGAAAATAAAAATGAGTAAGTAGCATGTTTTCAAAAGAAAAGATTATGAAATTGAGTTCGTAATGTCAAGAAGCATGATTGTATGTCGACTCCTATATGTGTTATAAGTATGATATGCATGATTAGAGTTTACATGTTTAGGGTTTTTAAGAAACGAGCTCTAGGTTTATATGATGTTTTTCCCATTTTAAGGGGAAGTTGGCAGTTTCGTTATACTTCACCGAAATGGCCATAACTTTCTCCACGATTAATATTTTTGAGATCCGTAAAATAAACATGAAACTAGACTTCAATGGATTTCCAATGGTATAATATACACTATATACTTCTTATTGTGCATTAACTAAATGCTAATTATTTCCAGCCTTGATGCACATTATGTTATGATTATGTTAAGTGTTTGATGTTGGTTTTCGAACCAAGGAATGTGTAACGGAATCAAGTATCGGTTACCTTTGTTAGTATCTTTATATGTTATATGGTCAGTTAGGTTCTCTAAGAGAATCATAGCTTTTATCATTAAACTTAAGTTGAATGCAAAACTCTAAAGTCCAAACATGTAAATCGAGTTCGTTGTCCGTTAGACTTCGTTAAGATCGATCGACCGTTAAACTTAGTTGTTTCCGATGAATGGTGGAGAAGCAGACTGAAGCATAAGGAAGAGTCGAGAATCAGTTTTGCTTGTGTTTATTACTTGTCCAGGTGGGCTTTCTACACGAAATGGTTATGTGGGATTTCTATACGAAAATGATTTGCGCTTTGCTCTATTTTGATGAAATGCTTTACAAGCAAATTATGATTTCAAATGATTATGATGCATATAAACTTTTATGTGGATTCTTATGAACCTATCACTGTTGGCTTGCCAACCTATGAAATGATCGGATCCTGAGCTAGACAAAGGTTGCTGGCCAGGGTTAGTGTACACAGTACTCGAGGTTGTGAGCTCTCTTTGGAGTGGCCGATCTCGAGGAGTAACGTTCGCGGGAGGTGGCCACCTTCCCCGGCATAAATTATGGATATGGTGAATCCGATGATATATGCTATGAAATGAAATGATTTAGTAAACATGGGCTTTTTCTTAAAAACCCCGTGTGTTACTGCTTATATGCATGATGACAGATACGAAAACATGTTTTATGTTTTGGCAATATGTTCACGGAGTACGTTGTACTCATCCCTGTATATCTTTTAAAATATGCAGGTTGAGCAGGGGATGTGACGGAGGGTGTTGAGTGTAAGTCTTTTGTTTACGATCAATGTTAAGCACTGGTTACATATCTTTATAGATGTAACCAACAATGTTTTTCCGCTGCGAACACTCTTTATGATTTTGCTTTCTAAGTTATGCCGATTGTAATATTCTATGAAGCCTTTTTCTAAACTTCAAGGCTAATATTATAACTATGTATTCTACTTTGAATTCTAAGTCATTCCCTCGGGATTGACTCCCCTTCATGATACCTTGATAGGTCATTCATGGAAATTCACCCATATTCCTTATGAAACATATGCTTCCCCCTTTATTCCCCGCTTCTTAATTCCTACCCCGTGTCACGCTCCGGATGTGCCGTCCCTAGGGATAAGGGGCCGTGACACGTCATTTTGCTGACAACTTTTAAGTTATGTATTTATTTTACCTATTTGTACTGTAAGTGGCCTTCTGTATTGGTGCACCAGTTCATGTGTTGGTGCACAAGTGCATGCACGTGTGCATATTTTTTAGAACAGGTGCATGTACTAGTGCATATCAGAAGACTGAAAACGGACGTCTGCAGCAAATTTTCTAGAAGGACGGAGAAAATGAAGGTATGCAATAGATTTTTAAAATTCAAATTTGAAGATGAAGATGAAGGACAACGAAGAAGATGAAATATGAAGATGAAGGACAAAGAAAGTGTTTTTGTCAATTTCAAATATGTAATTTTTAATTTTATTCTAGATATGTAAAAATTCAAATTTCAAATGAATAAATTAAAATTTCAAATATCAAATGAAAATAACAAAAAAAGTTGCAGAAGGGTAAAGTTGTCCTACCAAATATAATTTTGTACCTAGTAGTAATGTTTTTCTACCTATTAATAATGTCATTTTAAAGTTTGTACCCAGTAGTAATACATGCTTCTACTTTGTACCTAGTTGTAATCCACTCTTAACATTATCTTCTGCTAATGTTAATTTGATAAAGTATTTCCTATGTTGGAAAATGGTGTGCGTAGTTGCACTATCAGCTAGACAAATATCACAAGCATCTATTGTATTTCTGTAATAATATAAAGGAACTTTTAAAATTAAATTTACTTATTATGAAATAACCATTCCAAATATTAAAAAAAAAATAACCAGTTCAAAATCAAATCATCATACTGAAAAAAAATATTTAAAAATTTACAAACAAAGGAAATAACAAAGTAATAATTCTCAAACTAATCAATGTCGTCTAACACACCGCCCCAATCAAGTGATCAATATCTCTTTTTGGATGACAAAGAAATCAGAGACTTCCAAGTGAGTTGTATGAAGTGGACCATCATAATCAAGGGCATTAGTTTAAATCTTTTCTTTTCCCTTGATTGATTTATGATAAAGGTCCACGAGGTGTTTTGCCGTATGACATGTATGTGACGAGTGCCCAGTCATGCCACATCTATGGCATTTATCTTCCCTTTTGGATGGATTACTATCAGTGGATGCTTTGTGCCTTTTGTTGTTGGATATTTCGCTATGTGTTGTGCCACGTCCAAAACCACGTCTACGTCCATATCCACGCCCACATCCACACTTGTGTCCGCGGTCACATCCACGATATTTCCATGATTGAATGTAGCATTGCTTCAGGCAATGCTGCGGAACCAATGGGTTGTAATTCGTGGTTTTGCATGAGCAACTCATTGTTTTGCTCAGCAACCAATAAACAAGATATGAAGCATTGAACGTGGATAATGTTTTGCTGTTGCAAGATCATATTTGAAGCATTGAATGTGGATAATGTTTTCTCAAGCATATCTTCATCAGTTATTTTTCACCACAAAGCTTCAATAGAGCTGATTCTGAACAATTCCAAATTATAAGCACTCACGCTTTTATAATCTTGCAAGCGAAGACATATCCATTCGCATCGGGCTCTAGGGAGGACTACAGTCCTCTGATGGTCAAACCTCTCCTTTAAACTTTTCCATAACTCACTTGGATCTTTGACGGTGAGATACTCAACTTTTAAATCATCATGGAGATGATGACTGTAGGGGTGATTTCTGCAATTGATGATGATGACATCAGGCACGTCAGTCAGGTTGATTGAATCGGGCACTAGCAACCTGTCAACACAAAATACATAAGAGCCCTCAGGGAGCACTGGTGGGGTGTCAGCCGAAGAGCCTCCGACGCTCAAGTAAGTAAGCAATTTTATATTGAATAAAGTTGAAATAAACGAATTAAATATAATAAATAATGGAACAATTGATGATGTTGGTGGTACTGGACAGTCAGGTACGTCCGATGAGTTATGGAGGTGAGGCGGCGATTGAGAGCACCGGAGAATGGTGATATTGGACGGTCAGGTACGTCCGGCTAGTGATGGAGGTAAGGCGGTGGTTGAGAGCGCAGGTGGATGAGGGAGAATGATTAGAGAGCGTAAGTTGAGTAGAAAATAACTTTGGATTCAATGAATCGATTCGGTCAGTTATCTTGTCTTTATATATGACAGCTTGGGGTCCCTATTCCGTTATTCGTCTGTCACGTTGATTCGCTTGTCTGTCACATGCCCGTTGATTTGCTTGTCTGTCACATGTCTGTTATGTTGACTTCCTTGGCCCTCAACTTTATTCGTCCGCTACTTTAGCCTGCTTTTATGGCTTTTGACTTGTTCAAAAGTCATTTTATCTGAGCATTCAAATACGCGCGGCTGACGTGATGAATCCCTGGATCCGGCTTGGTTTGCGGATCTTCCCAAGCCAAGGGCCCAATGAATTTTATCTTAGACAAACTGTATAGTCTGTTGGGTTTGTTGGAATGGTTGAAAAGACTTTGTTGGGCTTGGACTGGATTGACAAAATTTGTCCACTACAGTTTGTCCCCCACTCTCTAATTAGAATATTTCTAATTGGAAAGTTAATGAAGTAAAGTAATCGAGATTATCAGTATTGCGTTCGATTTAACGTTTGGGTTCAGTATGCCCGCTCGTTGGAGTTCATTTGTTCAAACATATGTGGCATCGTCCATGGCGAATTTTCGTTTATTTAGACAATAAATCGAAAAAAGAAAGAAAAAGTGGAAAAGTTGTTCTTGACGAGCGGGAAGCTTCTAAAGGATTTTTATGAGTGGGCTTTGTCGTTAGGTTTCTCGTATAAAGATGTTCGGATCGTCCGGAACATCTTTTAGCTTTGAAAAGAAACTAGACAAATGAATATATATAAAACAGTGTCTTGAATATGCATAATCAGTGACTTGGCCGAGTGGTGCGGGCGCTCGCCCTTGGCAATGGCCACCCGAGGTCGATCCCCGCTTTCAGCAAATTTATTTTTGCTGATTTAAATGAGTGGGTTTTCTCATTGACCCGCGGGATGGCCGATTGACCCATCAATCTGATCGATCCATGGGCTGTCCGTTTGACCCGCTCTACAGCCCAGTAGCCAGTCCGATTGAAGGTAGCCTTGGCCCATGTCCGATCAATCCGCCATGTCCGTACAGCCCAGTAGTCTGATTGCAGCCGACCTTGAACCATGTCCGATTAGATCCGTGTCCGTCTGATTGGAGTCAGCCGCGACTCATGTTGTTCGATTGATCCGACTGGACAACGAATCCAGGTGATGGCTTTGATGAGAGAATGCACTTGATCCGCTCCGTTCGCTTGAAGTTGATCCGTCTACTCGGATATATATGATTAATTTAATTCTGTTGATTGGTTGTTACTCTGCTTGGAACAGTGGTTTCCGACTTCGAGTTCTCTTTTGGTTAGACCATCTACCCAGATGGCGCGCAACTCAAGATAAGTATCTTGGCACGTGGTTCAAAGAGATAAGATAGATCCGGCACACATTTTATAATGACTTGTATGTACTTCGAGAAGGACTCTCCTATAAGAGTTTGATGAAGCATGTGTTCATTTCTCACTTGATACCTCATTCTATACTTTGAGAGTTCTGAGCTTCAGAAGCAAGGAGGAGTTTAGAAGGAAAGGGCAGGGTTCAAGGTCTTTGTTAGGTCGTTAGGGCCTCAGCCCGATTCTCATTTCAAAACACATTAGATAAGATATCATTATGAGTCTGAGACCCATATTTAAAATGTTGTCCAAACAATCACTGTTATACGATCATTGTTCGTACACATCATGTACCGAACTCCGGAAGTCTCGACGGACCTTACCCGGACCACACGCACTGTTCGTACACATCATGTACCGAACTCCGGAGGTCTCGACGGACCCTACCCGGCCACAAACATCGTTCATACACATCATGTACCGAACTCCATAGGCCTCGTCAGACCCTACCTGGATCACACACCTTGTTCGTACACATCATGTACCAAACTCCAGAGGCCTCGTCAGACTCTACCTGGAACTCATTCAAAACAAAATATCATTCAACACGAGAAACAATCCGCGCAACGAGTGCCAAAAACACCGTCACTGGACATCACTGGGCCTCCAGAAGTAGGAATGGAACTCCGGTCCCCTATCATCTCGACAACAATCTCGCAGTACTGAACTCGATGCCCCTCGTGTCCACAATTATAACAAGTCATTGGCGGTTTCTTACAATACGCGCGTTCATGGCCCAGAACGTTACAGTTGAAACACCTAGGAGCATTACCAGAACTCAAAGACATCGGCTTGGGTCTTTTAGGTACCACAGTTGATCGAACAGGTCCCATACTCGACTGATATAAGGATTGAGGTGTGGAATCCCAATTCGCTCACTTCCCGATGCGTCATCGGAGATCTTCTGCTTCTTCGCTACCGATACGGACTCAGTAGACATTATAACCATCTCAAATGCCAAGGCTCGATCCTGATAGTCCTTCAAGGTTGTACACATGAAAGGAGCCATACTCTGCCGAACCTGAGGTTTCATACGCATAACGAAATAACGGACTTTATCTGCCTCACTTTTCACCTGCTTTAGACATCTCGTAACCACTTACTAGTTTCGTTATCCCCATCTGGGATCCCATCCCGGTGCACGTTCTGATTCATCTGCGCCAGTTGGTCAACCATCTGACGAAGGATGGTGGCGGCGCCAATGTCATCATTACCTCTGGATGATTGCTGTTGATCACATGATTGGTCATCATGACCGTCCGTACTGAGCTGATTGACACTCGACAACGAGCGAGTCACCCTGTCACGCTCCTGATCACGACCACGACTACGACCACATCCTCGGCCTCTCGGCATACTGAACGGACGACTAATCAGAATAACACAACCAAACAAACATCACAACGCCAACGTAGGACAATAAATAGCAGCACGATATAACATCAACCCCAAGTCATCACACAAGTGCACGAACTAACACCGTAATGTTAGGACTTAAATCAAAAGTAATTCACAAAGTCACATCAACAAAGATGTTTGGATTTTACCAGATCAAACACGGTCAAAACCACACACGTATCGTAGGGATCAAGCACTAGCAACAAAAATAAAATATTTCCGGGGTATTGTTCAAATGATAAAATTTTAAAATTCACAAGTTTGAAAGATTTGATGAAATGAAATTTTTGAAAATACTTTTGTTACCTCGGTCGTTTAATCAAAACCATGTATTTCATTATCAGAACTGTTTTGATTCGAGATCACTTGCAAAATAACACTTTGAAACACCAACCTACTCGATAGACAATATCATCAAAGTGATCTTATATATATCATTACCATTACTAGTGATATACAGGGTAAAAACATGTTACCACCCCAACCATCACGAATATATCAACAGAGATTAAATAATCAGTAAAAAGGCACGGATGCAACCGTAACAACAAATTACTACCGGGTCAGTCAAAAGTTTACAGCCGTAACAACATGCAGTTTACGGCCGTAACAACTCTGAGCTTACGGCTGTAATGGAAAACATCTTACGGCCGTAACAACTAGCTGCAGGACTGCAGAATTGTCACAGCAGCCCCCAACAGGGCTCCGAGAGTTAGGGAACGATACCTAACAACGTATCCCAACATTTAGAAAATACTGAAACATTCTACGGCGCGCACAACAACAGCACAAACGTAACGCAACCACTTAGCCCCAACACGTGAACATATGAAGTTTAAAATTCCAAAAAACCAAAAAAAAACGTTTTGCAAAATAAAAATTTTCCAAAATTCTTTCGTTCATAACCAAAAACAACAGTAGTATTTTACAATGTCTGAAGTACTTCAAAACATATTTTCCAGATACAGTCTGATGGTGTCATTTGAAAATACACGACCAATTTGTCAAAATTTAACCGATTTTAAAATCCATATAAACCGTGGTTTTAACCGCACCATCAAAATTATTTAGACAATAGCAAACGATTTCCACAAAAATGTTCAAACCCGTAAAGTCCTCCAGGAAAAACATTCTAAAACCTACCTGTAGCGCAATAAACATAACAATCTAAAAAAACAATCAAACTAAAAATCACATGCCCAAACGGCAAACAAGATCGCCAATCCAATTGAATACATCTCACAGCATCAAGTTTCAACAAAACCATTCCTCGGAGTATCTCACGAACTCAATCGTCGATACCTTATTCGAAACCAATCAAGGTTCACAATTTTTCACACCATACCACCCCACACGGTGGTTCAAAGGTAAAACAACAATACGCCCAGTTTTTATACATATACTATGTGTCACGAGTATTATATACAACTATATTACACAACACCGTGTAAATAAAATTATGCAACGCAAATAACTCACTAAGATAAACTCATGATACACGGGTACTTCGCATAAAAGAGGAGTCTTACGTCCACAGGCCACACGGAGATGACGATCGCCCACGATACTAATCTCATCCGACAACATATCCGACACGTTGTGACTATGCACAACTCAACTTGTCACCCAACATCTCGAATGACAAAACCACACAATACTTGACAAATCACGACTCGACTTGACCCGACAACTTAGGTTTCCGCAACCTAAGCTCCGATACCATAAATGTAACACCCCCAAAACTGTATGGGAATATTACACGCCGTAGACCCTTTCCACAAGGATCTACCAGGCTAAATATCCATAAACAACCATATGCTTGCCCGGCCAGGGTTAAACAATATAATAATACAGATCATTAAGGTCACTTACACATGAATACACAGACCGATGAGGTCACACAACTCCATCAACAGAACTGACTAAAACAACATTACCCACACTGGGGTCGAAACACAATACAGCGGAAGACTGAAATCAACTCTGACAACACTACAAGAATCAAAACAACTCTCAACTCTTGATTAGTATCGCAGCTCGTCATCCTCTTGTGCCAATTCTGTGACTACTCCCCTGAACCTGCATGTACCTGGATGCAAAACAGACATCCACCTCCCGATTACTCGGGGGTTAGTAAAACTCCACTGTTTTACTAGTGCAAGTATAATACGATATGAAATGCAACAAGTAAATAGCAACTACGAATTTAATACGGAAATCAATTATCAAAATGTTCCCGAGAAGTTTTAGAATTTCGAACTCAAGCAAGAGATATTTGAAAAGGAACTCATCATCTTGGGGATTTTTGAAGTAGAAATTCTTTTGGACCTCGAGTCCCAATTTACAAAACCTTTTCGTAGTCGTTAGGGCCTCAGCCCGATTCTCATTTCAAAACACACTAGATAAGATATCATTATGAGTCTGAGACCCATATTTAAAATGTTGTCCAAACAATCACTGTTATACGATCATTATTCGTACACATCATGTACCGAACTCCGGAAGTCTCGACGGACCTTACCCGGACCACACGCACCGTTCGTACACATCATGTACCGAACTCCAGAGGTCTTGACGGACCCTACCCGGCCACAAACATCGTTCGTTCACATCATATACTGAACTCCAGAGGCCTCGTCAGACCCTACCTGGATCACACACCTTGTTCGTACACATCATGTACCAAACTCCAGAGGCCTCGTCACACCCTACCTGTAACACACACACACACATCGACACGACACAACTCATAATCATCAAATGTCAAGCCATTCCACATTACACCGAAATGTATAATTAAGTATGTAAACCAAAACAACACAAATATCATAATCATCACAACAACTCAACAATGACCAACCACGCCCAGCACAAACGTAGATGATTTTCACATCCAACACAATTCCACGATGTTAACTAAGTGAAGGTATTATCATTACCATCAATCGTTTATAATAATCAATTCATACGAAGCATATTCGCTAAGATAAATTAATTCATCATAAACATAACACGACGTCCCTATTCACAAGACACAATTCGTATAGTAAAATACTTGCCTTAACAACTGCTACCGAACACTCCGAAGAACACGGTTCGACCGGGAAGCTCGGACCCCAAAGAAGGCAACGAACGGAAGGTTCCGACTCGAGTTCTTCACAATAATTTCATCCCTAAGTCATACCAACGATAAATCATCAATCGTACGATGGATAATAATCGCACAATGCCCAATCCCCCCTCTAAGACCTTTTGTCGGACACCTTCAAGGCGTCGACTAAGAACTCGACCAAAACGACGAATCAATACAACCCAACCATGGAATAACAATGGAAATGATAGAATACACCTAAATAATCATCAATCCATCATAATTCTAAGTTATTACGGTTAAATCAGACGAAAACGAACAAAACCCCCCAATTTACCCAAACTAGGATTTCCAGGAAATCTGACCTGATTCGCTCAATCAAAGGATGTTATAGGATGGATAATCGATGATATGAACTCTAAGACTTCATTGATTTATTGTATGACAACATGCCTCCATGCCCAACAAGTCCCCAGCCGCGGAAGAGAAGAAAACAAAGTGAGAAAATGGGTGAAAACCCGTCTACTGGGCCTTATATAGGCCGCTGCCGGCCGCATTACGTACGTAATCGGCCATGGCTTACGGCCGTAACCGGCCATGGCCGAGTCTTCTGCCCAACACTTCCGTAAGCGCTACGTACGTGGCCGGACAAGGCTTACGTACGTAGCAGGCCTTACGGCCGTAACTGCCGGACCATTACGGCCGTTACTCTGCCAGGTCTTGCCAGCCAGGACTCGATCGATCCGACGGTCCGAAAAATCCCAAAACCCAGACCTGAATATAATCCGAAGATACGATTACGAAGTACTCGCAAAGATGAATCTAAGCACTAAGAGAACACATGATTCTGACCACTCGAGGACTCGAAATTCGACAACGGAAGTAATTACCCCAAACTTTGGGAAATTACGAAAACGGCCCAAAACATCTGAAATACACGATACACGATCGAAACACCAAACCAAATCTTGCAACATGAATAATAACATTAAATGAACTTACAAGAAACTCGAAACAACAGTTTCGGACGAGATTCGCAAGAATCGAACTCAAGTGCTGAAAAGCCGTTTAAGAACGCGGAATTCAACAAAACGACACTGAAACGAACTCGGATGACAAAAAGTGCAGAATTAGTCATTCTCAGAATGACGAAACAGTCATAAGCGAGTCGTCAGAATGGACCCCCGCCGAAAAAAAATTTACCGGAAATCAAAATTGCGGATATTACAAGTAGTATAGCCGTGTTATGTCCGGTCGACCCATAGGATGTGTTTATGTTGTCTTCTTGTTGACTTGTTCTGTATGATTGGTTTGTTGATTTCGTTTAATTGTGATGATTTTAACTAATGATATGTCTAGATGGTCATCCAAATAGTTTTATCAACTTCTTTCGACTGACACCATCCGCCCATCCCTCTTATTTTACCATTAGGTAACCTATCATTAGAACATCTAGTCATAATGTCTTTCTTCGACCGAACTCAGTTTAGTGGGTCGACTAGTGAGAGGGTCGGGGAGTCCGATGATAGAGATATTTGAGGTGAGGTGTTAACCGGCGTACTGTGTTATAATTTGAAAGGTTGGAAGGATAGTCAGGGTAGTTATACCTATACCTCTGGTATTAGTGTAGACTGCATTGGGCCGGTTAGAGATAGTCTACCTAAGAAATCGCTCTTGGGGAGGAACCTAAAGTCTGAGATCACCTTAGAGCATCTCAAGAGGTTTCGCCAGAGCTACGATATCCCAAGACATGTCTCTCTGGTTGCTCCCTATTACTTAGAGAGGGCTGATTGGATCTATCCAGGTTGGTTGGTGATGTACGAGCTTCCATTTGTGCTAGGTGCTCGATTTCCATTTCCCTGGCTGGTGTTAGAAGCTTGTAAGTTCCACGTTATTGCGCCAAGTCAGTTGATGCCGAATGCCTGGCGTGTTTTGATGGCCATCCAGGCATTCACTGAGGTGAGGGAAGTTAGCTTTTCTTATGAGGACGTCCTGGTTGCCTACAGCTTTAAGGCGCATAAGAGAGACTACGGCCGATACCAGTTTTTGAGTTGTTCAAAGATGCCTTTGATTCTTGGCCTTAAGGATTGTGATAAGAGGTGGAAGGAATGTTACTTTCTTGTTCCTTTTGATGTGTTGGGAGTGCCGACTGATTACGGCATTCCGCAAGCATGGTCTGTTGCCCGTGAGTGCCTGATTTTGACGAGTTAGGATATTTAGTTTCCTTATATGCTTCTAATTTTTCTGATTGATTCATCCCTTTATTCCTTGTGCAGAGTGCTTAAAGAGAAGGAATCTTATACTTTCCAAGGCTACTCAAGAGAAGAATGCATAGTTCTTTAGATTCTCTGAAGAGGATCGTGATTATCGCAACACTCTATCTGTGCAGAGTGTTTTGACTATTTCTTTTCTTACAGGTATTGTCGGTATACATATTTGTGTAGTTGTTTTAATTGATTTGGATATATCTTAGCTAACGTGTTCTGATTGTCTTATTGATAGGCGAAAACATGTCTGACGTTTTTCTCCCTCCACTAGCAGGCAAGAATGCCATGGAACTATATCGCCAGCGCCATAAGAAAAAGATGACTGCTGGCACAAGTGATGAAGGCCCCAAAGAGATTGAAGAGGTTATTGCTCTTCCTACCCCCCGGATCGCGTGCTGAAGAAGAAGCGTGATGGTGCGTTTGATCTAACGGACTTGTCCGATTCCGTCACTTTGTCATTTCCTTCTTCTGCTGCTGCTCATTCTGAATTTGCTCCTCATGTCGGGGAGGTTGAAAAGTTGTTATTTGACGAAGACAATGATCAGCTCGAGGCCATTGGGGATGATTCCTTTGGTCTGCTAGTTTAGAAGGTGTCTTCGTGGTAAATGTGTCTATTAGTTACCATAACTTTACCAAAAAACTATCGTGCAACTAATGTCTTGACTTGGTCTTCGTATATTGTAGGTTCTTCAGAAGACTATTTTTGCGAAAAAGAGGATAAAAGAGTTGGGTGAACAGGTTGTTGGGCTCTGATCCGAGAAAAGCCAACTGCGGAATGAAGTAAGGAAAGTCAAGTCCCTTCATGAACAAGCCGGACGGGACATTGCCGATTTGAAGGCCAAGCTGTTTGCTCGGGATCAGGACGTCCGGCGTGCTGCTACCAACTACGCCGCTCTTGAAAAGAAGGTAAAAATATTAGAAGATCGGATGACTGATATGTGTCTCGAATTAGAAGTCAGAATTCGAGGCATAATCGTTGAGGAGTATGAGAGTTGCCCCGCGGGAACATGGGATGTCTCAAGATACAAAACTGAATATGAAGAGTTCAAGCAAATGCAGGCCGGGGACGCTGAGCATGCGGGTTAGGATGGAGACTCCATCCCTCCTCCTGAAGATTGATCTTTATGCCATTATTATTTGTTATTTGTTGTTCTTATTTCTGACTGTGGTTTTATTTTTCATGTAGTTTGTATCTTCTCATAGCTCAAGTCTAAGTCTGTTTGTGAGGCTTTAGACTTTGACTGATATCTATGATTGAAGCTTTTTATCTTCTTCCGATTGTCTTGGTTGTCTTATACTTCATATATGATGAGTTATCGGCGGGTTGGGCCACGTATTTGTTGGGTTTTCAACTTGTATAAACATTTTCTGCCTATTTTGAGGGGTGTTTCTTTGACGGGTTGTGCTCTGTAGAGCTGCCTACATATCCTATTTCGGGGATCAAGCCGAGATGTAGTTCTGAGAATGACCTTTTCGCAAAAGTGTTAGACATAATATGGCTGGAGGACCGGTCTCGTAAGATCGAAAATATATTGAAATCATGAAAAAGTTTTAAGCGTGATACTATTTCAAATGGTTGGCATTCCAACTATTGCTTATGTCTCGTCCGTCTGGTGTTTGTAGCTTCTAAGCTTCACCTACGACCACCTTGGTGATCAAGTATGGTCCTTCCCAGGTTGAGGCCAACTTGCCGGACCCAGCTTCCTTCGTATTTTGAAAAACTCGTCTGAGCACCCAGTCTCCTGGTTTAAACGTACGAGTGCGCACATTTTTGTTATAATATTTTGCGACACTTTTTTGGTAGGTTGCTATTATGATTCTTGCATTATTTCTCTTTTCATCAAGTGTGTCGAGTTCGTGGCACATATCCCTCCAATTTTGATCGTCTGTTGTGAGTTCGTGCCTTGCAGTAGGTACTTCGCTTTCTATTGAAATGACAGCTTCCATCCCGTAAGCCAGGGAGAATGGGGTTTCTCCCGTCGATGTCCTGGCTGTAGTTTGATATGACCAAAGAACTCTAGGAAGTTCATCTGTCCATTTCCCTTTGGCTTTTTCTAGTATATTCTTTAAAATGTTGATTATCGTCTTGTTAGATGACTCTGCCTGTCCATTGGCTTGCAGGTACCTTGGAGTTGAGAAGCTTAATTTGATGTTCCAGAATTCGCAGAAGTCCTGGAATGCAGTGCTTATAAATTGAGAGCCGTTGTCTGTCACGATTTCTTTAGGTACTCCGTATCGACATATTACGTTCTTCCATATGAAGGCTTTCACTTTAATGTATCGGACTTGATGGAATGATTCTGCTTCAATCCATTTGCTGAAGTAGTCAGTTACCGCCAGCATGTACACCTTTTGTCCAGGTGCGGTAGGTAACTTGCCTACTATATCCATTCCCCATTTCATGAATGGTCATGGTGACGTGATCGCGGTCATTCGCTCTGGATGAAGATGAGCCACCTGAGCAAAGCGTTGGCACTTGTCACATTTTCTCGCGTAATCTGTCGAATTAGTCCTCATTGTAGGCCAGTAGTACCCACTTGTCAGAGCTTTGTGAGCAAAACTTCTTCCGCCTGAGTGGTTTCCACATTCCCCCTCGTGTAACTCCGCCAGGACGTATTTTGCTTCTGCGTGGTTAATACATCTCAAGTATGGACCAGAATAAGAACGTTTGTAAAGTTTACCTCAGATGATGGAGAATCGGGCTGATTGAGCTCTAACTCGGCGTGCTTCGTTCCTATCATCAGGGAGTATATCTTGCTCTAGATATTTCTTCAGTGGGGTCATCTAGGTCCGACTACTTTATATGTCTGAAACTTGTTCTTCTGCGTCTTTCCAAACTGTCGGCCATTGCAGGTAGATGATAGGTATTGTTTTTGGATCCGTTGTCTGGGTTGATGACCCCAAGTTAGCTAGTGCGTCCGCATGGCTATTCTCTCCTCTCGGTATTTGGCTGATGGAGAACTCCTCAAAATGTGCCTGTAGATCTTTGGTTTTCTGGAGGTAGGTGATCATCTTGTTGTCCCGAGCTTGGTAGTTACCTTGCATCTGGTTGACTACTAGATGGGAGTCACTGTAGATATTGATCCGTTTCACCCCCATCTCTTTAGCTAAGGTAAGTCCGGCTATCATGGCCTCATTTTCTGCCTCGTTTTTTGGTTGCATTGAAGCGACATCTGGCTGCCTGTTCAATCGTGTCTCCATGTGGTGAAATCAAGACAAGTCCGAGTCCACTTCTTTTCGAGTTGCTAGATCTGTCCACAGTTAGCTTCCAGGTTCCAGTTGCCTCTCCTTCAGTCATGCAACACAATTCCTTTCAGCCTGCTCTTGGAGGTTAGGCGTATAATGTACAAGGAAGTCAGCCAATACCTGAGATTTTAGCGAGGTCTGTGGCCTGTAAGTGATGTCATATTCGCTCAACTCCACTGAGCATTTGGCTAGTCTTCCAAATAGCTATGGCTAGTGCAGTATGGTTTTCAACGGAAAGGTGGTAAGCACCGCTATTGGGTAGCACTAGAAGTATGGCCTTAACTTTCTTGCGGTGTGAACGAGTGCCAATGCTAGTTTTTTCAGCTGGCCGTACCTAGTTTCTGCATCTAAAAGAGACTTACTTACATAATAAATAGGATTTTGTTTACCTTGGTCCTATCGGACTAGGACTGCACTGATGGTCGTCTCGGAGACGGCTAAGTAGATAAACAATACTTCGCTGTCCTTTGGCTTGGCCAACAGCGGGGGGCTAGTCAGGTACTGTTTGAGTTGTTGCAGAGCTTCCTCGCACTCATTTGTCCATTCAAATGTTTTTGACCTCCTCAGTGTGTTGAAGAAGGGTTGGCACTGTTCTGAGGACTTTGAGATGAACTGACTGAGGGCGGCTATCCGACCGGTTAGCTTTTGTACGTCTTTGACGCAAGTTGGATATGTGATCCTCTGGATTGATTCAATTTGAGCCGGTTGGCTTCGATTCCTCGTTGTGTCACCAGGTATCCAAGGAATTTTTCTGCAGTTACACCAAAAGAGCATTTAGAGGGGTTTAACTTCATGTTATATTCTTTAAGTACCTCAAAAGATTGTCTGAAGTGGTTGATATGGTCTTCAGCATGCAGTGACTTGACGAGCATGTCGTCCATGTAGACTTCGATTGTTTTTCCAGTAAAGTTGTTGAACATTATATTGACTAGGCATTGGTAAGTTGCCCCTACATTCTTAAGCCCAAAGGGCATCGGTTTGTAACAGAAAATGCCCAGGTTGGTCATGAAGGCGATCTTTTCTTGATCGTCTGGATGTATCAGGATCTGGTTGTAGCCAGAGTAGGCATCCATGAAGCTGAGAAGTTCATGTCTGGCAGTTGCGTCTACTAGCATATCTATGTGAGGAAATGGGAATGAGTCCTTAGTGCACGCCTTGTTTAAATCGGTGAAGTCTATGCAGACCTGCCATTTCCCGTTCTTCTTTATTACCACCACCACGTTTGCTAGCCATTCGGGGTAATGGACCTCACGAATCAGACCGCTATCAAGAAGTTTTGGTACTTCTTCATTGATCACTTTATTTCTTTCGGGAGCGAACTTCCTCCTTTTTTGTCTTCTGGGAGGGTAATCGGGGTCGACCTGCAACCTGTGAACAATAATATTTGGATTAATTCCATTCATATCTGCATGAGACCAAGCGAAGCAATCTTAATGTTCAGTGAGAAATTGAATAAGCTTCTCTCTGAGGTCGGGGTCTAGTTGTGCCCCGATCCGGACTTTGTGGTCTGGAAACTCCGTATTAATGGGGGCTTCATCTAGCTCCACCATGTCGGGTGTAACACCCCCAAGTTATTCAGGGTATATTACAGCGCCGTGAGCCCCGCCGTGGGACCCACAAGGCTAAACATACGCGGAACTATAAACTTGACCGATAAGGTCTACATACAATAGAAAGAAAGACGATACAAATGGTATTCAAAACCATAACCAATGAAACCATATACATCACTGCACAAATCAATACCTCGGCAACACAGGCCGGAACATTAAGGAAACTGAAATACAATACTCGAGTATTTAAAAATCCATTCCAGTACAACAACACTGAATGGAGGAATCCAAGAAAATAACCGGAGACAAGACACAGTATCACATTTGCCCATCATCTTCATGCCGACCCGGTACCCGCCTCTGTCACCTCTCTGGAACTGAAATACATGAAACGTATTTCCCCATAAAGGGGTTAGCCGTCGACTAGCTAGTGCAATTATAACAATATGATACATGATACTCCTCTAAAATAAAGTAAATGTTTTCAGTAAATTCATCTATATCCTTCTATTCATCAATATAAGACTAGTATTCTAATGACTAAAATCTCAAGACGTATGTGAATGCCGTAAAAACGGTTCGTTCATATCATACGCCGTTACATGTAGGAATGCCGTCAAAACGGTTCGTTCATTACATGCCAACATTATTTCATATGAATGCCGTAGAAACGGTTCGTTCATATCAACCATGGAATCGCACCAGAGGCTACGAAACCCTCAGAGGACCATAGGCCCGTCCCGGAGTGGCTAGAAATAATCATATCATCAATATTTCATACTTTCAAAGTCGAGAACGTACAATCATAAATGTATACTTGCCTTAATAAACGTTACCGAAGATCCCGAAGAACACGGTTCGACCGGGAATCTTGAACCACGAAGAAGACAACGAACGGAAGGGTTCCGACTTGAGTTCTTCACAAGGATGTCGTCCCTAAGTCATATCAATGATAAATCAACAATCGTACGATGAATAAAAATCGTACAACGCACAAAACCCCCCTCTTAGACCTTTTGTCGGACACTTTGAAGGCGTCGACTAATAACTCAACCAAAACGACGAATCAATACAATCCAACCGTGGAATAACGATGGAAATGATAGAATACACCTAAATAATCATCAATCCATCACTAATCTAAATTACTACGGATTAAAAGGATGAAGTCAAACAAAATCCCCAATTTCCAATACAAAATTTGAAGTGTTCTTGAATAATCTTTCAATAATCCGATGAATACTCTAACAAGTCCATAATCATGTGTATATCACTTCATACCCCATGATTTTAACATCCAAAACATCATTACCCAATACAAAATCGAAATCCAAGATGTTGAAGAAATTACCTCTTGAAGATCCAAGCACTATGATTCGAAGAGCACGAGATAGAACGATGATCCGGGCTTCACAATCGAAAATAGATGAAGGAAATCACCCACTCAAGTGATAGATGGAGAAACCTCCCTCTCTCAAGCCTTTCCTCTCGTGTGATGATGAAGAAATGAGGAATATCGGTTGAAACGCGCGTAAAAACGCAGATATAGGGGTAACTGTCATGTGTGCCGCGGCTCAAGATATGTGTGCCGCGGCACATGCCCAAAATTCGCTCCCGTGGCTCGGCGGTGCCGCGGCTCAGCCCAGGTGTGCCGCGGCACCGGGTACAGGCGGTTTTGGCCAATTCTGGAAAATGAGAGTGACTTAGCTATTTCGACATAACTCCCTCGTCTGGACTCCGATTGACTCACCGTTTGAACCATTGGAAAGCTAACTCGATGCTTTATAATATTGCAAAGATTCAGAATTTTTGGAGTTTCCAAGAATTTACGGTGATTTAACAAAGTCGAACTCATACGTGGAAAAGTCGCTAAAGAACACGGAATTCAACAGAACGATACCGAAACGAACTCGGATGACAAAAAGTGTAGAATTAATCATTCTCGGGATGACGAAACGGTCCCAAGCAAGTTGTCAAAAACGGACTTCCGCCAAAAATAGAAAATTTCCGGGAAACAAAATTACGGGTATTACATTCTACCCTCCTTAAAAGAAGTTTCGTCCCGAAACTTAAAACAGGCAGGGAGAAGAAATATTTCGCCAGGAAAAAAACTCAACGAGATACACAAGAGCCGAAACTTACGCCCAAATGGCGAATAATCAATATAGAACACAACAATACATTACCCGAAGGTAAACCAAACCAATGCCGAAAAAGATACGAATTCACAATGCCCGAAGGCTCCAATGAAAATACCGATACATCACAATGGCCTGAAAGCCGAACAGCCCAAAGATGTAAATCATCACAATACAGATCTCAAAGAAGCAAACGTCACTGTCGGGCATACCCCTCAGCGTATGAACAACCAGTCGCAAATCGTGGGACATATCCCATACAACATGGACTACGAACGATCAATCAATAAAGCTCAAGAGGGACATCACAGTACGCCCGATCCGGAAATGTGTCCGTGCACATGTCCACCCCGTATACGGAATCCAGAATATACGTGTGACAATGTACCTAATTAGCCTCAAGAACTACGTCTCGTGTGCACGGTCCAATGCGGAAATATCCACGCATGACCATCGAGTGCCTGGCTAAAAATCCTGCACATAACCAATCGGCACGCAGACATGATTCCAGATATTCCACGATACAACATGACAACGAAACTCAAGGGATAAAACATCCAATACGGATCATACGACTCACCAAGTGAACGATGACACACGACTAATGAAAGATCGACACGACCAACAATATTCAAAGCAACCATCCTGGGATCAAAATCCCTAAGGACCGATTAACACGAGCAACGATCACAACACAACAGTTCGGGAAATCCTCAACCCTCAACGATCATAAAATTATCGAGTTCACAAAAATAATAGTGTGCTGCCTTGAGTCGGCCAACACGGCAATAATAATCCAACGGATGGGAACTCTCCTCGACAGTCCCAATTCAATACTTCGATTACTGTAGAATGGCCAATCGATAACAACGATACAACGGATGAGAATATTTTTGACAACGGATGGGAATTATCTTCGATAATCCCAATTCAATACCTCGATTACCTTAGAACGGTCAATCGATAATCAATGATACGATAGAATAGATGTCCCGGTGTCTTAAACCGACCACCGAAACGGAGATGACAAAAGGATATATCAAACGTCCCCAATCGGTTAACGCAACATCATAGCAACAGTTCCAATTCGACGACAAAGATTCAACGATGTCTCAGAACGACATTAATCGCGAACAATAATAATCGATACATCGATACCGCGAACCGGCTATCGACAGCAACTTTACCAACAAGTATCGTAATGCCTTGAACCGGCCATTTACAACCAACAGTAACATTTGGCATAATTTTCCGACGGGCGTCGTATCAATGATCCCCTGATATCAATACAATCATAAAGAGGCCGAGTCTCGAAATGATACACATATTCGTACACCTACACGATAACATTAATCTCATTGATTAATACAAGTATAAAACTTGCCTCGATATCAATACATCGAATTGTTACCAATTCAGTTGATTTCGTCTTACGAGTTCCTCAGTCCCGACCAAGTTAATCTACGAGCCCTTCAACCTTAACCGTAACACAACAGTCATAATCTATGATCAAACATCATATCTTATTGTAAAACGAAGGATTGATAATCAACCGGTTCGATGACGACCAATATCAATACCACCAAACTACGAACTCAATCGTTTCACCATATCTCGGCTAATCACAACCGAACAATCCAACTCGGACACTTACAAATCCTGTCCACAATACGAGTCGAAATATGATGATCATATCAGCAACCAATTCGGACCAATAATAAGGGTCTAAATGTGCCAAACTCAATTCTTAAACACGAATTGACAAGGTTCCCTTCTCGTAAATCCGTCGTTAAAATTTACTTATGACCGTTATCAATTCGAATCATCCGACTGGTTCAAAACAATAGATAATCATATTAAAAAGGTTATCGAACAATCCAATCATTCGATTTGAATATTTGCTCCGTACGTATGGGCTTCCAAATTCAGAGATGAATAATAGTCTCATCAAGCTCATAATCACATTCGTATTTCCTATACGAATATTATTTCCAACACATAGTTTAGCTCTAGATATGAATATTCCATATTCATTTTCAAAACATCAACACTTCTAAAAAAAAAATTTTATCACCTCGTATAATTCAAGAGTTCTTCAAGAACATGAAATATCCGAAATCACGTTCAGAACAACATATCCGAGGTATATATCTCCATGTTACCCTTTTCTTCATCATGTCATTCATACAATCTCAAGAATCGCAACAAAACCCTTATCACCATATGAAGAAGATCTCAATGATCATATCAACATCCGAAATCTCTTATTACAATTCCAATGAATCTCGTATAGCATTATCACATGATACCATACAATACCTCAATACCGAATACCTTCCCGTACACAATCTTCTATGTACGATTACCACAAAACATACCTCTATCCGGACTTCCTTCCGAAATGTGTACCATAGACCAAGAATATCCAAAATGACATCAACAATATCCGAATACTACAATCTTCACCCCAAAACCTTACGGGAGTATTACACGCCGTAAACCCTTCTCACAAGGATTTACCCGGCTAAGCACAACTTTCCAAGTCATTTCAAAAATGTCAAAAAGATTGATGACGGTAATATTTTTCAAATACTAAAAAAAATCATTTTCCAAATACCGTCAAAACGATCAAGGTTAAAAATGCCAAAACTCAGTTTAGGGAATCGGTTTTACAAAATAAAATTTCAGTTGGCAAAATACCAAAAATCCATTTCAAAAATACTCACGCCGCGGATAAAAGTACAGTCCAATTTATGCATTTTCATTGAAATAAGACGAACATCAAAATACACGATTCCCAACATACTCCCTCCCAAGTAGTAATCCAAAAAGAAAAAAAATGAGCCACTATCAAAGGGATACGAGGATTACCTTGTATGGACGAACCACGAAGAAAGAATAATTGAACTCCATTCCAAGAATCATTAAATCATCATAGTCATCATATGGCCTCAAGAACATCAAGATCTCTATGATTCCATAATCATAATCAACATATTCAAAGCATATCATTATCTTCCTTCAACATAAACCTCATAGAATATGGATAACACAAGAAATCACTTCAAGAATCAACAATAGTTCCATAACCAAGCTCTAATTCCATGATTCCAAGCTCACAATCATGTTAAAAGCGTTTAGAACACTCTTAAAAGTAAAGAGGGACGAGTTTTGGAGAGAAGTATCTCAAAGGATCGTGAGAGAAATGAAAGGCAACACTTCAATATATAAATTGCACTCTCATTACGTACGTAAGTGTCCTTTCTTAACGACGTAACAACTTCAACGCACGTAATCCAATATCCATAACGCACGTAACCAACTCACTGTCTCATTCCGCGATCCATTACGACGTAACCCATACCATAAAACGTCGTAATATACCATTGACTTGCTACGGCAATGGTTGTGTTACGTCGTAACACGCCCCGTATAACGCATTTAACACGCCCCGTATAACGCACGTAAACGACGTTGACTCACCGTCAACATCCTCCGCCGAAAGTTGCCGACATAGGGTCCCACCGCCGACCACGACTCGATTGTCGGATCCCCATGTTACGTATGTAATGTCTCGGCCATAACGTACGTAACTCTACCAATTTAACGTACGTAAGCTTCAACACATAACGTACGTAATGGCTTCCATACTTAGCCATTTACGGCAATTCCTGTCCAACGTCTCGACATAACAAATACGAACATATGGCAGAATCAATACATATACTCAATTCAATAACATTATCAAACGTTCCCAACGTCCTTGAGCATAATTAACCATCCACGATATCCAATATATAAACGAAAAATATATCCGAAAAATCGGGGTATTACACTCTACCCCCTTTAAAAAATAAGTAGCGTCCTCGAAACTTGCAATCACTCGCACAAACAACATTTCAACGGAAAATCCAAAATCACCAAGATAACCAAGAATTATCGAATAATCCGAACAACATACTTACAGGTCAGTGAAGTCGAAGATCTCCCGTGATACTAGCATGTGACTCCTAAACAAAGTCTCAACATAATACCGATACACACCACTATCGCAATTAGCAACTTAACAAAATCTCAAGGAAGAGTTCACGTCCGTGACCACGGCCACGATTCTTCCTACTTTCAGCCAACAATCTGAAGGGCACATACATGCGTAAGTATAATCCGAATCGCACATTCTCGAAGTGACCAATTTCCAAGAATACCAAGCTATAGACGAAACGATTAAGAAGAATACAAGAAGAGTGAGAGGACTTACAAGTACGGTCGACCGTGATGATGGCGAGTAGTGATATGTGGGCAAATGCCGACTCAATCGACCCAAAAGACCGACAGCCTAGGTATCCATAAACCTAAGCTCTGATACCATATTCTGTAACACCCCCAAGTTATTCAGGGTATATTACAGCGCCGTGAGCCCCGCCGTGGGACCCACAAGGCTAAACATATGCGGAACTATAAACTTGACCGATAAGGTCTACATACAATAGAAAGAAAGACGATACAAATGGTATTCAAAACCATAACCAATGAAACCATATACATCACTGCACAAATCAATACCTCGGCAACACAGGTTGGAACATTAAGGAAACTGAAATACAATACTCGAGTATTTAAAAATCCATTCCAGTACAACAACACTGAATGGAGGAATCCAAGAAAATAACCGGAGACAAGACACAGTATCACATTTGCCCATCATCTTCATGCCGACCCGGTACCCGTCTATCAGCTCTCCTGGAACCTGAAATACATGAAACGTATTTCCCCCATAAAGGGGTTAGCCGTCGAATAGCTAGTGCAAGTATAACAATATGAAACATGATACTCCTCGACAATAAAGTAAATATAATCCGTCAATTCATCAATATCCGTCAATTCATCAATAAAAGACTAGTATTCCGGAATGACTAAAATCTCAAGACGTATGTGAATGCCGTAAAAACGGTTCGTTCATATCATACGCCGTTACATGTAGGAATGCCGTCAAAACGGTTCGTTCATTACATGCCAACATTATTTCATATGAATGCCGTAGAAACGGTTCGTTCATATCAACCATGGAATCGCACCAGAGGCTACGAAACCCTCAGAGGACCATAGGCCCGTCCCGGAGTGGCTAGAAATAATCATATCATCAATATTTCATACTTTCAAAGTCGAGAACGTACAATCATAAATGTATACTTGCCTTAATAAACGTTACCGAAGATCCCGAAGAACACGGTTCGACCGGGAATCTTGAACCACGAAGAAGACAACGAACGGAAGGGTTCCGACTTGAGTTCTTCACAAGGATGTCGTCCCTAAGTCATATCAATGATAAATCAACAATCGTACGATGAATAAAAATCGTACAACGCACAAAACCCCCCTCTTAGACCTTTTGTCGGACACTTTGAAGGCGTCGACTAATAACTCAACCAAAACGACGAATCAATACAATCCAACCGTGGAATAACGATGGAAATGATAGAATACACCTAAATAATCATCAATCCATCACTAATCTAAATTACTACGGATTAAAAGGATGAAGTCAAACAAAATCCCCAATTTCCAATACAAAATTCAAGTGTTCTTGAATAATCTTTCAATAATCCGATGAATACTCCAACAAGTCCATAATCATGCGTATATCACTTCATACCCCATGATTTTAACATCCAAAACATCATTACCCAATACAAAATCGAAATCCAAGATGTTGAAGAAATTACCTCTTGAAGATCCAAGCACTATGATTCGAAGAGCACGCGATAACGATGATACGGGCTTCACAATCGAAAATAGATGAAGGAAATCACCCACTCAAGTGATAGATGGAGAAACCTCCCTCTCTCAAGCCTTTCCTCTCGTGTGATGATGAAGAAATGAGGAATATCGGTTGAAACGCGAAAAAACGCAGATATAGGGGTAACTGTCATGTGTGCCGCGGATCGTATATGTGTGCCGCGGCACGTGCCCAAAATTCGCTCCCGTGGCTCGGCAAGGTGCCGCGGCTCAGCCAGTGTGCCGCGCACCGGTACAAAGTGCGGTTTTGGCCAATTCTGGAAAATGAGAGTGACTTAGCTATTTCGACCATAACTCCCTCGTCTGGACTCCGATTGACTCACCGTTTGAACCATTGGAAAGCTAACTCTATGCTTTATAATATTGTAAAGATTCAGAATTTTTGGAGTTTCCAAGAATTTACGGTGATTTAACAAAGTCGAACTCATACGTGGAAAAGTCGCTAAAGAACACGGAATTCAACAGAACGATACCGAAACGAACTCGGATGACAAAAAGTGTAGAATTAATCATTCTCGGGATGACGAAACGGTCCCAATCAAGTTGTCAAAAACGGACTTCCGCCAAAAATAGAAAATTTCCGGGAAACAAAATTACGGGTATTACATCGGGTTTATCCACATGGACCGGCGGGCTTGGTCGAGGATTATACAATCCCTCCTCCTTTAATTGCTATAAATAAGCTTGCTTGGCTTTCATCATCGTCTGGTAGCAGTCCATCGAATCCTTCTGGTCTCCCCTTATCTCTTTTATTCCCAACTTGGTCGGAAATTTGAGTACTTGGTGGTAGGTAGATGGGACTGCCTCCATTTCGTGTATCCATAGTCGGCCCAAGATGACATTATAGACAGACGGGGAATCCACCACCATGAATCGAGTGCACAAATTGACACCTTCAGCATAGACAGGCAACTCGATTTCACCGATCGTGCTTTTTTATTCTCCACGAAAGCCGATGAGGACAGTGGCCTTTTTGATGATCTTGGATTCATCAATCGCCATTTTCCTGAGAGCATAAAAAAACAAGATATTGGCAGAACTGCCGTTGTCAATCAACACACGTTTGGTTAGACAATTTGCAATAAATAAGGAAATAACTAAAGCATCATGATGAGGATTTAGAAGTCTCGTTGATTCAGATGTGGTGAAGCTGATGGTTTGGGCCGGGTGGATGGTTGAGTTTCTTCTGGTTCTGCTTGATTCTATTCTAGTTCGCCCAGCCTCTCTGGTATGTCTCTTGGCCACTGAGTGATTGACTCCACTAACTTCGGAGCCACCTGTGATTACATTTACTGTTTGCTCATGGGTTGGTGGTCTAGGTGGACTGATCTCTCTGTGAGTATCGCGCCTGTCCTGATTTTTCTGGTAAGTCTGCCCTTGTCAGTCAAGAGGTCTGTCAGGTAGCCCTGTTTTAGTATGTGGGATACTCCCAACTTCAGAGCAATGCAGTCGTCCGTTCGGTGCCCATGGTCGGCATGAAACTCGCACCACTTCGAGCTGTCTATTTGGTTGGCTGGCGATCTCATTTTTTCTGGCCATTTGACTTTGCCTCCGAGTCCTTTGAGAGCTGCCACAACTTCGGCTGGTGAGATAGATAGGTTATATTCTAGAACCATAGCTTTTTCACGTGGTCGTGTTTCTGGCATTTGTCTGTATTCCCTTCTCTCATATTCTTGTCGCCGAGGGGGTGGGTAAGGTTCAACTCTCCTGTCATTTGTCCTTCGTTCCATTCGAGTGCCTCTTCTCAAGCTCCTTTAGGGAGATGATCGATGATGATTGTGCTGGTCTTCCTCCCATTTAATCTACGCCCATGCCTTAGTGAGGACGTCCTCCATAGTTCGACAAGGATACTTGGTGAGGTCCTTGTAGAGATCCAAATCAGGGAGGAGTCCTTTCCTGAAGGTAGTGATGGCTGTTTGGGTATTACAGTTAGTTATGGACACTTTCTCCCTATTAAAACGCCCGATATAGTCCCTGAGGGACGCTCCGTGTCGCTGTACTATCACGTACATGTCCTCTGAGATCTTCTCCAGCTTCCTGCTGCTAGCATATTGTTGGACGAAAATATCTGTTAGTTGGGCAGAGCTGAAGATGGAGTAATTAGGTAGATTTTTGTACCACTGAAGGGCCGGTCCTGTCATACTAGAACCGAATCCCTTACACATGCAAGCCTACCGCAATTCTCGTAGAATGGCTGCGGTGAACATCCTCTATTTGTATTGTGCAATATGGTCGCTCGTGTCGGTTGTCCCATCAAACATTTGCATGGTTGGGAAGTTGAACTTGTTGGGCATCTCCACTAATGCTATCTCATCAACAAAAGGTGAGTCGGCATAACAATTCTCTGAGATCTTGTGTATCGGCACTGGAATACCCGGAATTCTCTGAATGTGTGCCTCCATCTCAGCCAACTTACGGGCCATGTATGCTTCCTTGATTATGTAGGAAGTTGACATAGGAGGCTGAGTTGGCTCGTAGGTGATTTCAAGATTCTCGCTTCGGGCGCAAGAAGCCCCGAGTTCAATCCTTGGTGCCCCACTCGAATTGATACCTGCCTAGCGAGATCCAGTTGTGGCGTTGTTGGCGCCGGTTTCAGTGGTGATCGCATGGCCCATCTATCCTCCAGTGGCCTTCTGTTTTGTCATAATAGGTTGTTCGGGAGTTGTGATATGTTCACCTGCAAGGAAGGTCACATGACCTGTGTTAGATTATGCGATAGAAATATTAGAATTATTTACCGATGATGTTGGGTTCAGCATTTGGGGTTACTATGTCATCATCAAGACATATCATTGGGTTGACTGGAACCCCAAAGCGAGAGGTCGAGTCGGCCTGCCTTTTGGATGCTGCTGCCTCGAGGTGGACAAGTAGATCAGCATTTTCCTTCTCCAGCTTTATCCTATTCTCTCGCTCTTGGTTTATCTGCTCGGTCACAGCGGCGATCTGGGTACTGAGATCCAATTGGGCTGTCGGGTCGGACAAAATCATCGAAGCGGATCCGTCAGATATGGCTGGTAGTAAAAGACTCTATAGTATGATTGTTGATTAACTCGATTGCTAGGGCCCCACAGTGGGCCCCAAATTATAGGAGTGATTTATATAATTGATGATGATGACATCAGGCACGTCAGTCAGGTCGATTGAATCGGGCACTAGCAACCTGTCAACATAAAACACGTAAGAGCCCTCAGGGAGCACCGGTGGGGTGTCAGCCGAAGAGCCTCCGACGCTCAAGTCAGTAAGCAATTTTATATTGAATAAAGTTGAAATAAACAAATTAAATATTATAAATAATGGAGCAATTGATGATGTTGATGGTACTGGACAGTCAGGTACGTCCGGTGAGTTATGAAGGTGAGGCGGCGGTTGAGAGCGCCGGAGAATGGTGATATTGGACGGTCAGGTATGTCCGGCTAGTGATGGAGGTAAGGTGGTGGTTGAGAGCGCATGAGGATGAGAGAGAATTATTAGAGAGCGTATGTTGAGTAGAAAATGACTTCGGATTCAATGAATCGATTGGGTCAGTTGTCTTGTCTTTATAGGACAGCTTGGGGTCCCTATTCCCTTATTCGTCCGTCACGTTGATTCGCTTGTCTGTCACATGCCCGTTGATTCGCTTGTCTGTCACATGTCCATTATGTTGACCTCATTGGCCCTCAACTTTATTCGTCCGCTACTTTAGCCTGCTTTTATGGCTTTTGACTTGTTCAAAAGTCATTTTATCTCACCATTCAAATACGCGTGGCTGACGTGGCGAACCCCTGGATCCGGCTTGGTTTGCGGATCTTCCCAAGCCAAGGGCCCAATGAATTTTATCTTAGACAAACTGTCTAGTCTGTTGGGTTTGTTGGGCTGGTTGAAAAGACTTTGTTGGGCTTGGACTGGATTGACAAAATTTATCCACTACAATGACGAAAGAATATTAGTGCCTTGGCACGATTCTGCTGGAAGTCTTTGTCTCCTTCTTTTATTGTCGCACCCAGACCCTTTGAGATCAAGTGGATATCGACATCAAGAGTCCATGATAGATAGTTCTTGCCAGATATATCAAGTGCAACAAACTCAAGTTTGGTGATATTGGCCATGTGAAAATCTACATAGTAAAAGTAAAACAAGCAATTTGCAATATGATATAAAATCAAAATTTTATTGAGGGATAAATATTGTGTCATATATCACATTTGTATTTAAAATTTATGCTACTCTAAGAGCATAATAGTTTATGATATTATCTTGTATCAATATTATTCAGGAATATTGTATTATCATGGGAGATCTAATACGAATATGATTTGTTCTTTTAGAACAAGTATATTTGTCAATAGTATTGCAATTAATTGTGCTACTTCGGGAGCAACAATATTAACAAGAAAAAAAATATAAAACTTGATCTGTTGATCCCTTAGCTGGAATAAATCAAAAGGAAGTGCTTTTTCAAGAGCCTTTACAATATTCTTCAGAAATATTATTTTGTGTTTTCCATCAGGAATTTACACAAAAACTTAGATCTCGGAATGTTCTTCAGGAACACATCATATTCAATTAGAATATGACGAGATAATATTATATCTGTTCAAGAACTACAACACGTATTTTATCTTAATAATCTTCTGGACTATTAAGAATTATTAGATCATGTTTCTTAATGAAATAACAATGAACCGATTTGATAATAGATTTCTAGATCATTATATATATTATTTATATATAATGATAGAAGAAAATAAAACAATTAGTAAACTATATACCGTCAAAAAATAGTTGTACTCCAAGGAAAGAGAAAAAAAAAAAACAAATTCACGAAGGAACTGACACTTTTTTTCCTTTTTTTTTGAGAAGAACTGTAAAATACGTGAGAGATATTGTGAAATACTTTTCAGAAAAAAATACTGTACTCAAGCATATCGTGACAAAATGTGAAATAACACAAAAAAAATTACCTTTCTGTGAAAGTACGTGCGCTAATGAGTACAGAATTTTTTTTGAGAGAGAGATCCTGCTGATAACGTGTTATAAACTTGAGAGAAAAGAGAGAAAATGATAGAGAGGAAGAATAATATGTGTCTTCTTATGAAGGCCAAATGCCTTTATTTATAAATACACATCTAAAATTTCAGAGGTATAAGATCATTCATTAATAAATATATTAATTACAATAATAATTAATTCATAAAAATAAAAGAGACTTGTTTTAGTTGATAAAAACTTAATACGACACAGTTATTGCCCATAAATAATGTGACCGTACTTTCTCTTTCTCAGACCTCCCATTATTTCTCCTCATTTTTTTTTTCTATACCAGGGTTAGAACTACACGATTAGTCACTTGGAATAATGTTCAACACCACGTAAGCTACTTAGTTAAATCGCGAGATGTGTCAGAACCTGGGTTCTTAAATATCCTCAACTACCCCGCACAAGGAGTCGTCCCCCAAGTGATTGCTCCATGTTGGACTCCTCAAATCCAACCGCATGGTCGCACCGAGATCTGACCTCCCACACTGCTGCTTGAAGCCCTCAATACTTAATTGTTCCATCAACGTACTCCGGAGGGCTAGGGGCTCTTCTTTAATCATAGACTAAATAGTCATAAACCCTTGAAAATTCTTATCCTCAGGGGAATTCAAACCCGAATCTCCCACTTAAAATAGAGGTTCCGTGGCAAGTGAACCAAGTTCAATGGTTCTCTTTTTCGATACACCCTCACCCTCTCTCGATCTTCCACTCATGCTCGTGTAACTTTTTAAGCATAATAATCTCCTCTCCCTCTCTCTCTCTCTTTTGTTTCTTTCACACAGTTTCCTAGACCTGACAAACGGGCGGGCTTGGCCTAAATGGGCTGGGCAAAAAAGACTCGTTTTTTTCTGGGCCTAAAATATTAGGCCCGTGGCCCGCCCAGGGCGGGCCTGGCCCGGCTCGCGGGCCTTAGTTTTTTTTAAAGAAATATAAGAAATATAATATTCTGAATAAATATACGAAAATTTTTAGATCATTAATCATTATATTATTCACTACACTATCATAATCAAACAAAATAAATGTACAATTATTTTTATTTTATAATTACATTATTTACTACATTACCACAATCAAAAAATAAATATACAAATATTTTTATTTGATCATTATATCATTTATTATTACTAATATTTTAAAACAAATCATAAAATAATAGTATATATTGATGTAATATACTACAAAGTAATCACAAAGTCACATAAAAAATAAAATTATATCAATAATTAACATATAGATGTAATATAATCTAATAAAATATATAAGGAAAAAAATTTAAATATTATAATTACTCATAACTAAAAAAAAAAATGGGCCGGGCAAACAGCCCGCAGGCCGGGCCTGATCGAACGGATAAAAACTGAACTGAGCCAAAAAGGTCCATTTTTTGGACCACAAATGTGGAGTCCAATATCCATCCAAAAGCAAGCGGGCTGACCCGACCCGCGAGCCTGGGCCTATGTTGCCGGTCTACCGTTTCCCCCAGATTTTCTCTCTCTCTCTTGTCACCCTCTCTCGGTCTTCGACTCCTGCCCGTGTAACTTTAAAAAAAAAAAAAAAAGAAATCTCCTCTCTCTCGCTCTCTTATTTCTTTCACACAGTTTCCCCCAGATTTACTCTCTCTCTCTCTCTCTCTCGCGCACGCAGTTACACTGTGTGAGCCTTTTTCTTACACAAAGAACAACAATGCCCACCTCCTATTCCACTACCACCATCCCCCTCCTTGTCTTCTTATCCTTGATTCTTCGCTCCTTATCTTCCGACGCTGTCCACCACCGCCGCATTCTCCACCAACCCTTCTTCCCGCAGGACTCCTACCCCCCGTCCACACCTCCTGTCCCCTCCCCCCCACCCTCCCCCATATACCCATTTTCCACATCTACCGTTAACAATACACCATTTTTCCCATCATACCCGACCACTCCGCCGCTCCCGCCTCCCCCCGCCTCCTTTGCTTCCTTCCCCGTCAATGTCTCCTCCGGCCCCAAGCCCAAATCCGCATCCCCCAAGCTCATCGGAGGCGCTACTGCTGCTGTCGCCGCCGCCATTGCCATCGTCTCTCTCGCCGTCTTCCTCAACCTCCACAAACGAAGCAGGAAAAAACGAAGTTCGCCGTCGTTTTACCACTCCAAAGGCCAGAGATGCGATACCAATAGCATCGCCACTACATCTCACCCAGCTCCAAATAACCACCATAATATCCCAAAGCTTCAGAGATCTTCACAGACGAGCTCAGAGTTCTTATACCTGGGAACTTTGGTAAACTCGCATGCTGCCAGCAGCCTTGCCTGTAATGGAAGCAGTACCACCACCTCGAATGGTGGTAACACTTCTAATTCTCGGAAAATGGACTCTCCAGAGCTCCACCCACTGCCGCCATTGAACTTCCAACAAAGTTTCCGGCGGAATTACCAGAATAATGCTCACTTGGCATCGAGTAAATATTACGAAGATGAAGAGTTCTACTCCCCCAAAGGCTCGTTAAACGGCAGGGAGAGTTCTGTTGGCACTGGATCAGCTTCTAGAAGGGCTTTTGCTGCCATGGAGGTGGATAATTTTAATCGGTCTACTTCTAGCTCTTCCTCGACTTGCTCTTCTTCCGGTTCAGGCTCTCCACTGAGGTCCGTTTCGTTGAATCTTTCCCCAGCAAATAGCTTAGGCTCCAGAAATCCAATCCCTAAATCACCTTACTTAACTGAAATTCAGACGATTAGGCCTTGTTATTGGCAAATGCCATCCTCCGTCATGCCTCGAGGCTCAATTTCTAAGGAATCTGCATCTCTGTCTCTGCCGAGTTCATCAGCAATGGATGGATACTCTAGGAGAAGCGAAGATTTATCGCCGACAATTTCCACTGTTTCGGATCATAAAATGGAATCTTCAGTCAGAATAAGTAGCTCTGTACAGCACCACAACGTCAGTGTTATTCCAACGCCACCACCACCTCCTCCATTCCAAAACCTCCATGTTTCTTTGTCACCACCGCCGGTGCCGCCTCCACCTCCGCCACTCTCACTGGGTAAAGTATGGGAGAGTCCTAGAACTCCAGTCCTGCCGTCCGTGAAGAAGCCTGTTTCTGAGCCACCTGCTCTAGTTACGCCCTTTAGACCAGTTGCTGTTAATAGTCCCATATTGATTTCTCCAATTCAGTTGCTCTCAAATGATTCAGAAAGTGTTGACAAGGATCGGAATAAAGATTCTCCAGTTAACCCATTGGAGCACTCAGATGAACATGATAAAACTGCTCCTAAACCAAAACTGAAGCCACTGCATTGGGATAAAGTAAGGGCGTGCTCGGATAGAGAGATGGTGTGGGATCAACTCAAATGCAGCTCTTTTAAGTATGATGCCTTCTAATTTATCAGTTTGGCTCTGTTTGCTGATTAATTTTGTCGGTTTAACTTATTTAATTTGCTTGTGTTGGCTTGAAATCTGTGCAGATTGAATGAGGAGATGATTGAGACGTTGTTTGTTGCTAATACTAAACCAACTCCTAAGGAAGCAACCATGTGGCAGATTCTTCCTTTACCCGGACAAGACAATGGTAATAGGGTTCTCGGTCCCAAGAAGGCACAGAATACTGCAATTCTTTTGAGGGCGCTCAACGTCACTGTAGAGGAAGTACGTGAAGGCCTCTTGGAAGGTATAGTATATTTTTCTAATAATCGGAATTCTATTAGGAATCATGTTGCATGGTTGCCTAAGCGCATGATGCATTTTTGGTTGGTTTTTGATATCAAGCTCCACGTTTAGTATTGCTCAAGGTAAATATTTAAACATAATTATGTCTAGGCCTCTTTGTATTTGCCACAAGAGCCACAAAATTGTCGAAATATTGCTTTATCACGATGTGCATTCGTATGTGACACTCTAGAAGGCCATACTTTTGGTCTCTATTTGTCACTCTTGTTGAGTCTCTCTGGTTTTTTCCTTACCTCATGCCTTGTGGTTTGAAGTTTCTCTTTAAATGACCTCAATTGTTGTAACTACTTTGCGATCTTATTTGGTTTTCAATCTGAGTAATGACTCGGAAAGAAGCATTCCATCACATCAAGTCTTTGACTAGTATGCAACATCCCTTTGGGGCAGCATTCCTCTTGGATGGCGTAAGGGGCCAAGAAAAATTACACCCTAATTATGCATTGACATGTGTATTTACTCGTTGCAACAAACCCCTACTTCTATTCACCCCTACACTATGATCCATTCCAAAAAGTTGCTCATTTGGAATGAGGACAGCAGGGAGACAATGTATCATAAATATTGTGATTATATTCAATGTCTTAAAAGGCATTATACTCAAGCGAGGCGACGCGTAAGCCTCGAGATGCATTGAGGTGTAAGCCACATTTTTTTTATTATTGTGTCTCACAATAGTAGAGATATAAATCAGAATAATATTTTACTAATATTTCATGAATTATATTGCACTATGTACCAATACTTTTTTTAGATATATTTTCAATTGTTGAATGAAAGAATATTGAACAACACTACTCACATTAACAATTATCATGGAGCATAGGAAAGTGAAATATAAATTTATACTGTAGTTCACTTTCCTATGCTCCTTCATAATTATTTTTCATTACCTATTAAGCATGTGCCATAACTCATGCTACCCTTGGAATCAGGCAATACAGAAACTCTTGGTCCTGAGCTTCTGGAGGGTTTACTGAAGCTGGCACCAACTAAGGAAGAAGAGCGAAAGCTAAAAGAATATAAAGATGTTTCACCGACCAAGCTTGGAGCTGCTGAAAGATTTCTAAAGGCAGTTCTCGACGTACCTCACGCTTTCAGAAGAGTAGATGCAATGCTATACGTGTCCAATTTTGAATCTGAGGCTGACTACCTCAAAAAGTCATTTGCAACACTGGAGGTACTATTTCATACAAATATCAGCATTTTAGATGCATTTTCGAAATAATTATGATTCAAGGCCAGAAACTTGAATTTTCATGTTATGAACGGGCTTGACTTTGGAGATGTTATTGTCAACTGTGTAGTGTAGCTACACAAAATATAATAATTGAGAGGAGGTACTTGGTACTATGTGGTGTTTCTGTGTTCGACGTTTACATGGTCTGCTACTATGAAGATATTATGTTTCCATTCACTGCATACACTCTCAGAAAAAAAAGTACAGTGTTCTCAGGGATTACAAACTTTATGTACAGTCGACGAATACAGTATTTACATAGTTAAAATGTGGTTCTGTTAACACCAATGTTGCACCTGTTTGGATTTAAACTCTATCCCCTCGAGAAACTAGTAGCGAAAGAAATAAATGCGATAACAACAGAAGAACCCTTGAGGTTTGATTTAATCACAAAAAGACTAGTTAACTTTCAAAATTACAGAACTTCCCCATGAGGTTTGATTCAGTGTTAATATTACGGGGGTTTGGTTAACTGTAATATTTTTATAATTTGGACCACGCTGATGTCAAAGTTTTGGATGTTTCAGGCAGCTTGTGAAGAATTAAGGACCAGCAGGATGTTCTTGAAGCTTCTAGAAGCAGTACTAAAGACTGGAAACCACATGAATGTGGGAACAAATAGGGGTGACGCACATGCTTTCAAACTCGACACACTTCTCAAGATTGTTGATGTCAAGGGAGCTGATGGGAAGACAACACTCTTACATTTTGTTGTTCAGGAGATAATTAGAAGTGAAGGTGCTCGTCTTGCTAATGGGAGCGTAACTAAGAACTCTGCCACAAATGATGATGCCAAATGCAGAAAGCTTGGCCTCAAAGTTGTTTCAAGTCTCAGTTCGGAACTATCAAATGTAAAGAAAGCTGCTACAATGGATGCCGAAGTGCTTAGCAGTGATGTGTACAAGCTTTCGAAAGGAATCATGGATATAGGAGAGGTCGTAAGATTAAATGAAGTGTTTTCTTCGGAGGAAAGTGGGAGCCGTAAGTTTGCAGAATCTATGAAGGGCTTCATGAAAAAGGCGGAGGAGGAAATTTTTAGGATCCAAGCCCAAGAAACCGTTGCTTTGTCTTTAGTGAAGGAAATAACTGAATATTTCCATGGAAACTCAGCCAAGGAAGAAGCTCATCCTTTCAGAATCTTCATGGTGGTCAGAGACTTTGTAACGATTTTAGATCGGGTCTGCAAGGAAGTCGGGATGATGAACGAACGAACTGTGGTAAGTTCTGTCCACGTATATCCTGTGCCAGTTAACCCAATGCTGCATCAAGTTTTCCAATAGATGCCAATACACTTCAGCTGACAATGCCATCCGTCACATTATCAGGTGGTGTTTCTTTAGGTTGCTAACCAAAGACGCCTAGGATGGTGCTCTGCCAGGATTTTAGGTATAAGAAATTTTGATTTTTATTAATTATTTTTACATTTTGTATTTATTATATATATCTATAGATGATAGTAAAAGAATCTGAAACACTCAGGTCTTATAGATACATACCAAAAGAAAAAGGGAAAAAAAAATGTTTTGAAGCAATAAGACCTCAACCCACAGGGTGGTATCATATCTGTATTTCTCTTGTAAGAGCACTGGGTACCGTGGTGCCGTTGGGCTCGTGCCGTTGGCAAAATGTGGTGCCACGTCAGCAAAAAGCTCTATGGCACCAGAAATGCTATGGCACCACATTTCAGGGGTATCCGTTGGCACTAGAAATTCTGGTGCCGTTGGCATTTTTTTTTTTTTTTTTTTTTTTATCTTTTACCTAAAATTAAAAAAAATTAATTAACCAATCTTAAACACATCTTTATATTTTTTTCACAAACAACAAAAATTTTAAGCCCAAAACACATACCAAATTTTAAGCCCAAAATTTTAAGCCCAAAACACACACAAAAGAAAGAAAAAAAACCCAAAAAGGACTTCATCTTCTTCCTCTAGCCTCTTCTTTCCTGCTGCACCTGCAAAACAGCCAAAAAGAAAGAAAAAAAAAAAAAAAAAACACAAACACAAACACAACACAAGAAACACAATATTTACGAACACAACATTCACGAACACAGACACAAAAAAAAAAAAAAAAAACCTTCGGCGCTGGCTGGTGAGGACGGCGCAGCACCCAATGGCGCGAGCCACGGTGTGGTGCGCCAACGAGAAATGTGGCGTTTTTCTTTGGCACGAGGGTTTGGCGTGCCCGTACCCCATGCTCTAAAGCATTTTGGATTCAGGAATCTTGCTGTAAATACCAATTCTGAACAAGGCTACAGTTCTTGTTTTGGTGATTGTTCATCTCCACTCCGCCTCTATTAAATTTCTATAAATTTCGCATCCATTTACAATTTATAATGAACGTAACCTCTTGGAAATTTACTTACTACCATTGGAGCTTTGTAGAATTTATTGAATCATTGGCAAAAAGTAGGGTGAAGAATGATTAACTTTCTTACTCATATTTGAGTTTATAGATTTACAATCCTTTCCTAGTAAGACAATTCTGGGTGGGAGTTATATCTGGCTCGAGATGTTGATGAGAGTTTTCCAACAAAGAATAAATCACTTCTCCTTGTGTTAGCTGTTGCCTGCCATTCAGAACCTTCAATCTTAGTATTCATATTTATGATAATGTATCTTTAGCCTAATTATGAAAGAGATCAACTATACTTCAAAGCTACCAATATCCCAAAAGATATGGGCGAAAACGCATTCCTAAAGTCTTGTACTACCTCCATTCTGGGATTATTTACAGTTATTGTTCACTAGGAACTTAATAAAGTAATATAAATGTATAAATGGTTCTATTGTAAAAAGGAAAAAGAATACTCTCTTTGTTCTATAGTTGTTGGTATATTTACTTGTTGCATAGAGTTTAATGTATGAGTTACTCATTGGTATTACGAGGCATTGGGACCCGTGCGATGCACCGGTCTTGTTTTTCGATAAAAGTTAAATTTTTGATTATGTCTAAAACTCAAATTTTTTAAATAATCAATATTTCCTTGTAAAAGCACATATTAATATTGTAGTTTAGGCTTAATTTTTGTTGCTAAAAAGTTAGACAAAAAAAAAATTAACAAATTTAAGACTTGTCATTTGGTAGTATAGTAATTTTATTTTTTATATGCAGGCTTAACTTAGTTTCTTATAATAGGATGACATCAAAGACATAACTTGAATGATATCACATGAAAACAAAACATTGTATGCAGATATACAAATTGCTACAAAGTAGCTATTTGTAGTAGGGGTGTTAATAGAAATCCGAAAACCGACCAACCAATCCGAACCAATCCGTACCGAACCGAAAATCCCCGACCGAAAGCAACCCCGAACTTGAAACTTACAAACCGAAACCGAAACCGAATTAATTCGGGTTTAGATAACTTAAAACCGAACCGTACCGAATTACCCCGAATTAGACCGAACTAACCCGAATTATTTATATTATATAAAATTTTATTTATATGACTAAAATTTTTAAACTTATAAAATAATATATCTACACATATATTGTAGTTTTGATAAAAAACAATGATTAAATATATCAATTAAAGATCAATCTATTATTTTAGAACAAGTTTTATTAATATAATTAATTTTTTGTGTTACTTTATTAAATAAATATATATAAATTAAATTTGTTTGGGTCAAAACCGAATTTGACCGAACTAATCCGAAACCGAAACATTTGGGGAGGGTTTGGGTTTTGAGTTTTGAAAACCGAAACCGACCGAAACCGAAACCGAATTTTAAAGTTTGGGGAGGGTTTGGGTTTCGAAAATTTTACCCCGACCGAAACCGAAAACACCCCTAATTTGTAGCATCAAACAACCATAGCTTACCTTGTAGTAATAAATTCATGCATCATTGTTGAGTTTATAAATACGAAAGAATGTTGATTTCAAGTAGTAGAATCTTCACATGTTATTCTCTTTTGACACTCAGTGAAAATTGGGTTACACTAAAACCAAAAGACGAAATAAAGATTCTAATTCATTATAAAATTACTAACTCTTAACATTTTGCTAGTAAATCGACACTCTTACTTGAAAAATTATCACTTGTTTCCAAAATCTTCATCCCTGAAAAAAAGAGTCTCAGTCTTCATCCTCAAAAAAGAAAAAGAATAATTAAGCTAATGTACTGCAAATAATTTTTTAATCAGATATTAAAGAAAAGCTAACTAACATTAACATACATTGTTACAAATACAATTACAAATGAAGCACAATTCTTAGTTGTATATATAATGTCGTCCTATCCTTCAAAGAAACAATACAATTAATCAACCGCGCATACATGTTTTACTCTATAATTTAATCCTCATTTAAAGAGGCTACTGAACTTCACGTCTTTTCAATTATCCATGCACCTCATTTAAAGAGGCTACTGAACTTCACGCCTTTTCAATTATCGATCCATAACCAACTTTGTACATTTTCCACTCTATTTAAATTAAATGTATCATTTTGTTTTTAATTGTCAATAACGTACTTTGTCAATTTAACATCAAATGAATTGAGTGGTAAACCGTTGAATAAGACGCAATTGCACATCATTGATTTTATAATTTTATATTATTGTATTTAATCTCAATCTATTTTATAATTTTATTTGTCTTATATAAAAATTAAGTCTCCACAATTAATGATTGGACTCAATCTTTATATATATAAGAAACATAATGAATTTACGTTTTGAATAGGGTGGAAAGGTCCATTTTACTTCTTGGAGAGGTGTTGGTGGGTTTATTTAGTGTGATTGTGAGAAAAGTAATTACTCATGCTGTAAATATGTGATGTTTTAAAGGTGTAGTTACGAGAGTGTTTGAGTTGCTTTTTCCATTTAAGAAAATGTATCAATTATTGAACGAACGTTTTTAAAAAGTATATCAACAACTGTGGGAGGAGAGGAGTATAAATAAGTGATCTTTCTGTTCATATTATTTTCCTTTAGACCACTTAGTTTAGATATTATATTTTTTAAAATTGGTGCGAAAAAGATGTGGTGAAAAAGATAGGTACAAAACAATGTTTTATTTCTTATGCTAATTGTTCGTTTTTTTATTACATTTATTACTACGCACTCAATTGTTTTTTTTACCTATTTAATATTCGGATGCAAGTTACTTCGCTTGAAAAATTTATTATTTATTATTGGGCCATTAAGTGGGCGTCCCTCAGACCCTAGATCAAGTTGCAACCACTCACTAGAGCACCCAGTGACAACCTTAATTTCGGGATTCACGTACTTTGGTCCCAAGAAATAATTTAGTTCTAACCTTAATGGCCCACGGAGGAAGACACTACCTACAACAACATAAACATAGCGAAACCCAACAGTGGGACGAGGAAAATAACATCTCATGTATCATTTATCATTCATCTCACGCACAAAAGGAGAAAAGGGGTGTGGACGAAGAACAAGAGGCAAGCACACTCTAGCAAGGGAAGATGAAGACGAGATCGACTTCATCGTTTGTTTTCCTTTTCTCATGTGATCAATAAATTAAGTTTTCTAAAACCAACATGTTTGGCTATTTTCTTTTTTCCAATTCATGGGGAAGTTTCAACGCGTATTTTAGTTATTTATGGTTTAATATGATAGCATATTTTTCAAACTTGATTCTCTTAAATTACTTTTGTGTTATTGATTAAATAACTTGATATACATTTTCTAATAATTAGTTTGGCCAACTAAGTTAAGATTTTTATATCTCATGCTAGCTTGAAAGTTATAATTTTTAATTATTGCAATTCTAATTTCACAAGTCGCAATAATTAATTTTTAATCAATTGGGTGTCACAAAATCAAGATCCATTGGGTCTGGCTTGTGAACTCAATATCTTATTCATTCCATTGTCTTTGTTTTTAGTGAATCTAGCGAGTTAGATTTAAAAGCTTATTTCCAATCTTTCGACTAGCTATGTTTAATTAAAGATTTTGTTTTAATAATTTTCACCTAGAAAATAATAGGGTCAACATAGCTGTTGTTGGCTTCGGAATAAGAATTCGAAGGGATTAGGGAAGAGATAAGCGCTACATTAAATCACAATTGCATTGGAATGGCGGATGGTGGAACTAAAAAATGGAAACTTCACCTTATTTGATCTTTTTATATTTCTCCTCTCCTGTTTACTTGGTTTAAATTGCTTATTCATTTTATCTTATTCTAATTAACCAACCATCCTCCCCCGTATTTATTTATTATTTTGTTTAATTTTTATTGTCTAAAATATTCAAATCATTAAGTATAATTAATTTATCCGCTCTGTGTGGAACCGATCATTACTTACTAATATTACTAGTCCGTAAAAGTGAATCGAGAAAAATTACAAATTTTAACTTTGACATGCCTCGACAGCGAGGTCAAAATTTTGGCGCCTTTGTTGGGGAGCAATGCGAAATTAATTTTATTTGAGTTGAAAGTTTTTCCCCATTTACAGCAGTTTTCGTCACTGGGCGACCTAGTCCCAATTCTCAGATTTATATATTTGCTCTTTTGAAAATAATATTCTTCTTGTTTTTAGATGTGCATGAATTCACGTTCACGTGGAGATAAAAATCTGTAATATTCTAGATTACTAAATGCGACCGTGTTTTCAGATGCTTAGCAAAAGAAACCAAGGGACATTTGAAACAGTTGCCATTTTCTCTCAAAACATCATAGGCGAATCGGAAGGTAACTCAGAAGCTATGGCAGCAAATTCAACCGAGATAATGCTCAATCAGCTAGCTAATCCACAGATGCCACAACAACCTCTTTACATTTCAATTTTGTCTATCGATAACAACATCTTGAATTTAGATCGGGGTTAATTCACTTGCTACTTTCGTTTCATGACCTTATCGGTGAAGATCCAAACGAGCACCTTAAGAAATTCCACGTGATTTGCTCAAACATGATGTAATACCCGAGATTTTATTTCTGATTATCGTAAATTGATTGCCATTTTATGCAGAATATTTTTCTATTGCCGAGTAGCTAGAATTGTTTTCTCGTCGACCGACGTGTGTTGATATCATGTTATCGTGTTTGTAAACCGATAGTATGATGGAAATACCAAGAGTATTGCAGAACGATATTATTGAGAAATTATTATGCATTTGGGTTGACTTTGTAAGATCACCACAGTACTTTCAAAGTCTAAAAATTCTGATAGTGTACAATGTCAATAAGAGTTGAGTTAGTTTTCCAATGGTTCAAATGGTGAGTCACTCGGAGTCCGGACGAAAGAGTTATGGTCGAAATAGCAAAGACTACATTGTCAGCATATACTGTATGATTAGCGCATGCTATCGCAGCTGTTAGCGCGTGATAACTGATAGGGACAGAGCGTTTTGTCCTTCACTGGACTGCCTCATTTGCACACGCTAATGCGCTGATTAGCACGCACTAATGAGTTGAGGCAGAATGTCCAGTTTTTTTTTTCAGGCAAGTTAGCGCATGCTAAGTAGAAGGCTAGCGCGCGCTAAGCTGTCCAGTATATATACGGGACATCATTTATTTTTTCCATATTTTACTTCATTTCTCTCATTCTTGTCATGGTGGATGGACGGGTGAGACTAAGGTTCAGATTCTTGCCGCCGATTTTGCTCCATCCAAAGGTGTTTTAGAGGGTCTTAGGTGATCATAGCATCATCTAATCCATTGTTCTTCGTCGAATCGAGGTACTTTTCTTGATTTCCCTAGAGTTGACATTTTGGGTCTTTGTTCTTGATTCGTTTTCAATCCGGTTTTGATTAATTGATTAGTGTTAAATGATGTTGTTGATCATCTTCTGTGGAATGCATATCCACATCTTCAATTCGTTCAACCCAATTATGACTTGTGTTCTTGAGGAAACGTGAATATTTAATATTCGATTAAATGTTCCATTGAGTTTTTCTTCCGGTGTTCTACGTGTTTTCCGTCGTTATTGGCCCTTATTCTTGTAGTAATTATGTTGTCGTTTCTTTTCTCACGGAGGTTGTCGGTTTTCGAGACCTTTCAGTTGAGATGTGTTCTCCAGAGGATTCGCATGACGATTATTGAGGCAAGTATCATGCTTATACGATTTGTACCTTGTGCGTCTTGGGTTTGTGATGTTTGGTTTACCTTCGTAAACATGGTTTGTATTAATTAGTTAGGAATTACTTGTTATGAATGTTTGATGGTGTTTGTATTATTCTTGAATATTCAACGATGTGGAATTGTGTTGGATTATGATAATCGTATTGGTTTGATTGTACACATGTATACGTACCAAGTTGTATGTTGATTGTGACATGTGTTGATTGTGTATTGTTGTTGATGATGGTTGGAATGTTGATACTGCGTCATGTGTGTTGGATGTGTAAAGTTCGTGATGATCAATGTGATTGACTGGTCGTGAACATGATTGGTGAAGTGTGAATGTGAAGATTATGTTATGTGTTGCTAAGTTCACTCGTGTGGGTTCGACGGGACCTGCGAGGATTCATGGCAGTAGACCATGGGATCGGAACTTAGTATGTGGTGCTGAGGTCCAATCGTGCGTGTCTGGCGAGGCCTACGATAACACCTGACAGAAAATCATGGGTTCAGGACACAATACGTCCAACCATGTTGGTTCGATGGGGCCTACAATGACTCGTGATAGTAGATCACGGAGCCGGGACTGATGATTAATGATTGATGTTTTGGTTTGGATAATTCCGTATAGGTTATTGAACTTACGGAGACACGTGACAGTAGATCACTAGGTCACGAGTATACTTGATATTTGATGTTTAATGTTTGCTTTATTGATTATTGATTTTTTGGATAAATCCGTGTGGGTTGTTAAACCTACGGAGACAAGTGACAGTAGATCATGAGTTCATGAACATGTTTTGACGATTAAGGTTTTCAAAATGGAAATTCTATGAAATGGAATGACTGGGCCGAGACCCAAGCGATTTTTGAAAATGTTTTCGTATTGTAAAACTACTGAGACTTGAAATGAGACTTGGTCTGAGACCCTAACGTTTTGAAAAAGGTCGTATGTTTCTAAAACTCCCGAGGTGATAGTTATTTTTCAAAAGCTTTAGTTGTATTGTTTTCTAAATCACTAAAACCTCTCGGGAATATATGTTAGTTGTTTGTGATTGTCTGATTCGTGATTGATATTTGCTTGTTACATTTTGTATGGTTATGATACTTGCACTAGCAAATTCAATTTTCTAACCTCTTAAATGGGAGAAATGCGTTTTATGCATTTTAGGTATGTTTGGTTCGAGGGCGGCATGAAAGATGATGGCCTGGAATACTAATCAAGAATTTAAGATCTCATTCTGATGTCGCTGTATTGTTGAGTTATATTCAGTCTTCCGCTGTATTGCATTTTGACCCCTGCGTGGTATGTGTTGTAAGAGATTTATTTTGGTTTGATTAGTCGTTTGACCATGTCGGTCAATGTGATTATATTTTTTCATCCCATACGGTTAAACATTTGATTGTCTTGTGATATTTAGCCTGGTAGATCCTTGTGAGAAGGGTCTACAACGTATGATATTCCCGGATGATTTTTGGGGGTGTTACATTTATGGTATCAGAGCTTACGTTGTGGAAATCTAGGCTGTCGGGTTGAGTCGAGTCGTGTTTGGGTATCGTTATTCAAGTTGTTGATTGACAAGTGGAGTTTGTGCATTTTCACATCATTTCATTCATGTTGTTCGTTGAGATTAGTATCGTGGGCGATCTTCATTTTCGTACAACCTGTGGATGTAAGTCTTCCCTATCAGATCTTGTATTTATTGACTTTATTACATGTGTCTCGTGAGATAGAATTTGTATTTTGATACTTGTGGTATAATACGTGTGTAATGAGTTAGATATATTGATGCATTGGACACCGAGTGGTCTAGTGTGTTATAAAACCTTGAACATTGATGTGTTCCGGGAAGTCTATCGACTGTTGAGTTTGTTGAGAAACTCAGGTAGATAGTTTTGATGTGTGTTGAATTTGGTGTTCACGAGTTTTGTTTGTTGAACTGGTGATTTTGAATGTCATATAGGCATATGTTTGAGAATCGGTTGTGTTTGGCTAATTGTTGTTAATTGCTACTAACGTGTTCTCATTGGTAATTATATCCGCTGCATGCGTGTTTGAAAATGGTTTACTAAACTTTCATAGACTTGAGTTTATTGTGGAAAACCAGTTTTCGAAAATATTCGATGGTGCGGTTAAATAGCGTCTTAGAGTGGTTGTTAGAAGGTTGTTTGAATTTTGGCGAGCTGACCTTGTATCTTCGAGTGAAACCTTGCGACTGTATTTGAAAGATGTGTTTTATAGTATTTTGCAAATTTTATAAAATGTTACCGTCATTGATCTTTTATCATGTTTGAGAGGATTTTTGTAAATAATTTTAACGTATTGGTTTTATTGTCAAATAACTCGAGTATACGATTTTAGAAAAATCTTTCACACCATAAAATGTTTGTATTTTAAAACAAAATGTGATTTTATTTTTAAAAATAAATAGTGAAATATGAAAAATCTTACTCGACTTAAATTTTAAATTTGGTTTTGAAAAAAAATTCTGAGATGAGTCAGTTAGCGCACGTTAATCCCACAATTAGCGCACGCTAACGAAGTTGTGTAGAATACTTGGATTTTGGAGTCTGGGCAGAATTGAGTCAGCTAGCGCACGCTAATATTCTCATTAGCGCACGCTAACGAGACTGATCAGACAGAATGCTTGGTTATATCTTGATTAACGCACGCTAATTATTGTGGCTAGCGCGCATTAAGTTACAATGTGTATGATGTAGATTTATCGCTTAAGGCGATAAACTGGAGTTGAATCGTGTAGTTCCAAGCTGTTGTGACGTATTTGTCCTATTGCCGTTCTTGTTGAGGACTTTCGGTTGAGTACCCAAATGATGCGTTGCATGGGCTGGATTCGCTCTGTAGATTGTATGATGCAATTCCGATGTGATTATTGATCGGTGGAAATAATTAGTGCGAGTATGAAGTGTTCCCACCCGGGGACGGTTCGACGAAACCTCTGGGGATTGATGCTACGGGTCATGACCGTGAATTACCTTGTGTTTTGTTATTTGTGATGATGTTGCATGATAACGTATTATCTTGATGATGTTAGTTTTGGTGTGACATACTTTTTCGGATTATTGTTTCACAAGTGATTTCAAATAAGATGTTTTAGTTATCCTGAATGGATATTGAGGTCGTACTATTATGGATTGCCATAAATTGTTACATTGTGTTGTGAAAGTATTGTGATATGATGGTTATGTGATGCTATGTTTCATTGTATTGATAGATTGTGTGTTCAGTATGCCGAGAGGTCGAGGTCGAGGTCGTGGCCGTGGACGTAATCAGGAGCGTGATAGGGTGTCTCATTTGTTACCGAGCCCCAATCGGTCCAGTACATATGGTTTGGAAGACCAGTCGCGTGATCAGGGGCAACCAACTGGGAGTAATGTTGATGTTGGCACCGCCACCATCCTTCAGCAGATGGCAACCCAGTTGGCACAGATGAATCAAGCCGTGCACCAGAATGAGCTCCCAGATGGGGATAACGGAGCTAGTAAGTGGTTGCGAGACGTGATGAGAATGCATCCACCTCGATTTGCAGGTTCCTATGATTCGTTAGGTTCAGAGAACTGGCTCTTCATGTTGGGAAGAACATTTGATGTTGTAGCTTGTCCAGATGAGAAGAGGGTACCCATTGCTCATTACCTCCTCGACAAGGAAACTGGAGACTGGTGGGACGTCGTAGCGCCTAGTGATCCTACGGCTAATTGGGCCGAGTTCAAGACTGCTATGGAGGCGGATTATTATCTGTTGCCTGTTCGAGAATGCAGTGTAACACTCCCAAGACGTTCATGGCATATTACAGCGCCGTGGTCCCCACCCTTTGGGATCCACCAGGCTAACGTACCAACCCGACATTACGACAAAAGACAAATATCATCAACATACACACGATTCCATAATTCAAGACATTCAAAACAAAAGACTGAACTCAACAATACCATCCAATATCAAATCTTCCCCAAAATGGATACACGACAATAATAAATCTAAGAAGGAAGTACTCGAGTGCTTAAGCAATTGACATAATAAATAAATTTAAAAGGACATGACACCAAATGGACGATCACTGAACAAAATAACTCTTGCCCATCATCTTCGTACGGCCCGCATGCTCGTTCGCCTCCATGACCTATACCTGAAATACAAAAGTATTTCTCCCATTTAAGGGATTAGCGACAACTGCTAGTGCAAGTACAATCCATTTGAACTACCATTCTAATCATATGAAATATGCGCAAAAATCATTTTAGAAAACATTTATATTCCGGAATATTATGGTACACAAGCACAAAATACATTTCTCCAACAAAACATTTCAAAGGTTAACTGTTGGTACGAGACTCACGACCACCGTACCCCGCAGAAGCCCCGTCGGACCATCCCTGGGTGGTTAACCCCAGTTCGTGATACGCACACACACGACAATACGTATCCCCAGAGGTCCCGTCAGACCATCCCTGGGTGAACATACACATATACATCCACAACATACACGGAAAGCCATGATCCGACTAGAATATGCAAACAAATGTAAAGTACTTGCCTTTGAGACATCTTTGATGAAACGGCAGCGAACAACGATTAGGAATGACCCGGAGGGTACACGACCATTCCTAAATGAAGGATTAACACAACTCAGTCCTAACGATAATAATAATCGAAAGGAATACGCCCACAACCCTGACTAATAATCATAAACATACACGGACGACGAATACGGGCGAGGATTTTCACAAAACCTTTCCAAATAAACAATCCATGGATTAAACACGACGGAAATGGATTGGGAATTACCCAACAACAATAATCGATAAGAAATATCACAGTATAAACGAATGATTCGAGTTAATCTAGACAAATCCCGAAAATCCCCCCAAAATGGGTAAAAGTAGGGTTCTAAGGCAAATACCTTGGATTAAAGTGGAGAAGATGGATTAAGATGATGATGTGCTAAGATTGGAACACAATAATCGATCTATAACTGAACTCCACAGATCAATCTTCACAAATCGCCCCAAAATCGCCGGAATCGCCCGAAGGATGAGAAGAGGAGGAAAAATGACGAAAAGGGGGGCTGCTGTCCCATTTATACTAGGCATAATTAGCGCACGCTAATCTTCAAAGATAGCGCGCGCTAACGGGGGTCGCCAGTAGTCCAGAAGCTACTGCCCGGTGTCGTTAGCGTGCGCTATACAAGTTTAGCGCGTGTTAACTGCGACTCGATAGCATGCGCTACGAAAGCTTAGCGCGCGCTACCTGATAGTCAGGACTCAGGATTCTGAGTCCAGAATGCTGAAGACGTTAACGCACATTATAAATACGAGTTAGCGTGCGTTAACTGCACACTGATAGCGCACGCAAGAAATCACGAGTAGCATGCGCTACTCACGCAGCAGTTCAGTACTGCTCAGCGCAGTTCACTGCTGAAGAAGGTACGAATTCGAAACGCAACGCAAGGCCATAATCTAGAAACTTAAACACGAAATATTCATGACGACGAAGCTAAGCGCTGAAAGAAAATACAATTCCGACTACCGGAAATCCGAAATACGACAAAAAAGATAAAATTCCCTAAACTTATAGGAAATTACAAAATGGGCCAAATGTCCGAAAATCACAATACAACGTCAGATTAACAATTCAAAACTCACAACACGAACAACTCAACCATACGAACTCATGTGAACAAAGAAACAACGAAAACGAACGAGTTTTAAGAAAATCGAACGTACATACAACGAGATCATAACACAAGGCAAAATCACGTAAAAACACATTCGAAACTCCATTAAATGGAAAAACACCAAGAACAAAATAGCTTCAAAACATCGAAAAGGTTACAAGCGAGTCGATAAAAATAGACATACACCAAAAATGGAAACTGCTAAAAATAGACATATACCAAATCGTCAACCGCTTCTTCAACTCCTTGAAACTCTTCTGCCTCTCGTTGGTCCACACAAACTTCTCTGAATTCTGAAACAACTGAGTAAGCGGTCGAGCGAGTTTAGAGAACCCCTCGACAAACCTACGATAATACCCGGCCAAACCTAGAAAACTATGGACCTCCTTCACGTTCTTGGGCGGTGCCCAATCCAACACTGTCTCTATCTTGTGTGGGTCCACACGAACACCATCGGCCGAGATCACGTGGCCGAGAAACATAACCTCCCGCAACCAAAACTCACACTTTGAGAACTTCGCATAAAGACGCTGAGTTCTCAAGATTCCCAGCACAATATGCAAATGACGTGCATGCTCCTCCTCGCTCCTCGAGTAAATCAGAATATCATCGATAAAGACAACTACACACTTAAGATATTCAATAAAGACCTTGATCATTAACTTCATGAACACGACTGGGGCATTGGTTAGCCCAAAAGGCATAACCACAAACTCGTAGTGGCCGTATCTCGCCCGAAAGGTCGTCTTCGGAATATCGGAATACTTCACTCAGAGCTGGTAATACCACGATCTCAAATCAATCTTTGAAAACACGGTTGCCCCTTGCAATTGGTCAAACAAGTCATCAATCCTCGGGAGCGGATACTTGTTTTTGATAGTCACTTTGTTCAACTCTCGATAGTCGATACATAGACGAAGTGACCCATCCTTCTTCTTTACAAACAAGACCGGTGCGCCACAAGGCTAACGCTCGGTCGAATATAACCCATGTCTAGCAACTCTCCCAACTATTTCTTCAACTCAAGCATCTCAGCAGGCGCCATGCGGTATGGCGTCTTAGAAATCAGTGTCGCACCCGGCTCTAAATCAACACTAAACTCAACCTCTCGGTCTGGTGGCAAACCCGGCAACTCATCTGGAAAAATGTCAGGATACTCACTCACTACCGGAATAGATGAGAACTCGACTCCCCTTTCTTCCGGTCTCAAGGCATAACACCAGTAACCAGTGCAACCTCCCCGAAGAAGTATCACCGCTTTCTGTTAGGCGTATTTTTATACGCTTATTTATCATTATTCTTTATCCATTTTGTGTCTAAACCTGCATAAATAAGCCTTTAAAGCACTATTCTTTTATGTTTGGCAGGAAATTGGAGTCCGGAAGCTCGAACGATGAAAAACGGGTGAAAACAGCAAATTTTGGCCTCGGCCGCGGCACGAACCAAGTGAGCCGCAGCACACGCAGGTGACCAGCAAGCCCCGAGTGGACTGTACCGGGGGCCGCGGCATAAGGATGCTGAGCCGCGACCCAGGAAGAAAAACGCGCGCCCAGGCATAGGCGCTAAGCACCATGAGCCGCGGCACAGATTAAGTGAGCGGCCCACGAGGCGGTTTTGATAGAAATTGCCGTGTTTCTGGGCCGTTTTGGAGTCTGTTCTCGACCTAATTACACGGACGCGTTTTGGAGGCTGATAATAGTTATAAATAAGGGTTTAAGGTCTAAAAAGAGGAGATTATCATCGGAGGATCGATCATCATCAAGGAAGAGAAGCAGAAACCACCAAGGAGCAGAGAGCGGAAGCTAGAGAACGGAGGAATCCGAGCTCTTCAACTGCGTTTGATCTTTATGCTTTCTTTATTTATTTCTGTATTTTTATTCCTTAGCATGTCAGGCTATAACCCTGTTCTAGGATTTTGATGAAACCAAAGTTTTGACGAATTTACTTTTGATTATTAATATAATTCCCTTTTCTGTTGAGTTCTCCCAATTGTTTTTAATGCTTTCAATTGTGTGGCCTATAATTGAATTGTTTTAATTACGCAACTCGAATCGGGAGAGGAGAGTTGGTGAGGATATATTGGTGAGAACTGTTTTATCTTGTGAGATAGGAATATACTCATAGGAATTACGTGGCCTTTTTGGAGATTTCGTACTTTTTGCCTATTGTCGAATTAATTCACCTAGGAATAGAGTGGGCTATTTGCTTTAGAAAAATCTATTGACCTCGGGAGAGGCGGTAGAGTATTTTAGCAATCTTCGCCTTCAATAAATTGGGAAATCATTAAATTCATATAATCAAGAGTAATTTAGATAAACCGAGGTGGATTCACAATCCTAGATTGATTCCATATTTGATCTTCTTCCCTTGCATAATCGATTTTTCTATTCTTTGCTTTAATTAATTTTCCTTAATTATTTCTTGCACCTAAAATTTCGACAGTTCAGATAAAATTAGAATACTCATAAATCGGTATTTAGTAATTCAGTCCTCGTGGGAATGATATCTGACTTATCACTTTATTACTTATCTACGATAACGTGCACTTGCGTTCAACAAAATTCGCAACAAGTTTTTGGCGTCATTGCCGGGGACTGATTATTTTACTAATATCGATTTCAGTATTTCTAGTCTTAGTTTGAACATTTTTTTTATTATTTTTGTGTAATTTTATTTATTTGTTTTTCGTTGCAGGAATTTCCGGTTAGTGCATGAGAAAATTCGGTAACGAAGGCCTACTACCTTTGGATACCGAACTCGAGCGCACTCTTCGGAGAGGCAAGAAGGAGAAACGTGAGCTACCGATAACAGTCACCATGGCCGATAATACCAAAAATCATGGAGGAGAAAATCCCATTCAGCAAGCTCAACCGGCATTAGCACTCTGTGACTATGCTATGCCACAAATAAATGCGAACTTTTCGGGGATCCGGCATCCAACCATCCAAGCCAACAACTTCGAGATCAAGCCAGCTATTATTCAGATGGTGCAAGCAAGCCAGTTTTGTGGACTGGCAAACGATGACCCCAACGCGCATATCGCTTCGTTTCTCGAGATTTGTGACACCTTCAAAAACAACGGTGTGACCAATGATGCTATCCGTCTACGGCTTTTCCCTTTCTCCTTGAGGGACAAAGCCAAATTTTGGTTGAATTCTTTACCTCCGGGTTCCATCACGACTTGGGCGGAATTAGTGCAAACCTTCCTAGCTAAATTCTTCCCACCATCAAAGACGGCGAGACTGAGGAACGAAATCACTACTTTCGGGCAATTTGATATGGAGTCGCTTCACGAAGCTTGGGAGCGATACAAAGATTTATTACGGAGATGCCCACACCACGGATTACCGGACTGGCTTCAGATCCAAACGTTCTATAACGGATTGAGTGCTTCTACACGCACTCTTGTTGATGCAGCCGCTGGAGGAGCGTTAATGGGAAAAACGATGGCCGAAGCACACTCTTTATTGGAAGCAATGGCCGCAAATGCGTATCAGTGGCCTTTTGAACGAGTGATTCTGAAGTGAGTTATGGAAATCTCCAATAACGATCCGATCTCTACATTATCAGCTCAAGTCGCCGCCTTAACTCAGCAACTTCAAGCCTTTTCACATGCTTCTTCCCCCGTTACCATTGAATCATGAAATTGGTGCAACGGATCTCATCCTAGCGCAGAATGCCAAGTTGGAAATCCTTTCGAGCAACATCCGATGGAACAAGCTCAGTTTGTGGGGAACGCGAATCGGCAGAATAATCCGTACTCCAACACTTATAATCAAGGGTGGCGAAATCACCAAAATTTTTCGTGGAAGAATGAGCAAACTTTAAAACCTCCACAAGCTCAATTCGCACAGCCCCCACAGCAGCCCCCTCAATCACCAAAGATATCCTTGGAAGATGCTCTTGCTCAATTGGCGGCTAATACGAGCCAATTTATGACCCGCACTGAGACTACCCTTCAAAATCACTCCGCCTCCATCCGAAACTTGGAAGCACAAATGGGGAAGATTGCAAGTCTCTTGTCCTCTCGACCTCAAGGTGCATTACCCAGTGCAACAAAAATGAACCCCAAGGAAAGCGTGCAAATAATCGAACTACGAAGTGGAAAGGAGTTGAAAGTGCAGCCTATCAACAACAAGGACAAAATCGAGCAAAGTGAGAAAGAAAAGGACGAGGCACCCAAGCCAAAGGCAGTGTCGACTACTCATCCCACGCCTCAAATTCCATTCCCACAACGTCAGCAAAAGCAAAAATTGGACAAGCAATTTTCCAAGTTTCTCGACGTCTTCAAGAAACTGCATATCAACATTCCATTTGCCGACGCCTTGGAACAAATTCCGAGTTACGTGAAATTCATGAAAGAAATCTTGTCAAACAAAAGAAAGCTCTAGGAGTATGAGACAGTCGCATTGACGGAGGAGTGCAGCGCTATTCTGCAGAAGAAGCTCCCACCTAAATCGAGAGATCCGGGAAGCTTTACTATTCCTTGCATCATTGGGAATTCGTCTTTTGAAAGAGCCCTATGTGATCTCAGAGCCAGCATAAACCTTGTGCCCCTTTCTATTTTTGAAAAGCTGAATATTAGGGAACCTAAGCTGACAACGGTCTCTTTGCAATTAGCCGATAGATCCATCAAATATCCGAGGGGAGTAATAGAGGACGTCTTAGTCAAGGTCGATAAATTCATCTTTCCGGCCGATTTCATTGTGCTTGACATGGAGGAGGATCAAGACATCCCAATTATCTTGGGAAGACCATTTTTGGCAACCGGCCGAACTTTGATCAATGTGGAAAAAGGGAAGCTTACTCTACGAGTTCAAGAGGAGCAAGTAACGTTCAATATCTTTCGATCATTAAAATATCCGAGTGATGCTGAAAATTGTTACCAAGTTGACGTCATTGACTCGTGTGTAAGTAGAGCCTTTCAAGAGAATTATCCATCCGATCTACTGGAGTCCGTTTTGATTGGGTCTGCTTCCGAATTAAATTCAGAGCATGTAGCCTACGTACGACACATGGATGCCTCCCCACCAATTTTCATTCGTCGACCATGTGAGGAGCTCGGAAGTTCACTAACTCGACCCATCCCATCAATCGAGAGACCTCCAAAGTTAGAACTCAAGAAGCTGTCGTCGCATTTAAAATATGCATTTTTGGGACCCGACGATTCCTTTCCAGTCATTCTTTCGGCCACTTTAGCGGGGGATCAAGAGGAGAAATTATTGAGAGTTTTGAGGGAATACAAATCTGCTCTTGGATGGTCTATTGCAGATATTAAGGGGATCAGCCCGTCCATTTGCATGCACAAGATTTTGATGGAGGAAGATTACAAACCATCCGTGGAGCATCAACGCCGTTTAAATCCAAATATGAAAGAGGTGGTAAAAGTCAATGTTTTAAAACTCCTCGACGCAGGTATGATCTTTCATATTTTTGATAGCAAGTGGGTAAGTCCGGTCCAAGTTGTGTCAAAGAAGGGTGGGATAACGGTTATTCAAAATGATAATAATGAATTAATTCCCACTAGGATTGTCACGGGGTGGCGTATGTGCATAGATTATAGGAAATTGAATAAAGCCACTAGAAAAGACCATTTCCCCTTACCTTTTATTGATCAAATATTAGATAGATTAGCCGGACATGATTTCTATTGCTTTCTTGATGGTTATTCTGGGTATAATCAGATTTATATAGCCCCAGAAGACCAAGAGAAAACGACGTTTACATGTCCTTACGGCATTTTCGCTTATAGGCGCATGCCTTTTGGATTATGTAATGCGCCGGCTACTTTTCAACGGTGTATGATGGCTATTTTTTCTGACATGGTAGAGCATTGCATTGAGATTTTTATGGATGATTTTTCTGTTTTCGGCAATTCGTTTGATATTTGTTTGCAAAATTTGCAGAAAGTCCTAAAAAGATGCGAAGAAACAAATTTGGTCTTGAACTGGGAGAAGTGCCATTTTATGGTTCAGGAGGGCATTATACTTGGCCACCGAATATCCTCTCATGGAATTGAAGTCGATCGGACCAAAGTTGAAACAATCGAGAAGATGCTTCCGCCTACCTCGGTAAAAGGCATAAGGAGTTTTCTGGGACACGCCGGTTTTTACCGCCGATTTAATAAGGATTTTTCGAAGATCACGAAGCCGTTGTGCAATCTGCTCATGAAGGATGTTCCGTTTGATTTTGACGAGTCGTGTAAAGAAAGTTTCGATTTATTGAAGAGAGCTCTAAGCACTGCACCGGTAATAGTCGCTCCAGACTGGGACCTTCCGTTCGAGTTAATGTGTGACGCTAGTGATTTTACCATTGGGGCTGTTTTGGACAGAGACGAGAGAAAGTGTTCCACGTCATATATTATGTGAGCTCAACACTTGACCACGCCCAAAGAAATTATGCCACAATGGAAAAAGAATTGTTGGCGGTGATCTTTGCATTTGATAAATTCCGGGCGTATTTATTGGGGACGAAAGTGGTAGTGTGGACCGACCATGCAGCAATAAAATACCTTTTGGAGAAGAAGGATGCTAAACCAAGGTTGATTAGGTGGGTGCTTCTCCTTCAAGAACTCAACTTGGAAATTCGGGACAAAAAGGGGACTGAGAATGTTATAGCCGATCACCTTTCACGGTTAGAGAGTCCCCTTGAGCAAGGAGAAAGTCATCCGCAAATCATGGAAACCTTTCCCGACGAGCAGCTCTACAAGTTGGGTTCGCAACACGCGCCTTGGTATGCTGATCTAGTGAACTATTTGGCGAGCAAAACAATTCCAAACGACCTCTCACGCCATCAAAAGAAGAAGCTAATTTCAGACGCTAAGTACTATTTGTGGGACGATCCTTTTCTGTTCAAAAGATGCCCTGATCAAATCATTCGCAGATGTGTTCCGGATGAGGAAATCCACAGTGTGCTGAACCATTGTCATGCATCGCCCTACGGTGGATATTTTAGTGGAAATAGAACAGCGGCAAAGGTCTTACAATCGGGGCTCTATTGGCCGTCATTATTCAAGGATGGTCACTCATTTGTGACCACGTGTGATCGGTGTCAACGGATGGGAAACATCTCAAGACGACATGAAATGATGCTGAACACCATACTTGAGGTTGAATTTTTCGACATATGGGGGATCGACTTCATGGGTCCATTTCCTCCATCAAATAAGAATCTCTATATTTTGGTAGCCGTGGACTATGTCTCAAAGTGGGTTGAAGCAGTGGCACTACCAACGAATGGGTCCAATGTCGTAATCAAATTTATAAAAAATTATATTTTCACACGTTTTGGGGACTCCACGTGCTATTATCAGTGATGGTGGTTCACACTTCGACAACAAATTCCTTGATGCGGTCTTGAGAAAATACGGAGTCACTCATCGTGTTGCTACAGCCTACCATCCTCAGACGAGCGGTCAAGTCGAGATATCAAATCGAGAGCTGAAGTGGATCTTAGAAAAAACAGTCAGCTCGTCGCGAAAAGATTGGTCTTTTAAACTCTATGATGCACTTTGGGCGTACCGTACTGCGTATAAAACACCTATCGGGATGTTGCCTTACAGATTGGTTTATGGGAAAAGTTGCCATTTGCCCGTAGAGATGGAACATCTTGCTTACTGGGCAATAAAGAAATTAAACTTTGATCTGAAATCTACTGGTGAAAAGCATTGTTTGCAGCTGAACGAGTTGGAAGAAATTCGCCACGATGCGTACGAAAATGCGAAGCTTTATAAGGAACGGACAAAGATTTGGCATGATAAGCACATCACACAGAGAGAGTTTGTCCCGGGTCAAGAGGTGTTGTTGTTTAATTCTCGCTTAAGGTTATTCCCCGGGAAATTGCGTTCACGATGGTCGGGACCGTTCACCGTAGTTCAAGTGTTCCCACACGGTGTAGTGGAAGTACAAAAAGATGACCGCAAATTCAAAGTTAATGGACAGCGGTTGAAGGCCTACCTGGGAAATACAATAGACGCACAGAAAACGAGCGTCGTCTTATTCACCGCCGGATGAATGCTAGAAAAGTCCGGCTGAAGACTATAAACTTAGCACTTCTCGGGAGGCAACCCGAGTATTAGTTGTAGATTTTTTATTTTCTTGTTTTTTTGAGTCTTCATTTTTGTCAATTTTTTGCTTTGATATGCTTATCCCTCTCGTTCTTGATGTGTTCCTTTGAAAATTCTGTGCAGAAATTACCCCAGGGGAAGAAATCAGCAATGGGACGCGGCACAAGGATTGTGAGCCGCGGTGCACACTAATCGACACAAAAGGCTAAACTTCCTGTACTCTGTGCCGCGGCACAATCATACTGAGCCGCGGCACACTCGATCCCTGAGCCGCGGCACATTGCTGTTGAGCCACGGCACGCCAGATACCAAAGATACGCCTAGGAAGCTGTACTCTGTGCCGCGGCACGGACCAAATGAGCCGCGACACACTAACACGATGAGCCGCGGCACGCGTAGATTGAGCCACGACACTCGGCGACATTACAAAAAGTCCCAGGCAGACTGTACTATGGGCCGCCGCTAACTTAAGCTGTGTCGCGGCCCCCGTCGCAAATGGGAACACCCAGCATTCTTTCATATACTCGATCGGCCGACCCCAGGTAAGCCTTCTTCCCCTTCTGCGCGCGGCACTCGGACGATTCAATTCAATTTTCCATCTTCTTGCATTCCTTAAATCAAAGCAAGGTAATTCGCAATCTCTTAATCCTCATTGCTACATGACTTGAAAAGTGAAGTATTATTCATTCGATGGTGAATATGTAGTCAGTGTTTTAAAGTTTTATCATGGTTGAGTTGGGATATGAAATTTTTGATTAGTTATCGATGGGAATTGTTGATTATGAACGAATTGGTGATGTTCTTTGTCGTTTGTCATGGCTATATATCTATGTTGTTATTTTTGGGGAGTTGGATTTAGCCATTAAAATTCTTGTTCTTCATTTAAATTTATGCATACCAAGTGTTTGATGAATTGCATCAATGAAAAATTTAGCCAGAAAGCATTTTCAAACTATATGCAACGAATTATTTTATCGGACTACATTGTCTCCCAACCCTTACATCATGTTTAAACTTGAGAGCTCATCCTTAATTTCCTCTTTGATGATGCAAGCTCATTCATTCACATTCTGCATGGTGTAGTCGATGAGCGAGCAGGCTCGCTGGATGAGGCCGGCACCAGTTCATGAGCGGACACTAGGGGAGTACTTGACCTTGTCTCTTATTTCATTTTACTATTTTTGTCCATTGAGGTCAATGTACGTCCTAAGTTTGGGGGGGGGGGGGTTTACTTTCTGTTGCTTTTTACTTATTCGTTTGCACTTTTCATTATTTTTCGTTATTTTTGACGCTGGCCTTGCTTGCCGTGATACTAATTGCATTCGTGAGTTTTTTGTGCTTCTTTTTGTGTAAAACTGATGTTACGATACTGATTTATCGGGGAAGAAACGGTTGAGTTTTAGTTGAGTTGTAGTCAGCGATATCTGTTTCTGTTGAGTATTCATTTAGGTCCGAAATTTTTTCGTTTTTTGTAGAAATCTTAGCAGATAAGAGAGGAGACATACGTGTTTTCAAATCTCCGTCTATACGTTTGGTTACACTTTTCGCGTAGCTAGTCGTCCAGTCACATAAGTCTTGTGGGCACTTAAATTCAGTTTAGAGTCGGACAGTTTTTCCCAAAAAGTTGAGATATTATTTGTTCTATGATGGGAATTCTAGTAACCGGGGGTATTCACGTGACCCGTTGTTTACTCTCGCGTAAAACGACAACCCTGATTAGACTAGTGGTTTAGAGATTTTGCATGTGCCGATGATGGGGAGCCTAGTAACTGGGGGTATTCGCGTGACCCATTGTTTACTCTCGCGTGAAACAGCGACCTTGAATCAGACATGCGGGAATAGCTATTCGAGTTGTTTCTCCGCTGTGGAGGGGAACTTAGTAACTAGAAGCATCCATGTGCCCCATGAGTGTCTTTTACGTCAAACAGTGCCCCAATACATGAGAATGGAATTCCACCCTAGGATTATCCCGATGAAACATCCCGAGATCCGAACCTAGTGGTTAACTCGAATCATTTTATTGATCATATATAAGGGAATGCTGTCCGAGGGTTATTTTTAACGATGAAACTCTAAAATGTTTGCCATTAGACTGTGGGACTGGGCGAGTTAGCTTGTTTATTTTAACCCTTCATATTGGCGGTCGGTTAAATTCACGCTTGTTAATCTTTGAGCTTGATTTTCTTCTTGAACCATTGATTAACACTGAAATTGGTTATTTTGTGGAATCAGTGTCCTGGATGTAACTCACTATTACGATACTTGTGTTATTCTTTGAGAATTTCAGGGTAGTATTGATTAAGTTGAGCACTATGGAGTTGAACGATCATTCACGATATTCTTTTATTTGAAATCGATAATTTTTGCTTGAGGACAAGCAAAGGCTCAAGTTTGGGGGTATTTGTTAGGCGTATTTTTATACGCTTATTTATCATTATTCTTTATCCATTTTATGTCTAAACCTGCATAAATGAGCCTTTAAAGCACTATTCTTTTATGTTTGGCAGGAAATTGGAGTCCGGAAGCTCGAACAATGAAAAACGGGTGAAAACGGCAAATTTTGGCCTGGGGCCGCGGCACGAACCAAGTGAGCCGCGGCACACGCAGGTGACCAGCAAGCCCCGAGTGGACTGTACCGGGGGCCACGGCATAAGGATGCTGAGCCGCGGCCCAGGAAGAAAAACACGCACCCAGGCATAGGCGCTGAGCACCGTGAGCCGCGGCACAGATTAAGTGAGCCGCGGCCCACAGGGCGGTTTTGATAGAAATTGCCACGTTTCTGGGCCGTTTTGGAGCCTGTTCTCGACCTAATCACACGGATGCGTTTTGGAGACTGATAATAGTTATAAATAAGGGTTTAAGGTCTAAAAAGAGGAGATTATCATCGGAGGATCGATCATCATCAAGGAAGAGAAGCAGAAACCACCAAGGAGCAGAGACCGGAAGCTAGAGAACGGAGGAATCCGAGCTCTTCAACTGCGTTTGATCTTTATGCTTTCTTTATTTATTTTTGTATTTTTATTCTTTAGCATGTCAGGCTAAAACCCTGTTCTAGGATTTTGATGAAACCAAAGTTTTGACGAATTTACTTTTGATTATTAATATAATTCCCTTTTCTGTTGAGTTCTCCCAATTGTTTTTAATGCTTTCAATTGTGTGGCCTATAATTGAATTGTTTTAATTACGCAACTCGAATCGGGAGAGGAGAGTTGGTGAGGATATATTGGTGAGAACTGTTTTATCTTGTGAGATAGGAATATACTCATAGGAATTACGTGGCCTTTTTGGAGATTTCGTACTTTTTGCCTATTGTCGAATTAATTCACCTAGGAATAGAGTGGGTTATTCGCTTTAGAAAAATCTATTGACCTCGAGAGAGGCGGTAGAGTATTTTAGCAATCTTCGCCTTAAATAAATTGGGAAATCATTAAATTCATATAATCAAGAGTAATTCGGATAAACCGAGGTGGATTCAAAATCCTAGATTGATTCCATATTTGATCTTATTCCCTTGCATAATCGATTTTTCTATTCTTTGCTTTTATTAATTTTCCTTAATTATTTCTTGCACCTAAAATTTCGACAGTTCAGATAAAATTAGAATACTCATAAATCAGTATTTAGTAATTCAGTCCTCGTGGGAACGATATCTGACTTATCACTTTATTACTTGTCTACGATAACGTGCACTTGCGTTCAACGAAATTCGCAACACTTTCATAGCGCTGATCAGAAATATCTGACTACTCCGCTTACGTCCCACAAAAGAATGTTCGGTACCGTTAGAGGCTAACATCGAAATGGTTCTCGCTCTATAATTCATGATCGCCCCATGACGGTCCAACCAATCCTCACCAAGAATCAGATCCTCATCCTTAATGTCTACCACAATCAAATTAGAAGACCAATCCCTCCCCGCGGTACTCACTGGAGAATCTCGAATCTTTCGATCCCCCACGATACTATCTCCACTAGGCAGTTTAACAATAAATGGTTCACATGCAACTAGACAATCAACATGCAGACGACACACACAATCCAGAGATATGAAAGAATGCATAGCACTAGAATTGAATAACACGGAAATAGGATGGTCAAGGATATGAATGGTACCTATAGCCACCGTCGCGTCAGGATCTCCTGCTCATCTCATCTCATATACACGGGGCGGAATAGACCCCGCACTAGAATCTCCCCTCTAGAAGGCTGCCCACGTCCTTGACCTATGCCAAAACTCTACTGAGGTTGATTAACGGTCGGCATCTGATTCACACTCGGTTCTCTCATAGCCGGGGCTGACACTTGAGTAACAGGTGCCCGACTCGCATATCCATAAAACTTAGCACGATGCCCCATCTGACCGTAAGTAGGACACTGAATCGAAGGCCTTTCACACTCACTCATCATGTGTCCAGTACGACCATAGTTAAAGCAGGTAGGACCACGAACGGAAACAATCGGAGCAGACTTAGAACCATTTCCTCGCCCAAATGACGGGGACTCCCGAAGACTCGCGAACCAGACTGAGCCTTCTGATACCCTCCATACTTACCTCCCGAAAATTGACTGGAGGTCTTCTGTTTCTTACCCTCGCTTGCCGTCTCTATCGCAGAAAACGACATCTCATAAGCCATCACTTTGTTATGATAATCCTTCAACGTTGTGCACCCGAGACCGGACATGTAGTGATGAACCCCCGACTTCATCCACATATCAAAGTGGCGGATCTTATCTAACTCATCCCGGACTGATTTCTCACATAATGAAGTTGCTGATTGTAGTCCTTGATCGCTTGTGAAATAGGAACATCCTAGGGTTTTGCCTCAAATAAGGCTCGAATCCTCCCCTCTATTACCGGCCACGGACAATATTCGTCCTCCATCAACTCTCAGAACTCTTCCCACGTGGCTGCCCGGTCACGTGGTTTCACTGCTTGCCACCATGTTGCCGCCTCCTTGGCGAGGAAGTATTGAGCGATGGGTACCTTCCTCTCCTCGGAGCAGTTAGCCGCCTCTAGTACCTTCTCCATCTCGAATAACCAACTCTCCCAACCAGACGGGTCGGAAGTACCATCGAACTGCGGGGGATGCATACAGATCACGTCCTGAAGTAGCTTATCAGTGCCGGAACCAGTAAGTGGAACTGGGTTAGCATTAGCTTGGTTGACCAAAACGGCCTGAGTCAGTAGCATCATCTTGTTCGCTACTTGCTGGAGAATGTTCGCTACTCCAACATTAGCATGGGCATTGCCGAAACTAGCAGACTGATCCTGCTGGCCCTCAGCGTTAAGCGGGACACTGTTTGAAAAAGAAGGTGTTGCCGAACCAGCCCCTGAGATTTCGGACATGGCTGCCCCACCGGCTGCGCCACGTCCCCTACCGCGTCCGCGTCCTCGTCCTCTACCGGCAGACATTCTGAAGAAGTAACGGGTAAGTACAATTCAAACGCAAAACACAACATGACACTAAGAAAGGAACATAACATGATAACGTAACGAGTCGAGTTAGGAAAACCTTACGAGCACCGGCGTACTGAGATGATGGCATAGTAGTGATACTGTTCAAAAAGGATACTCAACTAGACCCAAATAACCGACACCCTAGGTATCCATAAACCTAAGCTATGATACCATATTCTGTAACATCCCCAAGACGTCAGGGCATATTACAGCGCCGTGGACCCCACACTTTGGAATCCACCAGGCTAACGTACCAATCCGACATTACGACAAAAGACAAACATCATCAATATACACACGATTCCATAATTCAAGACATTCAAAACAAAAGACTGAACTCAACAATACCATCCAATATCAAATCTTCCCCAAAACGGGTACACGGCGATAATAAATCTAAAAAGAAGTACTCGAGTACTTAAGCAATTGACATAATAAATAAATTTAAAAAGACATGACACCAAATGGACGATTACTGAACATAATCACTCTTGTCCATCATCCTCGTATGGCCCGCATGCTCGTTCGCCTCCATAGCCTGTAGTTGAAATACAAAAGTATTTCCCCCATTTAAGGGGTTAGCGACAACTGCTAGTGCAAGTACAATCCATTTGAACTACCATTCTAATAAAATGAAATATGTGCAAAAATGATTTTAGAAAATATTTATATTCCAGAATATTACGGTGAACAACCACAAAATACATTTCTCCAACAAAACATTTCAAAGGTTAACCGTTGGTACGAGACTCACGGCCACCGTACCCCGCAGAGGCCTCGTCGGACCATCCCTGGGTGATTAACCCCAGTTCGTGATACGCACACGCACGACAATATGTATCCTCAGAGGGCCCGTCAGACCATCCCTGGGTGAACATACACATAACATCCACAACATACACGGAAAGCCATAATCCAGATACTAGAATATGCAAATAAATGTAAAGTACTTGCCTTTGAGACATCTTCAATGAAACGGGAACAAACAACGACTAGGAATGACCCGGAGGGAACACGATCATTCCTAAACAAAGGATTAACATAACTCAGTCCTAACGATAACAATAATCAAAAGGAATATGCCCACAACCTCGACTAATAATCATAAACATACACGGACGACGAATACGGGCGAGGGTTTTCACAAAACCTTCCCAAATCAACAATCCATGGATTAAACACAACGGAAATGGATTGGGAATCACCCAACAACAAGAACCGATAAGAAATATCACAGTATAAATGAATGATTCGAGTTAATCTAGACAAATCCCGAAACCCCCCCCAAATGGGTAAAAGTAGGGTTCTAAGGCAAATACCTTGGATTAAAGTGGAGAAGATGGATTAAGATGATGATGTGCTAATATTGGAACACAATAATCGATCTATAACTGAACTCCACAGATCACTCTTCACAAATTGCCCCAAAATCACCGGAATCGCCCGGCGGATGAGAAGAGGAGGAAAAATGACGAAAAATGGGGGCTGCTATCCCATTTATACCAGGCATAATTAGAGCACGCTAATCTTCAAAGATAGCGCGCGATAACGGGGGTCGCCAGTAGTCCAAAAGCTACTGCCCGGAGTCGTTAGCGTGCGCCATACAAATTTAGCGTGCGCTAACTGCGACTCGATAGCGTGCACTACGAAAGCTTAGCGCGCGCTACCTGATAGCCAGGACTCAGAATTCTTAGTCCATAATCCTACTGCCCAGAACGCTGAAGACGTTAACGCACACTACAACTACGAGTTAGCGTGCGTTAACTACATACCGATAACGCACACAAGAAATCACGAGTAGTGTGCGCTACTCACGCAGCAGTTCAGTACTGCTCAGCGCAGTTCACTGCTGAAGAAGGTAGAAATTCGAAACGCAACGCAAGGACAGAATCCAGAAACGTAAACATGAAATATTCATGTTGACGAAGCTAAGTGCTGAAATAAAATACAATTCTGACTACCGGGGAATCCGAAATACGATAAAGAAGATAAAATTCACTAAACTTATAGGAAATTACAAAACGGCTTCCGAAAATCACGATACAACGTCGGATTAACAATTTGAAACTCACAACACAAACAACTCAACCATACGAACTCATGTGAACAAAGAAACAACGAAAACGAACGAGGTTTACGAAAATCGAACGTACATATGACGAGATCATAACACAAAAGCAAAATCACGTAAAAACACATCCGAAACTCCACTGAATGGAAAAACACCAAGAACAAAATAGTTTCAAAACGTCGAAATGGTTATAAAAGAGTCGATAGAAATAGACATACACCAAAAATGGAAACTGCTAAAAATAGAAAAGGACGGATATTACATGCAGGATTGTTGAGTTTTTCTTAGCTACGCGCAAGAATGTGTCGATATCCCAGGCTATAGTCAATTATAATCAGTAGTTGTGTTATGTTCGTGAGCAAGTGAGAAGTGAAGCGGACAAGATTCGTTACTTTGACATGCAACTGAAACCCCATATACGACAGAGCATGGCTCCTCTCATGTGTACTACTTTAAGAAAGTATCAGGATCGAGCTTTAGCTATTGAGATGGCCATTTTTGTAATAGAGGTGGGTCCAAAAAGTAAGAAACAGAAGATTATGGTAGTTTCTCAATAGGTCAGAGAAGTGAGTTCCATGAGCCTGTTGTTTCGTATCGTTCTTCTAGGAGGACTCCCCATTCGTTTGATTAGTCCAACAATCTTATTCCTGTAGTGAGTAAGGTGAGCGGTGTGAAAACGTATTTCAACTGCAGTCATGTGGGCCATGTACGATAGAATTGTCGCTCACCTTAGGTGAACTGTTTCAAGTGTGGTCAAGCGGGACACCAAGCGGTGCAATGCCGAGACCGCCGCTAAGATGTTTGGGAACCAGAGTTCCGATCCTACTCCTGGAGGGCCCAATGGTGTCCAGTAATGGTAGTTGTGTGTTACATTATGGATTGTATCTCATGTGGAGATTTGATATTTGTTGCTTGAATGCATGTTTCATTGTGTAGCGCCTTGATGTTTCTTGTTTTAAGTTTCGGGACGAAACTTATTTTTAATGGGTAGAATGTAATACCCGATACTTTTATATTCGATTATCGTAAATTCATTGCCATTTTATGCCGATTATTTTTCTATTGTCGAGTAGTTAGAATTATTTTCTCGTCAACTGACATGTGTTTATATCATGCTACGTGTTTGTAAAGCGATAGTATGATGGAAATGCCAAGAGTATTGCGGATAGACATTATTGAGAAAACATTGTGTATTTGGGTTGACTTTGTAAGATCACCACTCACACTTATAAAGTCTAAAAATTCTGATAATGTACATTGTCATTAAGAGTTGAGTTAGTTTACTAATGGTTTAAATGGTGAGTCAATCAGAGTCCGGAGAAAGGAGTTATGGTCAAAATAGCAAAGACTACACTGTCAGCATATATTGTATGATTAGCGCATCTATCTCAGCTGTTAGCGCGTGCTAACTAATAGGGACAGAGTATTCTGTCCTTAACTGGACTGCCTCATTTGAGCATGCTGATGTGCTGAATAGCGCGTGCTAACATGTTGAGGCATAATGTCGAGTTCTTTTTCAGGCTCGTTAGTGCACGCTAAGTAAAGGGCTAGCGGGCGCAAAGCTGTCCAGTATATATACTGGGCAGTAGTTCTTTTTCCATATTTTATTTCATTTCTCTCCTCCTTTTCGCGGTGGACGGATGGGTGAGACTAGGGTTCGCATTCTTGGCTGATTTTGCTCCATCCAAAGGTGTTTAGAGGGTCTTAGGTGATTATAACGTCATCTAATACATTGTTCTTCGTCGAATCGAGGTATTTTTCTTGATTTCCCTATGTTGTGTCGAGAATTATACGTCTCGACAGGCGATCGCCTCAGAGACCGGGCGACCTAGCCAGAGCCCAGTAGCCAAGGCAAAACTGCCGACCGAAGGTCCCAGGACAAGTCTCGGTCCCGAGCGATCGACATCTAAGACGATCGTCTCTCGGTACTTGGCGATCGACTCCTGGTGGCCGACTAGCAGACAACTGAAGGTCCCAGGACAAGTCCCGTGCCGAGCGATCGACATCTAAAGGCGATCGTCTCTCGGTACTTGCCGATCGACCCTTGGTGACCGATCGATGTCGACCTCTAGTGACCAACCGAATGGCGACCACCTCATGCCACGCGAAGCCATCGATCGTCCAGTCAGCAAGGGCCGAACCTCAAAACAGCACCCACGTGCAGTTCCGAGACAAGATCCGCATTTCATGGATCATTGACCACAACCTGTCAGCATCTTTCCACCAGCCGACAGACCCGCCGAAAGGTGTCAGTGGGACCGCCCGTGACAGCAACTCAGGATGCGTGCCAGCTCCTCATTGGACCGCACAGCTGGCTGCCAGCAGCAGCCGCAAGCTTTATGCAGACAGCCCATGTGACATAAAGACGATCGCCCCATTATTATATTGCACGAAAGGCGATCGCCCGCCAGCAAGCAGGGCATCTCAGCCCCTATAAATAGAAGACTGCCTGCACTTGGACAGTCTCAGATTTTTTCCTCTCTAAACTCAGATTCTCAACTTCTGAACAAGTTCAACTCACAACTTGGCTTTCTCACTCTTGGCAACAGCTATCTCTCGGTTCTTTCTTCTCTCTCAGCCTCTCTCACACAGAAGACGATCGGCAGAGAGCAAGAACACCAAAGCTTCGCTCAAGAGCTAGATAAATAGGATCTTTTACACTCATTGTATTTAGATTCTTAAATTAATACTTGTATCCATGAATATTCATATTAATAACATCTCGCGAGAGCATTCAAGCCTGGGCCTAACAAACCCGGCAAATCTTGTGTTATTCACACCCCTTCGGAAGTGCTCCCGCAACCTTGTTTGTTGTCCGTCCATTCCAGCAATATCTATCTTCGGATAATATTTCGGGCAACAACAATTGGCGCTAGAAGGAGGGCATCTAACCCTCAATTTTTTACTCCTACCGTCTCGAAGAACACTCACTGTTCTCCAGGGCATATACCTGAAGAAACACTCACTGTTCTTCAGAGAAAGCTTTCAGAATCATGACTTCTGCCTCCTCGTCGAAGAAAGCCGCTGGCCGATATGCTAGACGCCTCGTTCCGTCTTGGAGACCGGGGCAGCGACCCATCTTGGCGACCGGGGCAGTCCAGCCCCAGCCATGAGGCGACGGAGCTCGAGTCCGTCACCAGGAGTTCGGCGTATCCGACTCCCAGAAGACCGACCAGCCATCTGGATCCTCCTCAACAGAGAGCCGAGGTCGGCAGCAGCGGAGTCAGGAGATCGGTACACGATCGCCTTGGCTCCCGCTCCAAAAGCCGATCCACGAGCGACCAAGCTACAGCGATGGCCGCGATGCAATGCCAGCTCGACGACATGAAGGCGCTCCTGGAATCTGGGGCAGGCGCCAAGAACAAGATCGCCGGGCCGAGCGAGCCGCTCGCGGTCAACATCGTGCTCGCCCTCGTGCATCATAAGATCGTTCCTCCGCAAACACCTCTGTACGAGGGGAGATCAGACCCCGAAACTCACCTGAGCAAGTTCCACATCTACATGACTGGGTGTGGGGCATCAGACGCGACCATGTGCCGAATGTTCCCTCTGACGCTGGACGACCTTGCCCACAGGTGGTACACCTCATTGCCGCCTCGATCCATCGGTTTCTTTAATCAACTGGCGAACGATTTCACAGCATACTTCGCCACCAGGGTCGCTCGGCCAGAAGGTTCCCATCGCATGATGCAGATCAGGCAAGCGGAAGAAGAGTCCGACTCGGACTACATCGACCGGGTAGACGAGATCATCCTCAACGGCAAGCCCGTAAGCGATGAGATCGCCCGACACTCGGTCCTAGGAGGATTCCATGGTCTTTCGCCTATATTCAGGCATCTTACGAAGGACCAACCCTCGACCTACGCGATCTTCCGCGCTAAAGCCGTAGACTTTCTGGCCAGGCAAAGGTTTCTTCTTAGCCTATGAGCAGCGCGGTCGACAGCCGAACGACGATCATCAGTTTTCCAGCCCGATCGCCATTATCAAGCAACATCACCAAAACCGGAGGACTCACTCACCATATACAGTTCATCATCCAACATGGTGGACTACGGCACGAGATCGCCTCCACCGCACAACGTACACCATCAAAGGTCGGCATTTGACATGACGATTTGAGGTGGAAGAGTGCAGCCATGGTCCTGGTGGTCGATGGAACCGACTGCTTAGGCCATGAAAGGTTCTTTTGGGCCGAGATCGCTCACCCTTCGTTTAAATACGAGGCGGGCATAGTCGAAGGACCCTCCAAGTCAATCAGTGGACACGATCGCCCCCCTCAAAGGTTCATCATTTAACATGGTGAACCCGGACAAGGCGACGCATCACTACCCCCATCTCAACGTACACCGTCGAGGTTCGCCATCTTCATGGCGGGCCGAGGTGGAAGCATAGCTAACAAGCCGCGGAAGTGGAGTTGATTAATCCGACGGCGCCCCGCGCACGGACTCCTCTAGACCAAGACCGCACGCCCTTCGTTTAAATACGAGGCGAGGCGCAGCCTAATGGAGGACCCTCACAATAAAATGAGTCACGAGACAGACAATGTCGTTCGCGCACAAGACACGGTCATGGAGCCGGTCCATCGAACTCCGCGACTGTGCACGATTCCTCAGTGACGAAATAATCAGCTTTCTACGAGGGATCGGCCAACATTGTTTTTTGCAGGTACAAGACTGAAGATAGCTAGCCAATTGACGAGATCGCCCAAAGTCCGAAATCAAAGTCCGCTCAAACGGGTCGCCCGTCTTCATCCTACACGATCGCCAGCAAGAACCACCTCGCCCCATGTCTTCAACATCGGAGCAAGCTGGGGGGCAATTGTTGTGGCGAGAATTATACGTCTCGACAGGCGATCGCCTCAGAGACCGGGCGACCTAGCCAGAGCCCAGCAGCTAAGGCAAAACTGCCGACCGAAGGTTCCAGGACAAATCCCGGTGCCGAGCGATCGACATCTAAGACGATCGTCTCTCGGTACTTGGTGATCGACTCCTGGTGGCCGACTAACGGACGACCGAAGGTCCCAGGACAAGTCCCGTGTCGAGCAATCGACATCTAAAGGCGATTGTCTCTCGGTACTTGCCAATCGACCCCTAGTGACCGATCGATGCCGATCTCTGGTAACCAACCGAATGGCGACCACCTCATGCCACGCAAAGCCATCGATCGTCCAGTCGGCAAGGGCCGAACCTCAAAACAGCACCCACGTGCAGTTCCGAGACAAGATCCGCATTTCATGGATCATTGACCACAGCCTGTCAGCATCTTTCCACCAGCCGATAGACCCGCCGAAAGGTGTCAGTGGGACCGCCCATGACAGCAACTGAGGACGCGTGCCGGCTCCTCATTGGACCGCACAGCTGGCTGCCAGCAGCAGCCGCAAGCTTTATGCAGACAACCCATGTGACATAAAGACGATCGCCCCATTATTATATTGCACGAAAGGCGATCGCCCGCCAGCAAGCAGGGCATCTCAGCCCCTATAAATGGAAGGCTGCCTGCACTTGGACAATCTCGGATTTTTTTCTCTCTGAACTCATATTCTCAGCTTCTGAACAAGTTCAACTCACAAATTGGCTTTCTCACTCTTGGCAACAGCTATCTCTCGGTTCTTTCTTCTCTCTCATCCTCTCTCACACAGAAAACGATCGGCAGAGAGCAAGAACACCAAAGCTTCACTCAAGAGCTAGATAAATAGGATCTTTTACACTCATTGTATTTAGATTCTTACATTAATACTTGTATGCACGAATATTCGTATTAATAACATCTCGTGAGAGCATTCAAGCCCGGGCCTAACAAACCCGACAAATCTTGTGTTATTCACACCCCATCGGAAGTGCTCCCGCAACCTTGTTTGTTGTCCGTCCATTCCAGCAATATCTATCTTCGGATAATATTTCGGGCAACAACACCCTAGAGTTAACTTTTTGGGGCTTTGTTCTTAATTTCGTTTTCAGTTCTGTTTTGATGCGTTGATTAGTGTTAAACGATGTTGTTGCTCATGTTCTATGGAGTGCATATCCATATCTTCGATTCGTTTAATGATTTTACTGTTCTTAAGGAACCGTGATCATCTAATGTTCGATTAAATATTCCAATGAGTTTCCCTTTGGGTGTTGGACGTGTTTTCTGTCATTATTGGACCTTATTCTTGTAGTAATTATGTTGTCGTTGTTTTCTCATGAAGGTTGTAGGTTTTCGAGACCTTTCAGTTGAGATGTGTTCTCCGTAGGATTCGTGTGACGATTATTGAGGCAAGTATCTTGGTTATACGATTTGTACCTTGTGATTGACAATTATGTGTTGGGTTTGTGATGATTGGTTTACCTTCGTAAACATGGTTTGTATGAATTAGTTAGGAATTACTTGCTATGAATGTCTGATGGTGTTTGTGTTATTCTTGAATATTCAATGTTGTGTAATTGTGTTGTATTATGATAATCGTATTGGTTTGATTGTAGACATGTATGTATTGGGATTCGGTGCCTAAAACGAAGGCCCAGTGGAAGCGGTAAAATAAAAATTAATTCGATCTGAATCCCTATGAGGATCGATCGAGCTTTGTATATACGAATAGTAAAACGAAGCACAAGGAGATACAAGAAAACATACCCTTGTAGTCCATTGATTAAATGGTATCCTTCTCTTGAGCTGTTCCCCAAGCTTTAGTTGATTTCCCTACGATCCAATCTGCTCCAAGCTCTTGGACGATCCAATGCCAAAAACACCGCGTCTCTACTTGCCATGCGCCAGAGAAATGAACGGAACGACAATCACCCGATTAACCTCTATGGTTACGGCTAGAATCAAATGATGGAAGCTCTTTTTTTGATGAATATACTCCAAGTATGTTTATCAAAATATCTCTCTTAGAAATCAAGAGAATGAAATGAAAATGAAGAACACAAGGAAAACCTTTTTCCTCTCTCTCTCTTTTGTGAACCGTGAGATTCCAAGTAGTAAGAAAATGAGTATGTGAGACTTCACATTATTCTTCATTATATCATTTTCAATTCAAGACTTTCACCCACAAAATAATATATAAAAGGATATTGTCCCCTCCCTTGTCTTAAGTCTTCCTCCCATCATGGTCAAGACCAAGACCAAGGGAGGTGGTAGGTGAGGGGCGGCCATCTAGAAGGAATCGAACAACTTCGGTTCGTTTCAGACTCCCGTGAGTCCAAACAGATAAACTCCAATTCCATTCCGATGTATTTATAGCAATTAATTAATCAAATTAATTAATCATATCAAATACATAATAACATAATTAATTTCTCCAAGAAATAATTATATTTATGAATTAAATTAATCACCCAGTAATTTATAAATCAATTTATCCAATAAATCAATTTAGACATCCAATGTCCTAAATTAGATATCCAATATTTAATATTCATAATGAGAGAATTAAGCTCGATTCATTCCGTCGTCAATCCTATTGCGCGACTTGGTAGATCTGTCTCAGTCAGTAATGGGAGGAACCAAAGAGTTGTAGCACCACCTAGCCAGCCTGGAGGCCTACACTGTACCCCAACTGAGAACGAATGATTGGGATCATTCAAGAACCATTCTGTCGTGAATACTAGTATACGTATAAACCCTTCTTTCAAATGTCCCGATCAAGTTATAGGGTCACGGTCAGTCAAACCCTATATGTACTTGACGCTATGCATGCGTTAATGCAAATCGAGATCATCGAGCTCTCATGTATCCAATACAACTAGCTCCAATGCTTTGGCCAAAGACTTATGATCTCATCTGCCAATAACCGCATAGGACATATAACCTGTTCATTAACAGGAGAAAGAATTCTATCTTGGTATTCAGTAGGACCTGCTACTTGCCCATCAAGATGCACGTCGAGGTTGAACCACACTTTCCGATTTTCTGGGTCGAGCTACTCTAATGAAAATCTTAACGTCACAAGCACATTCTTACTAAATCCTCAAGTCGACGGTTCACGAATACCTATCACAACCTTTCAATTCCGTCATTGACTGTCTCGGAGTTAAATCCGTGTGACGAATTGAGAGTGAGTCGGTTCGAGTATACTAATCCAATTAGCATACCTATAAAGTGCTCCCACTAACCATTAGTGTTCGACAGGCACTCTCCATGTCAAAGAACACGTCATACAAGTCTTCACATTAACTTAACGCCCAGTCAAGTTTCATCGACTTGCGAACGATTAAGTATTTGAGCTATAAACCTTTCCAGTGCCGTTCTCCTTATCCAATAAGGAGTGGAATGTTTTGCTCTCAAATACATAGCCTAGTTTCTGTATATATATTTATGAGTCAGGAACGCCAGTAACTACAGTAAATAAAGAAACATCCATTGCCTTATATTAATGATTTACATAATAACAAGTACAATGCCCCCACTCAACATTCTCTGAGTGGCATTCGAGGGCATAATCCTAACAGTATGTATCAAGTTATGTGTTGATCGTGAGATATGTTTATTGTGTATTGTTGATGATGATGGTTGAAATGTTGATACTGCGTCATGTGTGTTGGATATGTAAAGTTCGTGATGATCAAAGTAATTGATTGGCCGTGAACAAGATTGATGAAGTGTGAATGTGAAGATTATGTGTTGTGTTGCTAAATTCACTCGTATGGATTCGACGGGACCTACGAGGATTCATGGCATTAGACCATGGGATCGGAACTTAGTATGTGGTGCTGAGGTCCAATCGTGCGTGTATGACGAGGCCTACGATAACACCTGACCGAAAATCATGGGGTCAGGACACAATACGTCCAACCGTGTTGGTTCGATGGGGCCTACAATGACTCGTGACAGTAGATCACGTAGCCAGGACTGATGATTGATGTCTTGGCTTGGATAAGTTCGTGTGGGTTATTGAACCTACGGAGACACGTGACAGTAGATCACGGGGTCACAAGTATACTTGATAATTGATGTTTAATGTTTGTTGATTGATGATTGATGTTTGGTTTGGATAAATACGTATGGGTTGTTGAACCCACGAAGACATGTGACAGTGGATCACTAGGTCATGGACTATGAAATTTAATGAGTGTGCCGAGACCCAAGCGATTTATGAAAGTGTTTTCGTATTGTAAAACTATTGAGACTTGAAATGAGATTTGGGTTGAGACCCTAACGTTTTGAAAAAGGCCGTATGTTTCTAAACCTCCCGAGATAGTAGTTATTTTTTAAAGGCTTCAGTTATATTGTTTTCTAAATCACTAAAACCTCTCAGGAATATATGTTAGTCGCTTGTGATTGTCTGATTCGTGATTGATGTTTGCTTGTTACATTTTGTATGGTTATGATACTTGTACTAGCAAATTCAATTTGCTAACCCCTTAAATGGGGGAAATGCGTTTCATGCATTTCAGGTATGTTTGGTTCGAGGGAGCAGTCACATGATCAGCATGGAAGATGATGGGTTGCGATAGTAATCAAGAATTTAAGAGTTCAGTCTCATGTCGTTATACTGTTGAGTTATATTTAGTCTTCCGATGTATTGTATTTTGACCCCTGCGTGGGTATGTGTTGTTGTAACACCCCCAAGATATTCGGGGCATGTCACAACGCCGCGAATCCTATCCGGAACTCACAAGTCTAAATTTGTACTACATCCATAACAGAACACATCAAAACCATCCATCATTTAACGGTTCAACCGATGGAATTCTCACGACAACATTTGGACCATAATAAGATAAAAATTTAATGTAATTGACAATAGGAAAAAAAACAACTCTCCTATAGTACTCGAGTGCCATCTAACAATTTATGACAATTAGGAAATAGAATCCCAATAACCAATCTCAAAACAAACAAACACGACGACCACATCATAGTATCACGCATGTCTTTCATCTTTGTACTCCCCTGGCACTCTTCCGATCGCATTCTTCGCAGCTGAAATACATGAAACGTATTTCCCCCAAATGGGGTTAGCCGTGGAATAGCTAGTACAAGTAACACAAATGAATTCTTACATCTTACAATATCAAAGCACATGCATCAATAGTTTTTGAAACAAGCCAAATAATGATTTCTGGAAATGCAAAATATACAAAACATCACAAAATACAATTCCTCCCGATTAACCGTGGACCCGACCATGCGCGAATCCCTCCGAGGCCCTGATAGACCCTCCTGGAGTGGTTAACCAAAAAGTTCGTGAACCCAACCATGCGTGGATTCCCTCGAGGACCTGTCGGACCTTCCCGGGGTGAACATAAACGCTCCAACACTCAAGCACATCACTTTGCACATTTAATATAGTAAATTCGTAAGAGTTACTTGCCTTTGAGACATGACGGACTGAAAAGAGACACCGTTGGAAGAATTTGGAAATCTCGAACCTTGACGATTCGTAAAACGACTATCAACAATAGTACGATTGGAAATCAAATGGAAACACGCCCGAAACCCCACCTACGACACAAATAATCCAACATCATATTCAACGAGGGCGGATCGCCACCAAAACCCTCTCGATTCTCAACAATTTCAAGAATACAACAATAATCTCGTAGGAAAACATGAATAGGAAGTAGATAATCTATACTCAACACAATTCCATCATAACTACGATTAAATCAGAGAATTTACGAAGAACCCCCAAATTCCCAAAAGTAGGGTTCCAGTGATTTACCTCGAATCGAAGACAAAAAGGATTGATTTGTGTTGCTAATCTACTCCACAACTCCAAGGAAGATGATGGCTAGATAGTTGAAGGCTCGAAATCGCACGAGAGTCGCCCAAAAATCGCCCAAGTCACGCAGAAAGAGAAGAAAGAAAGAAATGGGCGAATTCTGTCTGTTCCTGGGTATTTAAACCCAGGCTAGCTTACGTACGTAATCCATAGGGGTTAACGTACGTAAGCTTCATAATGTATGTAAAGCCTCTAAGGCTTACGTACGTAATAAATTTGCAGAACTCACTGCTAAAAAACACGAAGGTTGTTACGTACGTTAGGAATAAGTCCTTAACGTAAGTAACAGTCTTAACGTACGTAAAAGCTTGGACTTAACGTACGTAAGACACTCAGCACAGCTGCTAAGAGCAGTTCGTCAAGAGAGAGTGCGATGGAATCATGAGATGATGAATATACGAAACTAACACAAGCTTGCGAAAGGTTCGAGACGAAAAATTTAAGTGCTAGAAGGAAAACATGATCTGACTACCCGATGGTTCGAAATACGACCATGAAAGTAAATTCCCTAAACTTTTAGGAAATTACAAAATGTCCCGAAATGACCAAAAACCACAATACAGAAACGAACAACCGTGTCGAAACTCACAACATGTCTAACAACATTAAACTAACTCACATAAACCCGAAACGAAAGTTTCGCAACCCAAACGCACAAAACGAGTCAACAAGCGAAAAATACCATGACTAAACACAAAATCAAGTACAATAACCTCGAAACATGCTCGAATGCCAAAATGTGGAGAATTAAATATTCGCAAAATATTGAAACGGTTACAAGCGAGTCGCTAACAACGGAAAATACACCAAAATGGAAACTACTAAAAATAGAAAAAGTTCGGATATTACATTCTCCCCCTCTAGAAATAAGTTTCGTCCCGAACTTAAGAAGTAAATAGTTCCGGATATTTAGCACGCATGCTATCTTCGGTTTCCCAATTCACCTCCTCAACTCTATGCCTCGACCACTGAACCTTAACCAACGGTATGGTTTTATTTCGGAGTTGTTTGTCACGATGCTCAAGGATCTTCACCGGCCTTTCTTCAAACGTGACATCTTCAGCTACTTTGATATCCCCATAATCAAAGATGTGACTCGATTCCGAAACATACATTCTCAACTGAGAAACGTGAAACATATTGTGAACGTGACTAAGGGCTGGAGGTAACGCCAACCGATAAGCCAGCTCACCGACTCTGTCCAGAATCTCAAACGGCCCAATATATCTCAGGCTGAGCCTCCCCTTCTTCCCAAAATGGTAAACCCCTCTCGTCGGCGATACTTTGAGTAAAACATGATCCCCAGCATAAGATTTTTGTCGACTATGAGCTGTCAACAGTCTGTCTCGAATGATAGAGATCTTTTCTCTAGTTTCTATCAACATGTTTGGCTCCGTTCCCACTTGCTCCGAGGCCTCATCCCAACAAAGTAGAGACCTACACCGTCTACCATATAATGCTTCATAAGGTGCCACTTTGATCGATGTGTGCTAACTATTATTGTAAGTAAACTCGATCAACGACAGATGCAACTCCCACTCACTACTCCAGTCTAAGGCACAAGCCCGCAACATATCCTCCAACGTCTGAATTGTCCGTTTTGTCTGACCGTCTGACTGCGGATGAAAAGATGTACTCAATCTCAATTCAGTACCCAAAGCCTAATGGCCTGACTGCCAAAAATACGAGACGAAACGACCATCCCGATCAGATACTATTGTCTTAGGCGTACCGTGTAGCCACATTATCTCCGCTATGAATACCCGAGCTAACCTCTCCGGTCCTCAAGTATCCTTAATATCAAGACAATGCACCGATTAGTCAATCAGTCGATAATCACCCAAATCGTATTCATTCCGGTCTTTGTCCTCGGCATCCCGGTGATAAAATCCATGGAAATGTCTTCCCATTTCCACTCGAGAATAGGAAGTGGCTTCAAAAGCTCGGCTGGCCTCTGATGCTCAATTTTGACTTGTTGGCACGTCAAACACCGTGCTACAAACTCCGTAACATCCTTTTTCATATTATTTCACCAGAAATTCTTTTTAAGGTCTTTATACATCTTATTCGTTCCAGTGTGGATAGAGTAAGGAGTAGCATGAGCTTCTCGAAGTATTTTTGTCTCAAGTCTAAATCATTGGAATGCAGAGCCTCCCTTGAAACCTCAAACTGCCATCCTCATGAACCATAAAGCCGGGCACTTTCCCTTTTTCGGCATCTGCCTTTAGCTGACGGATCATCGGGTCATTACTCTGCTCCCCTTTGATATCATCAACCAAAGACGAAGTAATCTCGAGGGCACATAACTGACCCTGCATCTGCTGAATCCATACTTTGATTCCCTATTCGATAAGCTCCTGTCGAATCTTTACTTGTGGTATGAGAACCTCAAGCATCTGGAGTGATACCGGTTTCCGACTCAACACGTCTGCCACAACATTGGCTTTTCCCGGATGATAAAGGATTTCCAAGTCGTAGTCCTTTATTAGTTCTAACCAACGACGTTGTCTCATGTTCAGTTCTTTCTGGCTGAAAATGTATTTCAAGCTCTTATGATCGGTATAAATCCGGCATGAAGAACCGTATAGATAGTGGCGCCAGATCTTCAGTGCAAACACCACTGCAGCCAACTCCAGGTCGTGAGTAGGGTAATTCATTTCGTACGGTTTCAACTGCCGCAACGCAAAAGCTATAGTCCTATCGTGCTGCATGAGAACACACCCGAGTCCCTGGCCTGAAGAATCACTATAAACCAAAAACCCACCGTTCCCTTGAGGCAAGGCTAATAACGGTGACGTAGTCAAACACCTTTTCTGTTCCTCGAAACTCTGTTGCCTCTCGTCAATCCATTCGAACTTTTTGGACTTCTGGAGTAACTGAGTAAGTGGTCGAGCAAGTTTGGAGAACCACTCGACAAGCCGTCTATAATACCCAGCAAGTCCCAAATAGCTTAGAACCTCTTTCACGTTCTTAGGCGGTGCCCAACCTAATACTGCCTCGATCTTTTGGGGATCTACACGGACCCCTTCAGCTGAAACCACATGCCCTAGAAACATAACCTCCTTCAGCCAAAACTCACACTTCGAGAACTTCGCATACAGACGCTGAGCTCTCAAAATCTCCAACACTAGTCGCAAATGCTGAGCATGTTCCTCGTCATCACGAGAATAGACTAGGATATCATCTATAAAAATGACTACACACTTATCGAGATGCTCGATAAATATCTTATTCATCAACTGCATAAATACTGTTGGCGCGTTGGTTAGCCCGAGCGGCATAACCACAAACTCGTAATGTCCGTACCTCGTACGAAAAGCGATCTTAGGGATATTAGACTCCCTCACTCGAAGCTGGTAATACCCAGATCTCAAATTGATCTTCGAAAACACCGGAGCTCCCTGTAACTGATCGAACAAATCATCGATACGAGGCAAAGGATATTTATTTTTAATGGTCACCTTGTTCAGTTCCCGATAATCGATACATAAACGCATTGAACCATCTTTCTTCCTCACAAACAAGACCAGCGCACCCCAAGACGAGTCGTTAGGTCTGATATATCCCTTCTCTAACAATTCTCCTAATTGACTCTTCAGTTCCTGCATTTCTGAAGGTGCCATACGGTACAGTGGCTTGGACATTGGGGCTGCACTCTGTTCTAAATCAATCGTGAACTAGATCTCCTGCACCGGTGGTAGTCCTGGAAAGTCATCTGGAATAACATCTGGAAACTCGTTTACCACTGGAATCGAAGAAAATTCAACCTTCTCGTTCTCTACTCTCGTAGCATAACACCAATATCCCATACAACCACCCCTAACGAGTTTTTCCGCCTTCATAACACCGATTAATAGTTTCTGACTCTTCCTCCGGCATCCCACAAATGAGTGCTCGGTACCATCCTCGGCCAACATCGATATACTCCTCGTGTGATAATTCATTACCGCGATATGTCTATCAATCCAGTCGTCCCCGAGGATCAAATCCTCATCGACAATATTAATAACTACTCCCTCCGTCCACCACCCATATGCACTCTTTTGACCGACACGGGTTTTAATATTTGAGTTGACTTAGTTGGTAGGATGTGTTGTGAGTGGAGTAAATGAACCCACTTGTGTTGTGAAAGGGTAAAAAATTGCCAAAAATAAACAATGCGCATAGGTTGCGGATGGATGGAAAAGGAAATTGTTGCACATGGGTGGCGGACGAAGGGAGTATTAAGTTTTAAAGCCACACTCTATCTACGATCATCACTGGACAATTTATAGCCTCTCTATCTCCCACAATTCTATCCCCACTAGGCAATTTAACCACAAATGGTTCACAAGCATACAGACATACAATATTCAATCGACGCACACAATCGAAAGAGATGAATGAATGAGAAGCACCAGAATCGAAAAGCACTCTAACTAGATGAGAGTGAACATGAATGGTACCTGTAGCCACAGTAGCCTCTGGATCGTCCGCTCTCCTCATCTCATAAACACGTGGCTGAACTGAACCAGCAATGGAGGCTCCCCCTCTAACGGGCTGACCTCGTCCTTGTCCCTAACCCAAACCCTAAGACGGCTGATCGGCTGACGACTTCTGATTAACATTTGGTTCTCCAGACGTAGGAACAGATGCCGGAATTCCAAGAGTCTTCTCTCGCTCGGTACAATACGCAGCTCTGTGGCCCGTCTGGCCACAACTATAGCACTTCAGGTGAGAAAGGTCACAATCACGACTGATATGGCCCTGCTGGCCACAGTTAAAACATGTCACACTCCGGCTGGATACACTAGGACCAGTTCTGTAATTTTGTTTGCCTCCAAATGCACGGTGAGACTTCCTGGATGGGTAGTTCGCCGAATGAGATTTCTGCTGGTTGTTGTTCTTAATACCCAAAAAATTTCCTGAGGTCTTCTGCTTCTTACCCTCACTAGACGTTTTCGTAACCGCGAAGGACATATCATAGGCCAAAGCTTTCCCCTGATACTCTTTCAGTGTAGTACAAGCGAACCCATCCATGTAATGTCGAATTCTGGGCTTCATCTGCATATCAAAATGCCAGATCTTATCTCTCTCTTCCCTCACTTGCCCCTTGACATGATTAAGTTGTTGGTTATATTCGATGATCGCCTGAGATAATGGGATGTCCTGGGGTTTAACCTCATAAAAAGCTCGGATTATGGCCTCCTGAATAGGCCACGGGCAATACTTGGCCTCCATTAGTTCTTTAAACTCGTGCCAAGAAACCTCACGGTCCTGAGGCGCAACCGCCTGCCACCAGCTAGCAGCATCCCTCGTCAGAAAGTACTGCGCAATCGCCACCTTCCGTGCCTCCGGGCAATTTACCGCCAGAAAAACTTTGTTCATCTCGTTGATCTAATGGTCCCAGCCTATCGGATCCGTAGCACCAATGAACTGGGGAGGGCGCATACGGATCACATCCTGTAGCCAAATCTCTACCCCAGCATTCTCCATAGGAGGTGGATTATTGAGCTGAACTGCTTGGGTCAGGAGTGCCATTTGGTTAGCCACTTGCTGTAGTACAGTGGCCACACCAACACACGCATTATTCCCTGCGAAATCTCCCAGACTGGCCGTCTGGTCCTGCTGACCATTGGTGATATGGTGAACTGAATTCGACAAAGTAGGAGTAGTCGATCCAGCATCCGAACCGAGAGACATGTCCGCCCCACCAGCTGCGCCACGTCCTCGACTGCGTCCGCGACCGCATCCATGTCCTCTACCGGCTGACATTCTAAGGAATAGAAAAAGAGGAAAACATAAGTACAATTCAGAAAGATAACCATCATGGTGACCGGTTCCTCATATTACGAAATTGGAAGACAAGACAGTAAAGACAATAAAAAGGTAAGAGATCTTACGAGTACCGGTCGTACTAAGATGATGGCAGCGCGATGATACTGTGTTTACAACAATGCGACCAGACCCAAAAGACCAACATCCTAGGTATCCATAAACTTAGGCTCCGATACCATATTCTGTAACACCCCCAAGATATTCGGGGCATGTCACAGTGCCGTGAATCCCGTCCGGAACTCGCAAGGCTAAATTTGTACTACATCCATAACAGAACACATCAAAACCATCCATCATTTAATGGTTCAACCGATTGAATTCTCACAACAACATTTAGACCATAATAAGACAACAATTTTAATGTAATTGACAAGAGGAAAAAAACAACTCTCCTATAATACTCGAGTACCATCTAACAGTTTGTGACAATTAGAAAATTGAATCCCAATAACCAATCTCAAAACAAAGAAACACGACGACCACATCCCAGTATCACGCCTGACCTTCATCCTCCTACTGCCCCGGCACTCTTCCGATTGCATTCTTCGCACCTGAAATACATGAAACGTATTTTCCCCAAATGGGGTTAGCCATGGAATAGCTAGTACAAGTAATGCAAATGAATTCTTACATCTTACAATATCAAAGCACATGCATCAATGGTTTTTTAAACAAGCCAGATAATGATTTCTGGAAATGCAAAATATACAAAACATCACAAAATACAATTCCTCCCGATTAACCGTGGACCCGACCATGCGCGAATCCCCCCGAGGCCCTGATAGACCCTCCTGGAGTGGTTAACCCAAAAGTTCGTGAACCCAACCATGCGTGGATTCCCTCGAGGACCTGTCGGACCTTCCCGGGGTGAACACAAACGCTCCAACACTCAAGTACATCACTTTGCACATTTAATATAGTAAATTCGTAAGAGTTACTTGCCTTTGAGACATGACGGACTGAAAAGAGACACCGTTAGAAGAATTTGGAAATCTCGAACCTTGACGATTCGTAAAACGACTATCAAAAATAGTATGATTGGAAATCAAATGGAAACACGCCCGAAACCCCACCTACGACACAAATAATTCAACATCATATTCAACGAGGGCGGATCGCCACCAAAACCCTCTCGATTCTCAACAATTTCAAGAATACAATGATAATATCGTAGGAAAACATGAATCGGAAGTAGATAATCTATACTCAACATAATTCCATCATAACTACGATTAAATCAGAGAATTTACGAAGAACCCCCAAATTCCCAAAAGTAGGGTTCCAGTGATTTACCTCGAATCGAAGACAAAAAGGATTGATTTGTGTTGCTAATCTATTCCACAACTCCAAGGAAGATGATGGCTAGATATTTGAAGGCTCAAAATCGCACGAGAGTCGCCCAAAAATCACCCAAGTCACGCAGAAGGAGAAGAAAGGAAGAAATGGGCGAATTCGGTCCGTTCCTGGGTATTTAAACCCAGGCTAGCTTACGTACGTAATCCATAGGGGTTAATGTACGTAAGCTTCATAATGTACGTAAAGCCTCTAAGGCGTACGTACGTAATGAATTTGCAGAACTCACTGCTCAAAAACATGAAAGTTGTTACGTATGTTAGGAATAAGTCCTTAACATAAGTAACAGTCTTAACGTACGTAAAGCACATGCATCAATGGTTTTCTAAACAAGCCAGATAATGATTTCTGGAAATGCAAAATCTACAAAACATCACAAAATACAATTCCTCCCGATTAACTGTGGACCCGACCATGCGTGAATCCCTACGAAGCCCTGATAGACCCTCCCGGAGTAACTCAAAAGTTCATGAACCCAACCATGTGTGGATTCCCCCGAGGCCCCGTCGGACCCTCCCGGGGTGAACATAAACACTCTAACTCTCAAGTACATCACTTTGCACATTTAAGATAGTAAATTCGTAAGAGTTACATGCCTTTGAGACATGACTTACTGAAAAGAGATGGTAAACGACCACTGTTGGAAGAATTTGGAAATCTCAAACCTATACGATTTGTAAAACGACTATCAACTATAGTACGATTGGAAATCAAATGGAAATACGCCCGAAAACCCCGCCTACGACACAAATAATCCAACATCATATTCAAAGAGGGCGGATCACAACCAAAACCCTCTCGATTCTTAACAATTTCAAGAATACAACAATAATCTCGTAGGAAAATATGAATCGGAAGTAGATAATATATACTCAACACAATTCCATCATAACTACGATTAAATCGGAGAATTTACGAAGAACACCCAAATTCCCAAAAGTAGGGTTCTAGTGATTTACCTCGAATCGAAGACAAAAAGGATTGATTTGTGTTGTTAATCTACTCCACAACTCCAAGGAAGATGATGGCTAGATGGTTGAAGGCTCGAAATCGCATGAGGGTCGCCCAAATATTGCCCAAGATGTGCAGGAGGAGAAGAAAGGAAGAAATGGGTGAATTCGGTCCATTCCTGGGTATTTAAACCCAGGCTGGCTTACGCACGTAATCCGTAGGGGTTAACGTACATAAGCTTCATAACGTACGTGTTGTGCGGCGATTAAAACACCTCGATGGCGATCGGCATAACGATCAGAGAGCCAACCATAGAAGACTTACTCTGGGCGAACGTCCAACGATCGACACATATTGCGATCGTCTTTTGGTACCCAGCGATCGTCTTTTGATATCTGGCGATCGTCTTTGAGGTGCGAACTAGAGACGATCGTCTCGTGCCACGTATGGATCCAACATCCGTCAAAGTCGTCGAAGACCGAATCTTGGACGGTGGCCCACGTGCGGATCTTCAAAGGGCGCCGACAGATAGGACCTTTGACCCCAGCCTGTCACCTACCTCACCTACCGACAGGGCCGCCGAAAGGTACAAAGTGGGTCCTCCCCGAACAGCGACCCATGACGCGTTCTGGCTTCCCATTGGCTCGCACAGCTGGCCACCAGCAGTAGCCCCAGACTTTAAGGGAACAGCCCCACGTGACGGGACGATCGGCCATCTTTTTATAATATAGAAAATGGCGGTCGCCCGCGATCGCCGGAGAGGTCCCAGCAACCTTGTCTCCTATAAATAAGGGACAAACAACAGTGGCCAAAACGACACGATTTTACCGTGAATACAGTGCAAAATACACACATAGAGAGAATCAAAGACTCATCTGGAAATCACTTACACATTCATAGTAATATTCATATACATTTATCATACATCCCAAGCAAGAACACACAGATCTACACATCTGGTTCTTCCGGCAATCTACACGCTCTACAGCTTAGTTAACTAGAAGTCTTTACACTCATTGTAATAGATTCTAACATTAATATTTGTACTCAACAGTATATTTATTAATAACATCTCGCGAGAGCATTCAAGCCCGGGATTAACAACCCCGGCAAATCTTGTGTTATCTATTTTCTCCTGGAAGTGTTCTCGCCTTTGTTTGTTACTCGATCATTCCAGCAATACTATCTTCGGATAATATTTTGGGTAACAACAATTGGCGCTAGAAGGAGGGCATCTAAATCTTCATTTTTATTCCTACCGTCTCGAAGAACACTCACTGTTCTCCGGACATATACTTGAAGAAACACTCACTGTTCTTCAATAGAAAAGCTTTCAGAAAAATGACATCCGCAACGACCTCCAAGAGAGCCGCCCTACGATCTGCCGGAAATCTCATTCCGGCCCGGACCGAATCCCAGCCCACGGCGGAAGGCGACCGTGGCGACGCTAGGCTCTCACTCCCGCCCCCGAGGTACGGTTCTAGCCTCTCACTCGATCAGTTCCAGACCGCGGAATAGATTGAGGAGGCTATAGCCATCCTCAGGGAGCGACAGAGGGCCTGCGACTCGCCCACCATCACTCCGTCGGCCATCCGCCGGGCAGGCAAACGGAAGCTTAAGGGAATCTATGTTGAGAAATCAACAAAAAGCCCCGAGCCACAGGAGAAGGCTCTCGTGAGGCGAGACGATTCCGTCTTCAGCCGGCTAGGGAGCGACCCCTCATGGCGACCCGGGCACTCAGGCCCCAGCCGGGAGACGTCGGAATCCGAATCCTTTACCAGGAGCTCGGCATATCCAACTCCCAGGAGACAAGCCGGTCAGCGGGCCCCTGCTCGCCCGAGAAATGAACCCACTGGCAGGGAGCTCGCCATTCACCGCGGGGCCAGGGGATCAGTACACGATCGCCTTGGCTCGCGCTCTAGGAGACAATCGGCGAGCAGTCAGGCGACGGCGATGGCCGCCATGCAGTGCCAGCTCGACGAGATGAAGGCGCTCCTGGAAAACGAGGCAGGTGCCAGGAGATCGATCATTGGGCCAAGTGAACCACTCGTGGTTCAGATCGAGCTCGCCCTAGTCCAACCAAAGATCGCTCCCCCACAAACACCTCTATATGAGGGGAGATCAGATCCAGAAACCCACTTGAGCAAATTCCGGATCTATATGACCGGGTGCGGAGCATCAGATGCGACCAAGTGTCGAATGTTCCCATTAACTCTGGGCGACCTTGCCCACAGGTGGTACATCTCACTACCACCTCGCTCAGTCAACTGCTTCGAGAAGCTGGCAAACGACTTCACGTCGTACTTCGCCGCCAAAGTCGCTCGCCCTGAAGGCCCCCACCGCATGATGAAAATCAGGCAGGGGAAGGACGAATCAGATGAGGATTACATCGACCAGGTAGACGAGATAGTCCTCACCGGTGAGCCCATCAGCGATGAGCTCGCCCTCTACTCAGTCCTGGGTGGATTCTACGGGCACTCACCCATGTTCAGGCACCTCACCAAAGACATCCCTCCGACATACTCGGTCTTCCGCATCAGAGCCGCCGACTTCTTGGCCAGGCAGAGGATGCTCTTCCTCCGCTTGGGCGAGGGACCGTCCGGAGAAGGAAAGACGCCATCCCATGTCCAGAAGAAGGCGGTCGCCAAGCCCAGAAAGGCGGTCGCCAAGCCGCCTGGCGAGTTCAAAGCCTTCGAGGATGTGGAGGTCCACCTTCTCCACTACCTCAACTTATCTCCGACCCACATCTTCAATGCAATCAAGGGTCGCGAGTGGCTCTCCAAACCAAAGCCGATAAGGGACCACGGTCATCTAGACCGCAGCAAATTCTGTGCATACCACAAGAGTCCCGGCCACAACACCAGCCAATGCCGCGACCTCCTCAGACAGCTCTGGCGACTATTTGAGGAAGGCAAACTGGACAACTTGGTCACCAAGCCATAACCTAGGACGGAAAGGACCGGAGGGCGCGATCGCCGACAAAACGAAAGAACTCCTCCCAATCCGATCGCCAGAATCGAACATGAGCCAGAGTACTCTGATGAGTTGATCCCTCCGATCAACCCTGGCGGTCGGATCAACATGCTTCAAGCAGGAGGTGGAAACCTCGAGGGCCTTTCCCCGGTTTCCACCATGTCAAACAGGAAGCGAAAGGCCGAGCTGAGAACGTTCGCCGGGGTCCATGCCATGGTACCTCCAGAGCCGACCATCTCTAAAGACGCGCTCATCACCTTCTCCAACAAGGACAGGGAGGGAGTACAATGCCCCAAAGAGGATGCATTGGTGATCTCCGCTTGTATCATTGGAAAGATGGTCGATCGCGTGCTGGTCGACAACGGGAGCTTCTGCAACATCATATTCAAATCCGCCCTGGACCAACTCGGCAACTTGACCAAATTCATCAAGCCGTTCGACACCGTGTTTCAAGGGTTCGGCGACAACACGGTCCAAGCCTACGGAAGGATCAAGCTCTCTGTCGAGCTTATATGCTTTTACGATCCCAAGGTTAGGATTACTAGGAACCTAAATTTTATAATCATAGATAGGCCCAGTATCTATAATGGGTTCCTACGTCGCCCCTTTCTGGAAACCTTTGAGGCGGTCACCTCGTCTTTCTTTTACTGTATCAAATTCCCCACTGCCGATGGGAGGATCGGTACTGTAAAAGGAGATCAGCTAATGGCAAAAAGATGTTTGAATTACTCCTATGTCGTTACTGCTTTCAATACTTCCCATGATATGTGTAACATTAAAACGATCGACGATCAACCCATGGAAATCGACGAGCCAAGCACATCGTACCAACCCGACTCAAGGGACGCCATCTCGGTTCGGTTAACGGACGACATCGAGCCAAGAATTGGTTTCGAGCCAAGTCTCGATATCGATCCAAGGATCGAGTCCGGAAGTCATTCCAAACAAGAGGCGACCGTCCCCTTCGAAGAGTTGGAGAGTATAACGATAGATCCGGCTCATCCAGAACGGGAAGTACAGATCGGCGCAAGCATCGACCGCGAATTAAAAGGGGATCTGATCAATTTGCTACGTAAGAACATCGGAGTCTTTGCCTGGTCGCATCAAGATATGGTCGTCATAAGTCCAGAACACGCTTGCCACTATCTGAAGATCGACCCGGCAATGAAGCCTGTTCACCAAAAATGTAGGAAATTCGGCCCCGAGAAATACGCGGCGCTCGACATAGAAGTCCAAAAGTTACTCAACAAATTAATCGGGGTAGCTACAGACGAACCACAATGGGTCGCCAATGCGGTGCTCGTCAAGAAGCCAACTGGTTCGTGGAGGTTGTCATCGACTTCACCGACCTCAACGTGGCATGTCCAAAAGATCACTTTCCGATGCCTCATATTGATCACTTGGTCGATAGTACAGCAGGTTGCGAAATGATGTCGTTTATGGATGCCTTCGCCGGATATCATCAAATCCCAATAGCGGAGAAAGACATAAAACACACATCTTTCCACACGGAAAAGGACATATACTTTTGGGTCTGAATTCCGTTCGGATTGGAGAACGCAGGGGCAACCTACCAGCGACTAGTCAACAGAATGTTCGCCAATCAGATCGGCAAGACCATGGAGGTCTATATTGACGACATCGTGGTCAAAAGCATCAAGAAAGAAGATCAGCTCAATGATCTCGCCGAGACGTTCGCCATCCTCGAAAAATTCAACATGAAGTTGAACCCCAAGAAATGCAACTTCGGGGTGGGCTCTGGAAAATTCCTGGGGCACATCGTGAGCCAAAGGGGGATCGAGGCGAACCCCACCAAGATTCAGGCAATCCTTGACATGCAGGAGCCGCGGAACGTCAAGCAGGTGCAACGCCTCACAGGTTGTCTATCCGCCCTCAACCGTTTCATATCTCGGCTCGGCGATAAAAGTAAGCCATTCTTCGCGACCATAAAGAACAAGAAGTTCTCATGGACGAAGGAGAGTCAGGTGGCGTTAATAAAGGAATATCTATCTAACCCCCAGATCCTGGCAAAGCCGATCCCCAGTGAGAAACTATTCCTTTACCTAGAAGCCTCGGAGGTCGCACTGAGTGCCGTTTTGGTACGAGCGGAAGGACAAGTCCACATGCCGATCTACTATGTTATTAAGGTGCTACATGACGCTGAAACACGTTATACACCATTGGAGAAGATCGCCTACGCCCTTGTCATGAGTGTTCGTAAGCTAAGGGCTTATTTCTTCGAACATCAAGTGGAAGTCCTGACAACTCTACCTCTAAGGCAAGTTCTACACCGACCAGACACCAACGGGCGGCTCCTCAAGTGGTCACTGGAGATTGCCCAATACGGTATCACATACGCTCCTTGCATGGCGATCAAAGGCCAAGCTCTGGCGGACTTCGTGGTGGAACTAACGTTCCCTCACTGTCCAACCCAGAACGGCCGACCTGCCTGGAAGTTATATGTGGACGGCTCGGCGACCAATTCGAGAGCAGGGGCAGGAATCGTCCTCATCAGCCCGGACGGACAAAGTTTCACAAATGCTGTGCGTTTTGGATTTCGCGCGACCAACAATGAAGTAGAATACGAAGCCTTGGTAGGCGGGCTCGATCTAGCCCTCGCCCTGGATGTTTGTCGCCTCCATATATTCATGGACTCCCTCTTGGTCATGAACCAAGTCAGGGGAAAATATGAGGCGCGCGGAGAACAGATGGTCAAATACCAAGAGCTGGTCGCCGAAATGTGCACAAAATTTGAAGAAGTGCTAATTGAACAAGTCTCGAGAGAGCACAACTCCCAGGACGATGCCCTTTCCAAACTAGCATCATCAGAGGGGGCAGCCGACTTCTCTAATATCCAAATCACAAAGTCAGCAAGGCCGGCGATCGATAGAAGTCTGGTTGCCACGATTGCTGCTGCCGAGGAGAACTAGATGACTCCGTTCATCAATTACTTAAAGGACGGAACGGTCCCTGACGACCGTGTTAAAGCTCGCCAACTCCAGCTCCGTGCGACCAGATATACCCTATTGGACAACCGGATTTACAATCGAGCTTTCAGCCTTCCCCTCCTCAAGTGTATTACACCGGAGGAAGGTCGGCTTGTTTTAGCCGAGATCCATGATGGTATTTGCGGAAACCATGCGGGCGGGCGAGCTCTCATCCATAAGACAACCAGGCAAGGTTTTTTCTGGCCATCACTTCAGAAAGACGCGATCGCCTATGCCAGATCGTGTCACAGGTGTCAAGTAATGGGCCCAAACATTAAACTCTCCCCCGAACAGCTCACCTCCATGTACAGCCCTTGGCCATTCGCGCAATGGGGCATCGACCTTATAGGTCCCTTGCCGAAGGCTCCAGGGGGATGTAAGTTCGCCATTGTAGGGGTCGATTATTTCACCAAATGGGCTGAGGCTGAACCGCTCAAGAAGATCGGCCAAGAGCAAGTGATCAAGTTTATCTGGAGAAACATCATATGCCGATTCGGTCTGCCCCAGGACATCATCTCCGACAACGGAAAGCAGTTCGACGACTTAGAAGTTATGCAATTCTATGAGAAGTGGGGAATCAAAAGGTTGTTCTCGGCCCCCTATCACCCTCAGACGAACGGGCAGGTAGAGGCTGTGAACAAGATCCTCAAACACACAATTAAAGCGCGACTCGAATCCAGGCTAGGACGATGGGCAAGCAAGCTCCCAGACGTTTTGTGGTCTTATCGAACGACGACCCGTAATTCAACCGGCGAAACCCCATTCGCCCTCGCCTTCGGGACAGAAGCGGTGATTCCCTTGGAGATCGCCGTCCTCAGCCATCGAACCGAACAAGAAATGACGACCGATAATGATGTAGCCCGGTGGATCGACCTTGACATGCTCGAAGAACGACGACTGACCTCAGAAATGAAGAACGCAATCCATAAAAGGCGGTCCGAGAAGTTCTTCAATTCAAAGGTCAATGAAAGAAGGTTTCAGGTGGGCGATCTCGTCCTCAAAAAGATCCAGACCCACACAGGTGTTTTTGGTCCGAACTGGGAAGGCCCTTTCAGGATATCTAAATGGCTAACTAAGGGAGCCTACGAACTTGAACACCCTGATGGTACTCCAGATCAATATCCCTGGAACGCCGTGCATCTGAAGAAATACTACCAGTAAAGATTTTGTATTCAGTTTTTCAACTGCCCAATATACAAGGAATATAAATGAGATTTTTTCCTATCCCATCTATTCTGGCGATCGCCCCACCAGGCATATCGCATACCGTCGACGATCGTCATTCATAGCGATCCGAGGTAGAATCAATGCAGCCATGGTCCTAGAGGTCGATGGAACCGACAGCTTCACCCATGCGAGGTTCCTTTGGGCTGAGATCACCCGCCCTTCGTTTAAATACGAGGCCGGCGTAGCCAAAGTACCCTCCAAAACTAATCAGTGGACACGATCGCCCGCCCTCAAAGGTTCATCATCTAACATGGTGAACCCGGACAATGCGACATGCCACTACCCCCGTCTCAACGTACACCGTCGAGGGTCGCCATCTTCATGGCGAGCCGAGGTGGAAGCAGAGCTAACAAGCCACGGACGTGGAGTCGAATAAACTGACGACGCCCAGTGCAAGGACTCCTCCAGACCAAGATCGCCCGCCTTTCGTTTAAATACAAGGCAGGCGCAGCTTAACGGAGGACCCTCACAATAAAGTGAGTCACGGGATAGACAATGTCCCTCGCACACGAAGACACGGTTGTGGAGGTCGGTCCATCGAACTCCGCGACCGTGCACGATTCCTCAACGTCGGCAAAACTGAGGATAGCTCACCAAACATACTATTTTTGCTCCCTTACTTACAATAAGTAAACAAAAACAAGGGGGCAGAGAAGGGGAGCTAATCCTAAATGCGATCGGAAGAAAGGAACCACACCCGATCGGCTTCGGTCAAACACACGGATGACGATCATAATTGTTCAACAAAATTTACAAGTAAGCATTTCGATTCAAAACATATCAATACATTCAACTTTTAAACAACCGGTCGGATGAACAAGACATCAGATGCAATCATACACATACTTGTGAAAATTCGCATACAAACATTCAAAGGCGATCGTGCATAAAAAGGCACAAGTGCGAAAAAGGAATATTCCATTCATTATCAAAAGGAGTTCGTACAATATGAAGCCCGAAGGCAATACAAAGAGAAAGCAAAAATTACAAGATACAAGGAAAATAAAGAGATCTCTCAGGGTCCCGCTGGCTGGTCTTCGCCCCGAGGTGGCGGATCGGCATGCGCCCCCCATCGGCCTCAGGACGAATGAGTTTATCCGGAAAAGGATACCAACTCAGGTCGATCCCCCAGTCGACGAGGTCGAGGATCGGCAAGGAGAACTCCGGGTGCAAAGGGTGCTCAAGCGCATAAACCTTGAAGCTCTCCATAAGAGGACCGACCTCGATCCCTACCTTCTTGGCGGCTCTGACAGCATCGGCGTAGGCCACATAATAGGCAAACTCGACGACGAGCGCCACATTGAGGTAGGGATCGGTCTCGATCGCCTTCAATTGCCCTTTCAACTCCACGGTCGTCTTCTCAGCCTCCGCCAGCTTGACCACCTTGGCGGCGTTCTCTCCTTTGGCCTTCTCCAGCTCTCTTTTTGCCGCCTCCAGCTCGCCGCTGAGCCGATCCACCGTCGCCTTCAGCCCGGCCGCCTCCTCCTGCGAAGCCGCATGCTTCTGGCGAGCTTCTTTCTCCTGATCACAGAATCGATCGGCAGCCTCCTTGGAGCGGCTCAGCTCTTGCTTCAGTCGGTCGACGTCCTGTTTAGCCCGTTTGGCCGTCTCTACGTACTCCTTCTCCATAGACTGGATCCGGTTGGCGTATTCTATGTTTGTGTTCCGGGCGGCCTCGAGGTCGCTATGGAGGCGAGCAGTAGAGGGTCGCCCCTCAAAATCCTTGGTAGCTTGGACGGCCATCGTCGCCGTCTGGAGAGCCAGGGCAATGGTCGCCTGCATGGTATCTCCAGATCACCGACGAGCGATCGCATCGAGGTCGGTCGTCCAAGCCTTGGGCAGTGAGGTGATGGCCGTCTGGACGTAAGTAGGGACATCGAGGAGCCTTACTCGACAAGAAATCCAGCACCATAGGAGTGACGTTCGGGTCAGCAAGATAGACCCTGCAGCACAAATAAAAGATACCAAGGAGTTAGCCTATACCTTACTCATAAAACTCGGAAAGTTCAAACCGATCTCACCTGTTGACCAACTCAGGATCGCGGCCAAAATAGGGCTTTCCCCGAGAAGTCTAGGCTTTAGCGATCGCCGCTCTTTTCAAGTAGCCGGCAGGTGACCTGGAGCCGGATGCCGAGGGCCTGGAACCAGACCCCTCCGCCATCGGAACGGAAGAAACGGGGGGAGCGGCGATCGGCAGCTCCAAAATAGCTAAGTCCGCCTCAGCCGTCGGAAGGGACCCCTCCGGCCTCCGCCTCTTGCGGTTGCGCTGAAGTTGTTCCTCATCTTGAATTTTCAGCTCGGCGACCGGCACCGCAGCGGGCCTCACCACAGGAGCAGGGCGAGACGACATCGCAGAAACGCGACCCGTCTTCTTTCCCAGGTGGAGGCGAGCGATAAGACCAGGATTAGACATGGCGATCTCCTGCGGTGGCTCGACGAAACGGGGAAAATGAATCTCTGCCAAAGAAGAAACTCAAACAAGTTAGACAACTACTTAGACGTTGCGACCTCCTGGAGACGATCGTCAAGCAAGGAAGAAGAAATAAAATTTATACCTGGAACTCTCAGTTGTCGAGGGAAGCGAAATAATCGAGCCCCCAACCGATGAAGTTCGCCACCGAGCAAGCGAACATCTATGAAGGAATCCGGCAAGGCACGAATCTGCTCCCAAACGATCAGGAAATCGAAAGGAAGATCGCCGATTGCTGGAACAAGAGGTCCTGCAAAAAGGATACGAAATTAGATCAGTTCAAGACAAGTCTGATCAAAGGGAGAATTAAAACCCTTACTCGGATTCCTCTCCCGAAAATTGGTGGGAATCTCCAACTCCTCCTTCGGTCTGTCACTCGATGCCGATCGCCACGCTCCGCCGACCCAGCACCATTTTGCCAAGTCGCCCTGGGTCTTGTTCGGCACATCGAGGACCACTCCTCCCATTCGGCCTTGGATATGATTACCGCCGATCGACCCTTTCTACGCGGCCAGTTTGAAAAGATAGTTCATATCCATCGCAGAAAGGAGGCGGAACAACCGGTGACCGCCAAAGAGTGTCAAAGTGCAGATGACCTGTAGTCAGGCGTTCGGCGTCAGCTGGAGCGGCACCAAATTCCAGGCGATCAATAAGTAGGATACGGCGAACGGCAGAGGGAATCGCAGACCGACCTCCATGATCATCTCACTAACGGCGACCAGACCCTCGGGCGGTTGATCGGCACGTTCATTTTCTGATGGCACGTGCAGGGAAATGTCAGAGGGAATATGATATTTTGCCCTCCAGCGGTTCAAGTCTTTCCTGGTCGCCGAACTCCGGATCTTACCAAGGGTCCACTGAGACGGGTCGGCGGCCCGAAACACCGTCCGGTTCGCATGTTCGTAAGGGTGAGCGGCGGAGTAAGCTTCAAAGTCAAATTCCCGACAGGGTCCGGCGATCCCCTCCATACTCTTGGCAAAAGCCACATAGGCGGAGCCAAATACACTCTCCCGTTCCCAAGTTATCCGCACCAGTTCGTCCTCATCCGCCGGCGAGCCCCCCTGCTCCGCCGTCGCCGCCGTTCTCGCCACTTCGGCCTCGTTGAAGAGCTCTTCGAGTTCTGCGGGTGCAATCCCCACCCGAATAGCCTCAACGGCCGTTTCCATATCAACTCCCACGGGAATCTCCTCCCGGTCAGGCGAAGACGCGGCGGCGGAAGTGCTTCCGGCCTCGAAGGTCTTAGATCCTCCCGACATATTCTTAAAAAGTAAAGGGAGAAAGAAGATGGGTTTTCTTACCTAAAGAAAGGATGACGATCGGCACAACAAAGCTTCGGAAGTTTCTGCAGAGTTTCACCAAGAAGGCAAGGACGCGTGAAGAGTAAAAATGGAGTAGCCCTAGCCCCTTTTATAGATGGAGGCGGGGGTCTCTATGCAAATAGGCGAAAGTCCGAGGGCTGGAGTACAACCGTCAGTGGGGGGACACAATAAATGCTGCCCTCGAATCCCGCGTACGCGTCTTTTCGAGGGAACACCAGGCGAAAAGTCTGACAAACCGTCGGACTCCCCCAACAGTAGCGCGACGCGTGTCCTTGCAACGTTTCGAGAGCCCGCCTTCATTTCCCGCTGCTCCCAGCGCAAAAAAAGATCGTCCAAATTTGAAATCAGATCGCCCGATCATCAAAACATTGGCGATCGCCAACAGTGCCACCTCACCCCGTGTTTTCAAACATATAAGCGAGCTGGGGGGCAATTGTTGTGCGGCGATTAAAACGCCTTGATGGCGATCGGCATAACGATCAGAGAGCCAACCATAGAAGACTTACTCTGGGCGAACGTCCATCGATCGACACATATGGCGATCGTCTTTTGGTACCCAACGATCGTCTTTTGAGGTGCGAACCAGAGACGATCATCTCGTGCCACGTATGGATCCAACATCCATCAAAGTCGTCGAAGAACGAATCTTGGATGGTGGCCCACGTGCGGATCTTCAAAGGGCGCCGACAGATAGGACCTTTGACCCCAGTCTGTCACCTACCTCACCTACCGACAGGGCCGCCGAAAGGAACAAAGTGGGTCCTCCCCGGACAGCGACCCAGGACGCGTGCTAGCTTCCCATTGGCTCGCACAGCTGGCCACCAGCAGCAGCCCCAGACTTTAAGGGAACAGCCCCACATGACGGGACGATCGGCCATCTTATTATAATATAGAAAACGGCAGTCGCCCGCGATCGCCGGAGAGGTCCCAGCAACCTTGTCTCCTATAAATAAGGGACAAACAACAGTGGCCAAAACGACGCGATTTTACCGTGAATACAGTGCAAAATACACACAGAGAGAGAATCAAAGACTCATCTGGAAATCACTTACACATTCATAGTAATATTCATATACATTTATCATACATCCCAAGCAAGAACACACAGATCTACACATCTGGTTCTTCCGGCAATCTACACGCTCTACAACTTAGTTAACTAGAAGTCTTTACACTCATTGTAATAGATTCTAACATTAATATTTGTACTCGACAGTATATTTATTAATAACATCTCGCGAGAGCATTCAAGCCCGGGATTAACAACCCCGACAAATCTTGTGTTATCTATTTTCTCACGGAAGTGTTCTCGCGTTTGTTTGTTACTCGATCATTCTAGCAATACTATCTTCGGATAATATTTTGGGTAACAACAGTACGTAAAGCCTCTAAGGCTTACGTACGTAATGAATCTGCAGAACTCACTGCCTAAAAACACGAAGGTTGTTACGTACGTTAGGAATAAGTCCTTAACGTACGTAACAGTCTTAACGTACGTAAAGGCCTGGACTTAACCTACGTAAGACACTCAGCACAGCTGCTAAGAGCAGTTCGTCAAGAAAGAGTGCGACAGAATCATGAAATGATGAATATACGAAACTAACACAAGCTTGCGAAAGGTTCGAGACAATGAATTTAAGTGCTAGAAGGAAAATACGATCCCGACTACCTGAAGGTTCGGAATACGACCACGAAAGTAAATTCCTCAAACTTTTAGGAAATTACAAAATGGCACGAAATGGCCAAAAACCACGATACAGAAACGAACAACCGTGCCGAAACTCACAACATGTCTAACAACATTAAACGAACTCATACAAAACCCAAAACGACAGTTTCGCACCCCAAACGCACAAAACGAGTCAACAAGCGGAAAATACCATGACTAAACACAAAATCAAGTACAACAACCTCGAAACATGCTCGGATGCCAAAATGCAGAGAATTAAATATTCTCATAATGTTGAAATGGTTACAAGCGAGTCGCTAACAATGGAAAATACACCAAAATAGAAACTGCCAAAAATAGAAAAAGTTTGGATATTACAGTTGTAAGAGATTTATTTCAGTTTGATTTAGTCGTGTGACAACGGCGGTCCATGTCATTATATTGTTTAACCCCGGACTGTCAAACATTTGATTATCTTGTGATTCTTACGAGAAGGGTCAACGGCATGTGATATTTTCGGATGATTTTTGGGGGTGTTATACATGAAACCCATCAGCGTGATGGAGGAACAAATAGAGCTTCGAGCCTTTCCATTTTCATTGAAGGACTCGACCAATGACTGGTTATTTTACCTACCATCCGAAACCATCAGCACATGGAATGATATGGTTGCAAAAATATTTTCAAGCCTCCCATACGACAAACCTATGAAAGGAATTATGTGGCACAAGGCAATGGGGAAAGCTTTCACAAGTATTAAGATCGATTCAATTAGTTAGGGGCAAGATGTCGGCAACATAAAATTTGCAAAGAAATCTTGATAAAAGTATTTCTACGAAGGGCCGACATATATAGATCGAAACATGGTAGATGCCACAAGTGGAGGAGACCTAGTGGATAAGAAACTGATGTTGGGACCCGGGGCCTAAAATCGAAGGTGTAATGGAATAATAATATTGATCCAATCAATAAACCGAACCCCTAAACAAGATCGATCAAGCATCATATATACGAATAGAATAATTCAAATATAAATGCAGAAATCATACCCTTGAAGAAATTTAATTAAATATTGATGCTGAACACGATCCAAATTGTCGAAACTTTCGCAAAATCCAGATCACAGAAAATATTGTGCCTCAATGAATCATGCATCGGAAAGATAATTGGAATTAACTTCTATCTTCTTGCTCTTTAAGAACACGGCTAGAAGATGATAGTAGAAACTTAAATCATATATTTAAACACTCTAAGTGTATATCTCAATTTTTCTCTCAAAAACACACTTGAACTCAAGTTCACAATTTGAAAAATAAAAATTATCTTTTCTCCTTCAAAGCTCACGGCCAAGATGGTTTTGTTGTTGGTGTATTGTAGCTGTGTAGTTTAGATGATATATAAACTAATCAACACACTACATGCCATCATGCACACCCCTTGATATATTCATCAAATGCATGATTAAAGCCTCACACTATTATCATATCAAAAACATGACAAACAGCAGGGGGGTGGAGGGTGGGGGGGGGGGGATGCGAGGAAAAATATGGTTGGTTCGTTTCGGTCCATACAACGGATCGTCGTGTGTCTACTCCGATAGATACACTTTATATGTTTAAATACCAATACATTTAATTAATCTTATTAATTGATTATATTAAATATAGTTTTTCTAAGAAATAATATAAATAAAATTAATTACCGAGTAATTTATTTGATTCACGAGATCGATTTAATTTATCCAATAAATTAAACGAGACATCCAATGTCCAATAGTAACCAAGAGAGAATAATCCCAATATAGTCCATCGTCTATCGTGTGTGTGCGACTCTGTATGTGTTGCAAATAAAACGCAGTGGAAGCGTCGGGTTTGGATTTACTAAAATCAGCCCTCAAGAATCGGATCTATTTAAGCTCGTCAAATAATTAATTAAACAGATTAATATGCAATTTAAACAAACAAAATCAATCTACATGTCTAACTATGATAGTTCGTAGGATTCTTATCTAGATCTAAGAGATCTAAGAATACATTACCTTTGAAGCAAAGTCTTCGAATTTCTCATTGATCTCCTTGTATTTCTACCTTTTGATCTTCTAGAGTATATCCCGCCTATTTCCGGATGTCGTGTGGGCCACAATATTCCGGACTTTCTTGAACAACAAACTTGGATCGGCTGAACCCTTGTGTCTTAATGTCACTCGATTTCTTTTTCTTTATTTTCTAGTATTATGTAAAGACTCTTAGAAAATTAGTGTGTTATCTAATTGTAGAATCAAAGACACAAGTCAAGATCTATAATTAAACACAAAAAATCGAACTCACAAGCTTATAAAAGTGATTTCGGCAGTCCCCTATATGTTGTATTTATAGGTGTTATGGCTACTATAGGGATCTTAAGGAGGATTAGGGAAAGACTCCTAATAGACATCAAATTTCCATATTAGGACTTTCCTAATATATTGAGTCTATTAAATATCAACTCTGTTCACTAGAGAGTTAATATTGCACTTCCTACCCAAATTCCAATTTACGAAATCAGGCTTCTTATTTAAATATTTTACTTCCCGTGTTTAAGATATCGAATGTCCATTAATTAATTTAAGCTACTAACAGCTTTAATTAATTAATATCTTATCCAAGAGTAGTACCACTCGAACCTTATTATTATATCAGAATTAAATCCACCTGCAGGGTTTAATATAATAATCATTATCGAGCTCTTCAAGGGGACATCATCAACCCGCACGAGACGGAACACGATTTCTAGTAATAATAATTGTCATATAAATAATATTATTACCCAAGATACGAAGCTTATTGAGTCAATCACTTTGACTATCACACATGGTAAATCAAAGTAATAAATATTATAAATATATAATTAAATATTATATACTTACAATTAATAAATAATAATTATCTGAAAATTACGTTCTTCTTACAGTCAGTACAGAAGATACTATCTCACTTCGATCTAGTTCAACGTATGCAAATACGCTAATGCATGCTAACATTCAAGACCAACTAATCTCAAGCATATACTACAACCTTTCATATAATTTGTCTAATAATTATATAGGTTGCGAACTATTGTATTATTTTATAAGACATCGATAATATGATCTTCCGTGTGACACCAACACACCACATTATCCACGATATAAAATAATTAGACATTTCATTTGCATAACCATAATGTGAATAAATATGCAAAATATGTGATTAAATGTAATTAGTATTCTCATAGGTAGTTACAGGGAAATAAGGTAATACAAGCATAAAGTATGCTTTTCAGTATACAACCCTAACAATTTCCTACTTATACTCAAAGCATGCTTTTAAGTATACTACTCTATTACATAATCTCTCATTCCTCCCATTTATACTCAAAGCAATGCCGCCATACCCGTAATCCCATTCCTTCCACATGCCTTTAAAAACTTCTGAGGGTAGGCCTTTTGTGAAAGGATCAGCAAGATTATCTTCCGATGCAACCCTGGATACATCTACGTCTCCTTCCTTTACGAAGTGTTGTATGATGTGGTACTTGCGGTTGATATGTTTACTTGTCTTGTGGTCTCGTGGTTCCCTTGAATTTGCGACTGCATCGGTATTATCACAATAAAGTCTAATACCCTTTGGCAAATCGGGAATCATATCTAAGTCCTGCAGGAAGTACTTGAGCCATACCACCTCCTTAGCTGCCTCAGAGGCTGCCACGTACTTGAATTCTATGGTAGAGTCCGAGACGCATTTCTGATTCACACTCCTCCAACTAATGGCTCCACCACCCAGGCTAAACACATAACCTTAAGTAGACTTAGACTTTTGTTTTGTCTGATGAAAAATCTAAGTTAGTACCCACTGGACACAGGTCATCTGATTGATATACTAACATATACTCCCTAGTCCTTCTCAGGTACTTGAGTGTGTGCTTGACATCAATCCAGTGTCCTGGTCCTGGGTTCAACTGATATCAATCAGCCATGCCTACGACATAACAGATATCTAGTCTAGTGCAAAGCATAGCAAACATGAGGCTTCCCACAGCAGACGCATAAGGGATCAGCTTCATGTCATCGATCTCCTTTCGTGTCTTGGGGCACATATCCTTAGATAGTTGAATTCCATGTCTGTAAGGTACAAAACCTTTCCTGGAATTCTCCATGCTAAACCGCTTTAGCACTGTATCGATATAAGATGCCTGAGATAAGCACAACATCCTTTTCTTCCGATCACGAAAGATCTCGATGCCAAGGATATGTCTTGCTTCTCCCAAATCCTTTATATCGAACTGCTCAAATAGCCATACCCGTACGTCCGACAACTCCTTCACGTTGTTTACAATCAGAAGGATATCATCTACATAGAGTACAAGAAACACCAACATGTTTCCATTAGATTTCTTATACACACAACTATCACTCGGACATTGGACGAATCCATATGACTGGACTACCTCGTCCAATCGAGTGTTCCAAGATCTAGATGCTTGCTTACGTCCATAAATAGATCTCTTAATCTTGCACACTAAGTGCTCTTCTCCTTCAGCAATGAATCCCTCTGGTTGGCGCATGTAGATTTCCTTGTCTAGACTTCCATTCAAGAATGCAATATTGACATCCATTTGCCAAATATCCAGATCCAAATGCGTATCTATAGCTAAAAGAATCTGAATTAACTTATGCATGGCTATTAAAAAAAAGGTTTCATCATAATCAGTACCCTCTTTCCGAGTGTAACCTTTCGCAACAAGCCCCGCTTTGAAGGTTTCAACCTTCTCGTCACCTCCTTTCTTTCGCTTGTAGACCCACTTACGCTCTATGGCTTGTACCCCATCAGGTAGTTTTACTAGCTCCCACACTTGATTGGAATCCATAGATACCATTTCTGATTTCATTTCTACTTGCCAGGAGTCAGCATCTTTATCTTAGATCGCCTCCTCGTAAGTCCAGGGATCTGATTCATCTTCGCCTGGGATTGAGTCTGAAGACTGTCACATGCCTATGAATCATTCTGGTTGATGAACAACCCTCCCACTGTGATGAGGCAAATCTTGCGTTGGTGTAAAAGTCTCAAAATCGATACGTGGTGCAGTATTAGTTGGCGCTTGTACGATTGGTATAGACGGAGTCTCGCCCCTCAACTCTTCCAGAATTATTTCGCTCATGGGCTTATGACTAATCATATAATCCTCTTCCAGGAACTAGGCATTGGTTCTAACAATGACCTTCTGATCTTATGGATTATAGAATAAGCCACCCTTCGTTCCCTTAGTATATCCTACAAACACTCGTACTTCTGTACGAGATGTCCAATTTATCAGCTTCCTTATTAAGCACATGTGCCGCAGTACCCCAAATCCGAATATGTCCTAGACTGGGCTTTCGCCCAGTCCACTGTTCTGTGGGTGTTTTTAGAACTGATTTCGAAGGCACCAGGTTTATAACGTATGCCGTTGTTTCGAAGGTATACCCCCAGAATGAAATAGGTAGATCCGAATAACTCATCATTGACCTAACTATTTCTGAAAGAGTTCTGTTCCTTCTCTCAGCAACATCATTTTGTTGTGGAGTTCCCAGCACAGTGAGTTGGGACGAAATCCCCTCATTTGTCAAGAAATCCAAAAACTCTCCACTAAGGTATTCGCCGCCACGATCAGATGATAATGACTTGATACTATTCCCATGACACTTCTCCGCTTTAGCCTTAAAGTCTCTAAACTTATCAAAGGCTTCAGACTTACGTCACATCAAATAGATGTATCTATATCTCGAATAATCATCTATAAATGTGATGAAGTATTCGAAACCACCCCTAGCCTGGACATTCATTGGACCACATACATCGGTACGAACCAATTCAAACACATTCTGAGCACGGTTTTCCTTGGTCTTAAAAACCCTTTTGGTCATATTACCTTCCAGACATGATTCACAAATTGGAAATGACTAAACTTGGAGGTCATCTAATGGGCTATCATCTAACAACCTTTGAAATCCTAAGGTTTACATAACCTAACTGTAAATGCCACAGATATGTTTCGTTTACGCTCGAAGATTCTTTTTCCTTTTTAGGTTTAGACAAAGAGTTAATCGATTTATGTTTATACATGGGAGTTTGTGCAGTATTAATGACATACAGTCCATCAGTAAAAATACATTTGCAAATATATTCACCGTTTCTTCTTCTAATAATAGCATCATCAAAAGAAACTGAATAACCATCTCAGTTTAATTTAGAAACCGAAATTAAATTCATTCTAAAATTTGGTACTAATAATACATTATTAAGGACTAATATTCATTAATCTTCAACTGCACGACTCCCACTGCAACAGCCATAAGCCTGGAATAATCTCCCCGGTTGATGGTTATCTCGCCTGCACTAAGATGCTTGATCACATGAAAACCATGAGAGTCAAAGCAAACATGATCAGTGGAGCCTGAATCAACTATCCACGAAGTGGAAGAACATGCTGCCAAACATGTTTTGACTACTAGTGCATGAGACATACCTTTCTTAGGAGCAGGGCAGTCCGATTTAAAATGTGCTTTATGACTGCACTTGTAGCACTTTCCCTTTAGATTTTTGTTCGCCACAGGCTGAGGAGCCTTGCTTTTTACCTTAGGAGTTGCCACTTGCTTCTGGCCCATTTGTTTCTTCTTCTTCCCCCACTTGGGTTTAGAAGTCGAAACACTAGTAGCCACAGGAACTTGATACCCTTGCCTAAAGAGACCTTCTGCAGCTTGAAGCTCTGTCAGCAATTCTGCCAAGGTATTCTCCCTAATATTCATATTGTAGTTTAGGAGGAACTGCTCAAACCTCCTAGGTAAGTTGCCTAGGATGATATCGACCTGCATTTCCGCATCGATAGTAGCCCCTAAGATATCAAGTTCGTATAGATGAGAAATCATCTTTAGAACAGGATCCCTTACTGGGGTTCCTTCAGGCATTTGGGTTTTCATCAAGACCCTAATAGCATTTTGTCTAGCCGCCTAGTTCTGATGACCAAACATCTCATCGAGATTTTTTATCATTTCCGCGACCGTGCCCATAGTCTGATGCTAATGCTGCAATACATTTTCTAAAGAAGTCAAGATGTAACAGCGAGCCATCTCATTAGATTTCTTCCATCTGCAGCATTCTTTCACCTCATCAGGTGTCGAATCCGCATCTGGTTCCAATGGTCATTCCTCAATTAGAACAAACTTTTGTTCTTCATTAGTCAAGACAATATCAAGATTATGTTTCCAATCAGCAAAGTTAGAGTCATCTAGTTTGTTTTCTTTGAGTATTACAGCAAGTGGATTGAAAGACATCTGAGATAAAAATTAAGAACATTCATCACATAATACATAGCAAAATATATTGAAAAACCTTAAAAACACAATATATGCTAGCAACCAACACATCAAAAAACCCGTATATGCAAGCCACGATCGTGTGGATGTTTACACACATATTTTTCAAGTAGAGTTTTACGTCTTTAATTTTACTATCTAGTCAACTTACGTCATGACAAGTAACGATAATAGTTGGTTCCTCTTGGCCAAGTATTAATTAACATAGATTCTGACGGGGAGCTTATTAATTAATACACATAAGTGAATAGCATAATTTAACAAACTTAAAATATTATCTTTAAATAATAGTCCTACATATGGAGAGGTCCTATTATAAAAAATAATATTTACCTTTTGTTATCTTTTGAAATTTAAAACTAGTGAACCTATAATTAGCATATCCGATATGGAGGAAGACCCTAATGTCAACGCGCATGCTAATTACTTCACAATTTAAATTAATTATGGAGGCCGATTTTATTTTATTTTTAAAAATAAATCAATTTAATCACTTAGTTATTTTAGACTTAAGGTTTTAAATTTTCTCGTCCAAACATGCAAGAAACATATCACGCATACATCCATACATGCCATACATCCAAAACAATAAAATCCAACAATAAAATAAATTGGATAATTAAATATAATTATCATGGCTTTTATTCCTCGTTTTGAATAACGAGAAAATCTTCGGCTCGAAATCTCCCACTACTTCAAGCATCTCGTCACCTCTTCCCGATTGGCCCACAAAATTTCCAAAATTGGAAACTTTCTTTTCCATGCATAATTAATTGCACAACAAAATTCCAAATTTAAATATTGTGCACCAACGGACGCAACGAACGGCGGAAAAACAAACAGGACCGTACACCGAACGACCCGACCCGGACAACCCGACCCGGACAGCCCGACCCGCTGCATAATCCGACCCGAACAGTGGCATGATCCCCGGCCTGGACCGCATGCCCTCGGCCGGACCCAATCGACAGCTTCTCGGTCCCGGTCGGTTCGTCCGATTTGGACTCCTTTCGCGCGGGACTTATTTTCCTTCATGCTTTGTGTACTCCAATTCAGTTACAATTTTATACGAAATAAAATACATCGAATTTACAACAAAATCACAAGAAAAAATAAAATCTTATTCCACCCGTAGATTTTCTCACGGGAAAAACTTATACATACCTAGAAAAACGGGCCAAATTACCAAAAACGCATAAAATTACAATAAAATCATATAGCCATGATAATCGGACCATATTCACCTGCAAGACAACTCTAGCAAAAATATTCCAAAGATCATAATATATGAAAATACTTTAAATTGCTAGCAATTAATCACAAAATTAACTAAATTGAACGGAACCTAAAAACCGGCTCTGGTACCAATTTTTGGAAATAAAACGCTACGGAAGTGTCGGGTTTGGATTTACTAAAATCATCCATCAAGAATCAGTTCTATTTAGGCTCGTTAAATAATTAATTAAACAGATTAATAAGCAATTTAAACGAACAAAATTAATCTACGCATCTAACCATAATAATTCGTAGTATTCTTATGTTGATCTAAGATATATAAGAATACATTACCTTTGAAGCAAAGTCTTCGAATTTCTCCTTGATCTCCTTTCTACCTTTAGACCTTCTAGAGTATATCCCGCCTATATCTGAATGTTGTGTGGGCAACAATCTACCAGACTTTCTTGAACAACAAGCTTGGATCAGCCGATCCCTTGTGGCTTAATGCCACTCGATTTCTTTTTCTTTATTTTCTAGTATTATGTAAACACTCTTAGAAAATTATTGTGTTATCCGAATTGCAGAATCATAAATACAAGTCAAGATCTACAATTAAACACAAGAAAAAAAAAATCGAACTCACAAGCTTGTAAAAGTGATTTCGGCCGTCCCCAATATGCTGTATTTATAGGTGTTATGGGCTACTCTAGGGATCTTAAGGAGGATTACGGAAAGACTCCTAATAGACCTCAAATCTCCATATTAGGACTTTCCTAATATACTGAGTCTATTAAATAATAACTCAGTCCACTAGAGAGTTAATATTGCACTTCCTACCCAAATCCCAATTTACGAAATCTGGCTCCTTATCTAAATATATTATTTCCCGTGTTTAAGATATCGAATGTCCATTAATTACTTTAAGCTATTGACAGTTTTAATTAATTAATATCTTATCCAAGAGTAGTACCACTCGAACCTTATTATTGTATCGGAATTAAATCCACCTGCAGGATTTAATATAATAATCATTATCGAGCTCTTCAAGGGGACATCATCAACCCGCATGAGATGGAACACCATTTCTAGTAATATTAATAATTGTCATATAAATAATATTATTGCCCAAGATACGAAGCTTTATAATTAAGAAATAATAATTATACGAGATTTACGTTCTTCTTACAGTCAGTACAGAAGACACTATCTCACTTCGATCTAGCTCAACGTATGCAAATATGCTAATGCATGCTAATAGTCAAAACCAACTAATCTCAAGCATACACTACAACCTTTCATATAACTTGTCTAATAATTATATAGGTTTTGAACTATTGTATTATTTTGTAAGGCACCGATAATGTGATCTTCCTTGTGACACCAACACACCACATTATCTATAATATAAAATAATTAGACATTTCATTTGCATAACCATCACGTGAATAAATATGCAAAATATGTGATTAAATGTAATTAATATTCTCATAGGTAGTTACAGGGAAATAAGGTAATACAAGCAAAACGTATGCTTTGCAATATATAGCCCTAACAATAGGTTCGTCTCAGTTAACAATTGGAGGAACCAAAGAGTGTTAGCACCACCTAGCTAGTCCTGTGGCCTACACTATGACCCAACTGAGAACGAATGATAACGATCATTCTAAAACCTTACGTTATGAATACCGTATACGTATAAACCCTTCAATCATATGTCCTGATCAAGTATTAGGGTCACGGTAACATCAAACCCTATTGTAAGTTGACTCTATGCACTTGTTAGTGCAAACTGAGATCACCGAGCTCTCGTGTATCAAATACAACTAGCTGTAAATTCATTGGCCAAATAATTATGATCTCATTTGCCACTAACCGCATAGGACATCTACCTATTCACTTACAGAAGGAAGAATCCTATCTTGCTATTTAGTAGAAACTATTACTTGTCCACGAAGTTGCACTTCGAGGTTGACCTCACAACTAGTTCTTGGATCGAACTACTCTAATGACTAACTTAATGTCACAAGCATATCTTCTACTGAGTCCTCAAGTCAAAGGTTCACGAATACTTATCATAACCTGTCGATTAAGTCATTGACTATCCAGAGAAAAATTCATGTGGCCAAATTGAAGTGAGTCGAGTCCAAGTATACTAATCATTAGCGTACCTACATGTCATCCCACTCACCTATAGTAAATTAATTCCGAGTTAAGTTTAATCGACATACAAACTAGTTAAGCATTCGAGTCCTAGGACATTTCCATTGCCTATATCCTTATCTCATAAGGAGTGGAATGTTTGCCCTCAAATGCAAGGACTTTATTCGATATATCAAATCATGATGCCAATGATATACAATTATATAGCAATAATAAATGCCTTATACGAATGATGTTCATAATTATAATATAATGCTCCCACTCCCTCATCCTCTGAGTGGCATTCGAGGGCATATTCCTAACAATCTCCCACTTACACTCAAGCCACAAACTATGGTATCTAATACACATACTCTCCAGATGACATTCTAAGATCATATGAGATATTGGCTTGGTCAGTGGATCAGCAACGCTATTTAATTTGTCTACTCTCTATAGTGTAGCATTTTCCTTCTAAACTATTTTTCTAACAAAATGATATTTCCTCTCAATATGTTTGTTGTGGTGACACCTAGGCTCCTTAGCCCATGCAACAGCTCCGTTATTGTCACAAAATAGCGCCACAGGCCACTCTGCATCATGAACCACTTGAAGTTCCTCAGTAAACCTCTTAATCCAAAATGCTTCCTTAGCAACCTCTGTGGCTACCTGCTATTCAGATTGACATTTTGAAATTGTAGTCGCGCTTTGCTTGGCATTTCTGCAAGATACTGCTCCACGGTAAATATATATCCTGAAGTATACATCTTCACATCCATGTCTCTCGAAGAATACGAGTCCGTCTATCCCTCCACTTTTTTAGTTCTCCAACCCGTATGTAAGAACCAAATATTTAGTCCTTTTAAGGTACTTAAGAATTTTTTACAACAGTCCAATGTTCATACGCTATATTTGATTGATACCGACTTACCATACTCACATCATAAGTAATGTTCGGTCTGATGCAAATTATAGAGTACATGAGGCTACCCACTGCCGAAGCATAGGGTACTTTACTCCATTTTCCTTCTATCTTCCTCACTTATAGGAGACATACCTAAGAAAAGTTTTATACCATGTCACATATGTAGGAACCCTGTTTTAGAATATTCCATCCGAAATTACTTTAGGATCTTTTCTATATATAGGGCTTGGGAGAGGCCTAACATTCTTTTGACTCTATCCCGGTAGAGATGAATCCCTAAAATATATATAGCTTCTCCCAAGTCTTTTATTGAGAACTCACTTGAAACCCAAGCTTTCATAGAGCTAAGCATTCCTACGTCATTTCCTTTAACTAGAACGTCATCCACATTATAGTATTAGGAACACAATTTTGCTTCCACTAACCTTCTCATAAATACAGGGATCCTATTCATTTTGAATAAAATCTAACTTTTTGGGTGCCTCATCAAAAAGAAGATTCCAACTTCGTGAAGCTTGCTTCAGTCCATAAATTGCACGCTGAAGCTTGTACATTTTATGAATATCAGATACAAATCCATTAGGCTATTCCATATAAAACCTCCTTGAGCAATCCACTTAGAAACACCATTTTCACATCCATTTACCATATTTAATAATCCAAGTGGGCTGCTATGGCAAGCATCATGCGAATAGACTTAATCATGGCCACGTGCGAGAAGGTTTCAAAGTAATCTACTCCTTATCATTGGGAATAACCCTTTGCCACAAGCATGACCTTATAGGTATCAACCTTGCCATCTTCATTAGTATTTCTCTTGTAAATCCATTTGTTCCCAATAAGCACTATCCCTTAGGACGATCTATTAAAGTCCTTACTTGATTAACATGCATAGAGTCTATTTCAGCTTCCACATCTTCTCGCCACTTTTCGGAGTCCACATCTACCATCGCTTAGTCATACGTAGAGGGATCATTCTCTTGGCTACTTTCTGTCATCTCACAAAGACATAGTTCCTCTTGATGCATAAAGCCATACCTCTCAGGTATATGAGAAGTTCAACTAAACCTATGAGGTTGTGTTTGTATTTTAGAAGGTTCGGTTCCAATATACTGTACAGCTGTCTCATTGGGCATTTCTTTTAGTTATTCTAAAAAATATATCTACCTACGCCTCCTTCCTAAATGAACTCATTTTCAAAAGTGTGCTTGTAAAGAAACAACGATCATATGATCTTTGTTCATGTAGAATAGATATCTCATGGAATCTCCTGGGTATCCTATGAAACGACCCTTCACAGACATAACTTCCAACTTCTCTACTTTAGTCTTCTTGAGATAAGCAGGACATCCCCAAATCCTAATGTCATTAAGACTTGGCTTCCTACCTCTCCACATATCATCTGGAGTCTTAGGAATGGATTTAGAAGGACATATGTTCAAGATATGTATAGTAGTAAGGAGCGTGTAACCCCATAAATAAATTGTTAGGTTAGTATAGTCAAGCATGTAGCGAACCATGTCTAACAAAATTCGATTCCTTCTTTATGACACATCATTTAATTGTGTAGTAGCTAGAGGTATAAATTGTGAAACTATTCTTAGTTCTTTCAAGAACTCATCAGACTCGATACTCATATACTCGCCACCTCGGTCCGACTGAAGTGCCTTAACATGATGACATGTTTAGTTTTCAACTGGGGTCTTAAATTCCTTGAATTTGTCAAAGGCTTAAAATATATATTTCATTAAGTACACGAACTCATACCTAGTATGGTCTGTAACACCCCCAAATCCCATTGGGTCATTACAGTGCCGTGGACCCCAAACCAGGAGATCCACCAGGTGAACACGACTGAAATACATCAAATTAACCAACAAGGGAAATCATAGTCCCTACTATAATATCCGACACAATATTGCGATAAGGAATTTCAACGACAACGATAGGCCTACATGGCCAAAAATAAAAATACAACATCATCCACGAGCATATGCTTGGGTAATACATAAAGACAATGACTGACAAACTAGAGAACACCCCATCTGACTGACCAACATGAACAACTCGGACTAGTATCACTCGAATGCCTCGTCGCCATTGTCATGCCCCAGTGTCTCAACTCTCTCCTCACAAGATGCTCACAAACCAAGGTAAGAATCAAGCATTCGTGAAACACTATGCCCATGACATACTATTAATACCTGTCCAACAGGTTAGAACATAAATGCCCAACAGCGAATCATTAATATAGAACACCACAATGAATTATACAAACATGAACCAATCCAAAACTGAAGTAAATATGAATCACACTGCCCGAGGGCTCCAATGAAATTACCAAGACATCACAAAGGCCTAAAAGCCACTCAGTCGAAGCTGTCAATCAACACAACCACCTAAAGGTCACTCAGCCGAAGCTGTCACATATCACAATGGCCCAAAGCTAAAACAGCCCGAAGGTGTATCAATGAGGGCGAAGACACGGCCCTAAGCCGTATAACAATGAGGGCCGAAGCCACGACACGAAGCTGTATCACGATGAGACCATCCAATGGCCATGACCTACGGAACTGTAGGTGTTGGGAAACCAACCACGAAGGTTCAAGCCCCAAACTTACCCATAATGAGATCACCTAGTGACTTTGACCTATGGCATTGCAGGTGCTGGGAAACTAACCGCGAAGGTTCAAGCCCCAGACTTACCCATAATGAGATCATAAACATGACCGTGACCTACTGAGCTATAGGTGTTGGGAAACCAACCGCGAAAGTTCAAGCCCCAACTTACCCATAATGAGATCACCTAGTGACCGTGACCTGCTGAATTGCAGGTGCTGGGAAACCAACCGCGAAGGTTCAAGCCCCAGACTTACCCATCGAGCACTAGACGAGACTATCCTCTTAAAATACAATTAATCACAAACGGCAACGATCCAATGATTACTGAATTCACAAGAATGATAGTGTTCTACCTTGAGTCGGCCAACACGATGTTAGTAACTCACGGATGGGCACCATCCTCGACAGTCCCAATTCAATACCTCAATTGCATTAGAATGGCCAACCGATAACAATGATGCAACGGATGATTCAAAACCTCGATTGCCTTAAAATGGGCAACCGATAACAATGATACAATGAAAGACTCAATACCTAGATTGCCTTAGAATGACCAATATATAGCAATGATACAACGAATGATTGAACACCTCGATTGCCTTAGAATGGCCAATTGATAAAAATGATACAATGAATGATTGAACACTTCGATTGCCTTAGAATGGCCAATCGATAACAATGATACAATGAATGATTGAATACCTTTAATCGGTTACCGACGACGAAGATGAGAAATGAATACGCCAATGCCTTCAATCGGCCAATACAACATCAATGACAAAACACTAACATCAATAACAATGATTACAACGATGTCTTAGATCGACATCAATATCAACAACAACAAACAATACATCAATACCATGAACCGGCTATCGACAATAACATTAACAACGAGTATCCCAACGCCTTGAACCGGCCATTAATGATTAATAATAAACATTTGGCATAATTGCCGAAGAGTATCGTATCGAACGATCCCTCAATATCAATGAACTCATGAAGAGACTAAGTCTCGGAATGATACAAAACATTCATACACATATATGATGACATTAATATCATTGACTAGTACAAGTATAAAACTTTCCTTAAACCGACGGTGAGTAAGTCCTTCCACGATCAACGTCCTTAATGGAATTATCGGCCACTCGGACAACCTTGAATAACACAAGTACCAACAATTCGCTTAATATAAGAATCAAGCATGATCACAACTAACTCAAAAGTCGATACAACACTACCCAACTCATTGGGGCAATTCAACAAACACGTTGTAAACAATCTTCAATTGTTTACAACTAATCTCAATTATATCGATTCCAAACCTCCAATGAATGATTCAATCCAACAAAACATCTTTAATACAATCAATACTCCCATAGGAATATACAATTCGAGATTACGATAACAACTAATTGAAAACCCCAATTCCAAGTCAACCTTCAAAGTGTTCTTGAATAATCTTCAAACAATCCGATGATAACTCATAAAAACTCATAATCATATGTATATCCGTACACATATCATGGCTATAACATCTAAAACATAAAACTCTAAACTCAAATCGAAATCTAGGGTTTGAAGGAATTACCTTAGATTAGGATGAAGAATCCAAAAAGATGTTGTTCAGCCAGACCAAGAACTCAAGGAGGATGAAAACTCTGAGATTGATGATGATAAATCGCCCAAAAATTCGCCCAAAAATCGCCCAAGAAGAGGAGTAATGAGGAAGAGGATGAGATGAGCTTCTCTCCTCAAAAATCTGCTGAAAAAGGGTGATCTGATTCGCCTGCCGTAGCCCGGACTGAGTGTGCCACGGCCCGCGGCCAAAAAACAGCTCCCATCTCCATCTTGGTGCCGTGGCCCGGCCAGCAGTGGGCCGCGGCACACGGTACAGCCGCGCCTGGCTGGTCCTGCATGATGTGTGTGCCGCGGCGCACACTCCCTTGTGCCGCGGCGCACGCTGCTCATGCCCAAAAATGATGAAAATTGACCCGAGAAGAGAATAAACGTAATAGAACTCAAAACATGGAATAATAACATGAAATGGAATTGCAGGAATCCCAAAACAGTGGCTCCGAGCAGTGATTACGAGAGTTGGTCCAAAATAGCACGAACCGAATATGAAAGAGTAAATTCGAAATGATATGAACTCCAACATCGATATCAACTTACTGCATACTTACAACGATTATGATAATATTCTCATCTCGATCTCAAACACGGTTGAATGATGAATAATAACTGATACACAATTCCAAAGTACGACGAGTGATGGTCACAAATGAATGAACATGAATGATGAATGATTATCAATGAGTGAAAAATTTTTACTGAGTGCCAATTACTGAATGATAATAAATGATTTCACAATCGGGTATTACATATTCTCCCCCTTAAAAAGTGTTTCTTCCACAAAACTAAGGGTACACAACTCAGGATATGAACTATCCCTCAGGATTTGAAAACAACATCTCGAGGAATACTCCTCAATACGGACTATGAAGAATAACAATGAATAGAATCTGACAAAGGTCAAGAATGACTCGCCGAAGTGAAATAATAATGCAATGAGTGTGAGCTCAATGAAATGATTGGAGCCGTCGTCCCTCGTGAATTGAATGATTAGTTTGATAATTAAAAGTCTCAACATGATTGATATATTATGAATGAATTATATGAATGAATGAATGAACAACAACGAAAGGAATGATTATCCTTTAACTGAGTAAGAATTAAATCGCTTCAATACAGTGATGAATGTCCTTACCTCTGGCTCCCGAAGCCTGATAGGACCCTTGGATGACGCATGAGCTAAAGTAACAAAATCTCTCAAGGCTTGTGAGCTCTCTCGAGATCTACTGGCACTAGAACTCCTGCAGTATTTCCGTAGGTGTCCCTGCCTCCCACACAAAAAACAAACTGCATCGAGCACCGGGTACTGCGATGTCCTATTGTATCACAGTTAAAACAAATAGCAGTCGAACTCGTCGCCGGAGAGGAAGATGCTTTCTCAGCACAAAGACGACTAGAAAATGACCTCTTGGATGTCGGAGCCCGGTGTCCCTCAGAACGAACTGGCATCCTAGTCCTCTCACCAGAAGAAACTGAAGGGTGCTTCCGAGCAAGTTCCCTAATCAAAAGCTGTGCTCCAAGAGCCTTCTGGATGAACTAACTAAGCGAATTACAATTGTGATTGAATAACTGCATCCTCAACTGCGGATTTAGCCTCTTGCTAAAATACTTGATATTATACGCCTCAGTACGGATAACAGACGAAGCAAACTGAAGTAGTCCCTGAAACTTCTCAGCAATGCCAATAACACCCTCGTCCTCGACGGATTCGGGGTTCAAAACCCCTAACAACCTGGCTTCATGAAGTGGAGCCGGATAATACCTCTCTAACATGAAAGTCTTGAACTCGCTCCAAACACAATCACGATCGGTGGGTTTCATGGAAAGCCACTAAGAATAAGTGCCCTTACTCAAGTAGTAAGCCTCTACTACCACCTTACTCTCTTCCAGACACTGAACCATGTCGAAGAGTTTATCAAAATGCTCAAGCCAATGAACAATATCATATGGTTCTGAAGAACCCTCAAAAGTAGGCGGCCTCTGACGAGAGATATCGCCAACAATCTGACTCACTCCTCCAGTCTATCTATGAAATGGCACCTGGAATCCCTGCTGCGGTGGACCACGAACCATCGAGGTCTGCATGGTCTCCACTATCCGCGTCATCTGAGTCATATGGGCCATCATGCCCTGCATACATATGAATGGGTCCACCCAAACACCCTCTGGTTGAGCTGCATCTCGGGTACGACTCCCTGATAGTGAATGATTATCTGCCGGTGAATAAGTAGCATCGCTATCTGTTGAACTAATCATATCCCTCGCGTTCGCGCAGTTATTCACACGAGATCTCGTGTTTTGGCCCGCACCGCGGCCTCTTCCCCTGCGTCCTCTGACAACCCTATCCATTTTGAAGCAGGAAGGTTACATGATGATTATAGATCCCGCATGAAGGTCGCATTATGATTACATTACTGAATGATAATAATGAGCATACACGCTCTAACACAATGAACACATTAATTATGCAATAAAATGATCGTCGACATTACGCCGGAATGATAAGATTGCATGAAAGGTCAAGTGAGGTGACATGATTATCTGATGAAATTCCTGAAATGATTATCTTGAGCAGGTTAACAAGATTGATAATTCGATCAACAAGATCAACAACTGAGCAATGAGATTAACTGAGCGATTATTGAATTAACATGATCGACAAGATCAAAATGATGATTGAGGATTGTTGACTGATGAATGAGTTGATCCTTATCGCTTGCATAGGTCACACGTGCTGTAATATCCTAGAATTTCGCTATGATTTTTCGCAGTATTTTATCTGAGTTGTATTGTACAAAGTGGGACCGACACAGTATGGGAGGATAATTTTGGGAACTATGACAGAGGTGCCAGTATATCTATCGAGGATATATTTAATTCTAGGATATTACATGCTTGATGTGTTTTTCGATGTCGGATATACTGTATGAGTATTTGTATAATTGCCGTACTTGGTCGACAGTTGTATTTGAGGTATCGTGCATCAGAAGTATCGTATGAGAATGATATTGAGATGAGCATATGTATTCAGTGTGTGCGTATACGTATCTAGTATGCCGAGACGGACAGGAACAGTTGGATTTTGGCCAAGTATAGATGGCCATTACGTACGCTAGCGTTAAGGACTTACATATGTTAAGTTACATGTTTTACGTACGTTATGCATAACGGATTACGTACATAACAAAGGGAATCAGATAGGCCCGAGATGTGGTCGGCAGGTGGGGCCTGGTGTCGACATCTTTTGGCGCGGATGTGGACAGGCGAGTCAACCTCGAGCATTACGTACGCTATGCAGGGTGTTTTACGTACGTTAAGAGGGTAAGTTACTGTAGCAAGTCAACTGTGTATTACGTACGCTACTGCGAGGGTATTACGTACGTAACACAAGGTGCGAAATAAGACAATGAGCCCTGGACGCCGATTACGTATGCTATACAGGACATGTAGCGTACGTTAAAGAAGCTTACGTACGTTAAGGTTGGGTCTTAACGTACGTAACAAGCTGTGCAGGTTATATATTAAGAATCAGTCTTTCATTTCCTCACGAAAGGAAACACATCTCTTCCTCCCAAACTTCATTCCTCCTCACTCCTGGCCCTAATCCTGACCCTTGTACCTTGGTTAAGACTTTGGTGAGTTGATTAGAAGCTTGAAGCTTAGAGTTCTTGATGTTTTTGGAAGTGTTTGATCTTTTGGATTCTTCTTCAAGAGGTATGTCGGATAATCCTCTCTTTCAGTTCGGATTTTTGATGTTGTTATTGATGATTAATTCGCGTGATGCTAGTTTATGGAGTTGTTGTGATGATTCTTGGTATTCATGGGAATTTTGTTAAGGAGGATGATGATATGATGATTTATACCTTTGATTATGTTAGTGGTCTTGGTGTTCTTAGTAGTATTACAACTCTTGATGTTAGGAGAATTGTATATCGGAGAATATGACAATATACACCTTGAACTGTGAGTGAGGATGGTTTAGATGATAGAACCCATCGGATTACGTCATTTTGTTGGTTACAAACATGATTATGGATTAATTCATGATTTAAAGAACTCTTGAATTATATATGTCGTGATTTTACAGAATTTGGAAGGATTACGGTTAATTTCGGTATATGGTTATTCGTGATGAAAACCGGTAATTGAATTTCTATGAAATTACAAAGATGAGCCGTGTTAATCCGAAATTAAGATTGAAGTCGGAACCAAGAATGTTGAAGACATTGTTAGAATTATTTATTATCAAATTTCGGCTTGTATTCGTATTGTTAAGAGTTGATATGGTTTGGTTTCGTATGATCGAGATGTCGTTGAATCGTTGAGTTTGATGGGTTGGTTATATCGGTTGTTGATTGTTATTGAATACATCGTTAATTGATCATTACGTTAGGTTGCGTTAAGTGATCGTTGTGCTGCAATTGGAATTAGAGAATGCATGGATTGCCTTGGTCGGGCTGCGGAGCTTATAGATGAAGATGATGGGATTGGTAACAACTTCATCGTATCTATATCGAGGCAAGTTATACTTGCTTAGTTTATAATGTTAAATAAATGGTTTCGTTTTCATTTCATTTAGGATTCATATAGCAATGGTATCATGGAATATGAATTGTCGGGATGATGGTACATATATTATGCTTGGACTAAGATAAATTATAATGTATAAGATTTTAAAGTAGTTTAGTGGAACCGGAGACGTGAATTATATTTTGACTATTGTACGAGAAGTTAGATATCAATGCTAGTTATCATTGAACTCGAGATGGTGGTCTGGTATTAATGATGGACTGTACTTCATTTTGGATTATTTGGATAAGTGTGTATTCGTTCAGGTATGTTGGTCGTGGAAAGGTTAGCGTCTCCAGCTTGAGGTAAATTAATATTGCTAGATTATGATAATCATCCTGTTGCATTATTGCATGTGTGTGTTGATACTTCATGTGGTGAGTGTGCATCATTGTTTGTTACGTTTTGTGATGTGCTCTTTCTTTGAGATGTGATCTGTTGGGCCGATGTGTTAGGGGATAAGACCTAAATGGCACCTACGTTCCTGAGTATTCCTGTGAGATGCTTCTGTGACCCTTGGTTGCGACCTTGGGGTAATTTATGATTGCATGAACTGTGTTAGGGGATAAGACCGAAATGGCACCTACGTTTCGGAGTATTCCTGTGAGATGCTTCTGTGACCCTTGGCTGCGGCCTTGGGGTTTATGTGCTAATATCATGTGCATTGTTGAGCATGCTGTGAACTATTGTCTAACGAAAATACGATGTTGTGGTCGTGTCGGTCTTTCATGATCGAGTTATCGTTGCTCACTTGAAAAGTCTTCTGATCCTTGTTGGATATGCGTTCCTTCGAGATTCGTTGTCATGTTGTATCTTGACATATGTGGAGTCAGATACGTTCTGATTGGTCATGTGTAGGATTTTCGGGGCGGGCACGTGTAGCATGTGTTGGTTTCGACCTCATATTGAACCGTGCATACGAGACGTACTTCGTGAGGCTGATTAGGTACAAGACCAGAATTGTGTATGATCAATACTCGTGGTTGGCTTGTACACGTACATATGTCCAGATCGGGAGTATCGTGACGTCCATCCTGAGTCTTATTGATTGGTCATTCACAGTCCATGTATAATCGGATCTGTTCGATAGTCGGGTTTGTCTTTGAGATCCCGTATATGTGATTTGTATACGGTTGATGATTTTATTCTCTCGTGTATCTGTCCCTGTCAATCCTTTATCGATCTCGTTTGGAGTTACCATATTGTTGGTAATCTCGTTTGTTGTTGATTCCCTAATGATCTCGTTTGAAGTTTATCCTATCGTTGGTAATCTCGTTCGTTATTTATCCTTATTGATTCCGTTTGGAGTCTACCATACCGTTGGTATTCTCGGTCGTTGTAGATCCTTATTTGATCTTGTTGGAGTTTACCGTACCGTTGGTATTCTCGGCTGTTGATCCTTCATTGATCTTGTCGGGGTTTACCGTATCATTGGTATTCTCGGTTGTTGATCCTTTATTTATCTTGTCGGAGTTTACCGTATCGTTGGTATTCTCGGTTGTTGATCCTTTATTGATCTTGTTGGAGTTTACCGTACTGTTGGTATTCTCGGTTGCTGATCCTTATTGATCTTGTTAGAGTTTACGGTATTGTTGGTATTCTCGGTTGTTGATCCTTTATCAATCTTGTTGGAGTTTACCATGTCGTTGGTGTTCTCGGTTGTTGATCCTTATTGATCTTGTTGGAGTTACCACATTATGGTATTCTCGTTCGTGGTTGATCCTTGTCGATCTTGTGTGGAGTTATCATGTCATTGATATTCTCGTTCTAATGCATTGGTTGGTTACTTGCCATTGTTTCGGGACAGTTGATCTCCAGATGTATTGTGTGATATCGGTTTTATCCGAATTGGGATCCGATTGTGCGATCCAACGGACAGAATCGGACATGGCCAGATTATTCCATATTGGAGATATGTTTTGGTTTGAGAATCTTGGTATCGTTTCGGATACAGTACAGATGGTTATTTTCGAATTCATTCGTTACTTGAGAATGCGATGTGCGAATTGAGGTAAAGGTTGAATTGATTGAGATTCCACGGATTGGTAAGGTTGCTACGGTAAAGTTACACTGGAATTATTCTTACTCTATAAATTACATTAATATGTAATTGTTTATGTGATGTGATCGTTACCATTGTTGAGTATTATGGCTGACCCCATCGTGGGCTTTATCTTTTAGGTACTCGGAGTTCGAGCTAGTAGCGGTCGTGAAGGGATGAGCTTTCCGGTGATACTGGCTATGGCATGGTTATTGGGTTTTGTGTATTCCTTTCTAGTTGTTATAATTCCGCTGCAAATGTATTTAATCATGTCTCTATCCGCTGCGTGTGTAATTTTATAATGGCTTTCAGTATTTTTCCAACTCGTGTATACTTTCTAAATGCCCTTTTGGCGTCTTTGCCTTGTGCTTTCAAATGGTATTTTCTGCGGTAATTGGGAACTATATTTTGATAAATATTTGAGTATTTAAAACATTACCGTCTTGGCCACTTTGGCGTATTTGAAACGTTTGCGAAAATAATTTTTGCCTTGTGGGCTCCAATGTGGGGCCAATATTCCCGGTTGGTTTTGGGGGTGTTACACGTGCTCCAAAACAATTAGTCATGAATCGATTGTAATACTAATATCACATATAGGTTTCAACAAAACATGTACAATCAATGACATAATGAATGTATGAACATAAAGAGAATCGAATCCTTACACAGGCCATACGAAGCTTCGAGGTCTTGCGATACTAGTCTTCACTGACGACGACTCGGTGAATGAATGACTCGTGCAGTCGTACAAATTTCACGACTCACAAAACTCGATTGTCCAGATTGTCATTACCTGACAGTCCCACAACTATCGCGTCGGTAGAGCCACATAACTCACATATCAGGGTATCTCACAACCCAACTCTCTGATACCATCTTCAGTAACACCCCCAAATCCCATTGGGTCATTACAGTGCCGTGGACCCCACACCAGGAGATCCACCAGGCGAACACAACTGAAATACATCAAATTAACTAACAAGGGAAATCACAGTCCCTACTATAATATCCGACACAATATTCCGATAAGGAATTTCAACGACAATGATAGGCCTACATGGCCAAAAATAAAAATACAACAACATCCACGAGCATCTGCTCGGGTAATACATAAAGACAATGACTGACAAACTAAAGAACACCGCATCTGACTGACCAACATGAACAACTCGGACTAGTATCGCTCGAATGCCTCGTTGCCATCGTCATGCCCCTGTGTCTCAACTCTCTCCTCGCAAGAACCTAAAACATGAAAACATGTTCCGCCCCCACAGGGTCAGTCGTCCAGATAATGAACATCAAATACATATATAACATGATATGCATCCAAAGGCAGAATGAAACGTTACAATGATAATAATTATAATACGAGATGCTCACAAACTAAGGTAAGAACCGAGCATTCGTGAAACACAATACCCACGACATACTATTAATACCTGTTCAACAGGTAAGAATAAATGCCCAATGGTAAATCATAAATATAGAACACCACAATGAATTACACGAACATGAACTAATCCAGAACTGAATTAAATATGAATCACACTGCCCGGAGACTCCAATGAAATTACCAAGACATCACAAAGGCCTGAAAGCCACTCAGCCGAAGCTGTCAATCAACACAACCACCTTAAGGTCACTAAGCTGAAGCTGTCACATATCACAATGGCCCGAAGCCAAAACAGCCCGAAGGTGTATCAATGAGGGCCGCAGCCACGGCACTAAGTCGTATCACAATAAGGGCCGAAGCCACGGAACGAAGCCATATCACGATGAGACCATCGAATGGTCGTGACCTACTGGACTGTAAGTGTTGGGAAACCGACCGCGAAGGTTCAAGCCCCAAATTTACCCATAATGAGATCACCTAGTGACCGTGACCTGCTGAATTGCAGGTGCTGGGAAACCAACCGCGAAGGTTCAAGCCCCAGACTTACCGATAATGAGATCATAAACATGACCATGACCTACTGAGCTGTAGGTGTTGGGAAACCATCCGCGAAGGTTCAAGCCCCAAGCTTACCCATAATGAGATCACCCAGTGGTCGTGACCTGCTGAATTGTAGGTGCTGGGAAACCAACCACGAAGGTTCAAGCCCTAGACTTAACCATCAAGCACTAGCCGAGACTAGCCTCTTAAAACACAATTAATTACAAACGGCAATGATCTAAAGATTACCGAATTCACAAGAATGATAGTGTGCTGCCTCGAGTCGGCCAACACGACGACAGTAACTCACGGATGGGCACCATCCTCGACAGTACCAATTCAATACCTCGATTGCCTTAGAATGGCCAACCGATAACAATGATGCAGCAGATGATTCAATATCTCGATTGTCTTAAAATGGCCAACCGCTAACAATGATACAATGAATGACTTAATACCTCGATTGCCTTAGAACGACCAATCTATAACAATGATACAACGAATGATTGAACACCTAGATTGCCTTAGAACGGCTAATCGATAACAATGATACAATGAATGATTGAACACTTCGGTTGCCTTAGAATGTACAATCGATAACAATAATACAATGAATGATTGAATACCTTTAATCGGTTACCGACGACGAAGATGAGAAATGAATACGCCAATGCCTTCAATCGGCCAATACAACGTCAATGACAAAACACCAACATCAATAACAATGATTACGACGATGTCTTAGATCGACATCAATATCAACAACAACAAACGATACATCAATACCACGAACCGGCTATCGACAATAACATTAACAACGAGTATCCCAACGCCTTGAACCAGCCATTAATGATTAATAATAAACATTTGGCATAATTGCCGAAGAGTATCGTATCGAATGATCCCTCAATATCAATGAACTCATGAAGAGACTAAGTCTCGGAATGATACAACACATTCATACACATATGATGACATTAATCTCATTGACTAGTACAAGTATAAAACTTGCCTTAAACCGACGGCGAGTAAGTCCTTCCACGATCAACGTCCTTAATGGAATTATCGGCCACTCGAACAACCTTAAATAACACAAGTGCCAACAATTCACTTAATATACGAATCAAGCATGATCAAAACCAACTCAAAAGTCGATACAACACTACCCAACTCATTGGGGCAATTCAACAAACACGTTGTAAACAATCTTTAATTGTTTACAACTAATCTCAATTATATCGATTCCAAACCTCCAATGAATGATTCATCCAACAAAACATCTTCAATACAATCAATACTCCCATAGGAATACACAATTCGAGATTACGATAACAACTAATTGAAAACCCCCAATTCCAGGTCAAGCTTCAAAGTGTTCTTGAATAATCTTCCAACAATCCGATGATAACTCAAAAAAACTCATAATCATATGTATATCCGTACACATATCATGATTATAACATCCAAAACATCAAACTCCAAACTTAAATCGAAATCTAGGGTTTGAAGAAATTACCTTAGATTAGGAAGAAGAATCCAAAAAGATGTTGTTAATCCACACCAAGAACTCAAGGATGATGAAAACTATGAGATTGATGATGATAAATCGCCCAAAAATTCGGCCAAAATCGCCCAAGGAGAGGAGGAATGAGGAAGAGGATGAAATGAGCTTCTCTCCTCAAAAATCCGCTGAAAAGGGGTGATATGATTCGCGTGCCGCGGCCCGGACTGAGTGTGTCGTGGCCCGCGGCCGAAAAACAGCTCCCAGCTCCAGCTTGGTGCCGCGACCCGGCCAGTAGTAGGCCGCGGCGCGCGGTACAGCCGCGCCTGGCTGGTCCTGCATGATGTGTGTGCTGCGGCACACACACCCTTGTGCCGCGGCACACGCTTCTCATGCCCAAAAATGATGAAAATTGACCCGGGAAGTTAAGCGTAATAGAACTCAAAACATGGGTATAATAACAGGAAATGGAATTGCGGGAATCCCAAAATGGTTGTTTCTAGCAGTGATTACAAGAGTTGGTCCAAAATAGCACGAACAGAATATGAAAGAGTAAATTCGAAATGATATGAACTCCAACATCGACATCAACTTACTGAATACTTACAACGATTATGATAATATTCTCATCTCAATCTCAAACAGGGTTGAATGATGAATAATAACTGATACACAATTCCAAAGTACGCCGAACGATTGTCACAAATGAATGAACATGAATGATGAATGATTATCAATAAGTGAAAAAAAATTACTGAGTGCCAATTACTGAATGATAATAAATGAGTTCACAACCGGGTATTACATGGTCATTAGTGAATGGAATGAAATATTGAAAGCCGTCTCGTGCCATTTCAAAAGGGCTGCATACATCGATATGCATCAATCCAAAGTTTTCAGTAACTCTTTCAAAAGTCCCTATGAAGGGTAACTTAGTCATTTGCCTTGAAGATAAGATTAACAAGTTGGATCGGGATTCCCAATAGATCCAAAGCCCATAATTCTCCATTTTATGAACTTTGGTCTGACCAACATGACCAAGTCTAAGATTCCATTTAAGCGCTTGGTTTATATCATCCCTACCACGCTTCCTAGTTATGGTGTTCACAATAGTTTTATTCTTTATTTAAATGATATAAATCATTCAATAATGTAATAGTACTAACTGATTTGTTTCTAAAATAAATGCGAAAAGACCCATGTCCAATAAAGAAATGAAATCCCGTATCGTGCATGACCGGAATTGGTATAATATTTATGCCCATTGGAAAAAACAAGTACATCATCCAAAATGTAATAATAAAGCCAATTTCTAAATCCAGCAAAAGTGATCAGATGCCAGTATCCTCGACACTATGCCCACTGCCGACTGTTGTAACACCCCAATTTACTCGTCACTACAGCACCATAGAATCCGCCTTGGGATTTACCAGGCTAATTTACATAGAAATAAGAAAATAATTAACCAATAAGGTCATTATAAATCCAATAAATACTTTATTCTTAATAAACTAACTAACTGAAATACCACTGACTGAATAAGTCAACTGACTTATAAAATTTTTCGACAACTCAAATGAATAAATAGTACTCGACTACATTTATAATACACCAAATGGAACATACCTAACAAGACTCAACGCACTCGATGTCTAGTATCACTGCGGAGCACCATCACCATTGTGTCGCCCCTTATCTGGCCCTCAAGGTCTTCCCTAGCTGTATTATAATTCTCAATTTCCTTTCTTAAATCTCTCAATATTAAATTCATCGCCCACTACACTCTAGCCTCTACGGAACACTAGAGACCTTAAAGGTCCTTTCTAGTTGGATTTAGTTTTTAAACAAAATCTAATAACACAATACTCAATAAAAATATCCATCACTGGGTAAAATTCATTCATGATCAAATATGTTTCCTCAGTTTAGAAGTCTGTCAGGAGCCGCTCCTTGTCCATATCGTGTATCGACGTTCAGTCCCATCGACTCATGACGAGTGCCGCACATTACTCGTAACTGTTGGGATTCGCATACAAAACGAAGGGCACAACGGAAGCGAAAATAAGAAGTTTAACACGAATCCCTCAAGAAGATCGATTCAAGCTACATATATATGAATATAAAATGAACAAAGAGGAATATATGATATCATACCCTCATAGTCCATTTATTTAATCGTTGAGAAGATGATGTCCATTACGAATCCAATCCGCAACAAGCTCTTGGATGATTTAATGCCTAAATCATCGCGTCTCTACTTTCCACGTACTGGAGAAACGATGGGAACGACTTCCACTTTGTTGTCCTCTAAGGATACGGCTAGAATAAGGTGATATGAGCTTTTAATATTATCTTTAATAATCCAAGTGTATAGATATATGTTTTCGCTCTCTTTTCTCTCAATTTTTCTCTAAGAAAAATATGAAGATGATGACAATGGTGATTGAAGAATGAAGAAGACAACTAAAGTCTCTCTCTCTCTCTCTCTCTCTCTCTCTCTCTCTCTCTCTCTCTCTCTCTCTCTCTCTCTCTCTCTCTTTAAATGTGAATGAATCGTAGGGTAAAACTAAGAGAGGGAGGAGAAGACTTTTATTAACATGTCTTCACAATCATTCACCTAACCTTGTCGCCTTAACAATAAACATCTTATGTTTATTAATACATCACAAGATGCCATTGATTTAAAAAATCAAAAGTCTTCCACCATGAAAGGTGGAAGAAACAACATCTTGTCAAGATGCGGGGAGGGGGAGGGGTATTAATAGAGTTAGGGAGTTCGGTTCGTTTCGGACTCCCGCAAGTCCAATCTGATAAACTCCATTCTGTCTCGATGTATATATATTAACCAATTAATCCAATTAATCAATTATATCAAATAAAATATATGATTCATTTCTCTAAGAAATAATTATACATGTGAATCAAATTAATCACCCAATAATTTATTTAATTCATTAAGCCGTAAACTAATTTATCCAATAAATTAATTTATATATCTAATGTCCCGAAATTAATTAGACATCCAATATCTAATAAATTATATATTCAATATCTAATATTCATTTAAGAGAGAATAAGTTCAATTCCTTCCGTCGTCAATCCTATTGCGCGACTCGGTAGGTCCGTCTCAGTTAGCAATGGGAGGAACCAAAGAGTAGTAGCAGCACCTATCCAGCCTGGCGGCCCACACTGTACGCTAACTGAGAACGAGTGATGGGGATCATCCAAAACCTTTATGTCGTGAATACCAGTATACGTTTAAACCCTTCTTTCAAATGTCCCGATAAAGTTATAGGGTCACAGTCAGTCAAACCCTATCTGTACTTGACACTATGCATGAGTTAATACAAATCGAGATCACTGAGGTCTCGTGTATCCAATACAACAAGCTCCAATGCTTTGGCCAAATACTTATGATCTCATCTGCCAATAACCGCATAGGACATATACCTGTTCACTAACAGGAGAAAGAATCCTGTCTTGGTATTTAGTTGAACCTGCTACTTGCCCATCAAGATGCACGTCGAGGTTGACCCCCACCTTCCGGTTTTCTGGGTTGAACTACTCTAATAAAAATCTTAACGTCACAAGCACATCCTTACTAAATCCTCAAGTTGAAGGTTCATGAATACCTATCACAACCTATCGATTCCGTCATTGACTGTCCCAGAGTGAAATTCATGTGATGAATCGAGGGTGAGTCGGTTCGAGTATACTAATCTCATTAGCATGCCTATAACATGTGCTCCAACTAACCATTAGTGTTCGACAGGCACTCTCTAAGTCAAAGAACACGTCATACAACTCTTCACAGAAACTTGACGCCCAGTCAAGTTTCATCGACTTGCGAATGATGAAGTATTTTAGCTATAAACCTTTCCAGTGCCGATACCCTTATCCAATAAGGAGTGGAAAATTTTGCTCTCAAATACAAGGACTAGTTTCTATCTATATATTTGCTAGTCAGGAATGTCAGTGACTACTAGTAAATAAAGAAACATACAATTGCCTTCTGATAATGATTTACATAATAACAAGTATAATGCCCTCTCTCAAACATCCTCTGAGTGGCATTCAAGGGTATACTCCTAACAATCTCCCTCTTGCACTCAATGTCACACACTAGGGTATCTTATACCCATATTCTCCAGATGACGCTCTAAGCTCATCTGAGAAAGTGGCTTGGTCAGTGGATCAGCGACGATGTCTACTGAGTCTACTCTATGCAGCACAATGTATCCTTTGCGAAAAAATTCTCTCATGATATGAAACTCTCTCTCAATGTGTTTTGTACCATTGTGAAACCTCGGCTCCTAGGCCTATGCTACCACTCCATTGTTATCGTAAAAAAATGAAAATAGGCAGCACAGCACATGGTGTCACTTGAATTTCACCCAGTACCTTCTTAATCCAAAACCCTTCCTTTGGAGGCTTCCGAAGCTGCTTGATATTCAGCCTAATAGTTGGAATCAGCAGTCACACTATGATTGGCACTATGCCAAGATACTGCTCCTCCATTAAGAGTAAAATTTAGCCAGAAGTAGATACAGAGTCGTCTTTTTATCCTTGTAAGTCTGAATCAGTGAAGCCCGTCACATTCAGTTCTCCACCACCATACATCAGAACTAGATCTCTAGTCCTTCTAAAGTACTTGAGGACGTTCTTTACGGCATTCTAATGTTCCCTACCTGGGTTTGCCTAAAACCTACTTACCACACTCCCAACATGCGTAATGTCAGGTCTCGTACACAACAAGGCATGCACAATTCTACCCACGGCCGAAGCATATGGTATATTACTCATATCCTTTCGTTGTTTCTCACTATGAGGACACATCATCGAGATGAGTTTTATTCCGTATTGCATTGGTAGGAACCCTCTTTTAGAATAATCCATCTTAAATCGCTTTAAGATTTTATCTACATAGAGGGCTTGGGGAAGACCTACCATTATATTCGCTCCATCCCAGTAGAGTCGAATCCTAAGAATATAGGTTTCTTCTCCCAAGTCTTTCATGGAAAGCCTACTCAAAAGCCAAGCTTTGATCGAACCGAGCATTTCCACATCCTATTAGTAGAATTTCATCTACATATAGTACTAAGAATGCGATCTTGCTCCCACCAACCTTCTTGTATACACAAGGTCCCTCTTTATTTCGCACGAAGTCAAACTCTTTGACCGCCTCATGAAAATGATGTCCCAACTACGTGAAGCCTGCTACAGTCTATTTCGCATAGTCTACATCCACCATTGCTAGGTTATAGGTCGTGGGTCGGTCTCTTGGTTGAACCTCGTGGAGACATAGTTCCTCCAAGTGCATAAAACCATACCTCTCAGGTAAAAGAGACACCTACTAGACCTACGAGGTGGTTGTACTTGTCTTTCAGAAGGTTCGGTTCCAACTTCTTGTACAGGTATCTTCTGAGGAGTTTCATTGTATTCTTTTAAAGAAATACTTCTACTTGCTCCACCTTCCTGAATGAACTCATCTTCCAGGAAGTGTGCTTCCAAATAAATAATGATCTTTCGATCTTCGGGCATGTAGAATAGATAACCCATCGTCCCAGATGGGAATCCAATGAAACGATCCTTCATGGAACTTGCTTCCAACTTCTCCGCCTTAGTCTTCTTGACATAGGCGGGACATCCCCAAATCCTAGTATGATTAGGACTTGGTTTCTTGCCCTCCCACATCTATTGCAGAGTTTTAGGAACGAACTTGGAAGGACATCTGTTCAAGATATAAGCAGCAGTCAGGAGTGCATAACCCCATAGGTAAATCGGTAAGTCGGTGTAGCTGAGCATGGAACGAACCGTGTCCAACAGGGTTCGGTTCGTTCTTTCCGACACACCATTTAACTGAGAAGTTCCTGGAAATGTGAGTTGTGACACTATTCTTTGCTCCTTAAGTAACTCATCAAACTCTATACTCATATACTCGCCACCTCGGTCCGACCAAAGTGCTTTGATATGATTACCAGTTTATTTTTCGACTAGGGCCTTAAATTTCTGGAATTTCTCAAAGGCCTCGGATTTATGTTTCATTAATGTAATACCACCGGTATTTCATGCTTTATTACTTTGTAGTGTGTGAATTTTTGTAATGTGACGTCATTTCTATTTATGTATTTCATTGAGTGATATACAATTGTGTGATGTGGATGTAACAGAGGTGACACGCCTTTATGCCGTTGGACGATCGTCGGTGCGGATATGATGGTGGACAACGTCTTGTTCCCCGATAATTGTTGATGAGTGGAAAGGACGGTCACCCCGAGATGGTTAAAATGTGTTATGTGGCTAAAGAACTGAATATCTAACGCACGCTATAGCATATGCCTAACGTACGCTAGAATTCAAGTGTTACGTACGTTAAGGTTCCTATCTTACGTACGTAATGGGTGAGTTGGTCTTCCGACCAGAATCTTTCCTTTGACAAGGAGGAAGTTACTTTCGGCGGGCTAGAGGACAAACGAGTCAACCCTTGATAGCGTACGCTATTCTCCAAACCTAACGTACGCTACCGACTGGAACTTTACGTACGTAACAACAACTTACGTACATAACACTTGGGCACATTTTAGTCAGTGACCTCTGGACGGACTTTACGTACGTTAGTCTTGAAGTATTACGTACGTAACTAGCTTTACGTATGTAATCTCTGTATCATTAACGTACGTTATCCAAACCGAGTGTTATAAAATAACACTTCCCCTCTTCATTTGCACGACCCAACCTTGCAAGAAGACACCCTTAGAGCATTTCCTAGCCTTATACTCGGTTTCTAGCCTCTCATATACTTGAATTAGCATTAAGGAGGTGGTTTCTTGAGCTCCAGTGAATATTATCCAAGTCATTCAAGCCACTTTTCGTTCCTCCTCATAGTTCTTGTGGATTCGTCAACTCTCTTCATTATTCTTCATCTTCTAAGGTAAGTCTATCAGTCCTTGAAGTAATCTCTTCAATATTATTGATTATTACTCGTTAGATTACGGGTATTTGGGTAAATTTTACTAAAATCTCATAGACGATCTAAACGGACGAACTTGTAGACATTGTTCATATATTTCATTTTCATACAACTCGTTGTAACAATCACATGCAAGAACTTCCATCTTAATTTACATTGGGACCATATATAATTGACAAATCAATTGTAGAAGGATTTCGTAGGAATTCATCACCGTTTGATAAACTATTCGTAGCTTACTCTTGCAAAATGATGATCAACGTTAAACGTTAATAGGGGAATTAATTCGATGATATTAATGTCAATGAGAATCGTTAGCTGAAATCATTGTGTAAAATGATAGCTTATCGATTGTAGTACTCGTAATAGAGACTTGGATTAGTAGTATGGGATTTGGTTATGATATGGTCAATTGTTGCCAACCGAATAGTGGTAGGGATGATCTTGTTGAACGAATTGACGTATTTAACGTTAACCGTAGAATTGAATGGTAAATGGAACGTAATGCTTATGAACTTAGAAAAACGATACTAATTTTGGTAATTAAGACTACGTTAGGAATCCGGTTGGGAAAGGGAGACTAAATTTATTCATCATGATCCGTACGAGGCATTAATTGGATATTACGTGATTAGGTTAAGCTCGAGCGGGCATGGGGATTTCGGTTATCATAAAGTACCTACCGTCGGATCACAGGCAAGTGAAATCTTGCTCTAGAAATGTTAATATTGTTGTAATGTCGTATTTATGTATGTGCCATTGTTGATAAATGCCGACGGTTGTCTTTCTCTAAAATGTGTTATAAATGGGCCGATGTGTTGGGGATAAAACCTGTATGGTACCCGTATGGAAATGTGTTAGGGGATAAGACCCAAATTGGGCACCTATGTTCCGGGGTATTCCCGTGTGGATACTTTCGTGACCCTTGGTTGCGACCTTGGGGTTTATGTGATAAAACAGAAAGACGACGTTGGTCGTGTGATGAAATATTCTCTGTTGGTTATATGGCATTGTACTTGGTAAAATTGTGTATATCGTTGCTAGTAATTGTTATTGGTATGCATTATCTGACCCTGGTTATCTGGCATGATTTGTTGTGCCAGGTAAATTAGTTAATCATGTGCAGGACATTCCCGAGGGGTCCGGTCAGACTTGAACGGTGTTGGAATAATCTCTTGCCACTGTTAAATTAAATTTGATTTCAAAAACCTCCGTTGTGTAATAATCGAACTTTGAATTGTTTTTATTCTTAAAACCTTTGGGTCTCATGATATGTAACAGTGGACTTATCATTTTATTGTAATTTCCTTAAATTATCTATTTCCTAAACTAGCCTTGTGGGTCCCACACGGGATTCACAGCACTGTAATACCTCGGGAAATTTTTGGGGTGTTACAGAAAATGGTATCAGAGACTAACTCCTGGTTTAAATAAAATTTTCCTAAATTTCAAAGTTATTCCAGTCCAACGCCCCAAGCGACCGTAACTCCTCATGGGAATACGAAGTAAGTGACATGTGTGTTTTCTGTCTAAGTACTATATTTAATTGTAAATTGTGTATGGAACTGGCTTTAGATTAATACTGTCAGTAATGGCATGCCGAGGAGCTAGGAGGGTGGTGAATGATGTTCAGGGTTCCGCCACAAACCACAATGAGGACAGGAACACTGCCGAGACCCATCCTGCTGGGGACCAGCCTCCACCAATTAATCAAAACGATCAGGAGGCGGAACTCCAAAATAACAACCCAGGAGGCATGGACCCGGCTTTTGTTCAGGCCCTTTCCCAAGCTATCGCCATGGGGATTTCTCAGGTCAACCAGGAGGAACGGATACCGGTTATCAATGTGGAGGAAAATGCAGGAAGAGACCGATGGTTGGGAGAAATGCTAAAGGCTAGGCCTCTATTATTTGACGGGGCAGGGGAGAAACACGTGGACGACTAGATTTCTGAAATGGAGACTGCTTTTGAAGTGATCGGATGCCCAGAGAACTGGAAGGTTCCGCTTGGGATTAATCAACTGTAACACCCCCCGAGATATTCGGTGAATATCACAGCGCCGTAAATCCCGACCTGGGACCCACTAGGCTTATCTCACTCACAACGTATTAAATTTGACAAAATCCACTTGGGAATCAATAAATTCGATACAAACAAGGAAGTTCAACCACAGACCAATAATACCATGAAGAAATACAAGAAGTTGTACGACAATGGAAAAAGGACTTTCCTAAAGTACTCGAGTACCATTTATTATTACAAGAATAAAATGGACCAAGGAGAACAACGACCAAACAAAATGGAACACCTCTAGCCACAGTATCACGCCTCGCCGTCCTCATCGTATCGTCCCGGTGCTCGCTCGTATGGTTCCTTAGGACCTGAAAAACACAAAAGTAATTTTTCCCAAACGAGAGGGGTTAGGGCAAGTATTACAAGTGAAGTGTCAAGTCTTATACATAAAAGCATATGCACCAATTCAAAGCCATGATAATGATTTTCCGGAAAATACAATTATCCAAACATATTTAAAAATGATGATATCTCTTGATTAACCGTGGACTCGACAATGCGCGAATCCCTCCTCGACCCCGTCGGATCATCTCGGAGTGGCTAACCCAAATGTTCACGGAACCGACATAAGCGGAACCCTCCTCGACCCCGTCGGGTCCTCTCGGAGTGAACGAAAGCAACTCTCACAATCACATGCATTACTTTTCACATTTAAGAACATAACTTTCACAAGAATCACTTGCACGGAATCGAGAGGAAAAGGGTACGAACGACAAGGTACCAAGATTGAAGGATTCGACAACTCCGAACCTAGACAAGTTCGTAATTCAATTATCAAAACCCCATCGGTATGAAAATAAGTTGGAATCACTCGAATTTACTACCCCGATACATGTGTTCCGGAAATAATTCTCTTAGATAGTGAATCGCAAGTCAAATATCCCAAATACTCAAGAACTCCGGAAATATACCAATAAATCCGTAGGAAAACATGTATCCAAGGTAGATAACTCGTAATCGATATACTCTAACATAACAACAAGCTGGATCGAAGAAATCGGATAGAAAATCCCCAAATCCCGAAATTCTAGGGTTGTGAGAAGTTTACCTTGATTTGGAGCGGTGGAGAGGATTAAACGTTGATAAATCCGAACTAGAAACTCAAAGATGTTGCTAGATAATTGCAGCTCGAAGAACTTCTCAAAAATCGCCCGGAATCGCCTAAAATCGCCCAAGGAGGTGAAGGTAGGAAGAAATGATGATTTGGGAACGGAAATGTACTATTTATACTAAATAGGGACTAGCGTGCGCTAGTCATGATAAATAGCGCGCGCTATCGGACTCACCAGGCAATACAGTAGCCTCTGCCAGTTCCGTTAGCGTACGCTAACACCTGCTCATAGCGTGCGCTAGTGACTTCAATTAGCGTGCGCTAATTATTTCTAATAGCGTGCGCTACCTGGTAGTCAGTGCCCAGTCCAGAACCTACTGTCCCCAGCTCTGCTCTCTTTAGCGCACGTTACTCTAGTAACGTAGCGTGCGCTACCACCAAAATCTAGTGTACGCTACCAGTCACACCTAGCGTACGCTAGGAATTCCCTTTTCCAGTCCAGTAGCTACTGGACTGTCCGCCTCCAATACATTAGTAGCGTGCGCTAATGATAATGGATAGCGTGCGCTACCCTCACTAAATTAGTGTGCGCTACAAGGTGTGCGTAGCGTGCACTACCCATTACACGAAGGTAGTATAATCGCATCAAGGATCCGAAAACAGCGACGATGCGAACAAGAAAAGGGGTAAATCCAATTGACAAGAGTTCCAAGATCAATATAAGCTTACCAAACACTTATACGAGCGTAAAAATTACAATGCACAAGAGTATAAGATTTACAAAAAGTACGGGTATTACATCCTCCCCCTCTAAAATGAAGTTTCGTCCCGAAACTTAAGAAATGAATAACTCTGGGTATCTAGTGCGCATGCTCTCTTCGGTTTCCCACGTCGCTTCCTCAACTCCGTGTCGTGACCACTGAACTTTAACCAACGGTATGGTTTTGTGCCGGAGTTGTTTTACTCGATGCTCTAGTACTTTCACTGGCTTCTCTTCAAATGTGACATCCTCTACGATCTCGATGTCCCCGTAATCAATGATATGACTCGGGTCAGGGACGTACCTCCTCAGTTGGGAAACATGGAACACACTGTGAACATGGCTAAGGGCTGGAGGTAAAGCCAATCGATAGGCCAGTTCCCCAATTCTGTCGAGAATCTCAAAAGGTCCAATATATCTCGGACTAAGTTTGCCCCTTTTTCCGAACCTGAAGACTCCTCTAATCGGTGATACTTTGAGTAGGACATGATCACCCACATCAAATTCCGAGGGCCGACGACGATTGTCAGCGTAGGATTTTTGTCGACTCTGAGCGGTTAACAGTCGGTCTCGGATGATGGAAATCTTTTCTTTGGTTTCCATCAACATATCGGGTTCCGTCCCGACCAAATCTGAAGCTTCATCCCAACAAAGTGGGGATCTACACCGCCTACCATACAATGCCTCAAAAGGTGCCATCTTGATCGATGCGTGCCAGCTATTATTGTAAGTGAATTCGATCAAAGGTAGGTGTATTTCCCAATCGGTACTCAATCCGTGGCACACGCCCTCGGATATCTTCCAATGTCGGATCGTCCGCTCGGTCGCGTCGACCGTGTGGGTGGAAGGAAGTACTCAACCTCATTCGGTGCCCAAGGCTTGATGGACCGCCTTCCAAAAATGCGACACAAAACGGCCGTCACGATCGGAAACAATAGACTTTGGCGTACCGTGTAATCTCACAATCTCCGATATAAAAATCCGGGACAAACGCTCCGGTCCCCACGTGTCCTTAATGCCAAGAAAATGTGCCGACTTAGTTAACCGGTCAACAACAACCCAAATCATATTCATCCCCGACTTAGTCCTCGGCATCCCTGATGAAATCCATGGTAATATCCTCCCATTTCCATTCGGGAATAGGAGAGGTTTCAACAACCTACGGCCGTTGATGCTCAATTTTGACTTGTTGACATGTCAAACACCTTGACACAAACTCGGTGACATCTCTCTTCATATTATTCCACCAAAAACTCCTTTTAAGATCCTTGTATATTTTACTCGTCCCAGGATGGATCGAGTAAGGTGTAGCATGGGCTTCTCGGAGTATTCTCTGTCTCAGTTCTGAGTCATTCGGAACACAAATCCTACCTTGAAATTTCAAAATGCCATCCTCGTGGATCATAAAACCAGGGGCTTTCCCTTTCTCCACGTCCGCCTTCAGTTGGACAAGCATTGGGTTATTCTCCTGTTTTTCCCCGACGTCGTCGATCAAGGACGGAATAGCCTCAAGAGTACACATCTGACCCTGAACCCGTTGGATCCGTACTTCGACTCCTTGCTCAATTAACTCCCGTATGATCTTAACTTGAGGCGTAAGGGCCTCAAGCATATGAAGAGATATCGACTTCCGGCTCAATGCATCAGCTACAACGTTAGCCTTTCCTGGATGGTAAAGGATTTCCAGATCATAATCCTTTATCAGCTCTAACCAACGTCGTTGTCTCATATTCAGCTCTTTCTGGCTAAAAATATACTTTAGGCTCTTGTGGTCGGTATAAATTCTACATGAAGAACCGTACAAATAGTGACGCCAGATCTTGATGCAAACACTACAAGGCTAATTCCAAATCATGGATAGGATAATTCAGCTCATACGGTTTAAGTTGCCGTGAAGCATAGGCAATCGTCTTATCATGCTGCAAGAGTACGCACCCAAGTCCTTGTCCTGATGCGTCACAATAAACTGAATACCCACCGACTCCCTGAGGTAGGGCTAAAACCGGCGCGGTAGTCAGACGCCTTTTCAGTTCTTCGAAACTCCGTTGTCTTTCTTCATTCCATTCGAACCTTTCGGACTTCTGGAGTAATTGAGTAAGTGGTCGAGCAAGTTTGGAGAACCCCTCATCGAACCTCCGGTAGTATCCGGCCAGACCCAAAAAGCTACGAACCTCCTTCACATTCCTGGGTGGAGCCCAATCTAACACTGCCTCAATTTTCTGGGGATCTACCCGAACCCCTTCCGCTGAAATCACATGTCCGAGAAACATGACTTCCTTCAGCCAGAATTCACACTTAGAAAACTTTGCATAGAGGTGTTGAGTCCTCAAAATCTCCAATACCAATCGCAAATGCCGAGTGTGTTCCTCTTCATCTCGAGAGTAGACCAAAATATCATCGATAAAAACGACTACACAGTTATCAAGATGCTCAATAAATATTTTATTCATCAATTGCATAAATATCGCCGGTGCGTTGGTTAACCCAAAAGGCATAACCACAAACTCATAGTGTCCATACCTCGCATTTTAAAGCGCTTTAGGAACGTCGGATTCCTTAATGCGAAGTTGATAGTAACCGGACCTCAAATCAATTTTCGAGAACACCGCGGCTCCCTGCAATTGATCAAACAAATCATCGATACGCGGCAAAGGGTATTTATTCTTAATGGTCACTTTGTTCAGTTACAGATAATCCATACACAAACGTAGTGAACCATCTTTCTTCCTTACGAACAAGACCGTGCACCCCATGGCGAGGCAATCGGGTCTAATATACCCTTTATCCAACAATTCTCCCGATTGTTTCTTCAACTCTTGCATTTTGAAGGTGCCATACGATACGGTGCCTTAGAAATCGGGTTGCTCGACTCCAAATCAATTGTAAATTCAACTTCCCGCCCGGTGGTAGTCCCGTTAATTGCGGAAAAACATCCGTAAAATCACTTACAATAGGAATCGAGGGAGGTTCAACTTTCCCCTCTTCGACTTTCATGGCCTAACACCAATACCCAACACAGCCCTTTCTAATAAGTTGTGTCACCTTCAAGGCACTAATCAACAAATTCTGTCATCACCTCTTGTACCCCGCAAAATGGTGTTCGCACCGTCTTTGGCTAACATTGATATGATCTTCGTGCGATAATTCATTACCGCACCGTGTCTATCGAGCCAATCGTCACCGAGGATTAGATCTTCATGGACAATGTCTACGACTATCAAATTCGAAATCCTCAATCTCTGATAGATTAACACCGGACAATCTCTAACTTCCTTGTCTCCCACGATTCTATCACCACTGGGCAACTTAACCACAAAGGACTCACAAGGAGACAAGCCCTCAATATTCAATCGACGCACACAATCCAAAGAGATGAACGAATGAGAAGCACCAGAATCAAAAAGCACTCTAACTGGATGAGACAAAAGAGAAATGATACCTGTCGCCACGGTAGCCTCTGGATCTCCAGCTTTCCTCATCTCATAGACACGAGGTTGCACCGAACCAGCACTGGGAGCTCCCCCTCTAACAGACTGACCACGGCCTCTGCCTCGACCGTAACTCTGGGATGGTTGACCCGTAGATGGCTTCTGATTAACACTCGGTTCTCCAGGCGTAGGGGCTGTTGCCTGAGTTCCAAGTGGAGTTTCTTCTTCCGTACAGTACATGGCTCTGTGGCCTTCCTGGCCGCAATTAAAACACTTCAATGGGGGTAGACCACAATCACGATTAATATGGCCCTGCTGGCCACAATTAAAACATGTCACCACCCGGTTGGACGCATTAGCACCCGCTCTGAAATTCCGTTGACCTCCCGATGCACGGGAAGACCCTTTGGTTGTATAGCTTGTCGACTGCGATCCCCGCTGGTTGCCACCTCTACCGCTAGAAAACTTTCCAGTGGTCTTCTGCTTCTTACTCTCACTTGTCGTTTCGGTAGCAGTGAAGGACATATCATAGGATAGTGCCCTATCTTGATACTCCTTCAATGTGGCGCAAGCGAAGCCCGACATATAGTGCCGAACTTTTGGCTTCATACGCATGTCAAAGTGACGGATTCTATCTCTCTCTTCCCTCACTTGATTTTTCACATGGTTGAGTTGACGGTTGTATTCAATGATTACCTGAGATACAGGGACATCCTGGGGTTTAGCTTCATAAAAGGCTCGAATCCTGGCCTCCTGAACAGGCCACGGGCAGAACTCGGCCTCCATCAATTCCTTAAACTCGTCCCATGAAACCTCACGATCCTGAGGTGCAACAGCTTGCCACCAGCTAGCCGCATCCCTTGATAGGAAGTACTGGGCAACTGGCACCTTACGTGCCTCTGAACAATTCACGGCCATGAAAACTTTATTCATCTCATTAATCCAATCTTCCCAGCCGATCGGATCATTTGCACCAATAAATTGGGGAGGGCGTATACGAATAACATCTTGTAACCACTTCTCAGCCCCAGTGTCAGCAATAGGAGGTGGTTGGTTAAGCTGTACCGCCTGGGTTAAAAGAGCCATTTGGTTCGCCACCTGCTGCAGTATGGCGGCAACACCCACATCCGGTTGGCTCCCTATAGAAGTTCCCAGACTGGCTGACGGCTCCTGATGACTACCGGTGCTAGGTTGAATAGAGTCCGACAAGCTAGGCGTAGATGAGCCTTCTACTGAGCTGAGGGACATGGCCGCTCCACCGGCTGCGCCACGCCCTCGGCCACGACCACGGCCGCGTCCACGTCCTCTACCAGTTGACATTCTAAAGAAAAATGTAAGTAAAACCATAAGAATAGCTCGAAGCCATGCCATCTAGAATATGGACTTCTCATGTCCCATAATCAAATGATAGTGAGTGAATAAAAAGGGTAAATAAGATAGGGAACTTACGAGTACCGGTCGTACGAGATGACGGCAGCGCGATGATACTGTGTTCTTGGAATAGTACATTTAAACCCAACAATCCGACAGCCTAGGTATCCATAAACCTAAGCTCTGATACCAAATTCTGTAACACCCCCCGAGATATTCGGAGAATATCACAGCGCCGTAAATCCCGACCTGGGACCCACTAGGCTTATCTCACTCACAACGTATTAAATTTGACAAAATCCACTTGGGAATCAATAAATTCGATACAAACAAGGAAGTTCAACCACAGACCAATAATACCATGAAGAAATACAAGAAGTTGTACGACAATGGAAAAAGGACTTTCCTAAAGTACTCCAGTACCATTTATTATTACAAGAATAAAATGGACCAAGGAGAACAACGACCAAACAAAATGGAACACCTCTAGCCACAGTATCACGCCTCGCCGTCCTCATCTTATCGTCCCGGTGCTCGCTCGTATGGTTCCTTAGGACCTGAAAAACACAAAAGTAATTTTCCCCAAACGAGAGGGGTTAGGGCAAGTATTACAAGTGAAATGTCAAGTCTTATACATAAAAGCATATGCACCAATTCAAAGCCATGATAATGATTTTCCGGAAAATACAATTATCCAAACATATTTAAAAATGATGATATCTCTTGATTAACCGTGGACTCGACAATGCGCGAATCCCTCCTCGACCCTGTCGGATCATCTCGGAGTGGCTAACCCAAATGTTCACGGAACCGACATAAGCGGAACCCTCCTCGACCCCGTCGGGTCCTCTCGGAGTGAACGAAAGCAACTCTCACAATCACATGCATTACTTTTCACATTTAAGAACATAACTTTCACAAGAATCACTTGCCTGGAATCGAGAGGAAAAGGGTACGAACGACAAGGTACCAAGATTGAAGAATTCGACAACTCCGAACCTAGACAAGTTCGTAATTCAATTATCAAAACCCCATCGGTATGAAAATAAGTTGGAATCACTCGAATTTACTACCCTGATACATGTGTTCCGGAAATAATTCTCTTAGATAGTGAATCGCAAGTCAAATATCCCAAATACTCAAGAACTCCGGAAATATACCAATAAATCCGTAGGAAAACATGTATCCAAGGTAGATAACTCGTAATCGATATACTCTAACATAACAACAAGCTGGATCGAAGAAATCGGATGGAAAATCCCCAAATCCCGAAATTCTAGGGTTGTGAGAAGTTTACCTTGATTTGGAGCGGTGGAGAGGATTAAACGTTGATAAATCCGAACTAGAAACTCAAAGATGTTGCTAGATAATTGCAGCTCGAAGAACTTCTCACAAATCGCCCGGAATAGCCTAAAATCGCCCAAGGAGGTGAAGGTAGGAAGAAATGACGATTTGGGAATGGAAATGTCCTATTTATACTAAATAGGGACTAGCGTGCGCTAGTCATGATAAATAGCGCGCGCTATCGGACTCACCAGGCAATCCAGTAGCCTCTGCCAGTTCCGTTAGCGTACGCTAACACCTGCTCATAGCGTGCGCTAGTGACTTCAATTAGCGTGCGCTAATTATTTCTAATAGCGTGCGCTACCTGGTAGTCAGTGCCCAGTCCAGAACCTACTGTCCCCAGCTCTGCTCTCTTTAGCGCACGTTACTCTAGTAACGTAGTGTGCGCTACCACCAAAATCTAGCGTAAACTACCAGTCACACCTAGCGTACGCTAGGAATTCCCTTTTCCAGTCCAGTAGCTACTGGACTGTCCGCCTCTAATACATTAGTAGCGTGCGCTAATGATAATGGATAGCGTGCGCTACCCTCACTAAATTAGCGTGCGCTACAAGGTGTGCGTAGCGTGCGCTACCCATTACACGAAGGTAGTATAATCGCATCAAGGATCCGAAAACAGCGACGATCCGAACAAGAAAAGGGGTAAATCCAATTGACAAGAGTTCCAAGATCAATATAAGCTTACCAAACACTTATACGAGCGTAAAAATTACAAAGCACAAGAGTAGAAGATTTACAAAAAGTACGGGTATTACATCAACTCCGTGACACTACCGCACGCTGGTGGAGGACTTACAGGATAGAGGACCGAGTGGTCGGGTGGACCGAATTTGCCCGACTGCTGCGGAGCGAGTACTGTCCCAGATCAGCCCGGACCGCTCGCGCACATGACTTTTTCAGTGCCGGACCTCAGAACATGCCAGTACTAGAGATTATTCGGGCCTACCGAACCGAGCTAAGTTACATCTCGCAGATGGTTCCATCAGAAGATCAACGAATATGCCACCTTGCACAGAGGTTGCCAGAAGACGTATAATGGTATGCCACCGGATTGCACTGCACTACCCTGAGGGCATACGAAGACGTGGTCACAGCTTATGCCGGTACTGTTGTTAATACCGATCCCGGACATAACTCAAAGAAGCAAAAGACATCGGCTCAGTCAGGGAGCAATAACAAAACGAACTCAGGACCCGCATCTTCTTTTAAGTCAGCAGCATCGTACCAATAGAAGGGTGCATCTGATCGGCCATACCGTAGGGACTGCTTCAATTTTGGCGTGTCCGGACATACTAAGGATCGGTGCCAGAAGATGGCTACTAAATGTTTCACTTGCGGAAAGAGTGGGCACATGTTTCGTTACTGCTGGCGGGCCAATCCCACTCAGAACTCAGTTTCTCAACCGAGTCAACAAGGCTCTGTGCAATCTCCCAGGATGCCTGCCGTTTCCAACTACCGAGCTCCATCCCATCAGACTCAACCACCGCCAAACGGTTCCGGTCGAGGCTGTGGGCGTGGCGGTGGTACTTCATCCTTTTCGGAGTTAGTGCCGTCCCGTGTATTTGAGTTGAGGGCTACGGATGGTTAGTCCGTGCCAGCTATCTCAGGTACTCTTCTTGTTAACTCTCAGCCAGTGCATGTATTATTTGATACCGGAGCCACACATTCATTTATATCTGTGGAATGTGTTGAACGTTTAAATCTTGTTTGTGTACCTTGTGAGTCCTTTACTGTTAAGCTACCCGAGGGTAGTAGAATAGGCGGCGATCTAAAGATTCGAGACTGTCAGATCTGCATCAACGATCATAGTTGGACTGCTAACCTTCTGTTCTTTCCGCTCCAGAATGAAGATATCATATTTGGTATGGACTGGATGCCATTGCACAAAATGATCTTGGACACCTACCACTTGACTATTTCCATTACGGCTCATGACGGTACCACACATGTCATCAGAGGACGAGAACACTTTAGTACGAAAGGGTCTCTCAGCCTTCTCGCATCGGAAGTCTCTTGCAGCTCTCGAGAGGAGTACTATTGGTGTTATGTTCTTCAGGAGAATACTTCACAACTGACGATCGCAAACATTCCAGTGGTGAATGAGTTTCCAGACGTCTTTCCTGATGAACTACCAGGGCTGCCACCGTACCGAGAAGTTAACCTTTCCATTGAACTTGAGTCGGGGACGAGACCTATTTCCAAAGCTCCTTACAGGATGGCACCAACCGAGATGAAGGAATTAAAGATATAGCTCGAAGATCTATTGGATAAGGGGTTGATCCGCCCGAGCACCTCACCGTGGGACGCACCGGTACTTTTCGTTAAGAAGAAAGACAACTCTCTATGCTTGTGCATCGACTACAGGGAGCTTAATAAGGTTACTATCAAGAATCATTACCCACTACTGAGAATTGATGACCTCTTAGATCAATTACAAGGGGCAGTTGTGTTTTCAAAGATCGATTTACGGTCCGAATATCACCAATTGAGAATTCGGGAGGAAGATATACCCAAGACTGCATTTGGATCGAGGTATGGACATTACCAGTACATTGTGGTATCATTCGGGTTGACTAATGCCCCAGCCGTTTTCATGGAACTTATGAACAGAGTTTTGATTGATTTCCTCGATAAGTGCGTGGTGATTTTTATCGACGACATCCTGATCTATTCCCGAAGCCGACAGAAACACGAGGAACATTTGAGGCAAGTGCTGAGCGTGTTAAGGCAACACCAACTTTATGCGAAACTTTCCAAGTGCGAATTTTGGATGCCGGAGGTAACTTTTCTCGGACATGTTGTCTCAGCAGAAGGCGTCAAAGTCGACCCACAAAAGATCGAGACAATAATGAGTTGGGAACCGCCGAAGAACGTCAAGGAGGTAAGGGGTTTCCTAGGATTGATGGGCTACTATCGAAGATTCGTCGAGGCTTTTTCCTGTATCGCTCGATCGTTAACGAACCTACTGAGAAAAAGTGCCAAATTTGTATGGACTGTAGACTTCCAGAAGAGCTTCGACGAGCTCAAAAGTAGGCTAACTACTGCTCCAGTGCTAGTGTTACCTGTAACACCCCAAACTAGGCGGATATTACAGTGCCGTGGACCCCCGACTGGGACCCACCAGGCGGATGAAAATGAATGAATTACACAGGGTGAATGTAGTACCGAACCACATTACAACATTAATTACTCCGATGAGGAGTTTCATACAACACACCCAGGATAAAATAGAATACATGTGTATCTTATGTGACGATAAAATACACAACACTGAATGAAACGAGTATTCAAACGGAATGTCTGCAGCGGAATAAATAAAGGAAACATAAATGATCAACAATCGACAGATCGGGCCCCTTTCTAGTATCACTGGGACTCGACGTCGGCGTGTTCTCCCGTGCCTTTGCCTTGCCTGCACTGAAAAACAAAGTCCCCAAACGGGCCGATTACGTAACAACAAACCTAAAGAGTTGAAATTAAACAATCATGAATTAACAGAACTTATGAAATATTCTTAATTATGAATTTACCAAGAGGAGTATCATAATACGCCCGTAATGTTCTGTGCAAGTGTACAAGACGAATGACCGGACACACCCGTCCTTGTACCTAATTAGTCTCACGGAGGTAAGCGTTACCGTGTGCACGGTCCGATGTATCGGTGAACCCAATACATGACCATCGTGTGCCCGACTAAAAATTCCACACAGCCACACCCGGCCACGCAATATGAACCCGGAAGGTCACATGAACGAGAATGACCATGATGAATATCAATGAATAATAATTAGACTAGGCCAAGATGACTCACCGATATGAAAGTAATAGTGACGTGATTGATAACCCAGTGAAATGATTTGGAACCGTCGTTCCTCGTGAATGAAATGATTATTCGACAATTACAAGTCTCAAAATGATTAATATTATGATGAATGAATTATGATTATGAGCAATCAACAACAAAAGGAATGAGTATCCTTTTAACCGAGTAAGAATTAACTTACTCAATACCGATGAAGAATGTTCGTCCACGAACAACGTCCTAACCAAGATACTGGTCGCTCGAACAACCTTGAATAACAATCATTACCAACAATTGTTCAATACACGAATCAAACACGAATATAACGAACTCAAAACGTCGATACGATAAAACTAAGTCCATTGCGGCATTAAATCAAACACGTTGCGTCCAAACTCCGATTGTTTACAATCAAACTTCAATATACCTATATCAAATTCCCCAAGAAGTGTTTCAAACCAACAAAACATCTTCCCAATGATCAATAATCCGAAATGAATATCCGAAAACGTGATTATAACGACAATTAATCGAAAACCCCCAATTTCAACTCGATATTCAAAGTGTTCTTGAATAATCCCTCAATAATCCAATGAATCCTTTTACAAACTCATAATCATATACATATCCCTTCATATAACATGATTATAACGTCCAAAACATCATATCTCAACATAAAATCGAAGTCCAAGGTGTTGAAGAAATTACCTCTTGAATATCCAACCAATTCGATCCGATGAAAACGTGTAAAAACGACTATCCAAGCTTCCCAGATGATTGAAGGTGATGAAAAATACACACTCAAATGATAATTGATGAAGAAATCTCTCCCTCAAGTTATTCTCTCTCGGTTGCAGGTGAAGAAGATGGAAAAAATGAGCTGAAATGCTCAAAAAACCAATTTATAGGGGTTGACTCGGCCAACAGGCTCGACCGTGCCCGCCTGACACGGTCGTGGCGCGCAGCTGGCCGGCAGGGACTCGACCAAAACTGAAAAATGAGCGGTTGAGCTAAAACGACCATAACTCTCTCATCCGGACTCCGATTGACTCACCGTTTGAACCATTGGAAAGCTAACTCGATGCTCTATAATATTGCAGAGATTTAGAATTTTTGGAGTTACCAAAAATTAATGGTGATCTAACAAAGTCGAACTCATATGAGGAAAGTTGAAACGATGAACAATAACGATACTCAACTCGAAGTTTTTACGAACGGTGAACACGGTGAATGAACATGATTGATGAATGATTATAATTGAGTGAAAATACACTGAGTGACAATTACAGACTGATAATTACTGAATGAAAATGAATGAATTACAACCGGGTATTACATACTCCCCCCCTTAAAAAGAGTTTCGTCCCCGAAACTAAGGGTCAAACAACTCGGGATAACTCTCCCGCATAATCTCCTCGGTTTCCCAAGTGGCCTCTTCGACTCCATGTCTGGACCACTGAATCTTGACCAAAGGAATCGACTTATTTCTCAACTGTTTGATTCGCCGCTCTAAAACTCGTATAGGACGCTCCTCATATGAATGATCGTCGGCGATCTCGATTTCGTCGAACTGCAGTATGTGACTCGGGTCGGCAACATACTTTCGCAACTGAGAGACATGAAACACATTATGAATTCGGCTCAGAGCCGGAGGTAAAGCCAATCGATAAGCTAACTCGCCTACTCGATCCAAAATTTCAAACGGTCCAATGAATCTCGGACTCAACTTCCCCCGTTTTCCGAAACGGAAAATACCTCGACTCGGGGATACCTTGACCAAGACGTGGTCACCCGTCTCGAACTCTAGTGGTCGACGACGATTATCTGCATATGATTTCTGTCGACTCTGAGCTGTCAACATATGACTCTTGATCAAAGCTACCTTCTCCTGGGCGGCTATAAACACGTCGGGTTCGGTGCCGATTGATTCTGACAAGTCATCCCAACACAAGGGAGATCGACAACGACGACCGTACAAGGCCTCGTAAGGTGCCATCTTAATGGAAGCATGCCAACTATTATTATACGTGAACTCGATCAATGGTAGTTGGGCTTCCCAATCGTCCTTCCAATCGAGGACGCATGCCCTCAACATGTCCTCTAATGTCTGTATAGTCCTCTCTGATTGTCCGTCGGACTGAGGATGAAAGGCGGTACTGAGATTGAGCTGAGTTCCCATAGCACGGTGAACTGATTTCCAAAAATGAGATACAAATCGTCCGTCACGATCGGAAACGATACTCTTAGGAGTACCGTGCAGTCTTACTATCTCCTTGATGAATAACTGGGCCAGTCTCTCGGGACCCCACGTATCCTTGATCTCAAGGAAATGAGCTGATTTAGTTAAACGGTCCACAATCACCCAGATCGTATTCATGCCACGACGACTCATCGGCAAACTCGTGATGAAATCCATAGAAATGTCTTCCCACTTCCACTCTGGAATAGGGAGAGGTTTCAGCATACCCGCCGGTCGCTGATGTTCAATCTTGACTTGTTGGCAAGTTAAGCATCTCGAAACAAATTCCGCGACTTCTCGCTTCATATTACTCCACCAGTAATTTTGTTTCAAGTCCTTATACATCTTGCTAGACCCCGGATGAACAGAATAAGGGGTAGCATGAGCTTCTCTCAAAATCGAGTTTTTCAACTCGTCATTCGCCGGCACGCACAACCGGTTCTTAAACCTCAAAAGTCCATCCTCGTGGACCACGAATCCAGGGGCTCTCCCCTGAGCCACATCCTCACGAATGCGCAACAATGCTGGGTCTGAACCCTGATTCTCCCTGATTGCATCCTCAAGAGATGATGAAATCTCTAACATACAAAGCATTCCCTGAACTCGCTGAAGCCAGACCTCGATCTCGGGTCTAAGGAATTCCTGTTGGAGCTCCTTCTGAATTGTTAAACGAGCAAGCATCTGCTCCTGAATGGACTTACGACTCAAGGCGTCGGCGACAACGTTCGCCTTGCCCGGGTGGTAAAGGATCTCAATATCATAATCCTTGATTAGTTCTAACCACCGCCTCTGTCGCATATTTAATTCCTTCTGAGTAAATATATACTTTAAACTTTTATGATCGGTGAATATCTGACAAGTGACGCCATAAAGGTAATGACGCCAAATCTTCAAAGCGAACACCACGGCTGCTAGCTCAAGGTCGTGTGTCGGATAATTAACCTCGTAAGGTCTCAACTGCCGTGAAGCATAGGCAATAACCTTCCCGTTCTGCATGAGTACACATCCGAGACCCTGTCCGGATGCATCACTATAAACCACAAATCCCTCCGTCCCCTGCGGCAAGGAAAGTACAGGTGCTGACATTAACCGGCTCTTGAGTTCCTCAAAACTCCGCTGACACGCGTCGGACCACGTGTATTTCCTATCCTTCCGCAAAAGGTTCGTCAATGGTTGAGCAATTTTGGAAAATCCTTCCACAAACCTCCGATAATAACTGGCTAATCCGAGAAAGCTTCGGATTTCCTTAACATTCTTCGGAGGTAACCAATTCTGGATAGCCTCCGTCTTCTGAGGATCAACACGCACTCCATCTGATGAAATTACATGTCCGAGAAACGTCACTTCGGACATCCAGAACTCACATTTGGAAAACTTCCCATAAAGTTGTTCTCGTCTCAACACGTCGAGCACTTGATGAAGGTGAAACTCGTGTTCCTCCCGGTCACGAGAATAAATCAAAATGTCATCGATGAAGACAACAACAAACCGATCCAAAAAGTCGATGAAGACCCGATTCATTAACTCCATGAATACCGCAGGTGCATTAGTCAATCCGAACGGCATAACCACAAACTCATAATGACCATAACGCGTTCGAAACGCCGTCCTAGCGATATCCGACTCTCGAATCCGCAACTGATGATATCCAGATCTTAAGTCGATCTTGGAAAATACTGAAGCTCCCTGAAGTTGATCCAAAAGGTCATCGATACGGGGTAAAGGATACTTATTCTTGATTGTCACCTTATTCAACTCCCGATAATCGATACACAAGCGAAAAGAACCATCCTTCTTTTTGACGAACAGCACTGGTGCTCCCCACGGGGACGCACTCGGTCGGATATAACCTTTCTCGAACAATTCCTCAAGTTGACTCTTCAACTCTCGCATTTCGGTCGGGGCCATTCGGTACGGTGCCTTCGATATCGGGGACGTACCAGGCTCCAACTCAATCGTGAATTCCACATCCCTCTGTGGAGGCAAACCAGGTAACTCGTCTGGAAATACATCGGCATATTCCCTTACTACTGGAATATCCGACAACATTACTGATGATTCCTCAGTTTTGGTCATATAGCACCAATAACCGACACATCCCTGACTGAGTAATCGCACTGCTTTCATCAAATTAATGACCTTACCAGAACAGCCGGGATTACCTCCCTGAAATACACATTCAACCCCATCGTCTGAAATGATAGTAATCATATGCTTACGGACACTAATGATGGCATCATGACGATCCATCCAATCAATACCCAAGATGACGTCGTCTCTCGGCAAATCTACCACGATAAGGTTCGCTGGCCATACACGACCATGAAACTGAATAGGACAATCCTGAATCTCACGATTACCGATGATTCGTCTACCATCAGGTAGACCAATGACATAAGGCTCACAACTAGTAGCACTACCCAGACGTAGTCTACTCAAACATGATTCGGAAATGAATGAATGCGATGCACCAGTATCAAAAAGGGTACACACAGGTTGAGATTGAATATCGAGTGTACCTGAGATCATTTGGGCCTCGGGATCATCGGTCTTCTTCATCTCATAAATCCGGGGTTTGCTAGTCCCGCCACCGGACGCTCCCGTCTGCTGACTATAGGCTCCACCTTTAGTCGCTCCTGTCGTTTTAAACGACGCTGATTGAGTGGCCTGATTCTGAACGGCTGATTGTTTCGGGGCCTGAGATGACGCTGGAGTAGGTTTGGAGTCCCTACGGCAAAAACGGGCCCTATGCCCAGCAATTCCACAATTATGACACGTGATCGTCTGTCTCGGACACTTGGTACTGAGGTGACCAAGTTCCCCACAGTTATAACAGGTGATGGCCGAACTGGCCGCTCGAGACTGTGATTCCGCGGGTTTAGACGACACAGGAGGTCGCTCAGAAAAAGCGGAGCCCGCACGGGGTTTCTTGAAAGTTGCCTGACCGCCTTCCGACTGATTGCGATTCTTCGATTTCTTGCTAGCAGACGAAGGTTGCTGCTTAGCAATTTCCTTAGCAGTAAGCTCGTAGGTGAGAGCTTTCTCAATGAATTCAGCCAACGTGGTGCAATTATGATTAAGTAACTGAAGTCTCATACGGGGTTTCAGCCTCTTGCTGAAATACTTAATCTTATCCGCCTCGGAATGAATGATAGATGAGGCAAACGGAAGAAGTTCCTGAAATTTCTCGGCAATGGCGAGAACATCCTCGTCTGTTGAGGGGTCGGGGGTGAGTAATTCTGACAGCTTGGCCTCTCTGAGTGGGGCCGGATAATATCTCTCCATCATGAGAGTCTTGAACTGCTCCCAAGTACATGATCCTTCGGTGGGCTTCAACGACAACCACCAAGAATGTGCGCTCTTACCCAGGTAGTAAGCCGCAACAGAAACTTTGTGTCCTTCGGGACACTCTACCATAGCAAACAACTTCTCGAAATGCTCGAGCCAATGAATAATATCCGCCGGCTCAGACGAGCCCTCAAAAGTAGGTGGCCTTTGGCGAGAGATGTCGCCGATGATATTGCTCACATTCCTCTCTTGCCTCTGAGGTGGCGGCGGAGGAGCCTGTTGATTTTGATTAGCTGAATTTTGCATCGTCTCCATTAGTTGTGTCATCTGAGTCATCTGGGCCATCATGCCCTGCATAAAGGCGAGTGGATCGATCCGAACACCTTCTGACTGAGCCGTGTCCCGAGTACGACTCCCCGAAAGTGAATGATCACGCCCTGGTGAATGAGTGGCAGCGTCACTGCTAGATGAGTTAACATTATTCCTCGCGTTCGCACGTGTGTTCGCACGAGTTCTCGGGATTCGGCCCGCACCACGGCCTCGTCCTCCGCGTCCTCTTCTTGCTCTCTCCATACTGAAGTAGGAAAGTCACATGATGATTATAATCCCCGCATGAATATCACGTTATGATTATGTCATGAGATGACGAAAATGAGTATACATGTTCTAACTTAGTGATTATATGAATGATTTACTGAAGTGACATGATTATCTGATAAAATTCTTGAAGTGATTATCTTGAATAACTTAATAAGATTGATAATATGACCATCCAGATCGACAACTGAGTAATAAAAGGAATTAAGTGATTAATGAGTTAATATGATCGTCACGATCATTAATCGAGTATTGAAATGAATTAAGTGATTAATGAGTTAATATGATCGTCCTGATCACAATGAATGATGATGTTTGAGGATTGTTAATTGATGAATGATGAATGAATGATTATTGCCAGAAATTATACCATGGCGTTAGAAATCTTACCGTTCTTTCGGTCTGATTGGCTCGGCATTTGCACAGGTCACACGTGACACGAAAGTCCAATGATACTAGTCTGATGACGATGACTTCAAATGAGACATGACTCGGAAGGTAGTATCCAAAACCACGCTCCGATACCAACTCTGTAACACCCCAAACTAGGCGGATATTACAAGGTCGTGGACCCCGATCGGGACCCACCGGGCGGATGAAAATGAATGAATTACACAGGGTGAATGTAGTACCGAACCACATTACAACATTAATTACTCCGATGAGGAGTTTCATACAACACACCCAGGATAAAATAGAATACATGTGTATCTTATGTGACGATAAAATACACAACACTGAATGAAACGAGTATTCAAACGGAATGTCTGCAATAAATAAATAAAGGAAACATAAATGATCAACAATCGACAGATCGGGGCCCCTTTCTAGTATCACTGACTCCTCGACGTCGTGTTCTCCCGTGCCTTTGCCTTGCCGGACACTGAAAAACAAAGTCCCCAAACGGGCCGCCATACGTAACAACAATCCTCAAGAGTTGAAATTACACAATCATGAATTAACTGAAGTTATGAAATATTCTTAATTATGAATTTCGCTGAAGAGGAGTATCATAGTACGCCCGTAATGTTCTGTGCAAGTGTACAAGACGAATGACCGGACACACCCGTCCTTGTACCTAATTAGTCTCACGGAGGTAAGCGTTACCGTGTGCACGGTCCGATGTATCGGTGAACCCAATGTTGGGAATAGTGCCCTAGGACATTCGATGTGCCTAGATTTGTAATTGTCACATTTAAATAAAGTTATTTGATATCATTTATTTCTCGTTGATTATTATAATGTGTGCATGTTTTAATATTATAATAATCGAATAATAGTTATTCACGAATAATAAGATTATTCAAATGTCCCTGGTAAAATCGCGTTGAGTAGAGACTCAAGTGATTAATATACTAGTATAAGTTTGATTGATAATCATCGGATGATTATGCGTATGGTACGGATCAATCTTATGGGTATTGGTTGGAGAACTAATACTGGACCGACCCGCATTGAGATCACTGCATGGAAATGTCATAAGTGAATCTCAATACAGTATGTCAATAAATCCTTGAACCTGAGATTATCATAGAGTACAACATGATAACTGCTATGCCTTGACGTAATCCAACGTCATCTGAAACATGGTGATCATAAAAGTTAGCGATCGGGATTAGTGGGAGTCATGTAGAGGGCAATGAATAATCAAGATGGGGATTTGTCCCTCTCTTAAGTGATAGAGATATCTGCTGGGCCCCTCGATAAGTAGAACTGAAGGAAATGCATGGCCATGCTCAAATGAAGAGTCATTTGATTCAATCAGTCTACTTAAGATCGAGAAAGCATTTGAACATAAATAAGTATGACAGACTCCATGACTTAGTTCAAATATGATATCGCGTGACAAAGGGATTTGACACGTTAAAAGGTTTAATGGACTATTAACTTATATTATTTGGGTAATCATAATGTCTTGCTAGAGGCCGCTTATGATTTATTATTTAATAAGGTATTAAATAATTGCCAACATAATATAAGCCTTTTAGGTCGCACATACGACAATTATAGACAAGTAGGAATAAATATCAACTGGGAATAATAAATATAATATTGGATATTATATTTATAAGGAGATTAAATAATAAAGTAATATATATAATATTGGATATTATATATATTGTATTATTTAATAAGTTGAGGGGCAACTAAGCAAATACTAGATTATTGAATCTAGGGTTTACTTAGTATAAATATAAGGTCTTGGACAAGGAGTTGTAACCGTAAAATAAGACCTAAAATCGGCCCTTCAAGAAGAAGAAAAATCGGCCATCTACATTATACTGTAGGAGAACGGAGTCGGTCGTTCCTCTTCCCTTAGTTGATCTTGATCAATAGTACAATCCTTCTAGTAAGGAATTTGTGTTGTACTATTTATCAATATTATTCGTAAGGATCTAGCAATCCGGCTTGTGGAATTGTTCGTGTGGATCACCGTAAGAGGAAGGAGATATTCATCTCGCTTCTAGTCCGGATCTAGATTTGTTCAATCGGATTAAGGTAATTCGATTAACTCTTTAATTAAACAATTAAATTAATGCATGCGATCCTAAATTGGGTTTTCACTTTTATTGTTCCATTGCGTTTTTACTCCGATTATTTTGTATTCGATACATAGAAAACCCAACAAAGGGTATCGAGCCAACTTGCATGTAATTTAATTGTTTATGTAGAACATATTTATGTGTAAATTATGTTCCTAATTATGTTTATAAAATATAGATTTTATAAAATATTTTTTTCTCGTTTAATTTGATTAAATCGGATCGTCAAAAATAATTTTCTGGATCAAGCAAAAGCTGCCCGTAACTATTCTCGAACAAAGCAGCAGTGTGTCGGGCGATTCGGGTCCGGTCCGGTCGGGTCGGGCCTGACCCGCTGGTTGTATTAATTAGCAAAATGATTTTGCATCACCGGGGTTCGAACACGGAGGTCCAGGCGCCGGCCTAGCGACTTACCATGTGCGCTGCGAGTTTGTTTTGGAAATAATACACTAAGGTTTTATTAAAGGCAAATAAATGCTTTAAATATTGCAAAAATACTTCCGCAAAAGCGGGATTCGATCCCGCGCCATTCGGCTATCCTTGAGACCACTTTCCATCTCGGTGAATCTTGTTTTGGTAACTTTTCGTAGTTCCTTTTATAAGTCCTTTTGTTATAAAAGTAAATTTGGAAATAATAGTTGCAAAATGTTGCAACCGCAACCGCCGGTTTCGAACCGGGCAAACCCGTGCCCAGATCTCGCCGGGCACCATCTCGGCGAGTCCAGCTTTTGTTCATGTGATGACTCAAATTTTAATTATTGTCTCGATTGTCGATAAATTGATTATTTAGTATATTACATGCTTTATTAATTATTTGATAATTATTTATGGTATGTGTGTGGTGTATGGCATGACCATAAATTGACCAATGTGATTGGATAATTTAATTTCTTATGGGTTGGTTTTTACGGCTGCGTGTCGCTTAATTATAATTGGTTTTACGGACTGTGAGTCGTCTATTTAAATTGTTTATTATTTTACGGCTGCGTGTCGTTTGTACTTCTTGTAATTTAATTTATTAGTGTAGTATTAAATTTCATTAATGTAATGAAGACAAGAAGGACGAGATAGATGGACTCGAGGAGCAAATTGATCGCGTATGACGTTCCAAGGAGTTGGAAGATCAATGAAGACCATATTTAACCCTTTAGATGACCTTTGTGATTTTCATGTTGGCTCATGAAAATCACGTTAGATTATGGTCATGCTATACACGGTCCTATGCTTTATTGTCATGTGATGCGATGTATGTTTAAATTTATGCATGTATGTGATGCTATGTATGTTTAGATGTATGTTAGCAAACATAGACATTAACATAGGATAAAAATCCTCGTTAAAATTTTAATGCCGTTCATTTGAAAAACACCTATCAAGACTTCGATCATCATGAGTGGGTCATGCCAAAGTGGGCACTCGGATTATCTTAGTAAGGTAGGATAGGTAATGGTGATACCTATACGTTTAATGAATTTGGAAATCAAAATAGTTTTGAACCTTAAGGCATAAGATGGGATTATAACATGCTTGGGCATACGATGCCAAATCCCATGACATAATCTAAGAGTTACATATGATGTAATCGATAAAGAGTTATCCACCTAAAGTAGTTCAATTCTAGGCGTCATGCCAAAGCCGAGTTTAGGATTGTGCGAAATGGGATCTTAGCCCACTAAAATTACAAATGTTGTAAATTGAGGGTACTTTGTTTTAGTGGGAGTATTTTTCGAGAAATAAAATAATGTGACTAAATATTTTGCATATTGAATTTTGTAGAATGGCATCAAACAACACATCCACCATTTCATCGCGATCCGTCCTTGAGAAGGACAAGTCAAAGAAAATGGCAAAGAACTATCTCGGATTGGATCCGAGCACGAGAATAGTTCTCAAGCAAGAAAGAAAGTCAGATGTTCTTGAGGAAGAAATTCCCGATGAGCCACCGACAATGCAAATAAAGCAACAAAAGACAAATGGAAGAAACATTGTGATGATTCCATTGATGTCGGTTGTCTTATGTTGGCCACCATTTGTCCGTAACTTCGTAAGAACTGGAGGAGATGGAAGCTTATGAGCTAAATGCTCACCTCAAGGAAACTTTCTCGAAGCATGCTAGGCAAGAGAGGTATGAGACCTTTCAAGCCTTGTATGCTTGCAAGATGGTTGAGGGGACATCTGTCAGCGCTCACGTGCTCAAGATGAAAGGATATATTAATCATCTTGAAAGGCTTGGTTTTCCACTTTCTAAGGAGCACTCCACGGATGTGATCCTAAACTCATTGCCCGAAAGTTTCGGTCAGTTCATTATGAACTATAATATGAATGAGATGGAGAAGTCCATTGCTGAGCTGCATGGGATGCTTAAAACGGCCGAGCGTAATATTAAGAAGAAACCAAACCATGTGTTGATGGTCGCAAAGGGAAATTCTTTAAGAACAAAGGCAAGGGCAAGGGTAAGGCAAAAGTTGCCAAATCTAAAGACCCTACTAGGCCGGGTTTCAAGGCTAAAGCTCCCAAAGATGGAAATTGCCATCATTGCAATAAACCAGACAACGGAAAAGAAATTGCAAGATTTACTTGGAAGAGCTAAAGCGTACCAAGGGCGGTGAGACCGCCACAGGTATATTTGTTATAGAAGTTAACTTATCTACCTCTAACTCCTGGGTATTAGATACTGGATGTGGATCTCACATTTGTACAAATGTGCAGGGGTTGAGAAGCAGAGAGAATCAAGAAAGGGGAAGTAGATCTAAGAGTCGGCAATGGAGCAAGAGTTGCCGCACTAGCCGTAGGAACTTATGATCTAGTTTTGCCCAATGGGCTTTTGTTAGTTTTGAACAATTGCTATTATGTTCCCGCTATGAATAGGAATATTATTTCGCTTTCTACATTAGATTGTGAAGGTTACGATTTTCTTATTAAGAATAAGATCATTCGTATTTTCTTTGATGACTTGCTTTATGGTACCGCAAAGTTATATAATCGCCTTTACAATATTGATCTAGATGAGTCCGACACTTTGGATGTCTATAACATTGCATCCAAGAAACCTAAGCTCAATGATTCTAATCCGACTTACTTATGGCATTGTCGACTTGGTCACATAAACGAACGCATTTCTAAACTCCATAATGATGGACTTTTAGACTCTTTTGACTATGAATCATATGGGACATGCGAATCTTGTTTATTGGGCAAGATGACGAAGAATCCTTTCACCGGTCATGGAGAAAGGGCTAGTGATCTATTAGGCCTAATACATACGATGTGCGGACCTCTTAGCACTCATGCCAGAGGCGGATACCAATACTTCATTACATTCACCGATGATTTTAGCCGATATGGATATGTTTATCTTATGAAGTATAAACATGAATCTTTTGAAATGTTCAAAATATTCCAGAATGAAGTACAGAATCAACTTGGCAAGACAATTAAAGCCCTTCGATCAGATCGAGGTGGGGAATACTTGGGCCAAGAATTCGATGATCATCTTAGGAGTTGTGGAATTGTATCGCAACTTACTCCTCCCGGCACACCTCAGCATAACGGAGTGTCCGAGAGGAGGAATCGAACTTTATTAGATATGGTTCGATCCATGATGAGTCGAACAGAGCTTCCATTATCATTTTGGGGCCACGCCTTAGAAACAGCAGCATTCACCCTTAACCGTGTTCCATCTAAAGCAGTTGAAAAGACACCATTTGAGAAATGGACTGGTAAAAGACCAAACTTGTCTTTTCTAAAGATCTGGGGTTGCGAAGCGTTCGTAAGGCGCCAAGTGTTTGACAAACTGGCAGCCGGATCTGAAAGATGTTTATTTGTGGGATATCCTAAGGAAACTAAAGGATATTACTTTTACAAGCCCGCAGAGAACAAAGTGTTTGTTGCTCGAAATGCTGTATTCTTAGAAAGGGAATTTATTTCCAAAAGAGACAGTGGGAGAAGAGTAATTCTTGAGGAAAATCGAGAACCACAAGAAGTTATCGCTTCACCGATGGAAACCGAACAAGCTCAACAAACAGTTGAAGAGCCCATTCAAAGTACTCAAGTCCCACGCAGATCTGATAGGATGCGACATGAACCTGAGAGATATGGTTATCTCGTAACGGATGATGATGATGCATCGCTCATAGATGATGAGCCTAGTACCTATACAGAAGCTGCTTCAGGACCAGAGTCCGAGGAATGGCTAGAAGCCATGAAGTCTGAGATGCAATCCATGTATGACAATCAAGTTTGGAACTTGATAGATCCACCTGAGGGTGTTAAAACTATTGGGTGCAAATGGGTCTATAAAAAGAAGAAAGACATGGATGATAATCTGCAAGCCTATAAAGCTAGACTAGTGGCAAAAGGTTATAGACAGATTCATGGTGTTGACTATGATGAGACCTTTTCGCGAGTCATGCTTAAATCAATTAGAATTTTATTTGCCATTGCCGCATACTATGATTATGAAATATGGCAAATGGATGTCAAAACAAGATTCCTTAATGGAAACTTACTCGAGGATGTGTACATGACACAACCTCGAAGGTTTTGTTCATCCGTAAAATTCTAAAAAGGTTTGCAAGCTTCAAAGATCCATTTATGGGTTGAAGCAAGGCTTCTCGAGTGGAATCTTCGTTTTGATGAAATCACAAAGAGTTTGGGTTCATTCAAAATGAAGATGAACCTTGTGTGTACAAGAAGGTTAGTGGGAGAATAGTTGTTTTCTTAGTCTTATATGTAGATGACATATTACTCATTGGAAATGACATTCCCACCTTGCGCATACCAAGACTTGGTTGGGAAGTTGTTTCTCAATGAAAGACTTAGGAGAAGCTGCTTATATTCTTGGGATAAAGATCTATAGAGATAGATCAAAGAGATTAATTGGTCTGAGTCAAAGTACATACATTAATAAAATATTGAAGAGGTTCAATATGCAAGACTCCAAGAGAGGACTCTTGCCAATGTCACATGGCATTCATCTCGAGTGAGACTCAGAGTCCTAAGACTCCTGATGAGCGAGCACGTATGAGCAAGATACCATACGCATCGGCTATTGGATCGATCATGTATGCCATGATTTGTACTCGACCAGATGTATCGTTTGCTCTTAGTATGACAAGTCGATACCAATCGAATCCAGGTGAAAGTCACTGGACAGCAGTGAAAACCATCCTAAAGTACTTGAGAAGAACCAAGGATGATTTCCTAGTTTATGGAGGGGTGGGAAACGAGCTGGCTGTAAGAGGTTACGCCGATGCAAGTTTCGAAACCGACAGAGACGATTTCAAATCGCAAACTGGTTATGTGTTTGTATTGAATGGAGGTGCTGTGAGTTGGAAGGGTTCCAAGCAAAGCACGGTTGCTGATTCTGTTACAGAAGCTGAGTACCTGGCGGCATCGGATGCAGCTAAGGAAGCCGTATGGATCAAGAAGTTCGTTACCGAACTAGGAGTGTTGCCAACCATCCAGGGTCCCATAAGCCTTTCTTGTGACAATAATGGTGCTATTGCACAAGCTAAAGAGCCTAGGTCCCATCATAATTCCAAACATATACTCAGAAAATATCACCTAGTCAGAGAGATCGTCAGACGAGGAGATATTACAATATGCAAAGTAGCAACAGAAGAGAATGTTGCAGATCCACTTACCAAGCCTCTCTCACAAGGAAAGAATGTTGAGCATGCTAGAGCGATAGGACTAAAGGTCATGAATGAATGGTCCTACTGCAAGTGGGAGATTGTTGGGAATAGTGCCCTAGGACATTCGATGTGCCTAGATTTGTAATTGTCACATTTAAATAAAGTTATTTGATATCATTTATTTCTCGTTGATTATTATAATGTGTGCATGTTTTAATATTATAATAATCGAATAATAGTTATTCACGAATAATAAGATTATTCAAATGTCCCTGGTAAAATCGCGTTGAGTAGAGACTCAAGTGATTAATATACTAGTATAAGTTTGATTGATAATCATCGGATGATTATGCGTATGGTACGGATCAATCTTATGGGTATTGGTTGGAGAACTAATATGGACCGACCCGCATTGAGATCACCGCATGGAAATGTCATAAGTGAATCTCAATACAAGATGTCAATAAATCCTTGAACCCGAGATTATCATAGAGTCCAACATGATAAGCTGCTATGCCTTGACGTAATCCAACGTCATCTCAAACATGGTGATCATAAAAGTTAGCGATCGGGATTAGTGGGAGTCATGTAGAGGGCAATGAATAATCAAGATGGGGATTTGTCCCTCTCTTAAGTGAGAGAGATATTCTGTTGGGCCCCTCGATAAGTAGGATCAAGGAAATGCATGGCCATGCTCAAATGAAGAGTCATTTGATTCAATCGATCTACTTAAGATCGAAAGCATTTGAACATAAATAAGTATGACAGACTCCATGACTTAGTTCAAATATGATATCGCGTGACAAAGGGATTTGACACGTTAAAAGGTTTAATGGACTATTAACTTATATTATTTGGGTAATCATAATGTCTTGCTAGAGGCCGCTTATGATTTATTATTTAATAAGGTATTAAATAATTGCCAACATAATATAAGCCTTTAGGTCGCACATACGACAATTATAGACAAGTAGGAATAAATATCAATCGGGAATAATAAATATAATATTGGATATTATATTTATAAGGAGATTAAATAATAAAGTAATATATATAATATTGGATATTATATATATTGTATTATTTAATAGGTTGAGGGGCAACTAAGCAAATACTAGATTATTGAATCTAGGGTTTACTTAGTATAAATATAAGGTCTTGGACAAGGAGTTGTAACTTAAAATAAGACCTAAAATCGGCCCTTCAAGAAGAAGAAAAATCGGCCATCTACATTATACTGTAGGAGAACGGAGTCGGTCGTTCCTCTTCCCTTAGTTGATCTTGATCAATAGTACAATCCTTCTAGTAAGGAATTTGTGTTGTACTATTTATCAATATTATTCGTAAGGATCTAGCAATCCGTCTTGTGGAATTGTTCGTGTGTGGATCACCAGAAGAGGAAGGAGATATTCATCTGCTTCTAGTCCGGATCTAGATTTGTTCAATCGGATTAAGGTAATTCGATTAACTCTTTAATTAAACAATTAAATTACTGCATGCGATCCTAAATTGGGTTTTCACTTTTATTGTTCCGCTGCGTTTTTACTCCGATTATTTTGTATTCGATACATAGAAAACCCAACACCCAATACATGACCATCGTGTGCCCGACTAAAAATTCCACACAGCCACACCCGGCCACGCAATATGTGTAACACCCCGAGATATTCGGAATAATTACAGCGCCGTAAACCCTTTAAATAAGGATTTACAAGGCTAATTTTAAAAGAAGTGTAAAAACAATACAATCGAACAACTGAAGTTCAAGTACAGATTTGATTCAACCGATCAAATAGTTAATTTATACAACCATATCGAAAGGACATTATTAAAACACGCATTTCGAGTCTTGAACGAAACAAGAAAACAACTCTCGACAACAATAACATCAATCACATCACCGAGCCATCTCATCGTCCTGTCAGTCGTGGGTGCCTCCCCGCTCCTCGGCTACCTGAACATCAAAACAATGTCCACCCCCGAAGGGGTTAGCAAAACAATGCTAGTACAAGTATCATCGTACAATAAATCATCAATACATCATAAAACATGCAAACCGGACTTCCGCCACCGGAATCCAACGATGCGAATCCTCACGATTCCATCAACACAATACATGGTAATCCAATGATCCAGCGCCTCGGATAGATCCCCATGATGATCCCGTCGGACCAACGCATGGTGGAAAACTCCCGGCGATCCAGCGCCCTCGGATAGATCCCCATGATGATCCCGTGACCAACGCATGGTGGACATTCGATCCAGCGCCCTCAGCATAGATCCTCATGACCCCCTCGGATCATTTATACCATAATCAAACAATTATGCATACACATATGCATTTCAATATGTTCATCAATATAACAACGAATATCACGAATATTCTCAGAAATACATATCATATTCAACAATATGAATAAAACCACAAGCATGATAAATCAAACTCGACATATGATACTTGCCTCGAAAATGGCAAGGCAAAACACTTCAAAGATCTCGACACCCTCGAAGGCCGCCTCCTTCGATCAACGTAACAAGCTCGAACCTTAACAAAAGGAACGATATACAAATCATCTTAAGTCGAACGATGGCCTAACAATTCGGTCTACGGCCGCAAAGATCAAAAATAACCAATCTGCCTGGACTGCTTAGCGAGCGCTACGTACTATACGTTACGTGCGCTAAGACGGATCGTTAGCGTACGCTATCGTATAAGACTAGCGTCGCTAGCCACGGTCTGTTAGTCTAACTCGGCTGGTCCCATAACGTCGCTACGTACGTTTGGGCGTTAATCGACCCCGATAGCGCACGTTAACTTACACGTGTTAGCGTGCGCTACTACTGCATGGCAGAATACCGCGAACCGAAAACTGGGTTGAAGGGTGGAAAAACTCATGAATTCTACCGTGATAATACAAGTCATCTTCGGGCAAAACATGCTAACAAGGTTTGTGGAAGATTCCATTATCATGAGGTACAAATATACGGATAATCAACTCAACATCATATCCTTTCTACGATCTCCAAGAAATAATCTAAGTTCCATTTGTTCTACGTTCCAAAACACATGATTCCATCGTGTAAAACATATCAACTGGGTAGATATCCGATTATTGATCAAAACTTGCTTTGAACATGCTTAGGAGTCCTATAATAAGATGGTTCAAAGGTTCATACGATATATAATGCCGATACGTCAAAAGTATCCTTCTAACATGTGATGACCGATTATAAACGAATTACTTGTTATCAAAACATGATTTAAACTTCCTTAGGACATTACTAACATCAGTGAAGAATCACCTACCTCAAAGTAGTGAAGAATACGGAGGAAAATGAAGCGATCCAACACCGAAGGCTTGAACACCAATCTCCAATGATAAACGATCTTCAATCTCGAGCTAGGAGGTTGATATGAAGTGTTTAGGACGAAGGGAATTATGATCTAAGTGTAAGAGTTCGGGTTATGGGAGGAGAAAATGAAATCTCGAATAGGATGATGTCCTATTTATAATAAATGGCTATTAGCGCCCTGCTCGTAGCGTGCGCTAACGGCTCATCGACTAGATCAGACTCGGCACTTAGCGTGCGCTACGCATCGACCAGAAGCGTGCGCTAAGGCGTTGACTCGGCTTTTCCCGAAAGCCGCCTGTACATCCGACACAATCCGGCGTGGGTCCCCGGCCAGATCTCACCTACCGCACGCCCCAATCAATTTGACCACGCATAGCGTGCGCTAATTACATTCTCAGAGCGTGCGCTATGGAACCATGTTAGCGTACGCTACCCTTAGCCTGTAGCGTGCGCTACATGCACATAATTTCAACCTTACAAATCACAACCATGAAATTAAACGCTCGGCAACATCGGATTATGAAATACGGAGAATAATACTTAGACAAAAGTACAATCATTACAATATCGCAAGTTCCAATTACATAACAGAAATCTCGGGCATTACATCCTTCCTCCCTAAAAAGAAGTTTCGTCCCGAAACTTATGATGAAAACAACTCCGGATATTTAGCCTTCATACCGTCCTCCGTTTCCCAAGTGGCCTCTTCGACTCCATGTCGTGACCATTGTACTTTAACCAAGTGTATTGGTTTATTCCTCAATTGTTTGATCCGGCTCTCAAGTATCTTGATTGGTCTCTCTTCGAAGGTGCCATCATTAGCTATCTTGATCTCGTCGAAATCAATGACGTGACTGGGGTCCGGTACATACTTCCGCAGCTGGGATACGTGAAACACATTGTGAACGTGACCCAGTGATGGCGGTAAGGCCAACCTGTACGCTAAATCTCCCACTCTCTCGAGGATCTCAAAGGGTCCGATATATCTCGGACTAAGTTTGCCTCTTCTCCCAAAACGGAAAATCCCTCGTGTAGGAGACACCTTCAATAGTACGTGGTCTCCAGCGTCGAACTCTAGAGGGCGACGACGTACATCGGCATAAGACTTCTGTCGACTCTGGGCAGTCAACAGTCTTTCTCGAATCAAGGCTATCTTCTCTTGAGTCTGAATAATCAATTCCGGTTCCGTCCCGATCAAATCCGAAGAATCATCCCAGCACAGGGGCGACCGGCATCTTCTCCCGTACAAAGCTTCAAATGGTGCCATCTTAATAGAAGCATGCCAACTGTTATTATAAGTGAACTCGATCAAGGGCAAGTGAATTTCCCAGTCAGCCGACCAATCTAATGCACAAGCTCTAAGCATGTCCTCTACTGTCTGAATAGTCCTTTCGGACTGACCGTCCGTTTGGGGATGATAAGCTGTGCTAAAGTTGAGCTCGATCCCAAAGCCCCGTGAATCGCTCTCGTAAATGTGACACGAAACGGCCATCTCGATCCGAAATAATGGTCTTCGGTGTCCCGTGCAATCTGACTATCTCCGCAATAAATATTCGTGCCAATCTCTCGGGTCCCCATGTATCTTTAATTCCCAGGAAATGAGCCGACTTGGTTAGTCGATCAACTACAACCCAAATCATGTTCATTCCCGTTCTAGTCCTTGGCATACTAGTGATGAAATCCATCGAGATATCCTCCCACTTCCATTCAGGATCGGGAGCGGCTTTAACATTCCAGCAGTCGTTGATGTTCAATCTTAACCTGCCGACAGTCAAACACTTCAAACGTACTGCCACGTCCTTCTTCATATTCCCCACCAAGTTTTGCTTTAAATCTTTATACATCTTATCACGCCCGGTGAATAGAATAGGGCTACTGTGAGCTTCCTTCGTAATAGTCCTTCTCAAATCATCATCATCGGGAACGCAAAGTCGACTCAAATCTCGAACTCCATCATCTTGTATCACGAATCCTGGGGCTTTTCCTTTCTTTACTTCGTCACATAATCGAAGGATCAGAGAATCGTTCAATTGTTTAGACTTGATCTCCTCGACTAGTGATGAAGTCAGTTCCATCACATAAAGTTGTCCTTGGATTCCTGGTGCCCATACTTCAATCCCCTCGCGGATCAGTTCTCGTTGAATACTGGGTTGGGACGTAAGTGCTTCCAACACTCGAAGGGAAACAAGTTTACGGCTCAAAGCATCGGCTACTACATTTGCTTTCCCCGGATGATAGAGAATCTCCAAGTCGTAATCCTTGATCAATTCTAGCCACCTTCTCTGCCTCATGTTTAATTCCTTCTGACTGAAAATGTATTTGAGGCTCTTATGATCTGTAAAGATCTGACAATGAGTGTCGTACAAATAATGCCGCCAGACTTTCAAGGCAAAGACCACAGCTGCTAGCTCCAGATCATGAGTAGGATAATTAACTTCGTACGGTTTCAATTGCCGAGAAGCATAAGCAATCACTTTATCCCTCTGCATCAACACACAACCCAAACCCTGATTCGAAGCGTCGCTGTATACCATGAATCCATCAGTTCCCTCTGGCAGTGCTAATATAGGTGCTGTCGTTAGTCTCCTCTTAAGTTCGTCAAAACCAGCCTGGCACTTCTCATTCCACGTGAACTTTTGAGTTTTCTGTAACAGCTGAGTGAGCGGACGAGCAATTCTGGAAAATCCCTCTATAAAGCGGCGATAATATCCAGCAAGTCCTAAGAAGCTTCGGACTTCTTTCACGTTGCTAGGAACTTCCCATCCCAAGATTGCTTCGACTTTATTCGGGTCCACCTGAACTCCGTCGGCTGATATCACATGCCCAAGGAAAGTTACTTCCTTAAGCCAGAACTCACATTTAGAAAGCTTAGCGTACAGTTGTTCCTTTCTCAAGATGCTCAAAGCCACACGTAAATGTTCAGCATGTTCCTCTGCGTCCCTCGAATATATCAAGATGTCGTCAATGAAAACGACCACAAATTTATCCAAGTACTCCAAGAATACCCGATTCATTAATTGCATGAATACTGCAGGAGCATTGGTAAGTCCAAACGGCATCACTACGAATTCATAATGCCCGCATCGATCCAAAGCGATTTCGGTATATCCGATTCCTTAATTCTCAACTGGTGGTATCCCGATCGCAAGTCTATCTTCGAGAATACCCTTGCCCCCTGCAGTTGATCAAACAAGTCGTCGATCCGAGGTATAGGATATTTATTCTTGATTGTCATCTTATTGAGTTCCCTGTAATCAATACACAGTCGGAGGGATCCGTCTTTCTTAGGACAAAGAGAACAGGCGCTCCCCAAGGAGAAACGCTCGGTTGAATATAACCCTTCGCAACAATTCCTCCAGTTGTTTCTTGAGTTCATACATCTCGGTTGGCGCCATGCGGTATGGGGCTCTGGAAATAGGAGCCGCTCCGTGCTCTAGTTCGATAGTGAATTCCACTCCTCTGCGGAGGTAACCTGTAGTTCGTCAGAAATACATCGAGAACTCATTCACAATCGAAATGGACGAGAGCTCTTCCCCTTCCTCTTTCTTCATGGCATAGCACCAAAGTCCGTGACATCCCCGCTGATAATTTCACGGCTTTCATTGCTTTGATCAATTTTCCGAGCTTCCGGTCTCCATCCTCGGAATAAGTGTTCGATCCGTCATCGCAATGATGGAAATGACTCTCTCTCGGTAATTCAAAGACACTCCATAACGGTTGAGCCAATCATCTCCGAGAATTAAATCGTCACCGCAGATGTCAACCACAATAAGATTCGATGGCCAATCTCTTCCTTCTATAGATACTGGGAAATCCTTAGCTTCTAAGGTTCCCACAATTTTCTCTCCGCTCGGTAACCCCACAACATAAGGTTCACAATTATACAAGCACGAGATGTTCAAACGATTAACACAGTTCAAAGATATAAAAGAATGCGTAGCTCCCGAATCGAACAAGACACTAACTGGTTGCAAAAGGATCTGAATCGTACCTGATGCAACAGCTGTGTTCTGATCATCAGATTTCCTCATCTCGTACAGGCGTGGAGGAGCGGACCCAGCACTGGATGCCTCTCTCTTCCCAGCGTTCGCTGCTGAAATCCACTTTGCCGCCTGGTTCACACTTGTCTCTTTCGGACTGGAGCCGAGTACGAGTACCAAAAGATCGGGTCGCATTTCCACAAAATGTTGCGCGATGTCCTTCCTGTCCACACTAAACAGTCACAAGAGCGCGAAACAATCACGCCGAACATGTCCCGCCTTGCCACAGCTTGTAACACTTCTTCCTGCGTAAACACGGTGCTTTGCCGGAACTTCTTTCCTCCTCGACTAGGATGCGGAGGTCTCTGGATGAGTGAAAAGAGGACCTGGCCGGGGCCCGCTATTCTTATTCTCCGTGAAGTTGCCAGACACCTTCTGTTTCTTTGCTTCCGTCGATTTCTCTACTGCTGCTTCCTTCATATCGTAGGCCAACGCCTTGTCCTGATACTGCCTCAAGGTGGTACAATCAAATCCGGACATATATTGCTGAATTTCCGGCTTCATTCGCATGTCAAAATGGAAAATCCTTTCCGCCTGGTCCCGACTGTGACGCACATAAGTCAGCTGGTGATTAAAAGTCTTAATCACTTCCGTCACAGATGCTTCCGAATTTTGCGGTGAGAAAAACTCCCGAACTCGGGCCTCTTTAACTGGACGAGGACAATATTGTGCCTCCATCATCACTTTGAATTCCGTCCAGTCAACATTGTGCTCCTCTGGTCGAATGGCCTCCCACCAGTCGAAAGCCTCCCCGGTCAAAAGATACTGGGCGACCGGAACCTTCCTATCGTTGGGACGCTTAATCCCTGCAAAAATCTTTTCCAATTCCTTCAGCCAATGATCCCACGAAAGCGTCTCAGTGGAACCGTCAAATTTCGGAGGATGCAATTTGACCACCTCGGTAAGCCATTTATCTCCCCGATTATCCACGTTATTCTGCTGTCCCATCGCCGTCTGCATGCGATCCACAACTTGAGCAAACTGGTTTATCTGGGCAACCACTGCCAAGCACTCCGCACGTTAGGATCTCGCATTATTATTTGCCGATCCTCGCCGTCCTCTAATGTGAATCCGTTTGACTAGCGGCTATCTCTCGGAGTAGATACCGACTCTTCTTGCCTCGCATTACCACGTCCGCGTCCACGACCGCGTCGCGTCCACGACCTCCTCTCAACATACCGTAAACATAAATACTCATTATCCAGACAAACTTTCTCAAAGTACATCCATCAATGTTTACAAGACATGAATTAAATAAAACAGTAGTATTCGAGATTAGGAAACTTACAACCACAAATTCGATTAGCGTCTTGGCTCAAGCAGTTGATGTTACGAACGACCAATAATTAAAATGCACTCCAACTAACCCGACCGCCAAGATATCCATAAATCTTAGCTCGATACCATATTCGTAACACCCCGAGATATTCGAATAATTACAATACGTAAACCCTTTAAATAAGGATTTACAAGGCTAATTTTAAAAGAAGTGTAAAAACAATACAATCGAACAACTGAAGTTCAAGTACAGATTTGATTCAACCGATCAAATAGTTAATTTATACAACCATATCGAAAGGACATTATTAAAACAGACGTACTCGAGTACTGAACGAAACAAGAAAACAACTCTCGACAACAATAACATCAATCACATCACTGAGCCATCTCATCGTCCTGTCGGTACTGTGGCTGCCTCCCCGCTCCTCGGCTACCTGAACATCAAAACAATGTCCACCCCCGAAGGGGTTAGCAAAACAATGCTAGTACAAGTATCATCGTACAATAAATCATCAATACATCATAAAACATGCAAACCGGACTTCCGCCACCGGAATCCAACGATGCGAATCCTCACGATTCCATCAACACAATACATGGTAATCCAGCGATCCAGCGCCCTCAGCATAGATCCCCATGATGATCCCGTCGGACCAACGCATGGTGGAAAACACATCTGCCGATCCAGCCCTCAAGATAGATCCCCATGATGATCCGTCGGACCAACGCATGGTGGACATTCGATCCAAATACTCAAAGATAGATCCTCATGACCCTCGGAACATTTATACCATAATCAAACAATTATGCATACACATATGCATTTCAATATGTTCATCAATATAACAACGAATATCACGAATATTCTCAGAAATACATATCATATTCAACAATATGAATAAAACCACAAGCATGATAAATCAAACTCGACATATGATACTTGCCTCGAAAATGGCAAGGCAAAACACTTCAAAGATCTCGACACCCTCGAAGGCCGCCTCCTTCGATCAACGTAACAAGCTCGAACCTTAACAAAAGGAACGATATACAAATCATCTTAAGTCGAACGATGGCCTAACAATTGGTCTACGGCCGCAAAGATCAAAAATAACCAATCGCTCGATCGCTTAGCGCGCTCGTACTACGTAACGTGCGCTAAGACGGACTGTTAGCGTACGCTATCGTATAAGACTAGCGTGCGCTAGCCACGGTCTGGCAGTCTAACTCGGCTGGTCCCATAACGTACGCTACGTACGTTTCGGGCGTTAACTGACCCCGATAGCGCACGTTAACTTACACGTGTTAGCGTGCGCTACTACTGCATGGCAGAATACCGCGAACCGAAAACTGGGTTGAAGGGTGGAAAAACTCATGAATTCTACCGTGATAATACAAGTCATCTTCGGGCAAAACATGCTAACAAGGTTTGTGGAAGATTCCATTATCATGAGGTACAAATATACGGATAATCAACTCAACATCATATCCTTTCTACGATCTCCAAGAAATAATCTAAGTTCCATTTGTTCTACGTTCCAAAACACATGATTCCATCGTGTAAAACGTATCAACTGGGTAGATATCCGATTATTGATCAAAACTTGCTTTGAACATGCTTAGGAGTCCTATAATAAGATGGTTCAAAGGTTCATACGATATATAATGCCGATACGTCAAAAGTATCCTTCTAACATGTGATGACCGATTATAAACGAATTACTTGTTATCAAAACATGATTTAAACTTCCTTAGGACATTACTAACATCAGTGAAGAATCACCTACCTCAAAGTAGTGAAGAATACGGAGGAAAATGAAGCGATCCAACACCGAAGGCTTGAACACCAATCTCCAATGATAAACGATCTTCAATCTCGAGCTAGGAGGTTGATATGAAGTGTTTAGGACGAAGGAATTATGATCTAAGTGTAAGAGTTCGGGTTATGGGAGGAGAAAATCAAATCTCGAATAGGATGATGTCCTATTTATAATAAATGGCTATTAGCGCGCGCAGGCCCCGCTCGTAGCGTGCGCTAACGGCTCATGGACTAGATCGTACTCGGCACTTAGCGTGCGCTACGCATCGACCAGAAGCGTGCGCTAAGGCGTTGACTCGGCTTTTCCCGAAAGCCGTCTGTACATCCGACACAATCCGACAGGTCCCCGGCCAGATCTCACCTACCGCACGTCCCAATCAATTTGACCACGCATAGCGTGCGCTAATTACATTCTGTAGCGTGCGCTATGGAACCATGTTAGCGTACGCTACCCTTAGCCTGTAGCGTGCGCTACATGCACATAATTTCAACCTTACAAATCACAACCATGAAATTAAACGCTCGGCAACATCGGATTATGAAATACGGAGAATAATACTTAGACAAAAGTACAATCATTACAATATCGCAAGTTCCAATTACATAACAGAAATCTCGGGCATTACAATATGAACCCGGAAGGTCACATGTACGAGAATGACCATGATGAATATCAATGAATAATAATTAGACTAGGCCAAGATTACTCACCGATATGAAAGTAATAGTGACGTGATTGATAACCCAGTGAAATGATTTGGAACCGTCGTTCCTCGTGAATGAAATGATTATTCGACAATTACAAGTCTCAAAATGATTAATATTATGATGAATGAATTATGATTATGAGCAATCAACAACAAAAGGAATGAGTATCCTTTTAACCGAGTAAGAATTAACTTACTCAATACCGATGAAGAATGTCCGTCCACGAACAACGTCCTAACCAAGATACCGGTCGCTCGAACAACCTTGAATAACAATCATTACCAACAATTGTTCAATACACGAATCAAACACGAATATAACGAACTCAAAACGTCGATACGATAAAACTAAGTCCATTGCGGCATTAAATCAAACACGTTGCGTCAAAACTCAGATTGTTTACAATCAAACTTCAATATACCTATATCAAATTCCCCAAGAAGTGTTTCAAACCAACAAAACATCTTCCAAATGATCAATAATCCGAAATGAATATCCGAAAACGTGATTATAACGACAATTAATCGAAAACCCCCAATTTCAACTCGATATTCAAAGTGTTCTTGAATAATCCCTCAATAATCCAATGAATCCTTTTACAAACTCATAATCATATACATATCCCTTCATATAACATGATTATAACGTCCAAAACATCATATCTCAACATAAAATCGAAGTCCAAGGTGTCGAAGAAATTACCTCTTGAATATCCAACCAATTCGATCCGATGAAAACGTGTAAAAACGACTATCCAAGCTTCCCAGATGATTGAAGGTGATGAAAAATACACACTCAAATGATAATTGATGAAGAAATCTCTCCCTGAAGTTATTCTCTCTCGGTTGCAGGTGAAGAAGATGGAAAAAATGAGCTGAAATGCTCAAAAAACCAATTTATAGGGGTTGACTCGGCCAACAGGCTCGACCGTGCCCGCCTGACACGGTCGTGGCGCGCAGCTGGTGATAAGTGTCATTTTTGTACACTTATCCATGGTTTGTATCGATAAAATTCACCCATAATTGAGCTAGTCTACTCGTTTTTTGCTTTTAATTTATTAGTTTTAATAATTTTATTTTTATCGGATGATGATCGGATTAAATAACTGAATTACTCAAGAAACAACATGTTTAATAAATATTCTATTTATTGAATTTTGATATATTCATGTTGTAGGGCTTTCCGAGACGAATTCGGCTCTTTCCGATTCAAAATCGAGTTATATATCAAAAGTTATCATCAGAAGAAGATCCGGGGCAAAACGCAAAGTCCGAGGAATTCAGGCTAAAAACGTAACTATCAAAGCTTCAAATGAGCAAATTTACGAAGTTACGTTACGGCCGTAACATTCAGGGGTTACGCCGTAAGTCACCCTAGTTACGGCCGTAACTCCTGAATGTTACGGCCGTAACTCTTGACGATTGCTATGATTTGTCTAATTTTTTATACTTTTGTGTATTATTGAGGGATGGTGGCATTGATCCGATATAATGTAATAATGCTGTAGTTTTGGAGCTATTAGATGACTTTAGGTGTATAAATAGACCCCTTAGATCCTTCATCATTCACCATTCATCTTATAATTTTCCATTTTCTTGTAAACTTTTCTTTTTGTGTGAAGAACACACTTGTGTTCTTGAGTGATCTTTGTTAGTGTGGTACAACATATGTTGTTCGAGAGTTTATTGCTTCTATCTCCTTTATCTACTAAGGGAGTTAGGATCAATTCTTTCTCTTGATTCAACTAAGAATGACCACCAAAGCTTGTAATATGTGTAATAAACCCTTTATGGGCTAAGTTTCTTAAGTTGGGATTATAAACAAGGTTAGTCATGTTATTTATGTTTGTATAAAGATATATTATGAATTACTTATTATTGTGTGTGATTTTCATTGTTTTAACAATCTTTATTTATTTGGCCAATTAATGAAGATATTTATGATCTTCATATGTTTCAAAGAAAATATGTTTGATTAGATCAAATGATCTTCACTCTAAGTTGTTCTAGGGATAGAAATATACCCCTAGTCCTTAGATGATTCATTGAGTTATTTTCACAAATCCTAATGCTATGTATTGAAGCCAATCAACATAGAAATATAGTGGATTGATTCAATATGTAAGGGGCGGTTTATAGTTCGAAAGAGAAACCGTCTTTTTAAGGAAAATCGAATCTACACAACATAATAAGTAAATTCATCTTATGATCTCCAATACATCTTTTATAACTAATGACGAACTAAGTTTGTAATCCCAACTATTTCATTTTATCATTAATCAATCTATTAATATTGCAATCTTTTTATTTCTTTATAATATTAGAACTATTATTGCAATTTCTTTGCAATTATTAAACCAAACTTTTTAATTGTGTGTTTCACTCATCTTAAGTATCTATAAAAATAGACTAATAGTGTATAATTCAAATTATAACATAACTTCCTTGTGGGATCGATAAACCGGACTCAAAAAGTCCACTTTACTACTTGATACGATATCGTGCACTTGCGATAGTTACACAAAAAGCGTGTCAAGTTTTTGGCGCCGTTGCCGGGAAAGTATAAGTTATATTTGAAATCTCACATTATAAACTATTTTTGTAGGTACAAATTTCCCGACGTTGTAACTTAGTACTAAATTGTGTTTGTCCGGTCAAGTGGCGGATAACGGTACTCCGTGACTATTAAAGTCGGATTTTTCAGTTTCCCACAACAACTGATATTTGTATATATATATATTTTTTTTAATTATTTTCATTGTCTTTTTATTTTTGTTTTTTTTTATCATGGATGAAACATTGTTTAAAATTGAAAAAAGATTTCCCTTTCTAAGCAAAAATGCAATTTTAAAAATTTACAAGACAAGGCTTGAAAGGATGAGGTTGCTTACGAATAAAAGCATACCTTTTGACATAAGATTCATTATCGAAGCCAAAGTAAGAATAGAAGGTGAATTCACAGAAACACCAACTAGATTTTTACCAGGGCTTGGAAAAAGTTCATATGCAAAGAAACGACGAGCAAAGATTCTAGCCGTTTGCTATAAATGTGCTAGATGGAACTGTAATGCAAAATGTCGATCTTTAGGAATTCCATCTACAAACAGAGAAGATAAAATTCAGTTCATTAATGATGGTCTGAATAAGGAGAATTTAGATAATATCGAAATTTCTTCTTGACACGCATCCTAGTGGACTTGTGTATTACGGAATTCAATGTTTGTGGAATAAATTCAAACCAGAATATGAACAACGTCTTGGGAATCTGACGTTAAAAGACCCTGTTTGCCAATTTGTAAGAAAATTGGATGGGAAGCTTCTCCCCGACTCATAGAAGGCGTTTAGGCCGTTTCTGAACGTAAAATCAGAGGAAGATGTGAGCCACAATCACAACTACTGTACATACGCGTACGTATCTTTTATTTTTGTCGTGTGGTGAGATTTTCTGAATAAAAAATGTGATACGCGATAAAAGCTTTCATTATTCTATTGAGTAGTTGAAGCACAATCAAACGCAATCACAAACTTGTTAAACAATTTTTACCTTCTTTTTCTTCTATAAATAAACTTTCTACTGGTTTCTTTCATTCATCCCTCAAACTTGCACTTTTCTCTGTTTCTCTCTAAAATTTTTTTTTTTCTTTTCAAAAATGGAGTCATCATCTTCAACAAAAAAATTTTACACAGTCTGCATTTTTGGTGGATCTAGTTCTGGAAAAGAGGCATGCTTCACTGAAGCATCCCACAACTTGGGTCGTACCTTAGGAGAAAAATGTATTCATGTAGTTTACGGAGGAGGAAGTCTAGGATTAATGGGGCGAGCTGTTGCTTCTGCCTATATGGAAGGAGTAAGAGTGTTGGGAGTAATCCCAAAACCTCTGGCTGAAAGTAAAATCACCGGGTCAACTATTGGAGATGAGTTTAGATCTGTGAATATGCAAGATCGCATAACTCACATGATAAATAATTCTGGCGCCTTTATCGCCCTTCCCGGTGGTTTTGGCACACTTGAGGAACTTTTTCATGTGGTTACCAGAGCCCAGCTAAATGTTCATCAAAACCAATAGGAGTGCTTAATGTCAATGGTTTTTTTGATGGTTTACCTGTCTTTCATCGACTACTCTGTGAAAAGGGATTTATTTCCGAGCGTGCAAAACGAATCATAGTCGTTGCAACAACACCGTAAGAACTAATCGAAAAACTCAATGAATTTGTTCCTCAACCAGATCCACTTTAGCTAAAATTGTCCAGGTAGAAGATTTTACCGTGAGAAAACGAAAAGTAGATTCATTCCTCTCCTTTGATAACCCATGTCGGACCCCTTGTATTTTTACTTTTTGTCGTGTATAATAATCGTGCTAAATGATGGCAAATAAGGAGTTTCTTCTTGATCTCTTGACGCGCATCTATTCACGATTTATGTATTTTTATTTCATTACCGTAATGTTTATTTCGTCTTTTGCTTTTATAAAAACTTTGATGGCACAGAAGGCGACTCTTCTGACTTTCTTGATGGGCATCTAAAAATTATGTTATACTTACGAGTATATTTTATTTTCTTTTGTGTGTGCCTCGTATATTTATTCTCTTGCAGATTCTAAAAGGCGTTAGGCTCAGACATCAACTTTCTTAACAGGAGTATTCGCTTTTCGCATTGATTTTTATTTTATTTTTAAACCGAGACAGTTTATTTTCAAGTTTGGGGGTGGTTTGTTTTAGTATTTTGGTGTGTTGTAATTTTGGTGTGGTTTGTTTAATAATTTTGGTGTGTTTTGATTGATTTGGTTATTTGCCTTAATTTTTTTTAATTATTATATATATATATATTTATAGTACTTTGATTTTTGAGATTTTTAGATCTGGCCATAACACCATAAATTAGCTATATACAAACTTCTAAAATCGTTTTAACCGGTAAAAAAATTGTATATTCCAAAATTTTTTTTTTTGAGCCTTAATCTCTCTTTCCAAGCCTTGTAATTATCATATAAAATCGAGTCATTCGTTACCTTGAGAAAAGAAGAATCAATTGGTTGATGAAAAATAAAACTGAAATTTACTTAATTTGTGGAGTTTTTGATTTTTCATGCTTAACTAAAAATGATTTTCTCAAAAATTCTATTCCCTAAAAAATAAAAAAGGAGTCATTGGTGAAAAGAGCTACACGTTAGCAAATAACGGTGTGAAAGCTATCACCTAAAAAAATAAATGACGAAAAGGAGAAGTGTTGAGCAAAGAATAAATGCCTAATTTTGGAAGTCTTAAATTTTGCGAAAAATAAAGGACTAACCATTGTTGGTGCGTAGCTACCGTCTCAGAAAAATTGGTGAAAAGAGCTACACGTTAGCAAATAACGGTGTGAAAGCTATCACCTTTTTAGAAAAAAAAATGAGATAGAAATTGTGTTAGTGAAAAGAGCTACACGTTAGCAAATAACGGTGTGAAAGCTATCACTAAAAGGGATGTAGTTTATGAGCAGATTTGAATTAATTAGCAGCTGAATTTCAATACACTCAATTTTGTAAAAATCACAATATTTGATGACGCCAATGAAATTCTTCTTCATATTGAGTCGAAAAATAAACGAGTGATCGAGAACAACCATTAAAGGGAGTCGTGTGTATCACGAGTGGGAAAGAAATAATCAACCTTTTGGGGGGGGGGAACCTTACATTTTGGAATTACAAAATAAAAACCGTGTTTTAACTTCAAAAACATTAGTAGATTTATTTTGAATCTTGATTCATTTCTATCTACTGTATAAAGCTGGTTGTTGTTTATTAATGGCATTTTGATCTCCTTTTCTCTTTTTATATTTTAATTTATGTGTGTATTAATTTTCTTATTTTTTTATTTTTATTTTTATTTTTGGAGTGTGAATAATAAAGAGTCTTGCTCGGGACTAGCAAGAATTCAAGTTTGGGGGTGTGATAAGTGTCATTTTTGTACACTTATCCATGGTTTGTATCGATAAAATTCACCCATAATTGAGCTAGTCTACTCGTTTTTTGCTTTTAATTTATTAGTTTTAATAATTTTATTTTTATCGGATGATGATCGGATTAAATAACTGAATTACTCAAGAAACAACATGTTTAATAAATATTCTATTTATTGAATTTTGATATATTCATGTTGTAGGGCTTTCCGAGACGAATTCGGCAATTTCTTCCGGATTTAAAATCGAGTTATATATCAAAAGTTATCATCCAAGAAGATCCGGGGCAAAACGCAATGTCCGAGGGAATTCTGGGCTAAAAACGTAACTATCAAAGCTTCAAATGAGCAAATTTACGAAGCCACGCTACGGCCGTAACATCTGTGGGTTACGGCCGTAAGTCACTTCTAGTTACGGCCGTAACTCCCGAATGTTACTAGTAACTCTTGACAAGATTGCTATGATTTGTCTAATTTTTATACTTTTTGTGTATTATTGAGGGGATGGTGGCATTGATCCGATATAATGTAATAATGCTGTAGTTTTGGAGCTATTAGATGACTTTAGGTGTATAAATAGACCCCTTAGATCCTTCATCATTCACCATTCATCTTATAATTTTCCATTTTCTTGTAAACTTTTCTTTTTGTGTGAAGAACACACTTGTGTTCTTGAGTGATCTTTGTTAGTGTGGTACAACATATGTTGTTCTGAGAGTTTATTGCTTCTATCTCCTTTATCTACTAAGGGAGTTAGGATCAATTCTTTCTCTTGATTCAACTAAGAATGACCACCAAAGCTTGTAATATGTGTAATAAACCCTTTATGGGCTAAGTTTCTTAAGTTGGGATTATAAACAAGGTTAGTCATGTTATTTATGTTTGTATAAAGATATATTATGAATTACTTATTATTGTGTGTGATTTTCATTGTTTTAACAATCTTTATTTATTTGGCCAATTAATGAAGATATTTATGATCTTCATATGTTTCAAAGAAAATATGTTTGATTAGATCAAATGATCTTCACTCTAAGTTGTTCTAGGGGATAGAAATATACCCCTAGTCCTTAGATGATTCATTGAGTTATTTTCACAAATCCTAATGCTATGTATTGAAGCCAATCAACATAGAAATATAGTGGATTGATTCAATATGTAAGGGCGTTTATAGTTCGAAAGAGAAACCGTCTTTTTAAGGAAAATCGAATCTACACAACATAATAAGTAAATTCATCTTATGATCTCCAATACATCTTTTATAACTAATGACGAACTAAGTTTGTAATCCCAACTATTTCATTTTATCATTAATCAATCTATTAATATTGCAATCTTTTTATTTCTTTATAATATTAGAACTATTATTGCAATTTCTTTGCAATTATTAAACCAAACTTTTTAATTGTGTGTTTCACTCATCTTAAGTATCTATAAAAATAGACTAATAGTGTATAATTCAAATTATAACATAACTTCCTTGTGGGATCGATAAACCGGACTCAAAAAGTCCACTTTACTACTTGATACGATATCGTGCACTTGCGATAGTTACACAAAAAGCGTGTCAGCTGGCCGGCAGGGACTCGACCAAAACTGAAAAATGAGCGGTTGAGCTAAAACGACCATAACTCTCTCATCCGGACTCCGATTGACTCACCGTTTGAACCATTGGAAAGCTAACTCGATGCTCTATAATATTGCAGAGATTTAGAATTTTTGGAGTTACCAAAAATTAATGGTGATCTAACAAAGTCGAACTCATATGAGGAAAGTTGAAACGATGAACAATAACGATACTCAACTCGAAGTTTTTACGAACGGTGAACACGGTGAATGAACATGATTGATGAATGATTATAATTGAGTGAAAATACACTGAGTGACAATTACAGACTGATAATTACTGAATGAAAATGAATGAATTACAACCGGGTATTACATTACCATAGGAACGGAAGGATTCATTATATACACGGATGCATCTAAGCACGGACTGGGATGTGTCTTCATGCAGAACGGCAGAGTCATTGCATACGCATCCCGACAACTGAAGCCGTACGAAGTGAATTACCCGGCGCACGACTTGTAGCTAGCCGCAGTGGTGCATGCCCTCAAGATTTGGAGGCACTACCTTTACAGAGTTACTTGCAAGGTTTTCACGGATCATAAGAGTTTGAAATATATCTTCACTCAGAGAGAATTAAACATGAGACAGAGGTGCTGGTTGGAATTAATCAAGGACTACGATGTGGAAATCTCCTATCACCCCGGAAAAGCCAATATGGTGGCCGACGCTCTTAGTCGGAAAACTACACAAGAAGTGATGGTATCCAGCATAACAGTTCAACCCGAACTGCAGCAAGACCTCAGGAGAAGCAGTACCGAAGTATGGATACAATGTAGGAAAAGACAATTGTGCTCAATTAATATACATTCGTCCTTACTAGACGAGATACGTCTAGCACAGATGGAGGATCCCGAGTTATGTGCGATTGGTGCAAGAATTGAGGGAGGGGATGTTTTCGACTATAAAATTCAGGGTGACTTGGTGAGGTTCAAGAATAGGATCTGTATTCCGCCGAATGATGGGCTGAAACAGACTATATTGAAGGAGGCGCACTCCACTCCCTACTCTATTCACCCAGGAGCGAGCAAAATGTACAAAGATCTCCGACAGACTTTTTGGTGGAAGAATATGAAATGGGAAGTTGCTAGATTCGTCGCCCGATGTATGATATGCCAACAAGTGAACATTGAACACCTCAGACCAGCCGGAATCATGCAACCCCTACCTATCCTGGAGTGGAAATGGGAAAGCATATCGATGGATTTTATCACTAAGATACCAACGGCGGTGGGAGGAAAAGATACAATTTGGGTCATTGTTGATCGATTGATGAAATCGGCACATTTCATTCCTAATCAAGAGACAACCGGGACAGAGCAATTGGCCGTCATTTTCATCAGAGAGATCGTAAGGCTGCATGGCGTTCCCTCATCCATTATTTCGGACAGGGACACCACATATGTGTCTCGTTTTTGGAAAGCCGTCCATAAAGCTATGGGGACCCAAATACATTTTAGCACAGCTTATCACCCTCAGACGGATGGACAGACCGAACGTACGATTCAAACCTTGGAAGATATGTTGAGGGCATGTGTGCTCGATTGGGGTAAGGATTGGGCTAGACATCTGGGATTAGTGGAGTTCTCCTACAACAACAGCTGGCATGCAAGCATAGGCATGGCCCCATTTGAGGCCCTATATGGGCGAAGATGCAAGTCGCCGTTATGCTGGGATGATGCTTCTGACACCGCAGTCACCGAGTTAGATCTGATCTAGGAATCCATTAAGAAGATCTCTATCGTTCGAAATCACATGCTAGCCGCACAGAGCCGGCAGAAATCTTATGCCGAAAACCGACAGCGACCGTTAGAATTTGCGGTCGGGGATCATGTATGGGTCAAAGTATCACCTATGCGGGGTATCCGGCATTTCGGCCAAAAGGGCAAGTTGTGCCCGAGATTTATAGGTCCGTTTGAGATATTGGATCGGGTAGGGAAGCTCGCGTATCAATTTGCTCTACCACCGCATTTGGATGGAGTGCATAATGTTTTTCACATCTCCCAGTTAAGGAAGTATGTCTATGATCCGAATCACAAGCTCAATTTCGAAGAAGTGGAAATTTCCGATGACGCTACCTTTAGAGAGGTACCGATCGCCATTTTGGATCGGCGTATGAAGATGTTACGAAATAAAGCCATACCCCTCGTGAAGGTTCAGTGGTCATACCACGACATGGAAGAAGCGACTTGGGAAACCGAGTCGAGCATGAAAGAGAGTCATCCCGAGTTATTTTCTAAAGTTTCAGGACGAAACTATTTTTAAGGGGGGGTGATACGTAATACCACCAGTATTTCATGCTTTATTACTTTGTACTGTGTGAATTTTTGTAATGTGACGTCATTTCTATTTATATATTCCATTGAGTGCTATACAATTGTGCGATGTGGATGTAACGGAGGTGACACGCCTTGACGCCATTGGACGATCGTCGGTGCAAATATGACGGTGGCCAACATCTTGTTCCCCGATAATTGTTGACGAGTGGAAAGGACGGTCACCCCGAGATGGTTAAAATATGTTATGTGGCTAAAGAACTGAATATCTAACGCACGCTATAGCATATGCCTAACGTACGCTAGAATTCAAGTGTTACGTATGTTAAGGTTCCTATCTTACGTACGTAATGGGTGAGTTGGTCTTCCGACCAGAATCTTTCTTTTGACGCGGAGGAAGCTACTTTCGGCGGTCTAGAGGACAAATGAGTCAACCCTTGATAGCGTACGCTATTCTCCAAACCTAACGTACGCTACCGACTGGAACTTTACATACGTAACAACGACTTACGTACGTAACACTTGGGCACATTTCAGTCAGTGACCTCTGGACGGACTTTACGTACATTAGTCTTGAAGTATTACGTATGTAACTAGCTTTACGTACGTAATCTCTGTATCATTAGCGTACATTATCCAAACCGAGTGTTATAAAATAACACTTTCCCTCTTCATTTACACGACCCCAACCTTGCAGGAAAACACCCTTGGAGCATTTCCTAGCCTTATACTCGGTTTCTAGCCTCTCATATACTTGAATTAGCATTAAGGAGGTGGTTTCTTGAGCTCCGGTGAAGATTATCCAAGTCATTCAAGCCAATTTTCGTTCCTCCTCATAGTTCTTGTGGATTCATCAACTCTCTTCATTATTCTTCATCTTCTAAGGTAAGTCTATCAGTCTTTGAAGTAATCTCTTCAATATTATTGATTATTACTCGTTAGATTACGGGTATTTGGTTAGATTTTGCTAAAATCTCGTAGACAATCTAAACGGACGAACTTGTAGAATCGGAGTTATGATTGTTCGTATATTTCATTTTCATACAACTCGTTGTAACAATCACATGCAAGAACTTCCATCTTAATTTACATTGGGACCATATATAATTGACGAATCAATTGTAGAAGGATTTCATAGGAATTCATCACCGTTCGATAAACTAGTCGTAGCTTACTCTTGCAAAATGATGATCAACGTTAAACGTTAATAGGGGAATTAATTCGATGATATTAATGTCATTGAGAATCGTTAGCCGAAATCATTGTGTAAAATGATAGTTTATCGATTGTAGTACTCGTAATAGAGACTTGGATTAGTAGTATGGGATTTGGTTATGATATGGTCAATTGTTGCCAACCGAATAGTGGTAGGGATGATCTTGTTGAACGAATTGACGTATTTAACGTTAACCGTAGAATTGAATGGTAAATGGAATGTAATTCTTATGAACTTAGAAAAACGATACTAATGTTGGTAATTAAGACTACGTTAGGAATCCGGTTGGGAAAGGGAGACTAACTTTATTCATCATGATCCATACGAGGCATTAATCGGATATTACGTGATTAGGTTAAGCTCGAGCGGGCGTGGGAATTTCGGTTATCATAAAGTACCTACCGTCGGATCGCAGGCAAGTGAAATCTTACTCGAGAAATGCTAATATTGTTGTAATTTCGTATTTATGTATGTGCCATTGTTGATAAATGCCGATGGTTGTCTTTATCTAAAATGTGTTATAAATGGGCCGATGTGTTGGGGATAAAACCTGTATGGTACCCGTATAGAAATGTGTTAGGGGATAAGACCCGAATTGGGCACCTATGTTCCGGGGTATTCCCATGTGGATACTTTCGTGACCCTTGGTTGCGACCTTGGGGTTTATGTGATAAAAGAGAAAGACGACGTCGGTCGTGTGATGAAATATTCTCTGTTGGTTATATGGCATTATACTTGGTAAAATTGTGTATATCGCTGCTAGTAATTGTTATTGGTATGCATTCTCTGACCCTGGTTATCTGGCATGATTTGTCGTGCCAGGTAAATTTGTTAATCATGTGCAGGACATTCCCGAGGGGTCCGGTCAGACTTGAACGGTGTTAGAATAATCTCTTGCCACTGTTAAATTAAATTTGATTTCAAAAACCTCTGTTGTGTAATAATCGAACTTTGAATTGTTTTTCTTCTTAAAACCTTTGGGTCTCATGATATGTAACCGTGGACTTATCGTTTTATTGTAATTTCCTTAAATTATCTATTTCCTAAACTAGCCTTGTGGGTCCCACACGGGATTCACGGCACTGTAATACCTCGGGAAATTTTTGGGGTGTTACAATTAAGTATACATAACCATACCTAGTATGATCATTCTAAAACATAATGAAATACTGATACCCATCACGTGCTACTTCCAAAGCACCATATACGTCGGTATGGACTAATCCAAGTTTATCAGTAGCTCTTTCAAACGTCCCTTTGAAGGGACTTACTCATTTTGCCTTTAAGGGAAGATTCACAAGTTGGAAAGGGATTCGATCCCAATGGACCCATAAGTCCATCCTTTTTCCATTTTGTAAACCTTGGTCTGACCAATATGACCAAGTCTAAGATGCCATTTCAAAACTTGATTAGTTTCATCCCTACCATGCTTCCTAGTCATAGTATTTACAACGACTGTGTTTTTTAGGTTTAGATGACACAATCCATTTAACAATGTAATAGTGCCCACTAGTTTATTTTGAAAATAAATTTTGCAAGAACCATTACCAATGAAAAATGAAAGGCCTTTCCGATCCATGACTGGAATGGATACAATATTTTATGCCCCTTGGGCAACACTTGTACATCATCTAAAGTTAAAACAAAGCCGGATTCTAAATCTAAAAGAAGTGATTCTATATCGGTTGCTGCGACACTATGCCCACTTCTGACAGTAATCATCACTTCCCCAGCTCCAAGCTTTCTACTTTGTTCCAAATCCTGGTTCATGGTACAAATATGAGAACTAGCACCTGAATCCATTATCCCAGAAGTAGAAAATATGGTAGCAGAATAATTAGTTTCCAAAACTAAAAGTTCCATACCTGAAGCTCCATGAAGGATCGGACAGTCTCTTGCCCAGTGGCCCAGCTCACCTCATTTGAGACATGTGTCTGTCTATTCCTTCTTGCTCTTCGAAACCACTGGGGACTTGCCCTTACCCTTAAAGTCCTTATTTTGTGGGCCCATCTGCTTCTTGGTCTTTTTCTTCTTGAACCTCCGAGATCCAGAAGAAATCACAAGGACAGACTCCTTCATCCGTAGAATCTTCATCTGAGACTGAGCGGTTACAAATTTGTTCATCAACCTTATTAAATTGCAAACAATCTCATTGCAGTTGAAGTTCAGAACAAACCGTAAGAAGAAATCAGGAAGAGATTACAGGATAAGGTTGGTTTATAGAGAAGCATGCATCTTAAAATCAAGAGCCTCAAATCTCTCGATCATAGAGATCATTTTGAGGACATGGTCCCCGACTTCCTCACCTTCCTTCATCCTGCCACCAAAAAGCTCTTTGGATATCTCATATCTGGCAGTTCGACTGTGGTCACCATAAATCTCGGTTAAGTGAGATAAAATCTGCCTAGCATAAGTCATTTTCTCATGATCTCTCTGAAGCTCATTAGACATAGAGGCCATCACATAGCCACGAATTCTAATGCCATACTTAACCCACTTTTTGTGGTTTTCAACATCTTCCTGACTGGCTCTGGTCTGCACTAGAGGTGCTGGAATGTTTGCCTACAAGACATATCCCAATGCATCCATACTGAGGACTATCATCATGTTGCGGAGCCAGTCCAAAAAGTTAGGCCCAATTAAGGTGTTCTATCGAGTAGGATAGTGATTGGGTTCATTGCCATTTTTGAGAGTTTTATGTCTGCATAAAGTACACTAGATTGATTAGGGACTCGTTCAATTATGGTCTGAGTTTAGAATTAAGGACTTTTATGTTCTTTTAACCCAGCTCTCACTATTTTTGTCGAAATAACACACTCCCTTGTGAAATCCGGAAGTATTCGTTCCCATTACTTCATAGTGGTGATCGATTTCTTTATAACTTTCGATAGAGCACAATTGAACAGGTTTCTAGTCTATTAATCTTCATAAAGTTGTATCCAACACCAACCCATCTAATGGATGACTCGATCTTCTTTTTCCCCTTATTCACTCCCCTCAACCTATACGGTTTCTATAGTTTGTGAACAAGTTAATTTTATACCTTCGACACTGATCAGTTTCGCAATTGAATCTTATCCGGCAACCTAACAGGTTTCTAGGGATAAAATTTGCTCCAACTGAAGGCATGCAATGCACTCTCGGAATTTATCGACCCTCCCCGAATGACTACCGCAATAACTCGGAAGCATAGCACATCCGGTTTGGATTTCAATTTTCCGAAAGCTCGGTGGAGGGAAGGAAAACTTTGAAACCTTTTAAACTTAATATTTTGCCGTGGGAGAATTTTCGCGATTAATGTTACACTTTGCAAATTAATTCAGTTAAGTGCGTTTATTGCATTCATACCATATGAATAAAACATTCACAACCTAGTTGCTACCAACATGCGGTTCATGGACCGTTCCTAGAGCAAAAACATCGTAATCTAATTACATGTCTTCGGTCTTGAATCTTCGTCTTCTCGAACGGATCTTCCTTCGGTCTTCGTCATTACATATAAATTTTACATTGAAATATTGCATATTATACAAATTTTTCTCGTAAAATAATAGGCTGGAAACGGCCTTTACAACCCAATCGAATCAAACAGATGATTCAAAACTAGGTCCATGAACCACATCCCCATTCACAAGCATTCATCCAATAAATACTAAATAATAGAATTAATATAAATATATTGATCCAACCAATATATAAAATTAACTATAAATAGATTGATCCAATCAATCCACATAATCGGTAATATTGAATCGTTCAAAGTAATTCGGTCAATCAAAACCATTCCTACAAATCAAGTTTCCCACTTTAAAATGAAATACCACATTCCATTTTAATCCAATCATATCCAATATAAAATGTGGGAGATTATTTTTCTGAAACGGGCTAAAAAATGAGCCCGAAACATGCTTGAACAATGCCCGGATCGCGATTCGAGCATAGTGGATCGTGATCCAAAGGCCAGATCGTGATCCCATACTGCAGATCGCATGGCAGCGGCTGTTTTGGCCTAGCCAAATGCAGCAATGTTCTTGATTCTATCAAACGGCAATCTGGGGCTTGATATTCGACCGAATATCCAATATCAATATTTTTCAACTTTCATATCTTCAATATGAATCATATTTCCAAGAAATACAAGATTTATATTTTGAAATGAATTTATGAAAAACACAACTACAACGAGCAAACAAACATATACAACGATTAAACATTTATGATTTCAAATCATAAACAATTCAATCAAGCATTCCAAATGTTATATATCGTATATACTATGGTTTCTAAAACACATACTCTCCAGATGACATTCTAAGATCATATGAGACATTGGCTTGGTCGGTGGATCAGCAACACTATTTAATTTGTCTACTCTCTATAGTGTAGCATTTTCCTTCTGAACTATTTTTCTAACAAAATGATATTTCCTCTCAATATGTTTGTTGTGGTGAGACTTAGGCTCCTTAGCCCATGCAATAGTTCCGTTGTTATCACAAAACAACGCCACAGGCCGCTCTGCATCATGGACCACTTGAAGTTCCTCAGTAAACCTCTTAATCCAATATGATTCCTTAGCAACCTCTCTGGCTGCCTGCTATTCAGATTGACATTTTGAAATTGTAGTCGCGCTTTGCTTGGCATTTCTGCAAGATACTGCTCCACTATTTAGAGTAAATATATATCCTGAAGTAGACATCTTCACATCCATGTCTCCCGAAGAATCCGATTCCGTATATCCCTCCACTTTTTTAGTTCTCTAACCCATATCTAAGAACCAAATCTTTAGTCATTTTAAGGTACTCAAAAATTTTTTACAACAGTCCAATGTTCATGCGCTATATTTGATTGATACCGACTTACCATGCTCACATCATAAGTACTGTTCGGTCTGATGCAAATCGTAGAGTACCCACTACCGAAGCATAAGGTACTTTACTCCATTTTTCTTCTATCTTCCTCACTTATAGGACACATACCTAAGAAAAGTTTTATACCATGTCACATAGGTAGGAACCCTATTTTAGAATATTCCATTGAATATTGCTTTAGGATCTTTTCTATATATAGGGCTTGGGAGAGGCCTAACATTCTTTCGACTCTATCCTGGTAGAGATGAATCCCTAAAATATATGTAGCTTCTCCCAAGTCTTTTATTGAGAATTCACTCGAAACTCAAGCTTTCATAGAGCTAAGCATTCCTACGTCATTTCCTTTAAGTAGAACGTCATCCACATTATAGTATTAGGAACACAATTTTGCTCCCACTAACCTTCTCGTAAATACAGGGATCCTCTTCATTTTGAACAAAATCGAACTTTTTGGGTGCCTCATCAAAAGGAAGATTCCAACTTCGCGAAGCTTGCTTCAGTCCATAAATTACACGCTGAAGCTTGTATATTTTATGAATATCAACTTTAGATATAAGTCCGTTAGGCTATTCCATATAGAACCTCCTTGAGCAATCCACTTAGAAACACCGTTTTCACATCCATTTACCATATTTGATAATCCAAGTAGGCTGCTATGGCAAGCATCATGTGAATAGACTTAATCATGGCTACATGCGAGAAGGTCTCGAAGTAATATACTTCTTATCATTGGGAATAACCCTTTGCCACAAGCATGACATTATAGGTATCAACCTTGCCATCTTCATCAGTCTTTCTCTTATAAATCCATTTATTCCCAATAAGCATTATCCCTTAGGACAATCTACTAAAGTCCTTACTTGATTAACATGCATAGAGTCTATCTCAGCTTCCACATCTTCTCGCCACTTTGAGGAGTCCACATCTACCATCGTTTAGTCATACGTACAGGGATCATTCTCTTGGATACTTTCTATCATCTCACAGAGACATAGTTCCTCTTGATGCAGAAAGCCATACCTCTCACGTAAATGAGAAGTTCAACTAAACCTATGAGGTTGTGTTTGTATTTTAGAAGGTTCGGTTCCAATATACTGTACAACTGTCTCATTGGGCGTTTTTTTAGTTATTCCAAAAAATATTTCTACTTACGCCTCTTTCCTAAATGAACTCATTTTCAAAAGGTGTGCTTGTAAAGCAACAACGATCCTATGATCTTTGTGCACGTAGAATAGATATCTCATGGAATCTCCTGGGTATCCTATGAAATGACCCTTCACAGATATAACTTCCAACTTCTCTACTTTAGTCTTCTTGACATAAGAAGGACATCCCCAAATCCTAATGTGATTAAGACTTGGCTTCCTACCTCTCCACATCTCATCTGGAGTCTCAAGGAATGGATTTAGAAGGACATCTGTTCAAGATATGTGTAGCATTAAGGAGCGTGTAACCCCATAAATAAATTGGTAGGTTAGTATAGTCAAGCATGGAGCGAACCATGTCTAACAAAATTCGATTCCTTCTTTATGACACCTCATTTAATTATGGACTAGCTGGAGGTGTAAATTGTGAAACTATTCCTAGTTATTTCAAGAACTCATCAGACTCGGTACTCATATACTTGCCACCTCGATCCGACCGAAGTGCCTTAACATGATGACATGTTTAGTTTTCAACTGGGGCCTTAAATTCCTTGAATATGTCAAAGGGCTTCAGATTTATATTTCATTAAGTACACCAACTCATACCTAGTATGGTCATCAATGAATATAATGAAATATTGAAAGCCATCTTGTGCCATTTCAAAAGGGCTGTATACATCGGTATGGATCAATCCAAACTTTTAAGTAACTCTTTCAAAAGTCCCTATGAAGGGTAACTTAGTCATTTGCCTTGAAGACAAGATTAACAAGTTAGATCGGGATTCCCAATGGATCCAAAGCCCATAATTCTCCATTTTATGAACTTTGGTCTGACTAACAAGACCAAGTCTAAGATTCCATTTAAGCATGTGGTTTATATCATCCCTACCGCGCTTCCTAGTTATGGTGTTCACAATAGTTTTATTCTTTATGTTTAAATGGTATAAACCATTCAATAATGTAGTACTAATTGATTTGTTTCTAAAATAAATGCGACAAGACCGATGTCCAATAAAGAAATGAAATTCTTTACAGTCCATGACCGAAATTAGTATAATATTTATGCCCATTGGGAAAAACAAGTACATCATCCAAATGTAATAATAAAGCCAAATTCTAAATCCAGCAAAAGTGATCAGATGCCAGTAGCCTCGACACTATGCCCGTTGCCGAATGTTGTAACACCCCAATTTACTCGGGACTACAGTGCCATAGAATCCGCCTTGGGATTTACCAGGCTAATTTACATAGCAATAAGAAAATAATTAACCAATAAGGTCATTATAAATCCAATAAATACTCTATTCTTAATAAACTAACTAACTGAAATTCCACTGACTGAATAAGTCAACTGACTTATAAAATTTTCCGACAACTCAAATGAATAAATAGTACTCTACTACATTTATAATACACCAAATGGAACATACCCAACCAGACTCAACTCTCTCGATGTCTAGTATCACTGCGGAGCACCATCACCATCGTGTCGCCCCGTATCTGGTCCTCAACGTCTTCCCTAGCTGTATTATAATTCTCAATTTCCTTTCTTAAATCTCTCAATATTAAATTCATCGTCTACTGCACTCTAGCCTCTACGGAATACTAGAGACCTTAAAGGTCCTTCCTAGTTGGATTTAGCTTTTAAACAAAATCTCATAACATAATACTCAATAAAAATATCCATCACTGGGTAAAATTCATTCATGGTCAAATATGTATCCTCAGTTTAGAAGTCTGTCAGGAGCCGCTCCTTGTCCATATCGTGCATCGACATTCAGTCCCATCAACTCATGACGAGTGCCGCAGATTGCTAGTAACTGTTGGGATTCGCATACAAAAACGAAGGGTGCAGCGAAAGCGAAAATAAGAAGTTTAATATGAATCCCTCAAGAAGATCGATTCAAGCTACGTATATATGAATATAAAATGAACAAATAGGAAGATATGATATCATACCCTTGTAGTCCGTTTATTTAATCGTTGAGAAGATGATGTCCCTTACGAATCCAATCCGAAACAAGCTCTTGGATGATCCAACGCCTAAAGCACCGCGTCTCTACTTGCCACGCGCCGGAGAAATGATGGAAATGACTTCCACTTCGTTGTACTCTAAGGATACGGCTAGAACAAGGTGATAAGAGCTTTTAATATTATCATAACACTATAAGTGTATAGATATATTTTTTCTCACTCTTTTTCTCTCAATTTTTCTCTAAGAAAAATATGAAGATGATGACAACGGTGATTGAAGAATGAAGAAGACAACTAAAGTCTCTCTCTCCCTCTCTCTCTCTCTCTCTCTCTCTCTCTCTCTCTCTCTCTCTAAATGTGAATGAATCGTAGGGTACAACTAAGAGAGGTAGGAGAAGACTTTTATTAACATGTCTTCACAATCATTCACCTAACCTTGTCTCCTTAACAATAAACATCTTATGTTTATTAATACATCACAAGATGCCTTTGATTTAAAAAATCAAAAGTCTTCCACCATGAAAGGTGGAAGAAACAACAACTTGTCAAGATGCATGGGGGGCATATTGAAAGAGTTACGGAGTTCGGTTCGTTTCGGACTCCCGCAAGTCCAATCTGATAAACTCCATTCTATGTCGATGTATGTATATTAATCAATTAATCCAATTCATAAATTATATCAAATACAATATATGATTCATTTCGCTAAGAAATAATTATACATGTGAATCAAATTAATCACCCAGTAATTTATTTAATTCATTAATCCGTAAACTAATTTATCCAATAAATTAACTCAGACCTCTAATATCCCAAAATTAATTAGACATCCAATGTCTGATAAATTAGATATCCAATATCTAATATTCATTTAAGAGAGAATAAGCTCAATTCATTCCGTCGTTAATCCTATTGCGCGACTCGGTAGGTCCGTCTCAGTTAGCAATGGGAGGAACCAAAGAGTAGTAGCACCACCTAGCCAGCCTAGTGGCCTACAATGTACCGTAACTGAAGACGAATGATGGGGATCATTCCAAAACCTTTCTGTCGTGTATACCAGTACATGTTTAAACCCTTCTTTCAAATGTCCCGATCAAGTTACATGGTCACGGCCAGTCAAACCCTATCTGTACTTGACACTATGCATGAGTTAATGCAAATCGAGATTACTGAGCTCTTGTGTATCCAATACAACTAGCTCTAATGCTTTGGTCAAAGACTTATGATCTCATCTACCAATAACCCCATAGGACATACAGTAGAACCTCTATAATTTAATACTCGATAAATTAATAACCTCGATAAAATTAATAATTTGTCCAGTTCCAACTTGGGACCAGTACAAAATTGGACAATCGATAAAATAATAAAATAATAATTTTTTTGAAATCCCAATGTAAATATATTGGTCCCAGCGAAACTATAAATTAATAATTACTCAAATATTCTAAAATTCTAGAATTGTATAGTAAAAAATGAATCTATAATCACTTGTTTTTTTTTGTGAACTTCAAATCTATATTGAGTTCATCTTTAAATCTCCCAATTGCAGTTCAGAGTTGAGGCACTGTATTCTCGTATTGCAACAAAAAGTTGTGAAGAGTTATTGCCGCTTGCAATGCTTCTTTCCGAGTGACCAGTTCCAAAGGTACTGAATCATCATCAACTTCATCATCAACTGAATTTTGAACGGTATCCGCGATAATTTCTTCAATGCTTTGAACCTCGTAACATTCATTATTTTCACCTGGATAATCCAACAACTCATTCACACCCATTTTGTGCCGATAATGCATTCCCGTAATCAAGTTCTCAAGCTCACGAATGTCTTCTCCAGAATTTACATCGTTTAATTTGAGAGTTGCTCACGAATATAAGCCAACTCTTTAAATTAATACTTTATTAATTTATTGATATAATAATATCTCGCTAAATTAATAAAATATCTCGGTCCCAACATTATTAATTTATAGAGGTTTTACTGTATACCTATTGACTAACAGGAGAAAGAATCCTATCTTGGTATTTAATTGAACCTGCTACTTGCCCGTCAAGATGCACGTCGAGGTTGACCCCCACCTTCTGGTTTTCTGGGTCGAACTACTCTAATGAAAATCTTAACGTCACAAGCACATCCCTACTAAATCCTTAAGTCGAAGGTTCACGAATACTATCACAACCTATCGATTCCATCATTGACTGTCCCGGTGTGAAATTTGTGTGACTAATCGAGGGTGAGTCGGTTCGAGTATACTAATCTCATTAGCATACCTATAACGTGTGCTCCCACTAACCGTTTGTAATATCCGGGACTTTTAAATTAGAATTTTAAAGGAATTAATTATTTTTATTATTTTTATTAGTCGATTAGTTATTAATCAGATTGACTCTTGAGATATTATACTAGAATACTGGTGAGTTATTGACAGTTCATATTTGATGCGGCAGGAATTAATCAAATAATTCGACCGAATGAGTGAATTACGGATCCGTCTTTTATCTTTTTTTTATAGAATAATTAATTAATTGGACCCATTTTAAAATGGAACCAACTACACCAATATTCTCGGCCGATTGATTGCAAGGGAGGGGAACAAATCTTTATTCTTTGTTGACTCCCCTTTTCTCTCTTTCTCCCGTACAAGACACACACAAGCACCCATTTTCACACACTCAGTGAATTGCTGGAACCCGCCGGCGAGGAGTGGCCTGAACGGGTATGGTGCGACTGGGCTCGAGGTCGCGGCGCCGGACACAATCGGAGTACACATAGTGTTTCGTGCTTATTGACATGAGTGACAGGGCCGGCCCTGACATTTCGGGGGCCCTAGGCAAAAAGCTAAAAATGAGCCCATTAAGATAGCTTTTTGAGTATCTTGTTTCTAGCTTGAGTATCTTGTTTCTAGCCAAATATACAGCTTGAGTATCCTGTTTCCAACAAAAGATAGCATATGATAGCTCACATGCTTGCGGAAGGCATAATTTTAATATAAAAACTATAATGTATAATAAATAAGAAAACAAGAGAGTTCGCACTTTGCAGAATAGCAGATACAGAGAGCGTTGAGAGAGATCATAGAATAGAGAAGAGTGGAGAGAAGAGAACCGTTGCGTTGCGGCGTTGCCTGCCCTCTACCAAAAAAGAACCCTTTTATCTAAAAAACTTATTCCCATTTTTTTTCTTTTTTTTTTTGTTCTGGAATAATTTGCCATAAAAAAAATTCCCCTTGCTGAGTGCTGGCCGCAAATTGCCAGATTCCAAAATCCTATATCTATTTTTTTAATGCGTAATGGACTTAAGAAAATTTTTTGGGGCCCCTCAAAATTGGGGGCCCTAGGCAAAGGCCCACCTTGCCCTATGGAAGGGTCGAGACACCGGACATAATCGGAGTGCACATAGTCTTTAGTGCTTATTGACATGAGTGAACGAGGCTGCACGCCGGCAGTTCGAGGTGGTTCGTGGAGGTCAAATGCGGCGGTCTGGTGTCTCCGACGACAACTATCGGAGCTCGACGGTAGCGTAGTGGTTATTACTGTAGAAGCAATGATTTGGCCGGACTTTCAGATGGCGGATTTGTGAAAGTCCAATTGGGCTATTCGTGTCTTCTTCCGGCGAGGTGGAGCTCAAGGAACCGGCGGCTATGGAGTTCCGATGAGTGGATTGCGAGAGAAGATAACGACAGCATATGAGTTTTAAATCCGACATGTCTTGGGGGATCCGAAAATGGATCAGGTTTTTGGGTCGGGTTCAATCTTCAGGAGTGGTCCCCGATTGGTCGGAGCACGGTGGTTGAGGTGGTTCCAGTGATGCGGTGGGTGACAGTGAATTTTTTTACTGAACTTGCTGTATGTATGTCTGTTGTGTGTGTGTATGTATGTATGTATGTTTGTTGTGTGTGTGTATGTCTGTTGTGTGTGTGTGTGTGTGTTAAGTATGTGTATTATATATATATATATATATATATATATATATATATATGTGTGTGTGTGTGTGTGTGTGTGTTTGGGTGTGGGGTGTGTTTATGTGTATGGGTGACTGTATGTGTGTGGTGTGTATTATATATATATATATATATATTATGTGTGTGCGAGTAATTGTGGCGGTGTATATAGTCGTATTGGGTTTGTGAACGACGAAGACGTAAACATATGAGAAGGTTTTGATAATTGGTATATGATTAGATCGGTGTACTTAGACGTGCAGAGTGAGTTCGAGCTTAGAGTTTGTCTTCAGAGCAATCATTCAAGGAGTTGTAATTCCCATCACTAATTAAATGGAGATATGGATCCGGGTGGAATATCACTGGTCGTTTGATCAATCAATAAATTAATGGGCGTAATTGAGGTTGGGATTTCAATGGATCGACCGGGTGATCCATGTTCGTCGGAGCTTTCAGCATCAATTATTGAGGCAAGTGTTCTTCCTATGCGACTTATAATGTGTGAATTAAAGTTGTTAAATGAATGTGATGGTTGTTCAAACTTCTTGGTTGTGTGATATAAGTCTTTGTAGGTATTAAGTTAATGGATTGAGTTAGTGTCGGTTTGTTTCTTGTCGTAGATACGTGTTGAGAGAGAAGTGATGTTGGTTAGGTAGTACACTTAGTTATATGTTTTAAGGATTATGGTGTTGATATGAGATGGATTCAGTTATATCGTTAGATATTGATGCGTCTAGGATTGTTAGGTTGATGTGAAGTCGTGTCGATCTTTGGATGTGTTAGTTGTGGTGTGGTTGTACTTTGGGGAGTGATTAGGGTCGGATTAGCTCTTGGTCGTATGTACACGTCGGATTAAGTGGCCATTCTAGCATGTACTTTACATTTGTTTGCATATTCTAGTATTTAGATTAGTGGCTTTCCGTGGATGTTGTGGATGTATATGCGTATGTTCACCAAGGGACGACGGGGCCTCTGGGGATACGTATTGTCGTGAGTGTGCGTATCACGAACTAGGGTTAACCACCCAGGGATGGTCCAACGGGGCCTCTGTGGGGTACGGTGGACGTGAGTCTCGTTCCAATGGTTAACTTTGAAATGTATTGTTGGAGAACTTTGTTTTTGGCGCATATTTCATCTGATTAGAATGGCAGTTCAAATGGTATTGTACTTGGCTGGAATGGCACCAGAAATTATGTTGTCTATGATTCCTCTCTTGTTTGCGATATTTTGGTATGGGTATGTGAGTCCTGTGGTTGCTCTGTGCATTGTAGTTTTGTGGTGTGTCGAGTTCGACCATATGGTCAATTTGCAAAGTTGCTCTCTCTCTCTCTATCTCTCTCTTTTTCTCCGATGTCGTTCTGTGAGACTGTTGTCATGGTAATGTTTAACACAATGTAGTTTCCGTCGAGTTATTCTTTTGAGTATGTGATGTGGATGTTTAGGTCGTGGTCCCTGTGTTTGTGATTGAAATGTTATGATTGGGTCGTGGACCCCGTGTTTCGTTATTGGAGTTGTATTTTAGAAAAATGATTTTTGGGTTGTGCCCCTAAGTGTTTTCGAAAGGCTTGAGAATTCTTAAACCCCAAATGTTTTCAAAACTCCCGAGATCGTAAAATGTTCTGTAAGATGTATAATGGTTTTATTACTACTTTTCATAATTCAAACTATTTTGATCAAGCGATTTATCTCGGGAAGTATATTCATGATTATTATTGTTCTTCGAATATGTTGTGTATGGTTTGTATTTGTGTTTTATACTTGCACTAGCAAAACACTGGAGTTTTGCAAACCGCCGAGTATTCGGGGGTGGATGTTTGTATTGCATCCAGGTACTTGTAGTTTGCTGGGGAGCAATTCACAGGATCGTTACGAAGGATGATGGAAGACGATGATACTAATCACACGAAGACCGGTGTTGAGTATTTGGTGTAGTCTTGTTGTTTGTCTTCCCATTATGGAATTTTCCGTTTTATGGAAATATTGATGTATCCAAAGCCCTGCGTGGGTATGAGTTGTGAGAAAGAGTAATATATGGTTAATGTGTATGTTGTGGTAAAAGACCAAATCGGTCTAATGGTTCGTTATTTAGCCATGTCGGCATGTATTGTGTTCTTGTGCTTTCTGTATTTAGCCTGGTAGATCCTCACAGAGAGGGTCTGCGGCGCTGTAATATTCCCGAATGGTCTGGGGGTGTTACAGAATATGGTATCAAAGTTTAGGTTGCGAAAATCTAGGTTGTTGGGTCGAGTTGTGTGACATCTTGTCTTGTCTTGTCTTGTCAGATTTTGTCTGACTGAGTCGTGTCGCGACGCGTCGTCTCAGATGTCGGTCGTGCGATCTGTGGATGTAAGTCTCCCCTTTTATATATATTATATTCTGCAACACATGATTATGTTTATAAGTATAAGGTAAGAGGGAATCCGTATTTAATTTATGCGACATATTAAAGGTGTGATGGTCGTGATACATTGATAGATTGAACACTGAGTAGTTTAGTGCGTTATGGTGTTCTGAACAATGATGTGTTTCAAAAAGCATATCAGCTTCAGAATTTGCTGATCCAGATAAATGGTTTCGATGTGTGTTTGAATTCGGTGTTCATGAGTTGCGTTTGTTAAATTGGTAATTATGTCCGTTCTGTGCGTGTTCGGAAAATATTTTCCTGAAATTTTACAAACTCATTGTAAAAATTTTAGTTTCCAAAAATATTTTGATTGTGCGGTTAAATGGCGGCTTTGCGTGGAATTTGAAAGGATGTTTGAAAATTTTTAGCAAGTCGGCCTTGTATTTTCAAATGAAACCTTGCGACAGTATTTGGAATATACATTTTGAAGCATTCTGGATATTTTTTAATATGTTACCGTCGTTGATCTTTTATCATGTTTAAAAGGATTTTAGAAATAATTTTTGCGTATCGGTTTTATTTTCAAGTAACTCGGGTATATAATTTTAAAAATCTTTCACATCATAAAACTTTTATATTTTAAAACAAAAATATATTTTTTTATTTCATTTCAAAAGTAGTAAAAGATGAAAAATCGTACCCGACTCAAACTTTAAAGTTCAGATTTGGAAAATTTCAGTGATAAGTCAGTTAGCGCATGTCAATTTCATCATAGCGCACGTTAACGAGCCTAAACAGAATGTTTGGGTATAATAGTTCGTTAACACATGCTAATCATATGATTAGTGCACGTTACGAAGTAGTATGTTTGTAATGTAGATTTAATGCTTAAACGAGAGAATAGTCGTAACTCACGTGATTGCGTGTGAGATCAAGCTGTTTAAGATAATTGTCGTGTTATCGTTCTCGTTGTAGAGTTTTGAGTTGTGTACCCAAATGTCGAGCTGTGTGGTCTGGATATTTGCTTTGTAGCTCGTGTGAGATTACTCCGATGTGATTGTTGATCGTGGTGATGTGTAATGCATGTATGATTGGTTCGTCTTATTAGAGACATAACCCTGGATGTTATTAGTTGTGATTATGTTATGTGGTAGCATATAACCTTGACGATTTGGTTCGCGAAGAAATTTAAAATTCCAAAAGATTTTTTTTTACAAATGATTTCAAGATGAGAAATTGTCGATACTGCTGAATCAATTCGTATAAAATATTTGGAGTAACGATATCATGAAATAGGCGATGACATGGCAAGTTTTGGGGACGAAATTTATTTTAAGAGGGATAGTATGTAATATCCGGAAATTTAGATTAAAATTTTAATGGACTTAGTTATTTTTATTAGTCGATTAGTTATTGATCAGATCGAGTCTTGAGATATTATACTAGAATACTGGTGAATTATTGACAGCTGGTATCTGATACGGCAAGAATTAATCAAATAATTCGACCGAATGAATGAATTAGGGATCCGTCTTTCTGTTATAAAACCGAAATATTATAGAGAGAGTTTAGAGAGAGAATAGAGAGAATGATTCTGAAGTATATATTTCATTAATAACTGAAGTCCTATTTATAGGAAAACTTCATATGGCACAATCGTAATTACATAATTACATCAGGGGCATAATAGTCATTCACATATTATAATACATTATCTTGTTGCATTACGAGAAGTGATATACTTCAACAATTCTTAACACTCCCCATTGAATGACTATTTACATAAATATCTGCCGAACTAGTTTGAAGAAAGAGAAAAACTCTCAAACTTTTTGTATTGAAGCGTGTGACAATCATATCACGTTGCATCATAACGTTGGTAGGAAACCTCTGTTAGATAAAACTTCACCAATCTGTAATCTCGTAAATTTGCTCCCCCTTATCTTGAGAGTTCTTGTTTGAGTATTCTTGTGTGGTCTCAGTAAAACCTCGTGGGACAAAAACTGAGTGAATCTGTCATGTATATCATTCGTTGTTGGAGTATCCACGTGTTGCCTCATTAAAACCTTGTCAAGAATGTAATATCCGCATTTTTTCCCTTCTCTTATTATCCTCATCTTGGTGCATTTTCGTTTTTAGCGACTCGCTTGTAACCGTATTAACATTTTGAGGATATTTAATATTGAACTTTTATCGTTCGAGCTTGTTTCGGACTCGTTTTACTCGAGTCGGTGTTTCATGTTGTTTTCGTCGCTATTTGGTGTGCTATCATAATCGTCGTTCGGAACCGCCGTTTTGGGGTTACCGAAGATCGATCTCATGTTATTATGGGCGTTGTGAGTTTTTGTTGGTGTTTCGCCCATGTTTCGTACATTTCACATGTTTGGACCGCTTTGTAAATTTCCCAAAAGCTTGGGAAATTTACGTTTGATGTCGCTTTTCTGAACCTTTGAGTAGTCGGGAATATGTTTTCCTTCGGCACTTAAGTTTGTCGTTTCAGGCCCCTTACGTCCGTACCATCGTGAATTGTTCACCGTTGTATTTCGATTCTTTTTCGGTACCTCCCTCTTTCATTCCTGGCCTTTACTCCACAGAAAGGAATTTTACGTACGTAACACCCTTTTTGGTTACGTACGTAACGTCCTAGTGTAATCGGTACAGGCACTTCTGCCTTTTTGGTTACGTACGTAACACCCTTTTTGGTTACGTACGTAACGCCTAAGTATATCGGTTCGTGCGATTACGCTTTTTGGTTACGTACGTAAGGCCCTTATGGCTTACGTACGTAATACGGCTTACGTACGTTAGCATGTGGTGGCTAACGTACGTAACGAGCCCTGGGTTTATAAACCCAGGGGTTGACCGATTTCGGCCATTTTCACTCCTTCTCATCCCCATCCGACTCCTAGGCGATCTCCTTGGTATTTCCGGCGATTTGAAGCTTGATAACTCCGAGCCATCATCTTCTTCGAGTTATTGGAGCATAGTATCAACCTCTAATCGTGTTCTTCGTCATTATTCAAGGTAACTCCTAAAACCTTGTTTTGGGTGATTGAAGGGGGTTTTCATGTTTCGTTTGATTCGTTCCGTATGTTAGATTAATTCATGATGTACATGATTAATCTTGTCGATTTCGTTGGTTACCCTACGGATTCATGGTATATTTCGTAGTAATTTTGTAATCGAGAGGGTTTGGTTGTGATCCGCCCTCGTCGTTGTTTCTATACGAATATACATGAATCGTAGGCGGGTTTTCGGGTGTATTCCAATTCCGTATTCATTTAGGATTGGTCGTGATTGTGTTCTTCGTATCGTTAGGTTCGTGATTATCGGCTCCTATCGGTCACCGGTGTTTTTCCTTCCGTTCGTTGCGTCGTTTATTATTCAAGGCAAGTATTTTTGGAAATCTTTATGCTTAACGTGGAATGGTAATGTATTATGTGTGTGATTTGCTCACCTCGTGTTGGTCCGACGGGATCAAGGAGGGAATCGAAAGGGTTGAGTCCTCGATTCATGAGTTGTTTAGCTAGCCAGTGCGGGAGGGTCCTTAGAGGCCTCGTGCGGGAATCTATGATATTACTCTGTTCCCAAGGCTATGCATGTGCGTGTTTTGTTTTATAATATAGCCAGCGCGGGAGGGTCCTTAGAGGCCTCGTGCGAGAATCTATGATATTACTCTGTTCCCAAGGCAAATTGTTTGACTGTTTATTTCCGGAAAAGACATGTCTGGTTTTGGTTTTTGAAATAATATTGGTGCATGTACTATGAGATGTGTAAGCGATTGGTTTGCCTTGATTACTTGTACTAGCGTAATTGCTAACCCCTTTGGGGACCCGTTTCGGGGAAATTCTTGTTATGGATTTCAGGTTATGATTATCCGGACAAGCGAGCACCGGGACAGTACGAGGATGTCGGCCAGGGCCGTTGACATGTGCATTTGGGTCTACTTATTTCTTTGTCCAATTCGATATGGTTGTTTCCTATATTTCTAAACTTATAGATTGTACTCGCGAGTACTTAGGCTTTTTCCTCTCGGGTTGTGTTTGGACTTCGTTGGAGTTACTATATTTGTCGGTTGATATTTATTATGCCGGTTGTACCGGACGTGTTGTTTTATGTTCTTGTTGTTAATAATTGTTTCCTTGCTAACCGAGACGGTTAGTCGAGAAGTGTTCTCTTGTGTTAGCCTGGTGGATCCCATGTAGGGGTCCACGGCGCTGTAATACACCTCGAATATCTTGGGGGTGTTACAGAAAATGGTATCAGAGCGCTAGGTTTATGGATACCTAGGCTTGTTGGTTATTTGGGTCTAGTCGTGTTTTGTTTTGCACATTGTCACACCGCTGCCAGCATCCCAGTACTTCCAATGCTCGTAAGTTTTCTTATCCAGCTCTTTTGTTTCTTGCATTGTATTTCCACTTTTGAATCGTAGTTGCTTTTCCTCCCTTACTCATCATCGATGTACTTCTGTTATCTCTCAACATCAGTATGGATGCCGGAGGAAACTGTGGTCGTGGTCGTGGTCGTGGTCGTGGACGCGGCCGAGGACGTGGGGCAGCCGGTGGGGCGGCCACGTCACACTCTTCAGGAGCCGGCAGTACCGGCGACCGTCACAGTCATGCTTCTTCCCAGGAGCGCGCCGATCTTGGTATTGCGGCTGTTATGCAGCAAATGGTTAACCAGATGGCGGCTATAGCTCAGGTGGTCCAGAATCCCGATCAGGCCCATGCTAATCGGGGCGGAGCGGATCGCTGGCTTCAGGATGTCATCAAGATGCATCCCCCTCAGTTTTCGGGAGCTTCGGACCCGATCGGCTGGGAAGGGTGGATCAAGGAAATATCCAAAGTCTTCACTGCTACCAACTGCCCCGAGGACCGTAAGGTCCCTATTGCTCAATACTTTCTCACGGGAGATGCTACGGATTGGTGGGAGGCCGTTGGTCCCAAAGATCATGTTGCTTCGTGGGCCGAGTTTCAAGAGTTGATGGAGACTGAGTATTGTCCGTGGCCGGTCAGACAGGCTCGAGTGCATGCTTTCTATGATGCTCAACCACGGGATATCCCCGTATCTCAGGCCATTGCCGACTTTAACAAGGAGTTGGGTTATGTGAAGACCCAAGTTGTCGCTGAGAGCGACAAAATGTTCCATTTTTCCAGGAGGATGAAGCTGCCCATTCGGGACTACATGTCTGGACTCGTCTGCACTACCTTGAAGGATTATCAGAGTAGGGCCCTCGCTTATGATATGTCAGTGACGGCTAGTGATTTGGCTCGTGAAAGCAAGAAGCATAAGTCGGTCTGAAATTTTTCTGGTCCCAAGAATGGAGGCCAGCAGAAATCTCAGGCTGCAAATATTTCTACGGGCGGTTCGGCTCGTTTCTCTGGGAGATTTCGGGGTGCCGCCGGAACCTCCGCTCGTGAGCCCACATGTTTTAACTGTGGTGCGCATGGCCATAGGAGCCGACAGTGTTCTCGTCCGAAGTTTACCTGTCATACTTGTGGACAGCTAGGCCACAAGGCCCCTTTTTGTGAGCAGATCAAACAGCTTCGCGGCGCCCGTTCTTCTCAACCAGTTCCGTTGGAGCCGAGTGTGAACCAGGGCTCATTTGCTCCGCCGCCTCCACCGAGTGCCGGCCAAGGTAGGGGTCGGGGTCAGCCCGCTAGGGGTGGAGTTTCCAGTGTCGGCTCTGCCCAGCTGCGTATCTATGATATGAGGAGTGCCGATGATCCAGCAGCTACCGTGGCGACAGGTACCGTTCATATCCATTCCCATCCTGTCAGTGTGCTTTTCGATTCAGGTGCTACGCATTCATTCATTTCTCTAGAGTGTGTACGCCGTTTGAGTCTCGACTGTTTGTCACCTTGCGAGCCTTTCATCGTTAAACTTCCTAGCGGTGATAGAATTGTCGGTGATCGGGAGGTCCGAGACTGCTCTGTGTATATTTGTGGGAGAACTTGGCTCTCTAATCTTATTGTCGTTAATGTCGAGGGTGAGGATTTGATTCTCGGGGATGATTGGCTCGAGCGGCATGGCGCAATCATGAACTACCGCACGAGGGTCATCACCATGTTAGCCGAGGATGGCACCGAGCAATCCTTTGCGGGGCGAAGGAGGGGAAATCAGAAGTTTGTTATTAACGCCTTGAAGGTGATGAGACTCCTACGAAAGGGGTGTACTGGTTATTGGTGCTATGCCTTGAAGGCGGAGAATGGTGGAGTTGAGCTTTCGTCGATTCCAGTCGTTAGTGAGTTTCCTGATGTTTTTCCTGACGAGTTACCGGGATTGCCACCGGATCGTGAGGTCGAGTTCGCTATAGAGTTAGAGCCGGGTGCAACTCCGATTTTAAAGGCGCCGTATCGCATGGCACCTTCAGAGATGTCTGAGCTGAAGAAGCAGTTGAGCGAGCTTCTTGAGTCGGGGTACGTTCGACCGAGCGCCTCGCCTTGGGGCGCACCGGTCCTGTTTGTGCGGAAGAAGGATGGTTCACTACGTTTGTGTATCGACTATCGCGAACTAAACAAGGTGACCATCAAGAACAAGTATCCTTTGCCGAGAATCGATGACTTGTTTGACCAGTTGCAGGGAGCTGCGGTATTCTCGAAGATTGATTTGAAATCGGGTACTATCGGCCGGGTGAGAGAGTCCGACGTGCGAAAACGGCTTTTCGGACGAGATACGGACATTACGAGTTTGTAGTTATGCCTTTCGGGTTAACTAATGCGCGCGGTGTTCATGCAATTGATGAACAAAGTCTTTATCGAGTATTTGGATAAGTGTGTAAATCGTCTTCATTGACGATATTCTTATCTATTCGAGGAATGAGGAAGAGCATGCCCATCATCTGCGGATAGTGTTAGACATTTTGAGGACCGAGCAACTCTATGCGAAGTTCTCGAAATGTGAGTTCTAGTGAAGGAAGTGATGTTTTTGGGTCACGTGATTTCAAAGTAGGAGTCTGTGTGGATCCGCAGAAAATTGAGGCAGTGTTGGATTGGGCACCGCCCACTAATGTAAAGGAGGTCCGTAGTTTCTTGGGTTTGGCTGGCTACTACCGTAGGTTCGTCGAGGGTTTCTCAAAACTAGCTCGGCCACTTACCTGATTGCTCCGTAAATCGAGAAGTTAAATGCGGAATGACGAGAGACAGTCGAGTTTTGAGGAATTGAAGAAGCGTTTGACTTCAGCCCCGGTTTTGGCGTTGCCATGTGGCAACGAGGGTTTTGCCGTTTATAGCGATGCTTCGGGTCAGGGTCTTGGGTGTGTATTGATGCAGCACGGCAAGACCATTGCCTATGCGTCGAGACAGTTGAGGCCGTATGAGCTGAACTACCCTACTCACGATTTGGAGTTAGCGGCAGTTGTTTTTGCGCTAAAGATTTGGCGTCACTATCTTTTCGGCTCTGCATGTCAGATTTTTACCGATCATAAAAGTCTGAAATACATATTTACTCAGCGGGAGTTGAATATGAGGCAGAGGAGGTGGTTAGAGTTGATTAAGGATTATGACCTCGAAATTCTTTATCATCCGGGCAAGGCGAACGTCGTGGCCGACGCCTTGAGTCGGAAACCGGTTGCGTTGCGAATGCTTGAGATCCTTAAGTCTCAGTCTGAGCTTCGGCGGGCTTTGATCGAGTTAGATGGTGAAGTTTTGTTGCCTGGGGCCGTCGGGCAACTTCGTGCTTTAGAGATTTCGTCGTCTTTGATCGATGAAATTAAGTCAAGCGATTAGAGGATCCGATGATTATTCAAATCCGAGAGAAGCGTTCTTAAGGGAAAGTCTCACTGGGTTTGTGATTCACGAGGATGGTGTTTTGAGATTCAGTCGGCTTTGTGTGCGAGCGATCAGTGCGACAGTATTTCGCGTGATGCCCATTCTACACCTATTCCGTTCATCCGGTTCGAGTAAGATGTACAAGGACACGAGGAGGAACTTCAGTGGAATGATATGAAGGAGGAGGTCGCGCAATTTGTAGCAAAATGTTTGACTTGTCGTGAGTCAAAATTGAGCATCGGCCATTTGAGTTATTGCAGCCACTTTTCGTTCCGGAATGGAAATGGGAAGATATATCGATGGATTTTGTTACGAGTTTGCCGATATCGAGGTCGGGCATGAATATGGTGTGGGTGGTTGTTGATCGTCTGACCAAGTCGGCACATTTTGTGGGCATCAAGGACACTTGGGGCCCGGAGAAGTTGGCTCGTGTATTTATCGCGCAGATTGTGAGACTTCACGGTACTCCGAAGTCTATTGTTTTGGATCGTGATGGCCGTTTTGTATCGCACTTTTGGCGGGCGGTGCATAAGGCGTTAGGTACCCGTTTGCATTTGAGTACCTCTTCTCATCCCCAGTCAAATGGACAGTCGGAATGCACTATCCAGACATTCGAGGACATGTTGCGTGCTTGTGCCCTCGATTGGAGTAACGACTGGGAGGAGCATTTGCCATTTATCGAATTCACGTACAACAATAGTTGGCACGCGTCAATTCGGATGGCACCGTATGAGGCACTTTATGGGCGACGATGTCGATCGCCGATTTGTTGGAATGAGGCGTCCGATTTGGTCGGGACAGAACCGGATGTCGTTTTAGAGACGAGGCGGAAGATAGAATTAATTCGGGAACGAATGTTGACTGCCCAGAGTCTACAGAAGTCATATGCCGATGTCCGTCTTCGACCTTTAGAATTCGAGGTGGGAGACCACGTTTTGCTGAAGGTGTCGCCGACGAGAGGAGTTTTCCGTTTCGGAAAGAAGGGGAAGTTGAGTCCGAGATTTATTGGACCCTTCGAGATTCTCGAGCGAGTCGGTGGGTTAGCATACCGTTTGGCGTTACCCCCGGCCTTGAGTCATGTCCATAGCGTTTTTCATGTTTCCCAGCTGAGGAAATATGTCCTAGATCCTAGTCACGTCATCGCTTATGGGGAGATCGATGTCGCCGAGGATATTACTTTTGAGGAGCGTCCTTTGAAGATTTTGGAACACTGTGAGAAGCGACTGAGGCATAAGACCATTACTTTGGTCAAAGTGCAGTGGTCGAGACATGGTGTCGAGGAGGCGACTTGGGAAACCGAGGATAGCATGCGTGCTAAGTATCCCGAGTTGTTTATTTCTTAAGTTTCGGGACGAAACTTGTTTTTAGAGGGGTAGAATGTAATATCCGCATTTTCTCCCTTCTCTTATTATCCTCATCTTGGTGCATTTTCGTTTTTAGCGACTCGCTTGTAACCGTATTAACATTTTGAGGATATTTAATATTGAACTTTTATCGTTCGAGCTTGTTTCGGACTCGTTTTACTCGAGTCGGTGTTTCATGTTGTTTTCGTCGCTATTTGGTGTGCTATCATAATCGTCGTTCGGAACCGCCGTTTTGGGGTTACCGAAGATCGATCTCATGTTATTATGGGCGTTGTGAGTTTTTGTTGGTGTTTCGCCCATGTTTCGTACATTTCACATGTTTGGACCGCTTTGTAAATTTCCCAAAAGCTTGGGAAATTTACGTTTGATGTTGCTTTTCTGAACCTTTGAGTAGTCGGGAATATGTTTTCCTTCGGCACTTAAGTTCGTCGTTTCAGGCCCCTTACGTCCGTACCATCGTGAATTGTTCACCGTTGTATTTCGATTCTTTTTCGGTACCTCCCTCTTTCATTCCTGGCCTGTACTCCACAGAAAGGAATGTTACGTACGTAACACCCTTTTTGGTTACGTACGTAACGTCTGAATATGTCGGTACAGGCACTTCTGCCTTTTTGGTTCCGTACGTAACACCCTTTTTGGTTACGTACGTAACGCCCCAGTGTATATCAGTTCAGGCGATTCTGCCTTTTTGGTTACGTACGTAAGGCCCTTATGGCTTACGTACGTAATACGGCTTACGTACGTTAGCATGTGGTGGCTAACGTACGTAACGAGCCCTGGGTTTATAAACCCAGGGGTTGACCGATTTCGGCCATTTTCACTCCTTCTCCTCCCCATCCGACTCCTAGGCGATCTCCTTGGTATTTCCGGCGATTTGAAGCTTGATAACTCCGAGCCATCATCTTCTTCGAGTTATTGGAGCATAGTATCAACCTCGAATCGTGTTCTTCGTCATTATTCAAGGTAACTCCTAAAACCTTGTTTTGGGTGATTGAAGAGGGTTTTCATGTTTCGTCCGATTCGTTCCGTATGTTAGATTAATTCATGATGTACATGATTAATCTTGTCGATTTCGTTGGTTACCCTACGGATTCATGGTATATTTCGTAGTAATTTTGTAATCGAGAGGGTTTGGTTGTGATCCGCCCTCGTCGTTGTTTCTATACGAATATACATGAATCGTAGGCGGGTTTTCGGGTGTATTCCAATTCCGTATTCATTTAGGATTGGTCGTGATTGTGTTCTTCGTATCGTTAGGTTCGTGATTATCGGCTCCTATCGGTCACCGGTGTTTTTCCTTCCGTTCGTTGCGTCGTTTATTATTCAAGGCAAGTATTTTTGGAAATCTTTATGCTTAACGTGGAATGGTAATGTATTATGTGTGTGATTTGCTCACCTCGTGTTGGTCCGACGGGATCAAGGAGGGAATCGAAAGGGTTGAGTCCTCGATTCATGAGTTGTTTAGCTAGCTGCCGGGAGGGTCCTTAGAGGCATCGAGCGTGAATCTATGATATTAATCTGTTCCCAATTCTATTCATGTGAGTGTTTTTTTTTATAATATAGCCGGTAGCAGGAGGGTCCTTAGAGGCCTCGTGCGAGAATCTATGATATTACTCTGTTCCCAAGGCAAATTGTTTGACTGTTTATTTCGGAAAAGACATGTCGGTTTTGGTTTTGAAATAATATTGGTGCATGTACTATGAGATGTGTAGCGATTGGTTTGCCTTGATTACTTGTACTAGCGTAATTGCTAACCCCTTTGGGGACTGTTTGAGGAAATTCTTGTTATGGATTTCGAGTTATGATTATCCGGACAAGCGAGCACCGGACGATGCGAGGATGTCGGCAGGCCGTTGACATGTGCATTTGGGTCTACTTATTTCTTTGTCCAATTCGATATGGTTGTTTCCTATATTTCTAAACTTATAGATTGTACTCGCGAGTACTTAGGCTTTTTCCTCTCGGGTTGTGTTTGGACTTCGTTGGAGTTACTATATTTGTCGGTTGATATTTATTATGCCGGTTGTACCGGACGTGTTGTTTTATGTTCTTGTTGTTAATAATTGTTTCCTTGCTAACCGAGACGGTTAGTCGAGAAGTGTTCTCTTGTGTTAGCCTGGTGGATCCCATGTAGGGGTCCACGGCGCTGTAATACACCTCGAATATCTTGGGGGTGTTACAAAGAAAACCCAGTGGGAAAAACTTGATCGAAGGAAAAAGAGTACAACTACTCCTTCTGTTTTCAAATCTTTGAGGAATAATCTTGATCTTTATAATTTTCCTCATGCTATGAATATGCCTCGTTAAAACCTTATTAGGAAAACCCAATGGGAAAAATCCTAACGAAGGAAAAAGAGTACATTATTCATACTAATACGCCATTCGTGTTGCCTCATTAAAAACCTTGCTAGGAAAACCCAATGGGACAAAACCTCAGTCAAGGGAAAAAGAGTGCAACGCATATTTTATAAATATGCCCCAGGCATTTCAATAATCCTCCGAGTATCGTATTCAGTGCAATTTGTAATCCCACACTCATATTCTTTGCAGTACATTTCAAATCTCTTTGGAGATTCCATATTAGTTGTGATTAAGCTGCCTCGTTAAAAACCTTGATAGGAAAACCCAGTGGGATAAAACCTTAGTCAAGGAAAAGAGTACAGCATATAATTTTCTTTCACAACACCTTATTTTGAGTGACTACTCGCACTGATAATATGTTTAAAACCTCTTCAGGAGTTACTTTCAGTAAGCCCATATGTTTCATTTTATTATAAGGACATATATTTCAATTTCGATGGACTTCAATATCCTCATTTCAAATATCTATATTCCACAACCATGGATTTCAATATCCTCATTTCATTTATAGCGCTATATTGTGTCGACACTTTTCAATATTTATTTCTCTATGGCAACATAACTTGCCGAGACATCTCATTATCAATCATCTATTGGAATTACACATTGTGGTTATGTCTATATACTTCTCAAAAGTGTATGCCTCCTTTTATCATTTGCTTTGATTCATATTCGGGGAATTATTATGTATTTATCAAAGCAGTTGTAGTTGGTACCAAAGATTAATAATCTGTCATGCATCTTTGAACTTCAAGTTCATATTTTAGTTGTGAGGATATAATGTGATGCATTTTACATATTTCCAACTACTAATACTCCCCCTCATGCTAAGAGATTTCTTGAGCACCAAACTCATATGCCAGTACCTCAGTATTCATCTTCAGTTATGGGGATTTGTATATTATGTTCTCGATATTGGCAGGAGGACTTCGAATAGTATGCCAATTAATATCCCACTTGTATGCGCATATCTTGATCCTTTCTGGGATCTATTCAAGTTTATTTGGGATATATTACTAGCTTAATCTGATATGGAATATATGCTCCAACCATGAGCAAATCATCTCGTAAGTTTCCGATTACGACTCATATACATATGTGACTATCTAGTGGATCCATAATATCTAGTAGTTCACATATAGAGGAAGTGGGCCCATACTCCCCCTTATTATATTCCAAATTTATTAGGAATTCATTCCCAACATTGGCTAGTATTGATATTAATCGAGAACAAATATTTGAAGACATGATGTGTCTATATCATCATATAGATATTTTACCGACATATCACATCATCTTTTGGTGCCATTATTGCACATCATTATCAACATGGAGTCGCCGCTCCCACATATCATATTATGTTTATTATTCAAATATAGAACTGTAGTTCATACGCTTCGGGATATGAACTATTGAAACGCGGAGTCAAATCTCATACGCGTAATTTTAATCTATAAATATATTAGCATTGTAATTGCAATCACCCATATTGAGGGTTTGATTATCATAATAGATTCAATGCTTTCTAGTCTTCACAAATATTACCCGTGAATATCATAAAAAGAATTTATCGAGCTCGACTCGAAAGATATTCGATGGTTGATCGAAGCACAAGTTCGATTATCTGGCGAATTTTCAAATTCATTTAAGTACATGCTAGGTACAGGTAGGAGTAATTTTGCAAAGAAACGAAGAGCAAAAAGATTAGGTGGATGCTATAAATATGCTCGGTGGACATGTGACACACAATGCAAATTGGTGGGATTTGTATCCAAAAATCGAGAAGATAAAATCGCATTTATCAAGGATGGATTGAGTAAGGAATCTATGGATCACGATATCCAATAGATTCTTGTACACATCCCAGTGGATACGTTCATCGTGAACTATTGGCTTTGTGGACACAATTTAAGGATGAACTGGAACGCTATAGTTATGAAAAATTAGTCTCAAAAGATCCATTTTGTAAGTCCGTTCTGTCAAAGTTGGTATAAGCTAAATAGCAAAATAATGCAAGTTGGTGAGTATTGTTCTCAAATATTTAAATTTCTCAGCTGCCGATAGATAACGTCATTTTCATTGAAAAATATAATATCATATCTTTCGTTTTCTTCTGCAATTTTGTCAAAAACAAAATAGTAAAAGCAGTGATTTATCTGCTCCTCATTTTCAATGAAAATAGTGAAGTCATTTGTCTTCTAGTAAGAAGTTTGTTCTTTAAATTTGGGATCCACAAATCAGGGTTTGTATATCTCATAAAAGTACTTTGAAAATATAGTGTAGAGAGATGGAGTTCTTAGTATCCTCGTACATATCTCATCCAATTAAAACTATATGTATTTTAGGTGGATCTAAACTAATAAGTCATATCCAGCATATAGATATGTCGTATCAGTTCGTAAAAGAATTAGGAAAACACAAAATCGATATATTGTATGGTGTGAGTAATCATAGATTTTTTGGGTTGCCTTTTAGAGGCTGCACAAAATCGGAAAATAAGAGTAACAAGTGCCTTACACTTTCCCACACCATATGTTTATATGGTGAATAATAGCGATGCCTTTATTGTACTTCCAGGTGGCTATGGCACACTCAATGAGATATTCAATATCATGTCATGGGCTGAGCGGGACTTCCATACCAAACCTATAGGTATGTGAATATTAATAATTTCTTCAACGATTTGCTTGCCCTTCTGGATCAAGACGTAGATCACAAGTTTATCTCTCAGCCATCAAGAGATATTATTATATGTGCTGATACAGTTGCTGATCTACTTATAAAGTTTCAGGCATATATTTCAGTTAAGAATTTGGAAGTCAAAGCTCATCAGCCACAGACTATTGGTGCCAAACGAAAAAGAAGTTTAGATTCTTTAGATCTTTCATTATGAACCCTAATGCCAGGGGGCGGCAGAGTTACGGAGTTTTATACTCTCGAGACGCACCCCTTCTTATGGGTTTCATATGTATTTTTCTTTTCGCATATTGTCGAGTGTTTATTTCCTTTTTGGCTAGTTTCAATATTTTCCACTTCGACTGTTTTATGCTTCTTCCAGCAATAATAAGAGCATCTTTTTGCCTCTATGCAAATATATTATTCTCACGAATGTGTGATATATGATTCTCTATTGTGATATTGATATGATTTCAATGATCCCACCATGTGATATAATCAACATGAGATTAATTGAGCAATTATTTTCCGGTGATAGTTTTTCATATCACTTGTCAGATGATCCCACCATGCGGTGTATTAGCATGGGATCTTCTTTAATTAATCGGTGATATCTCCTGGTATCATTTGCTCAATTTTCTTCGTTCGTGTTTAATAATCATGGAGATCGGATATTATTTCCATCAACTGCTTTTTCTTCGAGAGCATGATTTGAATCATTGATCAACTACTTCTTCAGAGTAGGATTTATATTTATCAACTGCTTCTTCGAGAGCAGGATTTAGATAATCGATCAACTACTGCTCTAGAGTAGGATTTATATTTAACAAGCTTCTTCTAGAGCAGGATTTAGATAATCGATCAACTACTTCTCCAGAGTAGGATTTATATTTATCAACTGCTTCTTCGAGAGCAGGATTTAGATAATCGATCAACTACTTCTCCAGAGTAGGATTTATATTTATCAACTGCTTCTTCGAGAGCAGGATTTAGATAATCATTCATGTGGTATAACCAACCATGATGGTGATATATAATATATAAATTGCGTACATGTAAAACCATCCGTCTTGTGATAATTTAACTCATCACATAGGAGGTACAGTAAATAGATAAAACCGTCCGTCTTGTGATAATTGAACTCATCACATATGAGGTATAATAAATATGTAAAACCGTCCGTCTTGTGACAATTACATTTATCATATAGGAGGCATCGCCATCCATCTTGTGATAATCAAACTTGTCACATAGGAGGTATAGTAAATATGTAAAACCATCCGTCTTGTGACAATTACATTTCTCATATACGAGGCATCGCCATCCATCTTGTGATAATCAAACTTGTCACGTAGGAGGTATAGTAAATATATAAAACCATCCGTCTTGTGACAATTACATTTATCATATAGGAGGCATCGCCATCCATCTTGTGATAGTTAAATTTGTCACATAGGAGGTATAGTAATATTTACATAATGTAAGCTCAACAAATAGATGGTTTCAACCACCACTTGGAGATAATTATAATAAAATCAGGAATTAGATTAGTAAATATTTAACTGCTTCTTCTGGAGCAGGTTCGTCCAACCATTTTCTCAAAGTATAATCATGTGTTATTAGGTTGGATCATTAAAAGTCATCATTGACCCCAGTTGTCGGCATTAGTGCCGCTTGGTCCTCCCGTAATATTATATATACCACTTTATAAATTTCCACACTACAATGACATATCCACAAGTCCTTTCAATATTTTGGAGGGAATCAAGGTACTAATTTGTATATTTTAATAATGACAGATATTAAAAGAATTATAATCAACATATCAATATTAGTGTCAAATTGAAGCTCTCGTGAAATGAGTCACGGTGGTATAAAGAAAAATTAATTCCGATATCATATGTATCTTATACGTAAGAAAAACCAAATTAATAATTTAATGAATTAAAAGAATATTATATATTTTATATTTTATTTATTTTTCTTTTCTTACGTCTGAGCTTCTTCATCATTGGGAGAAGGAGCAGCAACCCGGGAGAAGCAAACTCGGGGAACAGCACGCCAACCGCCGCGGGAGAAGGAGCAGCAACCCCACGGCTGCAGCCCGCCACCGAACCCGCAACAGACAACCGATCCGGATGAAACTCCAGATCGGAAGCACCACCGACCGCCTCCTGCACGAGGGAAAGTTTAGACGCCGAACCGGAAAGAGGAGAACCCACCGGACGGACGACCGAAGCTGACCCAGCAACCGGAAACAACGTGCCGACCGGAAGAGACACACCAGACGAAGCACCGGCCGCCGCGATTTGAGAAAAAAATGAAGAAACGGAGGCGATTTGAGAGGGCACCGCCGATTTTATATCTCCTGGGGACGGGAGAGATGTTTGGACAGAGATGTTTTGTTGAAACTCTTTGCTAGGGATTAGAACATTCGTGCTGATAACATGTTATAAAACCGAAATATTATAGAGAGGGTTTAGAGAGAGAATAGAGAGAATGATTCTGAAGTATATATTTCATTAATAACTGAAATCCTATTTATAGGAAAACTTCTGATGGCACAATCGTAATTACATAATTACATCAGGAGCATAATAAACATTCACATATTATAATACATTATCTTGTTACGCATTACGAGAAGTGATATACTTCAACGATTCTTAACACTTTCATCTTTTTTATAGAATAATTAATTAATTGGACCCATTTTAAAATGGGACCAACAGCAATATTCTCGGACGATTTGATTGCAAGGGAGGGGAAAAAAATCTTTATTCTTTGTTGACTCCCCTTTTCTCTCTTTCTCACACAAGCACCCATTTTCACACACTCAGTGAATTGCTGGAACCTGCCGGCGAGGAGTGGCCTGAACGGGTAAAGTGCGACTGGGCTCGAGGTCGAGACGCCGGACAGAATCGGAGTGCACATAGTCTTTCGTGCTTATTGACATGAGTGAACGAGGCTGCACGCCGGCGGTTCGAGGTGGTTCGTGGAGGTCAAATGCGGCGGTCTGGTGTCTCCGACGACAACTATCGGAGCTCGACGGTAGCGTAGTGGTTATTACTGTAGAAGCAATGATTTGGCCGGACTTTCAGACGGCGGATTTGTGAAAGTCCAATCGGGCTGTTCATGTCTTCTTCCGGCGAGGTGGAGCTCAAGGAAGCGGCGGCTATGGAGTTCCGATGACTGGATCGCGAGAGAAGATAACGGCAGCATATGAGTTTTAAATCCGACATGTCTTGGGGGATCCGAAAATGGATCAGGTTTTTGGGTCGGGTTCAATCTTCAGGATGGGTCCCCGATTGGTCGGAGCACGGCGGTTCAGGTGGTTCCAGTGATGCGGTGGGTGACGGTGGATTTTTGACTGAACTTGCTGTATGTATGTCTGCTGTGTGTGTATGTCCGTCTGTTGTGTGCGGGTGTTAAGTATGTATATATATATATTGTGTGTTGAGTAATTGTGGCGGTGTATATAGTCAGTGTTGGGTTTGTGAACGAGGAAGACGTAGACATATGAGAAGGTTTTGATAATCGATCTATGAGTAGATCGTTGTACTTAGACTTGCAGAGTGAGTTCAAGCATGGAGTTTGTGTACAGAGCAATCGTTCAAGGAGTTGTAATTCTCATCACTAATTAAATGGAGATATGGAAAAGGGTGGAATATCGCTGGTCATTTGATCAATCAATAAATTAATGGGCGTAATTGAGGTTGGGATTTCAATGGATCGACCGGGTGAGCCATGTTCGTCGGAGCTTTCAGCATCAATTATTGAGGCCAGTGTTCTTGCCTATACGACTTATAATGTGTGAATTGAAGTTGTTAAATAAATTCTGATGGTTGTTCAAACTTGTTGGTTGTGTGATATAACACATGTTAATACTTCTATTGTATCTCATTTTTTGTATGATATAAGTCTTTGTAGGTATTAAGTTAATGGATTGAGTTAGTGTCTGTTTGTTTCTTGTCGTAGAGACGTGTCGAGAGAAGTGATGTTGGTTAGGTAGTACACTTAGTCATATGTTTTAAGGATTACGGTGATGATATGAGATGGATTGAGTTATATCGTTAGATATTGATGCGTCTAGGATTGTTAGGTTGTTGTGAAGTCGTGTCGATCTTTGGATGTGTTATTTGTGGTGTGGTTGTACTTTGGGGAGTGATTAGGGTCGGATTAGCTCTTGGTCGTATGTACGCATCGGATTAAGTGGCCATTCTAGCAAATACTTTACATTTGTTTGCATATTTTAGTATTTAGATTATGGCTTTCTGTGGATGTTGTGGATGTATATGTGTATACCCAGAGACGGTCTGACGGGGCCTCTGGTGATACGTATTGCCGTGAGTGTGCGTATCACGAACTAGGGTTAACCACCCAGGGATGGTCCGACGGGGCCTCTGGGGGGTACGGTGGCCGTGAGTCTCGTACGAACGGTTAACCTTGAAATGTTTTGTTGGAGAACTTTGTTTTTGGCGCATATTTCATCTGATTAGAATGGTAGTTCAAATGGTATTGTACTTGACTGGAATGACACCAGAAATTATGTTGTGTATGATTCCTCTCTTGTTTGCGATATTTTGTTATGGGTATGTGAGTCCTGCGGTTGCTCTATGCATTGTAGTTTTGTGGTGTGTCGAGTTCGACCATATGGTCAATTTGCAAAGTTGCTCTCTCTCTCTCTCTCTCTCTCTCTCTCTCTCTCTCTCTCTCTCTCTCCAGTGTTGTTCTGTGTGATTGTTGTCATGGTAATGTTTAACACAGTGTAGTTTTCGTCGGGTTATTTTTTCGAGTATGTGATGTGGATGTTTAGGTCGTGGACCCCGTATTTGTGATTGAAATGTTATGATTGGGTCGTGGACCACCGTGTTTCGTTATTGGAGTTGTATTTTGGAAAAATGATTTTTGGGCTGTGCCCCTAAGTGTTTTCGAAAGGCTTGAGAATTTTTAAACCACAAATGTTTTCAAAACTCTCGAGATCGTAAAATGTTCTGTAAGATGTATAATGGTTTTATTCCTACTTTTCATAATTCAAACTGTTTTGATCAAGCGATTTATCTCAGGAAGTAAATTCACGATTATTATTGTTCTTGGAGTATGTTGTATATGGCTTGTATTTGTGTTTTATACTTGCACTAGCAAAATAGTGGAGTTTTGCTAACCCCCGAGTATTCGGGTGGTGGATGTCTGTATTGCGTCCAGGTACTTGCAGGTTGCTGGGGAGCAATTCACAATATCATTACGAAGGATGATGGAAGACGACGATACTAATCACACGAAGACCGGTGTTGAGTATTTGGTGTAGTCTTGTTGTTTGTCTTCCCGTTATGATATTTTCTGTTTTATGGAAATATTGATGTATCCTAACCCCTGCGTGGGTATATGTTGTGAGAAAGAGTAATGTATGGTTGATGTGTATGTTGTGGTAAAAGACTAAATCGGTCTAATGGTTCATTATTTAGCCATGTCGGCATGTATTGTGTTGTTGTGTTTTCTGTATTTAGCCCGGTAGATCCTCACGGAGAAGGTCTGCGGTGCTGTAATATTCCCGAATGGTTTGGGGGTATTACACTGTTAGTGTTCGACAGGCACTCTCCAAGTCAAAGAACACGTCATACAAGTCTTCACATAAACATAACGCTTAGTCAAGTTTCATCGACTTGCGAACGATTAAGTATTTGAGCTATAAACTTTTTCAGTGTCAATACCCTTATCCAATAAGGAGTGTAATGTTTTGCTCTCAAATGCAAGGACTAGTTTCTATCTATAATTTACTAGTCAGGAATGCCAGTGAGTATCAGTAAATAAAGAAACATACAATTGCCTTCTGATAATGATTTACATAATAACAAGTACAATGCCCTCTCTCAAACATCCTCTGAGTGGCGTTCGAGGGCATTGATAAGTGTCCGTTTAATACAATTATTCGTGATTAGTATTGATATATTTCACCCATAATTATGAGCTAGTCTACTTGTTTTTGCTTTGAATTAATTAATTTTTAATAATTTTATTTTTATAGGATGAAGATGTAAATTTAGTCTTAATCGGATTGAATTACTGATTTACTCAAGAAATAACATGTGTATAAAATATTCTCTTTGTTGAATTTTTTTGTATTCATGTTGTAGGGCTTTCCGAGACGAGTTCGGCAGTCTTTCCGGATTCAAAATCAGAGTTATATATCAAAAGTTATCATCCGAAGAAGATTTGGGGCAAAAACGCAAAGTCTAGGAAATTCTGGGCTGAAAACGTAACTCACAAAGCAACCAGTGTAACAGCCCAAAAATAGTTGCTATTACAGTGCCGTGGACCCCTACCGGGACCCACCAGGCGATATCACAATATACATTTATAATCTGACAACGTGACACCGTACCACAATATTTATCAAAACCCCGGTATGGAGTATGAGTTATTCATGTCTTTAATACGAACAAACATACACAGGATCCAAATTCGGTACAGACCATATGACGATGGGCAGTACCTGTAATGCCCGGATAATTACTGTGTATTTATCTTGTAAGAATCAACTTTGTAATGTTATTATTCGGAGGTTGGTTTCCCGTATTTCGTATCCTTACGTTTTTTTTTGGTATCTACAGTATTCTGCATGCATGTTTCTGCACCTGTTAACGTACGTTATCAGACGTCCATAACGTGCGCTAAGACTGCAGTATTACGTACGTTATCTAAAGTGGTTAACGTACGTAAGCTAAGTCAACTTGGGATCGGATAAGGGTCGGCGTGTGGGGGCCGAGGAAGGGGCCGGGGAATATCCGTGTGATTTCCGAATGAACCTGGACATAGGTGTTACGTACGCTATGGTGCATGTTTTACGTACGCTAAGGACATGAATATTACGTACGTAAAACCCTTGCGATTACGTACGTAAGGAAATGGCGAAATCGAGGCGGTGAGTTACGGTGGGGCGACTACGTGCGCTATAGTTAGGGTATAACGTCGTTAAGCTTATTACGTCGTAAGGTTAATTGCATAACGTACGTAATGTCCAGAATTCTATTTATAGACTTCGACCCTATTTCATTTCTCACCTTTCCTTTGGCCGATTTTTCGTGTTCTGGAGATCTTTCATCACCTCTTATCCTTCCTATCATCTTTTGGGACGATTCTTGGGAAGCATAGGCCTTGTAGATTGGTGTTCAAACTTCCGGTGGTTGAGTTTATTCAAGTTCTTCCTTGTTCATCCATTTGTTGAGGTGTGTGATCCTTCACCAACTAATTAAGCATGATCTTAGTAATGTTTTGGACCTGTTTTGAGTAGGCCAAACCAGTTTTCTTCTTGAGGAGCCTTTCATCATGGTTTAGAAGATTGAATTCAATTATTTTCGATTCCTCTTGATTGTAGTAATCGTTGTGCAAACCTCTAGTGATTAGACTATTGATTAGTGTATCTTGAGATTTATAAACCAATCATATCTAGTTTTCGAAGATTATCTTAGTTCAGGAGAATGTTATGATCGAACATTTCGGTGAAGAATTAATGGATTGAACTTAAGGATTAATTCGTAGAAGGAGATGATATTGGAACTAGTCTTTATGATGATTCATCAAAGTTCGGATATCTTGTTATTATAAAACATGATTAGAATCCTCCTAGGATGAATTCCATGTTATGTAGTTACAATCAACCGAAGGAATTGTGTTAGGACAGAATAGTCCATCGCCATGATAGATGCATCATGCCTTTTTATGATTCATTTGATGATTTCAACGATTATCCGGAACCGTGGGTCATACCGACGTTATTGTTCGATGAAGGTTTGCATTCCGGTGAGCCGACCGAGTGAGAATTCTCCGAACGGATTGAAGACTGTTGATAGTAGAAATTCTTGTCGCCATTGTTGAGGCAAGTATCGTATTTTGAAAGTTTGTGAACAATTGATGAATTTGATCATGCATATGGTTTATTCGTATTGTTGATATGAGATTATCAGGACAATTGCTATCGATTTAACGTACGTTCATATTAATGAGTATGTTGATTTCCTCGCATATGTATATGCATAGTTGTGTTATGTGTAAGTTGTGATGATCCGAAGGGATCAAGCGATCTATGCTGAGGGCGCTGGATCGGATGTCCACCTCGTGTTGGTCCGACGGGATCATCTTGGGATCTAGGCTGAGGGCGCTGGATCATTGGACGGGTTTTTCTACCTCGTGTTGGTCCGACGGGATCATCTTGGGATCTATCTTTGAGAAGCCTGGATCGTTGGAATACCCATGATGTGTTGATTGAATCTTGTGGATTCGTATTGTCGGATTCCGGTAGCGGAAGTCCATATTGTGTATGTTTTTATGAATTGTCGTTGCATATTTGTGTGTTTCGATACTTGTACTAGCATTTTTTTGCTAACCCCTTCGGGGGTGGACATTTGTTTTGATGTTCAGGTAGCCGAGGAGCGGGGAAGCAGCCACAGTACCATCATGACGATGAAGTGGCCCAGTGATGTTAATTGTTCGTCGTCTTTGTGATTTGTCTTCTTGGTTCATTTTCAGTACTCGAGTACGCGTGTCTTTTTAAGATCTTTTCGATATGGTTGTAATAAAGCAGTTGGAACCAATTTTGAAATTTGAATTTCGGTGATATTGTTGGTTTATATTCACATTTCTTTTAATCAGCCTTGTAAATCCTTACTTAAAGGGTTTACGGCGCTGTAATTATTCCGATTATCTCGGGGTGTTACAGTACCTAACAAATTTTAGTACATTCATCCGACACAAAATAAAATGAAAGTCACAATAAAACATAACCGAACATCCAAAAGACTCGGGCCCCCCGAAATAGCATACTTCAGAACCCTCCGTCGCCATTGTGCTCCTCCTGTGCCTTGCCCTTTCCTCGCCCTGAAATACAAGTATTTCGCCCCAAACCACAGGGTTAGCTATACATGATAATAATTCTCATGACATTATACAATTCATATATATATACTGATCTCAAAGGAAACCATCGACTACTGAATATACCCCGAAGGCGTATAAACAATCAGTCCCAACTGTCGAACATAACCAAATATACGAACGACCATATAATATGGCTCAAGACGGACGTCACAGTACGCCCGATCCGGAAATGTGTCCATGCACATGTCCACCCCATATACGGAATCCAAAATATACGTGGGACGATGTACCTAATTAGCCTCACGAACTACGTCTCGTGTGCACGATCTAAATGCGGAAAACATCCACGCATGATCATCAAGTGCCCGGCTAAAAATCCTACACATAACCAATCGGCACGCAGATATTACTCCAGAGATGTCACGATACAACATGACAACGAAACTCAACGAATTACACTTTTACCAAGGAATCGAACAACTCACCGAAGTGTCAACAAAGCTCAAAAGGACTAACGGTAACAAGGACGGTAATTTCGGGTATATCATCCCCAACACCATGACAATACGATCAAGGGTATCACCATATCACGAATCATAGATTATCAGAACATTTCATACACACGAAACGCATAATAATCACAAGAATTCAACCATCATTATAACCAAGCAAGATAACTTGCCTCAATTCCGTAGATGAATAATCCTTCTTTGAATGGTCAAACGAACGGTATCCTCATCTAACAATACTCACGTGAACAAGCAACCTTGAATGAAATGTAATTCATTCAACAACACATTCGTACGATAACGGTATTATTACATAAATAATATTCGTAAATTTACTTGAATAAATCAATTATCCTATTGATCACTTTAATGTTCTTATTACAAATCATCGTATGTTTATCATGTTCATTCACATATTCTAATATTAATGTCAAATACTTGAAGTTCAGTTTATTACCAAAGTAACATTGTGAAAACATCTTTTCAAATCATTGGCACTTCCGATTATGATATAAGTTTATGTTAATTACGTTCTTCATTATTTTACCAATAATTAAATTAAAAACTGATTCCTATATGAAGCATAAGCTCAAGTTTTTAGTGCACTAAGAACATCATCTTAATTTACGTCTCTTAACATACACGGATAAATGAAATGGGATTCGGCTACTCATCTACCGCATTTCCATCACCATAATCACTACAATCCTCTTAAGAACATTATTAACATATTAATGTAGCGATTAAAATCCTTTTAAGTTATCAACGAAATTGATTAACTTGATCATATGAAGATTACAACTTCCTTCTATCAAAATCCATTGTTTTACTTTTGAAGAATTTATTAAAATCCTAGTTATACCATTGGATACTTGAAATTTTAAAAGTAACTTCATCCCATCTTGTGAAGATCATCTTCAAAGGGTTAACATAATTCTTTCAACAATTTTATTACAAAGGTGTTGGTTTAAGAGGCCAAAAATCATGGTTCCATATTACCTTCAAGAATCAATTGAATGTTCAAGACAAGTTTAATATCTCCCACCTCTAATCATTAAGGATTTCATCCTTAACATGTTCCTAGTGTTGAGACTATAATCAACTTCCAATTATCATATTATACATCAGGTTTTATGTATATTATTATCAACACAATCACATTATGAAGTTATTTACATCAAGAAGTAACACTAATACCTTTAATGTTAATCTTCACTTAGTTTGAGCATGATTCAATTAACTTATCATGTTTACACTAGCTTAAACTAACATTATGTGAAGTATTTATCTATTAACATCATCATAAGCATGGATTTGATATGAGTTAAAGAAAGACCAACCTCAAAATGAAGAACAACACCAACACTTCAAGGGATACACTTCAATCTCTAACTCTCCAAGTCACCAATCAAGTGCTGAAGCTCCAACACAAGTTAGAAGGGCTACAAATGGAGTTGGAAGGGAAGGGAATCGTTTTTCTCAGTTGGGAGGTTGAAAGGGTCGAGTAGGAAATGAATGGCAAGTCATACTTTTATAATCTGAACTCGGCATTACGTACGTTAATGAAAGTGGTTAACGTACGTTATAGTCCTTACGTACGTAATCTCATGATCATTACGTACGTAACCAATTTCATCAGATTCTTCTGCCTCAAAACACGCAATTCGTTACGTACGTAACTATATAGCTATTACGTACGTAATAGCCATTGACTTGGCTGTCGCGATCGACTCCCGACCACCTACCCCCGCTCGGCCCCACCCGAAAGGTGGATCAGTGGATCTCCCGCATTACGTACGTTAACATATGGATGTTACGTACGTAAGGCGACATACATAGCGTACGTTAAGAAGATAGGTTAACGTACGTTAAGTGCTATAACAAGCATAAATGGAATTCTCCCAATATCACCCAACAATTAATATAGTATGAATGACTATGATTCCAATTTAACATAATTCGTCGATATACTTGCTACAACAATACAGATATGGTGCGAAAATACTTAGTTAAATCAGAAAATACAATATTAAAGGTGAGGGTATTACATACTCCCCCCTTAAAAGGAGTTTCGTCCCCTAAACTAAGGGGTAAACAGTTCGGGGTATTTCTCTCGCATGCTATCTTCAGTCTCCCACGTAGCTTCCTCGACTCCATGTCTCGACCACTGAATTTTTAATAAGGGAATCGCCTTGTTCCTCAGCTGTTTAATTCTTCTCCCAAGTATCTGAACAGGCCGTTCTTCATACGAATGGTCATCGGCTATTTCAACCTCGTCGAATTGAATAACGTGACTTGGATCAGCAACATACTTCCTTAACTGAGATACATGGAATACGTTGTGCATCCGGCTCAAAGCTGGTGGTAATGCTAAACGATAGGCTAGGTCGCCTACTCGTTCCAGGATCTCAAACGGACCAATATACCTTGGGCTCAACTTGCCTCTCTTCCCGAATCGGAAAACACCTCTAGTAGGAGATACTTTGACTAGTACATGGTCACCAACCTCAAACTCGAGTGGTCGTCGACGATTATCTGCATATGATTTCTGGCGGCTTTGGGCCATTAATAGACGACTCTTGATCAGGAAAATCTTCTCGCGGGCTGCCAATAACATATCAGGTTCCGTACCAATAGATTCAGACAAATCGTCCCAGCACAAAGGGGACCTACAACGATGACCATACAATGCCTCATAAGGTGCCATCATGATCGAGGCGTGCCAGCTGCTATTATATGTGAATTCTACCAACGGCAATTGGGCTTCCCAGTCAGGCTTCCAATCGAGAGCACATGCCCTCAACATATCCTCTAGAGTTTGAATTGTCCTCTCAGACTGACCGTCGGTCTGAGGATGAAAAGCCGTACTGAAGTTCAACTGTGTACCCATAGCACGATGAACCGCCTTCCAGAAGTGCGACACAAACCGTTCGTCCCGATCTGATACAATACTCTTAGGGGTGCCATGCAGTCTCACAATCTCTTTGATGAATAATTGGTCCAATCTCTCAGGGCCCCAAGTATCCTTGATCTCCAAGAAGTGGGTTGATTTAGTCAATCGATCCACAATCACCCAAATCGTATTCATGCCTCGACGGCTCGTCGGCAAGCTAGTAATAAAATCCATCGATATGTCTTCCCACTTCCACTCGGGAATCGGAAGCGGTTTCATTATGCCAGCTGGTCGTTGATGCTCAATCTTGACCTGCTGACAGGTCAAATATTTCGAAACGAATTCGGCAACCTCCCGTTTCATGTTACCCCACCAATAATACGGCTTCAAATCCTTATACATTTTGTTCGATCCCGGGTGTATGGAATACGGGGTAGCATGAGCCTCCTTCAGAATAGTATTCCTCAACTCTTCGTCTGCTGGTACACATACTCGGTTTTTAAAGCGTATCAGTCCATCCTCGTGAACCACAAATCCAGGGGCCTTCCTTTGATCGATTTCTCCTCGAACTCTGGATAAGAATGGGTTCGTCATCTGTTTCGTCCTGATCGTCTCATCAAGGGATGGTGAAATCTCAAGCGTGCACAGTTGTCCCTGAATGCATTGTAACCAGACCTCAATCTCTGGTCTCATGAACTCTAATTGCAACTCCCTCTGGGCGGTCAAACGAGCCAGTATCTGTTCCTGCACCGTCTTGCGGATCAAGGCATCGGCAACCACGTTTGCCTTGCCTGGATGATAAAGGATCTCGATATCATAGTCTTTGATTAGCTCTAACCACCTCCTTTGTTTCATATTCAACTCCTTTTGGGTAAAAATATACTTCAGGCTCTTGTGGTCCGTAAAAATCCAGCAAGTAACTCCATACAGATAGTGGCGCCAGATTTTCAAGGCAAACACTACGGCTGCTAAGTCCAAATCATGAGTCGGGTAGTTGACCTCGTAAGGACGCAACTGTCTGGACATATAGGCGATCACTTTCCCGTCCTGCATTAATACGCAGCCAAGGCCCTGTCTCGATGCATCGCTATATACCACGAATCCTTCCGTTCCTCTAGGTAGTACCAAAACAGGTGCTGAAATTAATCGACTTTTGAGTTCATCAAAACTTTGCTGACATGCTTCCGACCACAAGTACTTCTTATCTTTTCTCAACAGATTAGTCATCGGTTGAGCAATTTTGGAAAATCCTTCCACGAATCGTCTGTAATAGCCTGCTAGACCCAGAAAACTACAAACTTCCTTCACGTTCTTCGGAGGTAGCCAGTCTCGGATAGCTTCCGTCTTCTGTGGGTCTACTCTTACTCCCTCTGCTGATATCACATGTCCCAGAAAAATAACTTCAGACATCCAGAATTCACACTTAGAAAATTTTCCATAGAGTTGTTCTCGCCTTAATGCATCGAGAACCTGGCGGAGGTGACACTCATGCTCCTCATGATCACGAGAGTAGACCAAGATGTCGTCAATAAAAACGACTACAAAACGATCCAGATAATTAATAAAAACCCGATTCATCAATTCCATGAACACTGCAGGTGCATTAGTCAGTCCGAATGGCATGACAACGAACTCATAATGCCCATAGCGAGTGCGAAAAGCTGTCTTCGGGACGTCAGACTCTCGAATCCGCAATTGGTGGTACCCGGACCTCAAGTCGATCTTGGAAAATACAGTGGCTCCCTGGAGCTGATCCAATAGATCGTCGATGCGAGGTAAAGGATACTTGTTCTTAATTGTTACTTTGTTCAGCTCCCAGTAATCAATACACAAACGCAGCGATCCGTCCTTCTTCCGTACGAATAACACCGGCGCTCCCCAAGGGGATGCACTGGGTCGAACATATCATTTCTCAGTTAATTCTTCAAGTTGTCTTTTCAACTCCTGCATCTCAGTCGGGGCCATACGATATGGTGCTTTCTAAAGCGGGGACGTCCCTGGATCCAACTCAATGGTGAATTCTACCTCTCGCTGTGGGGGTATTCCTGGAAGCTCTTCTGGAAATACATCTGGATAATCTCGAACTACTGGAATATCAACCAATTCGACTGGTCGGTCAGTTGTCTTGGTCATGTAACACCAATAACCAATGCATCCCTGGTTCAGTAATCTCACAGCCTTCATAGCGCTGATGACTCTCCCAGAATGATTGGGATTATCACCCCGAAAAATACACTCGACGCCATCATCAGATGTGACGGTCACTATTGCGATATTTCCTACACGCAAGTGCACGTCATCGTTTACAAGTAATAAAGTGATAAGTAGAGTATCGTTCCCACGAGGATTGAATCTCTAACTACCGATGTTTTCGTATTCCATTTTTATTTGAACAATCGAAGTTGGTTTTTGCGATTAATAACTAAAAGAATTAATAAAAGACTAAGCAGTAAAAATAAACAATATCTTGAATAAAAGGAATCAAATGATGAATAAGTCTAGGGTTCTGAATCCACCTTAATTTATCCGAATTTAATCTCGATTATCCGTAATAAATAATTTTCCCAATTTATTGAAGGCGGAGATTGCTAATATATTCTACCGCCTCTCCCGAGGTCAATAGATTTATCTAACGGCGAATAACGCACTCTATCCCTAGGTGAATTATCTCGTCGATAGGCAAAAAGCATGAAATCTCCTAAAGGCCACGTAGTTCCTATGAGTATATTCCTATCTCACAGAATAAAACGGTCCTCACCAATAGTTCCTCACCAAATCTCCTCTCCCGATTCGAAGTGAATGATTAAATCAATACAACTATTGGCCAGATAATTGCAAGCATTAAACATAATTGGGAAAACTCAATAAAAAGGTAATAAATTGGATAATCTCAATCAATTCGTCAAAACAAAGGTTTCATCAAAACCCTAGATTAGGGCTTTAGCCTGACATACTAAAAACTAAAATACAGAATAAATAAACGAAAGCATAAAATTCAAACGCAGATGAAGTTCGGATTCCTCCGTTCTTCAGCTCCCGCCTTCGCCTTGAATTCTTCTCGCTTTCCTCCTCTTCGCCGTCTCCAAGCTTAAGCTCTCCAAGGTATTAGATTCAATGATTCCAAGATAATTAAATTAGGGTCTTAAACCCTATTTATAGCTCAAGACATCAAGAAACGCATCCGTATCAATCGGTCGAAAATCGCTTTGAAACGCCCAAAATCCGCAGACCTATAACACCCGCTAAGTGTGCCGCTCATCAACTGTGCCGCGGAACATCGCCAAAAGCCGAATGCACAGGCGTTAATTTATTCTTACGTGCCGCGCTCACTGGCCGTGCCGCACAGTAGTACTTACTCGCCCTTCGGTGGTGTCTTCTGTCTGCCGCGCTCGATTCCTTGTGCCGCGGCTCATAGTCCAGCTTTTGCTGCTACCCGCTTTGCCTCGTTTTAGCTCCCGGACTTCAATTTCCTGTCAATCATACAAAATTAAAGCATTAAAAGCTCATTTAGATGATTTCACTCACCAAAACACTACAAAATAAAGATAAATAAGCGTATAAAAATACGCCTAACAAATACCCCAAACTTAAGCCTTTGCTTGTCCTCAAGCAAAAAGAATTAAAGTCAATAAAAGAATGTCGTGAATAATCGTGCAACTCATAGTGTTCAACCTAATCAATACTATCCTGTAATTCTCTCTAAATAACACGAGTGTCATAAAAGCGAGCTGCACTCAGAATAATGATTCCGCAAAGTAATCAAGTTCAGTCCTAATCGCTCGTTCATGAAGAAAATCCAGCTCAAAGATCAACAAAACGTGAGTCAAATCGACCGTCAATATGAAAGGCTAACATAAACAAGCTAGTTGGTCGTTCCCACGATCTAAAGGCACAATTTTCACGAGTCTCATAACAAATAAACCTCGGACAGTATCCCCTTATATAAATATGCTCAAGAATTTGATTCGAGTCGACCACTAGGTTAGGATCTCGGGATGTTTCATCGGGATAATCCTAGGGTGGAACTTCCATTCTCATGTATTAGGAAACCGTTTGACGTAAAAGACACTCATGGGGCACATGGATGCTTCTAGTTACTAAGTTCCCGTCTACAGCGGAGAAACAACTCGAATACATAATATCCGCATGTCCGAATCAAGGTTGCCGTTTTACGCGAGAGTAAACAGCGGGTCACGCGAATACCCCCGGTTACTAGGCTCCCTATCATTGGCACATGTGAAATAACTAAATCACTAGTCTAATCGGGGTCGTCGTTTTACGCGAGAGTAAACAACGGGTCACGCGAATACCCCCGGTTACTAGACTTCCCTTCATAGAACACTTATCTCGACTTTTGGGAAAAACTGACCGACTCTAAACTCAATCTAAGTGCCAACACGACTAAAGAAACAGTACGACTCACTATCCGGAAACTGTAGCCAACGTATTGATGGGGATTTAAAAACAAGTATGTATCGTCTCTTATCTGCCAAGACCTCTACAAGCACGAAAAATTTCGGACCTAATTGAATACTAAGCAGAACAGAAATAACTGATTACAACTCGACTAGAACTCGCCCGTTTCTTCAGAGAGAAAGACAGTGTCGTAACATCAGTATCACACAAATAGAAGCACGAAAATTCACGAATAAAGAAAAACTACGGCAAGCAAGGCTATCTAAAAAAAATATTTTCGCAAAGAAAAGAAAAGTGCAACAAAATATAATGTACAGCAAGAAAATAGAGTACAGCAATGAATGTAGACTGAATGTAAATCCCTCCCCCAAACTTAGGACGTACATTGACCTCAATGGACAAAAATGAAATGCAAGAAAAGTAAAAGGTCAAGTACTCCTCCAATCTGCTCGGGAGCCGGTGCGGCATCGTCCGGTGAGGAGGGTGGTGTGGTGGCCGGCGGGCGCGATAAATGGCCCGTCGGGATGCATGATGTGGGCCGTCCATGCGGCGAGGTGCTCGATGATAAGCATCCTCGCAGCAAGACGCCTCGCCGCTCGTCGGGCCGCCGTGAACTGCTCTCTCATCTCGGCTCTGGCGGCAGCAACAACACTCTCCCGCGCCGCCCGCTGCTCCTCCCGCATGGCAGCCATCCAGCTCTCTCTCTCTCCTCATCTCATCTCTCTCTCTCTCTTCTCAACTCCTCTCTCAGCTCCTCTCTCTCTCTCCTCAGCTCCTCCCTATGCTCTTCTCTCTGTCTCCTCAAATCCTCCCGCAGCCCATCAAACAGCTCCTCCAACCTCGCTCTGTCGGGCTGCGGGCCGGCCTCTCCGTGCGTCAACAAAAGCGGCTTGGGGGATCCCTCGTGAGCCTCCTCGAGCAAAAATCCTCGCCCCCGAGCGTGTGCCGGCGCTCCGCCCCACTGGTCAAAGTGCGATATGATGCGGTGGTCGATTGGGGCCTGTGGGGCAAGCATCGGCTCGTCGACTGACCACGTCAGCCCCGACCGCCGGCATAAAGCGCAGATGAGGGAGGGGTGCTTCAACCCCGTCTTGGCCCCCCCTGGATACTCTGGAAGATAGATCGGACCAGAATGGGGGCCACATCGAAACGCAGCCCGGAGGTGATAGCAAAAAGTATCCGGGCGCGGGAGAGAAAAGCATGCGGATCCGAGAGGTGGGGTCAATGCGTGCGCAAATAAAGTAAAGCCGTGCTCGCCGAGCCGAGGCGCGAGCTCTGAAGTGAAAAGTGGATGAGCTCGTGCTCGCCGCTCCCGGTCGGCTATGCAATCGTCTCAAGCGGGGCCTCCTTAGTGAGGCCGGTCATCACGCGGTCATAGCCGTCTCGTCAACCGCCGAAACCCAAAAAGCCTCCGAATAGCGATCGGGAGAAATCAATGTGACCCTCGGACGTCGACTGAGTCCGAGACTCTAAAGATGGCAACGTATGCCTGCCGGATGTGCTTGATGAGCGCCGCGTAAAACTCCTGGACGATCGAGATGACCGCGCTCGGGAGGTGCTGTAAATCTGGCCCATCCCATCTCGTCAATCATCGTGAGCAATTCCCCGTCCTGAGGAGCTGGAGTAAAACCTCTCTCGGGAATAAGTGGTCGTGGCCGGATCTTTTCGTTGAATATCTTGTGAATTTCGGGGTCCGAAAATTGGTGCCCCTCCGCCTCGGCCCGACCCCGAGAGGTCTCCCCTCGCGTAGGGGATGACTCGGTCCTAGCACGCTTGGTCAGCTTCTTCGTGCGCGCCATAATCAGTCCTGAGAAGTACAACACGAGGGTTTATTTACGCAAAAATAATAACAATGATCTATGCGCGGCTAAGGACATCAAACCAGAAATTCCGAATTTAAGACACTAGCGCATACGAGAGAGAAAGATGAATTTGGACTTAAACGTCTAACCTGGATGTAAGGGTTGGGCTTGCTGTAAATTGAAAACGTATACGTTGCACGAAAATTCAAAACGATTGCTTTTTCAAAGAAAACTTTTCATTTGGGCAATTTATCAGACACCTTGAGGGCGCACGTTTACTTGAAGAATAAACATAGTTATAGCTCGATTCAACCCCCAAAAACAGAAATACAATTCAATCATTAACAACTTAACACATTCAACTCATTGATATTCCCATTTAATCAAGAAAATTCGATGAAACTACCCTGTTATTCTCTAACAATCATAACACTATTTGAAGGAAAATAAGCATGTTCCAATCATTCAAAGCATGAACAACTTCCATATATCAACCATAAGCAAATAAGAATTAAAGATTCAAACGTACCTTTTTGAAGATTTAAAGAAAAATCGCAGAAGAAAAGAAATTTTTGAAGAACTTGATCATCGTATTTGGGGAGGAAAGCAAGGGAGAAGAAAAAGCGTGCACGATAGTGCCGGCCGAGTGCGCGTTATATGCTGCCTGGCCTTTCAAATTCCGCATAGTGTGCCGCGGCACAGATAAAGTGAGCCGCGGCACAAGGTACAGTCCCTTTTACCTGTGTCTCGTTTTGTCGTGTGCCGCGGCTCAAATTCCGTGTGCCGCGGCTCAGTGCTCAAGTGTGCCGCGGCTCATTTATGCCGTGCCGCGGCACAAGGTACAGTCGGTTTTGCCTCCCTTTGCTATTGATGTGTGCCGCGGCTCACAATACCTGTGCCGCGGCTCATACTCCAGTTTCTTCCCTGGGACTTTCCTGCACAGAATTTTGAAAAGAAGACGTTAAAAACGAGAGGCAGAAGCACATAGAAGCACAAAAGGATGAAAAATAAGAATCACGAATACAAGAAAAATAAAGAAATGCAAAAATCTACAACTACGAACTCGGGTTGCCTCCCGAGAAGCGCTAAGTTTATAGTCTTCAGCCGGACCTATTGGACAACGTTAGTTCGCTTTTCGCAAACTCCATTTGGCTTCCGCCCCATTCATCGAACCGTTTATATTTTGGTTAAAATTATGACCATTGGTCATCAGTGGTTCGAATTTCGGTTCGGTCATCAAATGTTGTTTGCGAAAAGGTTTCGACGTGAATAACTTCCCGAAACACCCGGTTTCTCCATGACTAATTTTCCACTTGGCTTTCGGCTCACTCTCCTCCTTCACAAATGAACTCACGATTGCAGCAGATTTTTCCTCATGCTCGAGGAACGCCACTCGTTCCACCTCCTTCTTAAAACTCGGGTCATTTAACACAAAATCTGCATTTTCCCACCGACGATGTTTTCGGTGCTTTCCTCTTTCAACAACATCCACACCTTCAATTTGTGATTCTTTATCAGCACTTCCGGGACATGGGAACGATTTGAACACTTGAAAAGTAACTTGCTCGTCTTGGACCCTCAGAGTTAACTCTCCCTTTTCCACGTCTATAAGGGTTCGTCCCGTGGCTAGAAATGGTCATCCCAAGATGATTGGAATATTTTCATCTTCCTCCATGTCGAGTACGATGAAATCAGCCAGAAAGATGAACTTATCAACTTTAACTAAAACATCCTCGATCACTCCCCTCGGATATTTTATCGATCGATCCGCCAATTGTAATGAGACTGTGGTTGGCTTAGCTTCCCCAATATTCAGCTTTTTGAAAATTGACAGAGGCATGAGGTTGATACTCGCACCAAGATCGCATAGTGCCTTATTAAACGAAAGATTCCCCATGGTGCACGGTATGTTGAAGCTTCCCGGATCTTTCAATTTAGGTGGGATCTTCTTTTGAAGAATAGCACTGCACTCCTCTGTCAAGGTGACCGTTTCGAACTCCTCAAGCTTTCTCTTCTTCGATAATATCTCTTTCATGAACTTGACATAACTCGGCATCTGCTCCAATGCGTCGGCGAACGGAATATTGATGTGAAGCTTTTTGAACACATCAAGGAACTTGGAAAATTGTTTGTCCGCCCTTTTTTGCTGTAGTCTCTGCGGAAACGGAACGGGGGGGACACATGTCTTCGAGTTATCCGGCTTCAATTCCTTCGACTCCTCTGGCTTTAGATTCATCTCTTCCTCAATCACCTTCTTCTCTTTACCCTGCTCGGGCTGATCCAGCACCTCTCTCCCGCTTCTCAAGCTAATTGCATTTAGACTCTCTCTAGGATTTGTCTCTGTTGTACTCGGCAATGCTCCCTCCGGACGAGCTGTCAACACATTAGCGATTTGGCCCAGCTGGACCTCCAAATTCCGAATGGAAGCAGAATGATTTTGTAATGTAGCTTCCGTACGGGTCATAAATTGACTCGTATTTGCCGCTAATTTTGCAAGTGCTTCCTCGAGAGATACTTTGGGAGCGGAAGGGGGCTGCTGTTGATTCTGGGCGAACGGGGGCTGGTGTGAGCTTTGTCCGTTTCTCCATGAAAAGTTAGGATGATTGCGCCACCCCGGATTATAAGTATTGGAGTACGGGTTATTCGGTCGATTCCCACTTCCCACAAATTGAGCCTGTTCCATCTGATTTTGCTCGAACGGATTTCCAAATTGACATTCCACACTCGGGTGTGATCCGCTACACCAATTGCATGTCTCTATGGTAACGGGGGCTGGTGCGTGCGAAAATGTCTGGAGCTGTTGTGTCAAAGCGGCGACTTGAGCTGACAAGGTGGAAATCGGATCATTGCTCGAAACTTCCATTACTCTCTTCGGTGTCAATCTTTCTGATGGCCATTGGTATGCGTTTTCGGCCATATCTTCCAAAAGCACGTGAGCCTCGGCCATAGATTTTCCCATGAAGGTCCCACCGGAGGCCGCATCGACAAGAGTGCGTGTAGAAGCACTCAAACCATTATAAAATGTATGAAGCTGAAGCCATTCAGGAATGCCGTGATGAGGGCATCTTCGTAGCAATTCTTTATATCGCTCCCACGCCTCGTGGAGCGTTTCCATATCGTACTGGGCAAAAGTGGTTATCTCGTTTCTCAACCTCGCCGTCTTAGCTGGTGGAAAAAATTTGGCAAGGAAGGCTTGCGCTAACCTCTCCCACGTTGTAATCGACCCCGGCGGTAGGGAATTTAACCAAAACTTTGCTTTATCCCTCAAAGAGAAAGGGAAAAGCCTCAATCGGATGGCATCGTCGGTGACACCATTAGTTTTGAAAGTGTCGCATATCTCAAGGAACGAAGCAATATGGGCATTCGGGTCGTCCTTCGGCAGTCCACAGAATGGGCTCGCTTGCACCATCTGAATAATGGCGGGCTTGATCTCAAAATTATTTGCTTGGATAGTGGGACGCCGAATTCCCGAAAAATTAGCGTTGACCTGTGGCATGGCATAATCCCGAAGAGCTAGTTCCGGTTGAACTTGCCGCACTTGGTTGTCTCCTCCTTGGATTTCAATATTCTCGGCCATGTTGACCGTCGTCTGCAACTCTCTTTTCTCCTTTTTGTTCCTTCTTAGAGTGCGCTCGAGCTCGGTGTCCAAAGGTAGTAGGCCTTCGTTACCGAGTCTTCTCATGCACTAACGAAAGGTCCTGAAAGGAAAAAAGAATATACAAAATTAAATACACAAAAATAAAAATAAAACGTTCAAATTAAGACTCGAAATACTTAAATCGATATTAGAAAAATTTCACTCCCCGGCAACGGCGCCAAAAACTTGTTGCGATATTTCCTACACGCAAGTGCACGTCATCGTTTACAAGTAATAAAGTGATAAGTAGAGTATCGTTCCCACGAGGATTGAATCTCTAACTACCGATGTTTTCGTATTCCAATTTTATTTGAACAATCGAAGTTGGTTTTTGCGATTAATAACTAAAAGAATTAATAAAAGACTAAGCAGTAAAAATAAACAATATCTTGAATAAAAGGAATCAAATGATGAATAAGTCTAGGGTTCTGAATCCACCTTAATTTATCCGAATTTAATCTCGATTATCCGTAATAAATAATTTTCCCAATTTATTGAAGGCGGAGATTGCTAATATATTCTACCGCCTCTCCCGAGGTCAATAGATTTATCTAACGGCGACTAACGCACTCTATCCCTAGGTGAATTATCTCGTCGATAGGCAAAAAGCATGAAATCTCCTAAAGGCCACGAAGTTCCTATGAGTATATTCCTATCTCACAGAATAAAACGGTCCTCACCAATAGTTCCTCACCAAATATCCTCTCACGATTCTAAGTGAATTATTAAATCAATAAAACTATTGGCCAGATAATTGCAAGCATTAAACATAATTGGGAAAACTCAATAAAAAGGTAATAAATTGGATAATCTCAATCAATTCGTCAAAAAAAAGGTTTCATCAAAACCCTAGATTAGGGCTTTAGCCTGACATACTAAAAACCGAAAATACAGAATAAATAAACGAAAGCATAAAATTCAAACGCAGATGAAGTTCGGATTCCTCCGTTCTTCAGCTCCCGCCTTCTGCCCTTGAATTCTTCTGCTTTCCTCCTCTTCTGCCGTCTCCAAGCTTAAGCTCTCCAAGGTATTAGATTCAATGATTCCAAGATAATTAAATTAGGGTCTTAAACCCTATTTATAGCTCAAAGACATCGGAAACGCGTCCGTCTCAATCGGTCGAAATCGGCTTTGAAACGCCCAAAATCCGCGCAGACCTATAACACCCGCTAAGTGTGCCGCGGCTCATCAACTCGTGCCGCGGCACATCGCCAAAAGTCAATGCACGGGCGTTAATTTATTCTTCGTGCCGCGGCTCACTGGGCGTGCCGCGGCACAGAGTACAACTTACTCGCCCTTCGGTGGTGTCTTCTGTCCGCGCTCAGATTCCTTGTGCCGCGGCTCATAGTCCAGTTTTGCCGTTTTCGCCCGTTTTGCCTCGTTTTAGCTCCCGGACTTCAATTTCCTGTCAATCATACAAAATTAAAGCATTAAAAGCACATTTAGATGATTTCACTCACCAAAACACTACAAAATAAAGATAAATAAGCGTATAAAAATACGCCTAACAGTCACCATTCGCTTACGGACGCTAAGCACGGCATCATGACGATCCATCCAGTCGATACCCAAGATTACATCATCTTTAGGTAAATCAACCACAATCAAGTCGGACAACCACTCACGGTTGTTCATGCTAATCGGACAGTTCTGTACTTCACGACTCCCAATAATTCTTCTACCATCGGGTATACCAATTACATAAGGTTCACAATCGGTAACATGATTCAAATGCAAACGACTTAAACAAGAACTAGACAAAAAGGAGTGTGAAGCACCAGTATCAAAAATAACACAAACGGGTTGAGAGTGAATCTCGAGAGTACCTGCAATCATGCTGGCTTCGGGATAATCGGCTTTCTTCATCTCGTAGACTCTGGGTTTTGCAACCCCGGAAGCAGGTGTACCAGCTTGATTTCCATGGCCTATCCCTTTGTTCACCCCGGTAGTCTGGTAAGAAGCGGACAGAGGAGCACGTTCCTAAACAGAAGACTATACTGGAGCAAGAGATGCTACTGGAGCACGCCCGAGTCCACCCCGGCAATAGCGAGCATGATGACCGTTCTTCCCGCAAGTGTGACAGGCAATGGCCGGCTTCGGACACTTGGAGCTGATATGCCCCTGGTCCCCACAGTTATAACACACGACAGGTGAGCTGATTGCCCGAGAGTGCGTTCCTGTCGGTTTCGGTGCCATAGGTGGCCGTTCAGAAGGATTTAAATGCAGTGGGGCTTCTTGAATACCCCGATTCTTGTCTCCTTGGGTGCAGTTTCTGGATCTCTTGTTGGAAAGAGGTCGCTTCTTAGAAATCTCCTTCGCAGTAAGTTCATACTCCAAAGCCTTCTCAATAAACTCCGGTAAGGTAAATGCAGTGGTGATTGAGTAATTGCATCCTCATTCGGGGTTTAAGCCTCTTGAGGAAATATTTGATCTTATCAGCTTCCGAACGGACAACTGACGTAGCAAAAGGGAGAAGTGCTTGGAATTTTTCAGCAATCGCTAACACATCCTCGTCTTCCGATGGGTCGGGGTTCAGTAATTCGGACAGTTTGGCTTCACGGAGGGGTGCAGGATAGTAACAATCTAGCATAAGATTCTTGAATTCCTCCCAAGTACTCGCGCCATCGGCAGGCCTCACAGAAAGCCACCAAGTATGGGCACTCTTACTAAGGTAGTAGGCTGCCACATCAACTCGATTTTCCTCTGGGCACTCCACCATCTCGAACAGTTTCTCGAAATGCTCTATCCAGTGTACAATGTCAGTAGGCTCAGATGAGCCTTCAAAAGTCGGAGGTCGCTGTCGTGATATGTCGCTAATAATCCGGCTCACGATCCCGCCAGGCACCAGAGGCGGAGGCTGTTGCCCCTGCTGTTGACCAGTAGTATTCCTCTGCATAGCTTCCATCAGGTGACCCATTTGGGTCATCTGGGCCATCATGCCCTGCATCATGGTGTAAGGATCGACACGTGCATTCTCTCCGGTGTGGTGTGATTGGTCCCTAGAAGGCGAATCACTGCCTGCGGAACTCTGTTCCACATTCGCGCGTCTGTTGGCTCGTGGTATCGGAATTTGGCCTCTTCCGCGGCCTCGTCCCCCTCTGCCACGGCCTCTCGGATTCCTTTCTATACTGAAAGAATCAAGTCACAAGTACAGTTCGATTTATCAATCATAATTCATGCTAAGTTAATAGCAACAGGGAATTTCCTATCCAACAAAGCAGTTCGTAAAGAATCACTGGCACTACAGGTGTTACACACTCAATATCATATCAACATCAAGTCGAAACAATTCCAATCACATAATTAATTTAGGTTCACCTCAAACAGATGAATTTTACCTCATGTTAGCAAGATGCCAAGATAAGTAAGGAGACCAATACATCATCAATATCATGCAGTAATCAAATTATGGTTCATGAGAACATACCGTAATTGACGGGTCAGGCGCTTGCACCGGTTACACGTCGCACGAAGGTTTCTTGATGCTATTTCGATTCTACAATGACTCAAAATAAAAACACATGCTCCGATACCATCTTCTGTAACAGCCCAAAAACAGTGGCTATTACAGTGCCGTGGACCCCTACCGGGACCCACCAGGCGATATCACAATATACATTTATAATCTGACAACGTGACACCGTACCACAATATTTATCAAAACCCCGGTATGGAGTATGAGTTATTCATGTCTTTAATATGAGCAAACATACACAGGATCCAAATTCGGTACAGACCATATGACGATGGGTAGTACCTGTAATGCCCGGATAATTACTGTGTATTTATCTTGTAAGAATCAACTTTGTAATGTTATTATTCGGAGGTTGGTTTCCCGTATTTCGTATCCTTACTTTTTTTTTGGTATCTACAGTATTCTGCATGCATGTTTCTGCACGTGTTAACGTACGTTATCAGACGTCCATAACGTGCGCTAAGACTGCAGTATTACGTACGTTATCTAAAGTGGTTAACGTACGTAAGCTAAGTCAACTTGGGATCGGATAAGGGTCGGCGTGTGGGGGCCGAGGAAGGGGCCGGGGAAGATCCGTGTGATTTCCGAATGAACCTGTACATAGGTGTTACGTACGCTATGATGCATGTTTTACGTACGCTAAGGACATGAATATTACGTACGTAAAACCCTTGCGATTACGTACGTAAGGAAATGGCGAAATCAGGCCAGTGAGTTCTGGTCAGACGACTACGTACACTATAGTTAGGGTATAATGTACGTTAAGCTTATTACGTACGTAAGGTTAATTGCATAACGTACGTAATGTCCAGAATTCTATTTATAGACTTCGACCCTATTTAATTTCTCACCTTTCCTTTGGCCGATTTTTCGTGTTCTGGAGATCTTTCATCACCTCTTATCCTTCCTATCATCTTTTGGGACGATTCTTGGGAAGCATAGGCCTTGTAGATTGGTGTTCAAACTTCCGGTGGTTGAGTTTATTCAAGTTCTTCCTTGTTCATCCATTTGTTGAGGTATGTGATCCTTCACCAACTAATTTAGCATGATCTTAGTAATGTTTTGGACCTGTTTTGTAACACCCCAAACTAGGCGGATATTACAGTGCCGTGAATCCCCGACTGGGACCCACCCGGAAAATGAAAATGATGAATTAAATAATATAATTGTAGTACCGAACCACATTATATTACCAAACACTCCGATGAGGAGTTTAAATACAACACACCAGGACAATACCGAATACTAGTGTATTTTATATGAAGATATAATACACCACCCTGAATAAATAAACATTACAAACGGAATTTGCAGCGGAAAATACAAATGACAGAAATAACTGAAATGACTGAAAATGACTGAACAAACGGAATGACTGAACAAACGGAATGACTGGGGCCCCCTACTAGTATCACTGGGACTCGTCGCCGTCAACATGCTCTTCCCGTGCCTTTGCCTTGCCGTGACCTGAAAACAAAATCCCCAACGGGTCGCCATTACGTAACAACAATCCTCAAGAGTTGAAATTACACAATCATGAATTAATCAAGTGATGAAATATTCTTAATTATGAATTACGGCAAGAGGAGTATCATAGTACGCCTGTAATGTTCTCGTGCAAGTGTACAACACCCGTCCGTGTACCTAATTAGTCTCACGGGACAATATGACCCGTGTGCACGGCCTAATGTATCGGTGAACCCAATACAATAACCATCGTGTGCCCGACTAAAAATTCCACACGCATACACACCGCCACGCAATATGAACCCGAAGGTCACATGAACGAGAATGACCATGATGAATATCAATGAATAATAATTAGACAAGGCCAAGATGACTCACCGATATGAAAGTAATAGTGATGTGATTGATAACCCAATGAAATGATTTGGAACCGCGTTCCTCGTGAATGAAATGATTATTCGACAATTACAAGTCTCAAAATGATTATTATTATGATGAATGAATTATGATTATGAGCAATCAACAACAAAAGGAATTGGTATCCTTTTAACCGAGTAAGATTTAACTTACACAATACCGATGAAGAATGTCCGTCCACGAACAACGTCCTAACCAAGATACCGATCGCTCGAACAACCTTAATTCAATACAATTACCAACAATCCGATCAATAACGAATTAAACACGAATATAACGAACTCAAGACGTCGATACGATTAAACCAAGTTCATAGGGGCATTATATCGAACACTTTGAGTCCAACTTCGATTGATTACGACTAAACCTCAACAATACCAATCTCAAATCCCCAAGAAGTGCTTCAAATCAATAAAACATCTCCCATACGATCAATAGTCCGTTAAGAATATCCAAAAACGTGATTATAACAACTATTAATCGGGAATCCCCAAATCCAACTCGATATTCAAAGTGTTCTTGAATAAATCTCTCAATAATCCAATGAATCCTTATACAAACTCATAATCATATACATCCCTTCATATAGCATGATTATAACGTCCAAAACATCATAACTCAACACAAAATCGAAATCCAAGGTGTTGAAGAAATTACCTCTTGAAGATCCAACCACTACGATCCGAAGAACACGAGTTAAAACGAGTATCCAAGCTTCTCAAAGGAATGAAGATGATGAAGATTACACACTCAAGTGATTGATGATGATGAAATCACTCTCTCAACCCTCTCTCGGATGAAGAAGGAAAAATGAAAAAGTGAGGTGAAATGACCCGGCCAAGTCATTAAATCTTGCGGAGTTACACCGTAACTCGGCCCTCTTACGGCCGTAACTTTCCAAGTCAACGGCCTTACGGCGTAACGGCCAACTCAGACGGCCGTAACTCGGCCGTCAAAGCTGCCGGCAGACTTACGGCCGTAACGTTCCTTAGTTACGGCGTAACTCGCCGTCAAAAACACCGCCCGACACCTTACGGTCGTATCGCACACCTTACGGCCGTAACTCGGATGGTACGGCCGTATCCGGCCAACCTTACGGCGTAACCCGCCTTCGTCAAAAATGGCCGGACATCCTTCCTGCAGCGTACGGCCGTATCCGGCCAAGCCTTACGGCCGTACCTGCCTCGACTTACGGCCGTATGCCGCAACCCTTACGGCCGTAAGTCACCCTGATCGGCAACACCCGAATTTAACGAACGCCACTTACGGCCGAATCTCACCTTCCCTAGAGGCCGTAACTCACCTTCGCCAAAATGCCCGGCACTGCTGGAACACTTACGGCCGTAACCGGCCAGCCTTACGGCCGTACCCGCTGACTTACGGCCGTATCCCAGAACCTTACGGCCGTAACTCGATGCTGGCCAAGGTGAATCAATCCGACAATTCCGATTCCACGATACGATTGATGAATGATCCGACATAACATACGAATGTGAAAATGAACAAGTCTAACACGAGCCAAAGATGATACTCTCAGTACAAGGCTATCAATCACAATGAAAATGATAATACGCCCGTCTCGATCTAAAAACGGAGATAAAATGACGATCGGTAACTGATATACGATTACAACATGCCAACATTGAACGCAATTGAGTGATTCATGAATGATGAGTGATTATTAATGAGTGAGAATTACTGAGTGACAAATACAGACTGATAATTACTAAATGAAAATGAATGAATTACAACCGGGTATTACATACTCCCCCCCTTAAAATAGTTTCGTCCCCGAAACTAAGGGTCAAACAACTCGGGATGACTCTCCCGCATACTCTCTTCGGTTTCCCAAGTAGCCTCTTCGACTCCGTGTCTAGACCACTGAATTTTAACCAAAGGAATCGTCTTATTCCTCAACTGTTTGATTCGCCGCTCTAAAACTCGAATAGGACGTTCCTCATATGAATGATCGTCGGCGATCTCGATTTCGTCGAACTGGAGTATGTGACTCGGGTCGGCAACATACTTCCGCAACTGAGAGACATGAAATACATTATGAATTCAGCTCAACGCCGGAGGTAAAGCCAATCGATAAGCTAACTCGCCCACTCGATCCAAAATCTCAAACGGTCCAATGAATCTCGGACTCAACTTTCCCCTCTTCCCAAAACGGAAAATACCTCGACTGGGATACCTTGACCAAAACGTGGTCGCCCGTCTCGAACTCTAGTGGTCGACGACGATTATCTGCATAGATTTCGCCGACTCTGAGCCATCAACATACGACTCGATTAAAGCTACCTTCTCTCGGGCGGCTATAAGCATATCGGGCTCGGTGCCGATTGATTCGACAAGTCATCCCAACACAAAGGAGACCGACAACGACGACCGTACAAGGCCTCGTAAGGTGCCATCTTAATGGAAGCATGCCGGCTATTATTATACGTGAACTCGATCAATGGTAGTTGGGCTTCCCAATCGTCCTTCCAATCGAGGACGCATGCTCTTAACATGTCCTCTAATGTCTGAATAGTCCTCTCCGATTGTCCGTCTGACCGAGGATGAAAAGCGATACCGAGATTGAGCCGAGTTCCCATAGCACGATGAATCGATTTCCAAAATGAGACACAAATCGTCGTCACGATCGGAAACGATACTCTTAGGAGTACCATGAAGCGACTATCTCTTTGATGAACAATCGAGCCGCCTCTCAGACCCCACGTTTCCTTGATCTCAAGGAAATGAGCTGATTTGGTTAAGCGGTCCACGATCACCGGATCGTATTCATGCCACGACGACTCGTCGGCAAACTCGTGATGAAATCCATAGAAATGTCTTCCCACTTCCATTCGGGAATAGGAAGAGGTTTCAAGATACCCACGCCGCCGATGTTCAATCTTAACTTGTTGACAAAGTTAAGCATCTCGAAACAAATTCTGCGACTTCTCGCTTCATATTACTCCACCGGTAATTTTGTTTCAAGTCCTTGTACATCTTGCTAGACCCGGATGCACAGAATAAGGGTAGCATGAGCTTCCTTCAAAATCGAGTTTTTCAACTCGTCATTCGCCGGTACACACAATCGATTCTTAAACCTCAAAAGTCCATCCTCGTGGACCACAAATCCGAGGGCTTTCCCCGAGCCACATCCTCACGGATGCGCAACAATGAAGGGTCGAACTCGGTTCTCTCTGATTACCTCCTCGAGTGACGATGAAATCTCTAACATACAAAGTGTCCCAGAACTCGCCGAAGCTGCACCTCGATCTCGGGTCTAAGGAATTCTCTGAAGTTCCTTCAATCTGTTAGGCGAGCAAGCATCTCGCTCCCGAACGGACTTGCGACTCAAGGCGTCGGCGACAACGTTCGCCTTGCCCGGGTGGTAGAGGATCTCAATATCATAGTCCTTGATTAATTCCAACCACCGTCTCTCGACGCATATTTAACTCCTTCGAGTAAATATATACTTTAAGCTCTTATGATCGGTGAATATCCGACAGTGACGCCATAAAGGTAATGACGCCAGATCTTCAGCGAACACCACTACCGCTAGCTCCAGTCGTGGGTCGGATAATTAACCTCGTAAGGCCTCAATTGCCGCGAAGCATAGGCAATAACTTTCCCGTTCGCATGAGCACACATCCGAGACCACTGTCGCATCACTATAGACCACAAATCCTTCCGTCCCTGCGGCAAGGAAAGTACAGTCTTGACATAAACCGGCTCTTGAGTTCCTCAAAACTCCGTTGACACGCGTCGGACCACGTGTATTTCTTATCCTTCCGCAAAAGGTTCGTTAAGGGTTGAGCGATTCGAGAAAATCCCTCTACAAATCGCCGATAATAACCCGCTAATCCGAGGAAACTTTGGATTTCCTTAACGTTCTTCGGAGGTAGCCAATCTCGAATAGCCTCCGTCTTCTGGGGATCGACACGAACTCCGTCTGATGAAATTACGTGTCCGAGAAAAGTCACTTCGGACATCCAGAACTCACATTTAGAAAACTTCCCATAAAGCTGTTCTCGTCTCAACACGTCGAGCACTTGATGAAGGTGAAACTCGTGGTCCTCCCGGTCACGAGAATAAATTAAAATGTCATCGATGAAGACAACAACAAACCGATCCAAAAAGTCGATGAAGACCCGATTCATTAACTCCATGAATACCGCAGGTGCATTAGTCAATCCGAACGGCATAACCACAAACTCATAATGACCATAGCGTGTTCGAAACGCCGTCCTCGCGATATCCGACTCTCGAATCCATCGATGATATCCAGATCTTAAGTCGATCTTGGAAAATACTGAAGCTCCCTGAAGTTGATCTAAGAGATCGTCAATACGGGGTAAGGGGTACTTATTCTTGATCGTCACCCTGTTCAACTCCCGATAATCAATACATAAGCGAAATGAACCATCCTTCTTCTTGACAAATAACACTGGTGCTCCCCACGGGGACGCACTCGGTCGAATATAACCCTTCTCGACCAACTCTTCAAGTTGGTTCTTTAATTCCCGCATTTCGGTCGGGGCCATCCGTGCGGCGCCTTCGATATCGGGGATGTACCAGGCTCCAACTCAATCGTGAATTCCACATCCCTCTGTGGAGGCAAACCAGGTAACTCGTCTGGAAAAACATCGGCATATTCCCTCACCACCGGAATATCCGTTAACATTACTGATGACTTCTCGGTTTGGCCATATAGCACCAATAACCGACACATCCCCGATTGAGTAACCTTCGCTTTCATCAAATTAATGACCTTACTGCAGTAGGGATTACCTCACGAAACACACATTCAACCCCATCGCGAAATGATAGTGACCATACGCTTACGGACACTAATGATGGCATCATGACGATCCATCCAATCAATACCCAAGATGACGTCGTCCCTCGGCAAATCTACCACGATTAGGTCTGTTGGCCATACACGACCATGAAACTGAATCGGACAATTCTGAATCTCACGATTACCGATAATTCGTCTACCATCAGGTAGGCCAATGACATAAGGCTCACAACTAGTAGCACTACCCAGACGTAGTCTACTCAAACATGACTCGGAAATGAATGAATGCGATGCACGGTATCAAAAAGGGTACACACATGTTGAGATAGAATATCGAGGGTACACGAGATCATTCGGGCCTCGGGATCATCGGTCTTCTTCATCTCATAAATCCGGGCTTGCTAGTCCCGGCCGACGCTCCTGTCTCGGCTATAGGCTCCACCTTTAGTCGCTCTGTCATTTTAAACGACGCCGATTGAGCGGCTGACTCTGAGCAGTGTTGCTTAGGTGCCCGAGATGACGTCGAGTAGGTTTGGAGTCCCTACGGCAAAAGCGGGCCTTATGCCCGGCAATCCCACAATTATGACAGTGATAGTCTGCCGAGGACACTTGGTACCGAGGTGACCAAGCTCCCCACCGATTAAAACAGGTGATGGCCGAATCGCCGCTCGAGGCGAGATTCCGCGGGTCTAGACGACACAGAGGTCGCTCGGAAAGCGAGCCCGCCCGGGGTTTCTTGAAGGTTGTCGACCGCCTTGAGGTAGTTACGATTCTTCGATTTCTTGCTAGCGAGACGAAGGTTCTTTGCTTAGCAATCTCTTTAGCAATAAGCTCATAGGTGAGAGCTTTCTCAATGAACTCGGCCAACGTGGTGCAATTATGATTGAGCAAGCGAAGTCTCATACGGGGTTTTGACCTCTTCTTTGAAATACTTAATCTTATCCGCCTCGGAATGAATGATAGATGAGGCGACGGAAGAAGTTCTGAAATTTCGGTAATGGCGAGAACATCCTCGTCGATGAGGGGTCGGGAGTGAGTAACTCGACGGCTTGGCCTCTCTGAGTGGGGCCGGATAATACCTCTCCATCATGAGAGTTTTGGCGATCCCATGTACAAGATCCTTCGGTGGGCTTCAACGACAACCACCAAGAATGAGCGCTCTTACCCGGGTAGTAAGCCGCAACAAACTTTGTGTCCTTAGGACACTCCACCATAGCAAACAACTTCTCGAAATGTTCGAGCCAATGAATAATATGCGGCTCGGGCAGGCCCTCGAAAGTCGGTGGCCTCGCGAGAGATGTCGCCGATGATATTGCTCACATTCCTCTCTTGCCTCCGAGGTGGCGGCGGAGGGGCTGTTGATTCGAGTAGTGGAGTTATGCATCGTCTCCATCAACCGAGCCATCTGGGTCATTTGGGCCATCATGCCCTGCATAAATGCGAGTGGGTCAACCCGACACCCTCGACCGAGCCGTGTCCGGTACGACTCCCCGATAGTGAATGATCGCGTCCAGGTGAATGAGTGGCAGCGTCACTGCTCGATGAGTTAGCATTATTCCTGGCATTTGCACGTGTGTTCGCACGAGTTCTCGGGATTCGGCCCGCTCCACGGCCTCGTCCTCCTCGTCCTCTGCCCGCTCTTTCCATATCAAGTAGGAAAGTCACATGATGATTATATTTCGCATGAATATCACGTTATGATTATATTATGAAATGATGAAAATGAGCATACACGCTCTAATACAGCGATTACATGAATGATTAATTGACGTGACATGATTATCTGATGAAGTTACTGAAATGATTATCTTGAATGAGTTAACAAGATTAATGATTTGATCTTCCTGATCAACAACTGAATAATGAAATGATTTGACTGATTAATGAGTTAACCTGACCGTCCCGGTCAACATGACAATGATGATTGAGGATTGTTAACTGATGAATTATGAATGAATGATTAATGCCAGAAATTATACCATGGCATTAGAAATCTTACAGTTCTTGGTCTGATTGGCTCGGCATTTGCACAGGTCACACGTGACGCGAAAGTCCAATGATACTAGTCCGATGACGATGATTTCAAATGAGAAATGACTTGGAGGGTAGTATTCAAAACCACGCTCCGATACCAACTCTGTAACACCCCAAACTAGGCGGATATTACAGTGCCGTGAATCCCCGACTGGGACCCACCCGGCAAATGAAAATGATGAATTAAATAATATAATTGTAGTACCGAACCACATTATATTACCAACACTCCGATGAGGAGTTTAAATACAACACACCAGGACAATACCGAATACTAGTGTATTTTATATGAAGATAAAATACACCACCCTGAATAAATAAACATTACAAACGGAATTTGCAGCGGAAAATACAAATGACAAATAATAATCAAATGATCAAAATGATCGAACAAAGCTGAATGATAACAAACGGAATGACTGGGCCCCCTACTAGTATCATCGACTCGTCGCCGTCAACATGCTCTTCCGTGCCTTTGCCTTGCCGTGACACGAAAACAAAATCCCCCCGGCGAAATCGATTTACAACAACAATCCTCAAGAGTTGAAATTACACAATCATGAATTAACTGAAGTGATGAAATATTCTTAATTATGAATTACGCTGAAGAGGAGTATCATAGTACGCCCGTAATGTTCTGTGCAAGTGTACAACACCCGTCCGTGTACCTAATTAGTCTCACGGGACAATATGACCCGTGTGCACGGTCTAATGTATCGGTGAACCCAATACAATAACCATCGTGTGCCCGACTAAAAATTCCACACAGACACACCCGGACACGCAATATGAACCCAGAAGGTCACATGAACGAGAATGACCATGATGAATATCAATGAATAATAATTAGACAAGGCCAAGATGACTCACCGATATGAAAGTAATAGTGATGTGATTGATAACCCAATGAAATGATTTGGAACCGCTTCCTCGTTAATGAAATGATTATTCGACAATTACAAGTCTCAAAATGATTATTATTATGATGAATGAATTATGATTATGAGCAATCAACAACAAAAGGAATTGGTATCCTTTTAACCGAGTAAGATTTAACTTACACAATACCGATGAAGAATGTCCGTCCACGAACAACGTCCTAACCAAGATACCGATCGCTCGAACAACCTTAATTCAATACAATTACCAACAATCCGATCAATAACGAATTAAACACGAATATAACGAACTCAAGACGTCGATACGATTAAACCAAGTTCATAGGGGCATTATATCGAACACTTTGAGTCCAACTTCGATTGATTACGACTAAACCTCAACAATACCAATCTCAAATCCCCAAGAAGTGCTTCAAATCAATAAAACATCTCCCATACGATCAATAGTCCGTTAAGAATATCCAAAAACGTGATTATAACAACTATTAATCGGGAATCCCCAAATCCAACTCGATATTCAAAGTGTTCTTGAATAAATCTCTCAATAATCCAATGAATCCTTATACAAACTCATAATCATATACATATCCCTTCATATAGCATGATTATAACGTCCAAAACATCATAACTCAACACAAAATCGAAATCCAAGGTGTTGAAGAAATTACCTCTTGAAGATCCAACCACTACGATCCGAAGAACACGAGTTAAAACGAGTATCCAAGCTTCTCAAAGGAATGAAGATGATGAAGATTACACACTCAAGTGATTGATGATGATGAAATCACTCTCTCAACACTCTCTCTCGGATGAAGAAGGAAAAATGAAAAAGTGAGGTGAAATGACCCGGCCAAGTCATTAAGTACTGCCGGAAGTTACGGCCGTAACTCGGCCCTCTTACGGCCGTAACTTTCCAAGTCAACGGCCTTACGGCCGTAACCGGCCAACTCGTACGGCCGTAACTCGGCTTAATTCAAAGCTTTGCCCGACAGACTTACGGCCGAAACCGTTCCTTAGTTAAGGTCGTAACTCTCATTCGTCAAAAACAACCGCCGACATCATTACGTCCGTACAGCACAACTTAATGCAGTAACTCGGATGGTACTGCCGTATCCGGACAACCTTACGGGCGTAACCCGCCTTCGTCAAAATTGGCCGGACATCCTTCTGCCGTACGGCCGTATCCGGCCAAGCCTTACGACCGTACCTGCCTCGACTTACGGCCGTATGCCGCAACCCTTACGGCCGTAAGTCACCCTGATCGGCAACACCCGAATTTAACGAACGCCACTTACGGCCGTATCTCACCTTCCCTTACGGCCGTAACTCACCTTCGGCCAAAATGCCCGGGCAGCCTGCTGGACCACTTACGGCCGTAACCGGCCAGCCTTACGGCCGTACCCGCTGACTTACGGCCGTATCCCAGAACCTTACGGCCGTAACTCGATGCTGGCCAAGGTGAATCAATCCGACAATTCCGATTCCACGATACGACTGATGAATGATCCGACATAACATACGAATGTGAAAATGAACAAGTCTAACACGAGCCAAAGATGATACTCTCAGTACAAGGCTATCAATCACAATGAAAATGATAATACGCCCGTCTCGATCTAAAAACGGAGATAAAATGACGATCGGTAACTGATATACGATTACAACATGCCAACATTGAACGCAATTGAGTGATTCATGAATGATGAGTGATTATTAATGAGTGAGAATTACTGAGTGACAAATACAGACTGATAATTACTGAATGAAAATGAATGAATTACAACCGGGTATTACATGTTTTGAGTAGGCCAAACCAGTTTTCTTCTTGAGGAGCCTTTCATCATGGTTTAGAAGATTGAATTCAATTATTTTCGATTCCTCTTGATTGTAGTAATCGTTGAGCAAACCTCTAGTGATTAGACTATTGATTAGTGTATCTTGAGATTTATAAACCAATCATATCTAGTTTTCGAAGATTATCTTAGTTCAGGAGAATGTTGATCGAACATTTCGGTGAAGAATTAATGGATTAAACTTAAGGATTAATTCGTAGAAGGAGATGATATTGGAACTAGTCTTTATGATGATTCATCGAAGTTCGAATATCTTGTTATTATAAAACATGATTAGAATCCTCCTAGGATGAATTCCATGTTATGTAGTAACAATCAACCGAAGGAATTGTGTTAGGACAGAATAGTCCATCGCCATGATAGATGCATCATGCCTTTTTATGATTCATTTGATGATTTCAACGATTATCCGGAACCGTGGGTCATACCGACGTTATTGTTCGATGAAGGTTTGCATTACGGTGTGCCGACCGAGTGAGAATTCTCCGAACGGATTGAAGACTGTTGATAGTAGAAATTCTTGTCGCCATTGTTGAGGCAAGTATCGTATTTTGAAAGTTTGTGAACAATTGATGAATTTGATCATGCATATGGTTTATTCGTATTGTTGATATGAGATTATCAGGACAATTGCTATCGATTTAACGTACGTTCATATTGATGAGTATGTCGATTTTCTCGCATATGTATATGCATAGTTGTGTTATGTGTAAGTTGTGATGATCCGAAGGGATCAAGCGATCTATGCTGAGGGCGCTGGATCGGATGTCCACCTCGTGTTGGTCCGACGGGATCATCTTGGGATCTAGGCTGAGGGCGCTGGATCATTGGACGGGTTTTTCCACCTCGTGTTGGTCCGACGGGATCATCTTGGGATCTATGCTGAGGGCGCTGGATCGTTGGAATACCCATGATGTGTTGATTGAATCTTGTGGATTCGTATTGTCGGATTCCGGTAGCGTAAGTCCATATTGTGTATGTTTTTATGCATTGTCGTTGCATATTTGTGTGTTTCGATACTTGTACTAGCATTGTTTTGCTAACCCCTTCGGGGGTGGACATTTGTTTTGATGTTCAGGTAGCCGAGGAGCGGGGAAGCAGCCACAGTACCATCATGACGATGAAGTGACCCATTGATGTTAATTGTTCGTCGTCTTTGTGATTTGTCTTCTTGGTTCATTTTCAGTACTCGAGTACGCGTGTCATTTTAAGATCTTTTCGATATGGTTGTAATAAAGCAGTTGGAACCAATTTTGAAATTTGAATTTCGGTGATATTGTTGGTTTATATTCACATTTCTTTTAATCAGCCTTGTAAATCCTTACTTAAAGGGTTTACAGCGCTGTAATTATTCCGATTATCTCGGGGTGTTACAGAATATGGTATCGGAGCTAAGATTCATGGATATCTTCGCAGTCGGGTTTTAGTTGGGTATGTTTATGTTATTTGATTTACGGGTCGTTCGTAACATCACTGTTCAGCCAAAGTCGTCATGTGGGCCGTGGTTGTAAGTCTCCTAATCTCTTATACTACCGTTTTACTTAAATTCTGTTTTGTGAGTATTGACAGGCTTTATTTTTGAAAGTTTTATCCTGGATATTGAGAAATTGTGTTTACAGTATGTTGAGAGGAGGACGTGGACGCGGACGCGGACGTGGTAACATGAGATAGGAGGATTCCGCAACTACCCCAGAATTATCGGCTAGTCGAACTGATTCCCATTCTGGAGGACAACAGGGATCAGCGAATGACGATGCGAATCCTAACATGCCGGGAGTGCTTCAACAGGTGGTGGCTCAGATAAACCAGTTCGCTCAGGTAGTTGACCACATGCAGACAGCGATGGGGCAGCAACACCACGAGGATAACCGGGGAGACTGATGGCTCGCTGAGGTGGTCAAATTACACCCGCCAAAATTTGACGGATCTGCTGAGGCACTTACTTGGGATCATTGGCTAAAAGAGTTAGAGAAGATATTTGCGGGTATTAACTGTCCCGAGGACCGAAAAGTTCCTATTGCCCAGTATTTTCTGACTGGGGAGGCTATTCGACCCGAGAATCATAATGCTGACTGGACGGAATTCAAACTAATGATGGAAGCCCAGTATTGTCCTCGTCCAGTTAGAGAGGCAAAAATCCGAGAGTTTTTCTCACCATAGAGTTCGGAAGCATCTGTGACAGACATAATCAAGACTTTTAATCATCAGCTGTGTTGTTGCCCAAAATATTTATCCAAAGATTAATACTGCTGGAAGACGGACAACAAACAATTATTGCGGGAGCACTTCCGAGAGTAGATAAATAATACAAGATTTGCCGGGTTTGTTAGGCCCGGGCTTGAATGCTCTCGCGAGATGTTATTAATACGAATGTTCGTGGATACAAGTATTAATGAGAGAAATCTAAATACAATGAGTGTAAAAAGACTCTGTTAATCCGGCTCTTGAGCGAAGCTCGGTGTTCTTCGTCCCCGCCGATAATCTGCTGGATGAGATATGCCGGGAGAAGTAAGACCGAAAGATAACTGTTGCCAAGAGTTGGATGTTAGCCAAGTGTAAGTATTTTGCTTCTGTATGGTGTGAAATGCGGGAATGCCAGAGCGAGAGTCCAAGTGCAGGCTGCCCTCTTTATATAGGGGTTGAGGTGCCTTGTCCCCTAGCGGGCGATCGCCTTTCGACCATTAATGTAATGGGGCGATCGTCCTAAAGGTCACATAGGATGCCTGCCAAAAGTCCAGAGATCCAGCCGGCAGCCAGCTGAGTGGCCCAATGAGGAGCCGGCACGCGTCCGGAAGTACTGTCACAGGTGGTCCCACTTTGTTACTTTCGGCGGACTTTGTCAGTAGGAAAGGTAGGTGACAGGCTGTGGTCACCAGTCTTGTCCGTCAGCTCCTTTTGCAGGTCTGCGGCCCTGTTGGTAGGTGAGGTAGGTGACAGGTTTGTCAGCGCCTTTTGCGGATCTGCACGTGGGTGCTGTCCTGTTTGCTCGGCCTTGGCCGACTGGATGGCCATCGGCCCAGATCGTCATGATGCGGTCGTCTCTAGCTGGACACCGAGGATCGTTCTCGGCCAGTCACTGAAGGTCGGAAATGGTCGGTCACCAAGGGTCGGTCGGCAAAGCGCTGAGAGATGATCGTCCATAAGTCGGTCGCCGAGTACCGAGAGGCGATCGTATCTGAGGTCGATCGCTCGGCACCGGGACTTGTCCTGGGACCTTCGGCTGGGCGATTCATGCTTGTCTGCCGGGCTAAGGCTAGGTCGCCTGGTCGCTGGTCGGCGGTTCTTCCTCGGACGCTCGGCAGCGACTTGGTCGCCCGACCTCATAGGCGATCGCCAGTCGGAAGGTGTTAATTCTTGACACAACAGAAGACATGGGGCGAGGTGGTTCTTGCTGGCGATCGTGTAAGGATGAGGACGGGCGATCTTGCTGAGCTGACTTATGATTTCGGACTTGGGATATTATGGTCGATTGGCTTAGCTATCTTTCGGTCTTGTACCTGCAAAAACAACATTGGCCGATCCCCCACGGAAACTTGGTGGTTTCGCTTGTTTGAGGAATCGTGCACAGTCGCGTAAATCGATGGACCGACTCCATGACCGTGTCTTAGTGCGCGAAGATAATGAGTGTCTCGTGACTCACTTTATTATGAGGGTCCTCTGTTAGGCTGCGCCTCGCCTCGTATTTAAACGAAGGGCGTGCGGTCTCGGTCTAGAGGAGTCCTTGCGCGGGGCAGCATCGGATGAATCAACTCCACGCCCGCGGCTTGTTAGCTCTGCTTCCACCTCGGCCAGCCATGGAGATGGCCGACCTCGACGGTGTACGTTGAGACGGGGGTTGTGGCATGTGTCCACTGATTAATGTTGGAGAGCCCTCAGACTACGCCGGCCTCGTATTTAAACGAAGGGCGGGCGATCTTGGCCGAAAGGGACCTTGCAAGGCCGAAAGCGGCCCGGTTCCATCGATTGCCGGGACCATGGCTTTATGATGCGCGGTGGAGGCAATCTTATGCCTTAGTCCGTCATGTTATATCTTTGGGATCGTAGATGGCGATCGCGTCCTCCGGGTTGCGGATGATGTAGCGTGATGATCGGCGATCGGGCCGGAAGACTGGCGATCGTCGCTCGGCTGCCGATCGCTTTATTCGTGGGTCGATATTGGCGATCGGGCGGGAGATTGTCGTCCGGGTGCCGATCGCGCTGCTCACAGGCTAAGAAGAAACCTTTGCCTGACCAGAAAATCTGCGGCTCTAGCCCGGAAGGCTGCGTAGGTCGTAGGTTGGGTCTTCGTGAGATGCCTGAACATAGGCGAAAAACACTGAAATCCTCCTAGGACCGCGTAGAGGGCGGTCTCATCGCTTATGGGCTCGCCATTGAGGATGATTACGTCTACCCGGTCGATGTAGTCCGAGTCGGACTCTTCTTCTCCCTGCTTGATTTGCATCATGCGGAGGGGACCTTCGGGCCGGACGAGCCTGGTGGCGAAGTACTCCGTGAAGACGTGCGCCAGCTCGTTAAAGGAGCCAATGGACCGAGGTGGCAATGAAGTGTACCACCGGTGGGCGAGGTCGTCCAGCGTCAGAGGGAACATTCGGCATCTGGTCGCGTCAGATGCCCCACACCCGGTCATGTAGATGTTGAACTTCCTCGTGTGCACTTGGGTCGATCGCCCCTCGTACGGGTGTTTGCGGGGAGCGATCTTGTCTTTGCGGGGCGAGCTCGATGTCGATCGCGAGCGGCTCGCTTGGCCGGCGATCGTCTTCTTGGCGCCGCCCGGATTCCAGGCGCCTTCATGTCGTTGAGTTGACGTTGCATCGTAGCCATTGCCGTGGCTTGGTCGCTGCGGATCGGCTTTGGGAGCAGGAGCCGAGGCGATCTGTGCCGATCTCCGGCTCGTGCTGCCCGGCCTCGGCAATTCGGCGAGGAGCCGACGGCTAGGCCGCCTTCCGGGAATCGGGTAGGCCGAGCTCCCGGTGACGGACTCAAACTCCGTCGTCTCGTAGCCAGGGCCGGGCGCCCGTAGCTGTCGGGTCACCGCCCGTGCGATCGAAGACGAGGTGCCCAGGCGCAGCGCCTCTTCCTGCGGACGGAGCCTCACAGCGTCGCTCGGCCGGTGACGCCTTGAGCTTCCGCTGACTTCCGGCGGACGACCGAGGGGCGATAGCAGGAGGCGCGTTGAGAGCACTCCGCCGCTCCGTAGGACATCAGGGCCCTTCGATCTGTTCCTTGGTTCGAACCGATCGAGCGAGAGCAGGCCGCCGTCCGTGGGCGGGATCGAGCGTCTCGATCGCGGCGGCTACCTTCCACCATCGGCCGTGGCTCGGGATCGACGGAACAGGGGTCCGCCGGCTGGTCAGCGGCTTTCTTCGACGCGGAGGCGGAAGACATGATTTCTGAAGGATTTCTTTGAAGTGCAGTAAGTGTCACTTCAAGTATCTGCCCCGAGAACAATGAGTGTTCTTCGGGACGGTAGGTATAAAAAATCGAGGGTTGGATCCCCTCCTTCTAGCGCCAATTGTTGTTGCCCAAAATATTTATCCGAAGATTAATACTGCTGGAAGACGGACAACAAACAATTATTGCGGGAGCACTTCCGAGAGTAGATAAATAATACAAGATTTGCCGGGTTTGTTAGGCCCGGGCTTGAATGCTCTCGCGAGATGTTATTAATACGAATGTTCGTGGATACAAGTATTAATGAGAGAAATCTAAATACAATGAGTGTAAAAAGACTCTGTTAATCCGGCTCTTGAGCGAAGCTCGGTGTTCTTCGTCCCCGCCGATAATCTGCTGGATGAGATATGCCGGGAGAAGTAAGACCGAAAGATAACTGTTGCCAAGAGTTGGATGTTAGCCAAGTGTAAGTATTTTGCTTCTGTATGGTGTGAAATGCGGGAATGCCAGAGCGAGAGTCCAAGTGCAGGCTGCCCTCTTTATATAGGGGTTGAGGTGCCTTGTCCCCTAGCGGGCGATCGCCTTTCGACCATTAATGTAATGGGGCGATCGTCCTAAAGGTCACATGGGCTGCCTGCCAAAAGTCCATAGATCCAGCCGGCAGCCAGCTGAGTGGCCCAATGAAGAGCCGGCACGCGTCCGGAAGTACTGTCACAGGTGGTCCCACTTTGTTACTTTCGGCGGACTTTGTCAGTAGGAAAGGTAGGTGACAGGCTGTGGTCACCAGTCTTGTCCGTCAGCTCCTTTCGCAGGTCTGCGGCCCTGTTGATAGGTGAGGTAGGTTACAGGTTTGTCAGCGCCTTTTGCGGATCTGCACGTGGGTGCTGTCCTGTTTGCTCGGCCTTGGCCGACTGGATGGCCATCGGCCCAGATCGTCATGATGCGGTCGTCTCTAGCTGGACACCGAGGATCGTTCTCGGCCAGTCACTGAAGGTCGGCAATGGTCGGTCACCAAGGGTCGGTCGGCAAAGCGCTGAGAGATGATCGTCCATAAGTCGGTCGCCGAGTACCGAGAGGCGATCGTATCTGAGGTCGATCGCTCGGCACCGGGACTTGTCCTGGGACTTTCGGCTGGGCGATTCATGCTTGTATGCCGGGCTAAGGCTAGGTCGCCTGGTCGCTGGTCGGCGGTTCTTCCTCGGACGCTCGGCAGCGACTTGGTCGCCCGACCTCCTAGGCGATCGCCAGTCGGAAGGTGTTAATTCTTGACACAACAGAAGACATGGGGCGAGGTGGTTCTTGCTGGCGATCGTGTAAGGATGAGGACGGGCGATCTTGCTGAGCTGACTTATGATTTCGGACTTGGGCTATTATGGTCGATTGGCAACAGTTATCTTTCGGCCTTACTTCTCCCGGCATATCTCATCCAGCAGATTATCGGCGGGGACGAAGAACACCGATCTTCGCTCAAGAGCCGGATTAACAGAGTCTTTTTACACTCATTGTATTTAGATTTCTCTCATTAATACTTGTATCCACGAACATTCGTATTAATAACATCTCGCGAGAGCATTCAAGCCCGGGCCTAACAAACCCGGCAAATCTTGTATTATTTATCTACTCTCGGAAGTGCTCCCGCAATAATTGTTTGTTGTCCGTCTTCCAGCAGTATTAATCTTCGGATAAATATTTTGGGCAACAACAAGCTGACTTGTGTGCGACACTTGGTCAGAACGGAGGCAGAAAAGATTTTTCATTTCGATATGCGGATGAAACCGGAGGTTCAGCAGTACATGTCCGGATTCGAGTGTACTACGTTGCGGCAGTATCAAGACAAAGCGCTGGCCTACGACATCAAAGAGGCGGCGGCGGAGAAATCGATGAAGGCAAAAAAGCAGAAAGTGTCCGGCAACTTCTCGGAAAACAAGAATGGTGGGACCCGCAAGGGGCAGTCTTTATTTTATTCATCTAGGAAACCTCCACATCCTTCTCGAGGTGGCAAGAAGTTCCGGACAACATCAGTAGTTTCGGACGCATCAAAGAAATGCTAAAATTGTGGTGGGCCCCGCAAGGGGCAGTCTTTATTTTATTCATCTAGGAAACCTCCACATCCTTCTCGAGGTGGCAAGAAGTTCCGGACAACATCAGTAGTTTCGGACGCATCAAAGAAATGATAAAATTGTGGTCGAGCAGGGCATGTTCGACGTGATTGCCCCGCATCTTCTGTGACTTGTTTCGATTGTGAGCAAGAAGGGCACCGTGCGGCTTCCTGTGGAGTTGCGACTAGATCATATGGCACTCACACTACAGCGCCAGTCCCGAAGGAGGTGAGTGTGAACCAGACGCAGCAGAGTGGGTTTCAGCAGCAGAATGTTGGGAAGAGAGAGACATCCAGTGCTGGGTCCGTTCCTCCGCGCCTGTACGAGATGAGGAAATCTGACGATCAGAACACTGCTGTTGCATCAGGTACAATTAAGATCCTTTTGCAACCAGTTAGTGTCTTATTCGATTCAGGAGCTACACATTCTTTCATATCATTGAACTGTGTTAATCGTTTGAAAATCTCGTGCTTATTTGATTGTGAACCATATGTTGTGGGTCTGCCGAGCGCAGAGAGAATTATGGGAACCCTAGAAACTAGAGGTTTTCCAGTGTCTATAGGAGGGAGAAATTGGCCATCAAATCTTATTGTAGTCGACATCCATGGTGACGATTTAATTCCCGGAGACGATTGGCTCAACCGTTATGGAGCTATTTTGAATTACCGAAAACGAGTCATCTTTATCATTGCCGATGACGGATCTGAACATTTATTCAAAGGGTGGAGACCAGGAAGCTCGGGAAAATTGATCAAAGCTATGAAGGCAGTGAAATTACTGAAGCAGGGTTATCACGGATTATGGTGCTATGCCATTAACAAAGAAGAAGGAGTAGAACTCTCATCTATTCCAGTTGTGAACGAATTCTCAGATGTATTCCCTGACGAACTACCTGGGTTACCTCCGCAGAGAGAAGTAGAGTTTAACATCGAATTAGAGCCAGGAGCCACTCCTATTTCCAGAGCACCATACCGTATGGCGCCAACCGAGATGTATGAACTAAAGAAGCAACTGGAGGAATTGTTACAGAAGGGTTACATTCAACCTAGCGTTTCTCCTTGGGGAGCACCCGTTCTCTTTGTCCGGAAGAAAGATGGATCCCTCCGATTATGTATTGATTACAGGGATCTAAACAAGGTGACGATCAAGAATAAGTATCCTATACCTCGGATCGACGACTTGTTTGCTCAACTACAGGGGGCCATAGTATTCTCTAAGTTTGACTTGCGATCCGGATATCATCAGCTGAGGCTTAAGGAATCGGATATACCGAAATCTGCTTTCAGATCCCGGTACGGGCATTATGAATTTGTAGTGATGCCATTCGGACTTACTAATGCTCCTGCGGTATTTATGCAATTGATGAATCGGGTATTCTTAGAATACTTAGATAAGTTCGTGGTCGTTTTCATTGATGACATCTTGATCTATTCGAAAGACCCCGAGGAACATGCTGAGCATTTGCGTATTGTTCTGAGCACCTTGAGAAATGAACAATTGTATGCGAAACTTTCTAAATGTGAGTTCTGGCTTAAGGAAGTGACTTTCCTTGGGCATGTGATATCATCTGACGGAGTTCAAGTAGATCCGAAGAAAGTCGAGGCAATCTTGGAGTGGGAATCTCCAAATAATGTGAAACAAGTCCGGAGTTTCTTAGGACTTGCTGAATATTATCGCCGTTTCGTAGAGGGATTTTCCAAAATTGCTCGTCCGCTCACTCAGCTATTACAGAAAACTCATAAGTTCGAGTGGAATGAGAAATGCCAGGCTAGTTTTGATGATCTCAAGAGGAGACTGACGACAGCGCCTATACTAGCGTTACCAGATGGAACCGATGGATTCATGGTATACAACGATGCTTCAAATCAGGGTCTGGGATGTGTGTTGATGCAAAAGGATAGGGTGATTGCCTATGCCTCTCAACAGTTGAAACCGTACGAAGTTAATTACCCGACTCATGATCTGGAGTTAGCAGCTGTGGTCTTCGCTTTGAAAATTTGGCAACATTATATATACGGCACTCGTTGTCGGATCTTTACAGATCATAAAAGCCTCAAGTACATTTTCAGTCAGAAAGAATTAAACATGAGGCAGAGAAGGTGGCTAGAATTGATCAAGGATTACGACTTGGAAATTCTCTATCACCCGGGTAAAGCAAACGTAGTGGCTGATGCATTGAGCCGTAAACCTGTTTCTCTTCGAGTGTTGGAAACACTTACTTCCCAAACCAGCATTCAACGAGAACTGATCCGCGAAGGGATTGAAGTATGGTCGCCAGGAATCCAAGGGCAACTATATGCGATGGAATTGACTTCGTCACTAGTCGAGGAAATCAAATCTAAGCAGTTGAACGATTCTTTGATCCTTCGGTTATGTGACGAAGTAAAGAAAGGAAAGGCCCCAGGATTCGTCATACAAGATGATGGAGTTCTGAGATTTCAGAGTCGACTTTGCGTTCCCGATGATGATGTTTTGAAGCAGACAATTCTGAAGGAAGCTCACAGCGCACCCTATTCTATTCACCCGGGCAGCAGTAAGATGTACAAGGATCTAAAACAAAACTTCTGGTGGGGAAATATGAAGAAGGACGTAGCAGAATACGTTTCGAAGTGTTTGAATTGTCAGCAGGTTAAGATTAAGCATCAGCGACCTGCCGGAATGTTAAAACCGCTTCCGATCCCTGAGTGGAAGTGGGAGGATATCTCGATGGATTTCATCACCAATATGCCAAGGACCAGGACGGGAATGAACATGATTTGGGTTATAGTTGATCGACTAACCAAGTCGGCACATTTCCTAGGAATTTAGGACACATGGGGACCCGAGAAATTGGCACGAGTATTTATTGCAGAGATAGTCAGATTGCATGGGACGCCGAAGACTATTATTTCAGAACGGGATGGTCGCTTCGTGTCACACTTCTGGAAGGCAGTTCACAGGGCTTTAGGGACTGAGCTAAACTTTAGCACGGCTTATCATCCTCAAACGGACGGTCAGTCCGAAAGGACTATACAAACAGTAGAAGACATGCTTAGAGCTTGTGCCTTGGATTGGTAAGCTGATTGGGAAGCTCACTTGCCGTTAATTGAATTCACCTACAACAATAGTTGGCATACTTCTATTAAGATGGCACTATTTGAAGCTTCGTACGGGAGAAGATGCCGATCACCTCTGTGCTGGGATGATTCTTTGGACTTGATCGGGACGGAACCAGAATTGATAGTCCAGACTCAAGAGAAGATAGCTTTGATTCGGGAAAGACTGTTGACTGCCCAGAGTCGACAGAAGTCTTATGCAGATGTGCGCCGTCGCCCGCTGAAATTCGAGACCGGGGATCATGTGCTATTGAAGGTTTCTCCTACTCGGGGAATCTTCCGTTTTGGGAGGAAAGGTAAGCTAAGTCCGAGATATATCAGACCATTTGAAATCCTCGATAGAGTTGGAGATTTAGCATACAGGTTGGCCTTACCGCCATCGCTGAGTCATGTTCATAATGTTTTTCACGTATCCCAATTGCGGAAGTATGTGCTAGATCCCAGTCATGTTATTGATTTCGACGAGATCGAGATAGCTAATGACGGCACCTTCGAGGAGAGACCAATCAAGATACTTGAGAGTCGAGTCAAGCAATTGAGGAATAAACCAATACCCTTGGTTAAAGTTCAGTGGTCTCGGCATGGGGTCAAAGAAGCAACTTGGGATACGGAAGATAGTATGAAGTCGAGGTACCCAGAATTGTTTGCGATTTAAGTTTCGGGCCAAAACTTCTTTTTAGAGGGGTAGTATGTAATGCCCGAATAATTACTGTGTATTTATCTTGTAAGAATCAACTTTCTAATGTTATTATTCGGAGGTTGGTTTCCCGTATTTCGTATCCTTACGTTTTTTTTTGGTATCTACAGTATTCTGCATGCATGTTTCTGCACGTGTTAACGTACGTTATCAGACGTCCATAACGTGCGCTAAGACTGCAGTATTACATACGTTATCTAAAGTGGTTAACGTACGTAAGCTAAGTTAACTTGGGATCGGATAAGGGTCGGCGTGTGGGGGCCGAGGAAGGGGCCGGGGAAGATCCGTGTGATTTCCAAATGAACCTGGACATAGGTGTTACGTACGCTATGGTGCATGTTTTACGTACGCTAAGGACATGAATATTACGTACGTAAAACCCTTGCGATTACGTACGTAAGGAAATGGCGAAATCAGGCCAGTGAGTTCTGGTCAGACGACTACGTACGCTATAGTTAGGGTATAACGTACGTTAAGCTTATTACGTACGTAAGGTTAATTGCATAACGTACGTAATGTCCAGAATTCTATTTATAGACTTCGACCCTATTTCATTTCTCACCTTTCCTTTGGCCGATTTTTCGTGTTCTGGAGATCTTTCATCACCTCTTATCCTTCCTATCATCTTTTGGGACGATTCTTGGGAAGCATAGGCCTTGTAGATTGGTGTTCAAACTTCCGGTGGTTGAGTTTATTCAAGTTCTTCCTTGTTCATCCATTTGTTGAGGTATGTGATCCTTCACCAACTAATTTAGCATATTCTTAGTAATGTTTTGGACCTGTTTTAAGTAGGCCAAACCAGTTTTATTCTTGAGGAGCCTTTCATCATGGTTTAGAAGATTGAATTCAATTATTTTCAATTCCTCTTGATTGTAGTAATCGTTGAGAAAACCTCTAGTGATTAGACTATTGATTAGTGTATCTTGAGATTTATAAACCAATCATATCTAGTTTTCGAAGATTATCTTAGTTCAGGAGAATGTTATGATCGAACATTTCGGTGAAGAATTAATGGATTGAACTTAAGGATTAATTCGTAGAAGGAGATGATATTGGAACTAGTCTGTATGATGATTCATTGAAGTTCGGATATCTTGTTATTATAAAACATGATTAGAATCCTCCTAGGATGAATTCCATGTTATGTAGTAACAATCAACCGAAGGAATTGTGTTAGGACAGAATAGTCCATCGCCATGATAGATGCATCATGCCTTTTTATGATTCATTTGATGATTTCAACGATTATCCGGAACCGTGGGTCATACCGACGTTATTGTTCGATGAAGGTTTGCATTCCGGTAAGCCGACCGAGTGAGAATTCTCCGAACGGATTGAAGACTGTTGATAGTAGAAATTCTTGTCGCCATTGTTGAGGCAAGTATCGTATTTTGAAAGTTTGTGAACAATTGATGAATTTGATCATGCATATGGTTTATTCGTATTGTTGATATGAGATTATCAGGACAATTGCTATCGATTTAACGTACGTTCATATTAATGATTATGTTGATTTTCTCGCATATGTATATGCATAGTTGTGTTATGTGTAAGTTGTGATGATCCGAAGGGATCAAGCGATCTATGCTGAGGGCGCTGGATCGGATGTCCACCTCGTGTTGGTCCGATGGGATCATCTTGGGATCTAGGCTGAGGGCGCTGGATCATTAGACGGGTTTTTCTACCTCGTGTTGGTCCGACGGGATCATCTTGGGATCTATGCTGAGGGCGCTGGATCGTTGGAATACCCATGATGTGTTGATTGAATCTTGTGGATTCGTATTGTCGGATTCCGGTAGCGGAAGTCCATATTGTGTATGTTTTTATGCATTGTCGTTGCATATTTGTGTGTTTCGATACTTGTACTAGCATTGTTTTGCTAACCCCTTCGGGGGTGGACATTTGTTTTGATGTTCAGGTAGCCGAGGAGCGGGGAAGCAGCCACAGTACCATCATGACGATGAAGTGGCCCAGTGATGTTAATTGTTCGTCCTCTTTGTGATTTGTCTTCTTGGTTCATTTTCAGTACTCGAGTACGCGTGTCTTTTTAAGATCTTTTCGATATGGTTGTAATAAAGCAGTTGGAACCAATTTTGAAATTTGAATTTCGGTGATATTGTTGGTTTATATTCACATTTCTTTTAATCAGCCTTGTAAATCCTTACTTAAAGGGTTTACGGCGCTGTAATTATTCCGATTATCTCAGGGTGTTACAGTACCTAACAAATTTTAGTACATTCATCCGACACAAAATAAAATGAAAGTCACAATAAAACATAACCGAACATCCAAAAGACTCGGGCCCCCGAAATAGCATACTTCAGAACCCTCCGTCGCCATTGTGCTCCTCCTGTGCCTTGCCCTTTCCTCGCCCTGAAATACAAGTATTTCGCCCCAAACCACAGGGTCAGCTATACATGATAATAATTCTCATGACATTATACAATTCATATATATATACTGATCTCAAAGGAAACCATCGACTACTGAATATACCCCGAAGGCGTATGAACAATCAGTCCCAACTGTCGAGCATAACCAAATATACGAACGACCATATAATATGGCTCAAGACGGACGGCACAGTACGCCCGATCCGGAAATGTGTCCGTGCACATGTCCACCCCGTATACGGAATCCAAAATATACGTGGGACGATGTACCTAATTAGCCTCACGAACTACGTCTCGTGTGCACGATCTAAATGCGGAAAACATCCACGCATGATCATCAAGTGCCCGGATAAAAATCCTATACATAACCAATCGGCACGCAGATATTACTCCAGAGATGTCACGATACAACATGACAATGAAACTCAACGAATTACACTTTTACCAAGGAATCGAACAACTCACCAAAGTGTCAACAAAGCTCAAAAGGACTAACGGTAACAAGGACGGTAATTTCGGGTATATCATCCCCAACACCATGACAATACGATCAAGGGTATCACCATATCACGAATCATAGATTATCAGAACATTTCATACACACGAAACGCATAATAATCACAAGAATTCAACCATCATTATAACCAAGCAAGATAACTTGCCTCAATTCCGTAGATGAATAATCCTTCTTTGAATGGTCAAACGAACGGTATCCTCGTCTAACAATACTCACGTGAACAAGCAACCTTGAATGAAATGTAATTCATTCAACAACACATTCGTACGATAATGGTATTATTACATAAATAATATTCGTAAATTTACTTGAATAAATCAATTATCCTATTGATCACTTTAATGTTCTTATTACAAATCATCGTATGTTTATCATGTTCATTCACATATTCTAATATTAATGTCAAATACTTGAAGTTCAGTTTATTACCAAAGTAACATTGTGAAAACATCTTTTCAAATCATCGGCACTTCTGATTATGATATAAGTTTATGTTAATTACGTTCTTCATTATTTTACCAATAATTATATTAAAAACTGATTCCTATATGAAGCATAAGCTCAAGTTTTTAGTGCATTAAGAACATCATCTTAATTTACGTCTCTTAACATACAAGGATAAATGAAATGGGATTCGGCTACTCATCTACCGCATTTCCATCACCATAATCACTACAATCCTCTTAAGAACATTATTAACATATTAATGTAGCGATTAACATCCTTTTAAGTTATCAACGAAATCGATTAACTTGATCATATGAAGATTACAACTTCCTTCTATCAAAATCCATTGTTTTACTTTTGAAGAATTTATTAAAATCCTAGTTATACCATTGGATACTTGAAATTTTAAAAGTAACTTCATCCCATCTTGTGAAGATCATCTTCAAAGGGTTAACATAATTCTTTCAACAATTTTATTACAAAGGTGTTGGTTTAAGAGGCCAAAAATCATGGTTCCATATTACCTTCAAGAATCAATTGAATGTTCAAGACAAGTTTAATATCTCCCACCTCTAATCATTAAGGATTTCATCCTTAACATGTTCCTAGTATTGAGACTATAATCAACTTCCAATTATCATATTATACATCAGGTTTTATGTATATCATTATCAACACAATCACATTATGAAGTTATTTACATCAAGAAGTAACACTAATACCTTTAATGTTAATCTTCACTTAGTTTGAGCATGATTCAATTAACTTATCATGTTTACACTAGCTTAAACTAACATTATGTGAAGTATTTATCTACTAACATCATCATAAGCATGGATTTCATATGAGTTAAAGAAAGACCAACCTCAAAATGAAGAACAACACCAACACTTCAAGGGATACACTTCAATCTCTAACTCTCCAAGTCACCAATCAAGTGCTGAAGCTCCAACACAAGTTAGAAGGGCTAGAAATGGAGTTGGAAGGGAAGGGAATCGTTTTTCTCAGTTGGGAGGTTGAAAGGGTCGAGTAGGAAATGAATGGCAAGTCATACTTTTATAATATGAACTCGGCATTACGTACGTTAACGAAAGTGGTTAACGTATGTTATAGTCCTTACGTACGTAATCTCATGATCATTACGTACGTAACCAATTTCATCAGATTCTTTTGCCTCAAAACACGCAATTCGTTACGTACGTAACTATATAGCTATTACGTACGTAATTGCCGTTGACTTGGCTATCGCGATCGACTCCCGACCACCTACCCCCGCTCGGCCCCACCCGCCGAAAGGCGGGCTGCTGGTGGATCTCCCGCATTACGTACGTTAACATATGGATGTTACGTACGTAGGGCGACGTACATAGCGTACGTTAAGAAGATAGGTTAACGTACGTTAAGTGCTATAACAAGCATAAATGGAATTCTCCCAATATCACCCAACAATTAATATAGTATGAATGACCATGATTCCAATTTAACATAATTCATCGATATACTTGCTACAACAACACAGATATGGTGCGAAAATACTTAGCTTAAATTAGAAAATACAATATTAAAGGCGAGGGTATTACAACCAGTGTACAAAAATCCAAAGCAATGTTACGGCCGTAACATCTGAAAGTTACGGCCGTAAGACCTCAATGTTACGTCCGTAACATCTGCAAGTTACAGCCGTAACTCTTGACAGATTATTGATCATTGTCTAATTTTTTATACTTTTGGTCTATTATTGAGGGGATGGCTGACATTGATCCGATCTAATGTAATAATGTTGGAGTTTTGGAGCTATTAGATGACTTTAGGGGTATAAATAGACCCCTTAGATCCATCATTAAAGAATCGTTCATCTTATATTTTCTCACTTTGTAATACTTTTTCTTTTTGTGTGAAGAACACACTTGTGTTCTTGAGTAATTTGTGTAAGTGTGGTTTAGCTTATTTTGTTAAGGGAGTTTATTGCTTCTTTCTCCTTTATCTACTAAGTGAGTTAGGATAAATTCTTTCCCTTTTCAATTATTAATGACCACTCAATCGTGTAATATGTTGAATAAACCCTTCATGGGCTAAGTTATCCTTAGTTGGGATTATAAACAAGGTTTGTCATGTTATTTAAGTTTGTATAAAGATCTATTATGGATTACTTATTATTGTGTGTGATTTTTATTGTTTTATCAATCTTCATTTATTTGGCCAATAAATGATGATATTTATGATCGTCATATGTTTCGAAAGAAAATATATTTGATTAGATCAAATGATCTTCACTGTAAGTTGTTCTAGGGGATAGAAATATACCTCTAGACCTTAAATAATTCTTTGAGTTATTTTCATAAAACTTAATGCTATGTATTGAAGCCAATCAACATAGAAATATAGTGGATTGATTCAATATATAAGGGGCGTTTTGACATTCGAAAGAGGAATCATCTTTTTAAGGAAAATCGAATCTACACAACATAATGAGTAAATACTTCTTATGATCTCCTATATATATTCTATTACTAATGATGAACTAAGTTTGTAATCCCAACTATTTCATTTTATCTTTTATTAATCTATTATTAGTGCAATCTCTCATTTCCTTGAATTTTAGAACTATTATTGCATTTTCATTGCAATTGTCAAACCAAACTCTTAAATTGTGTGTTTCACTCATATAAATCTCTATAACAAATAGATAAAGTGTATAATTCAATATATAACCTAACTTCCTTGTGGGATCGATAAATCGGACTCAGAAAGTCCACTTACTACTTGATACGATATCGTGCACTTGCGATAGTTACACTAAAGACGTGTCAAGTTTTTGGCGCCGTTGCCGAGGAAGTATAAGAGTTATTTTGAAGTATTACATTATTAACTATTGTTATAAATACAACTTTCTCTTTGTTGTTAATTCTCTTGTCTATGCAAAGGACGTACAATCGCAATTTAGTTTCACTAGATCCCGAGATTGAAGCCACATTTAGAAGAAGGCGAAGAGAACAAAAAACAAGCATTATTTCTTTGCCATCAATGGCGGACGAACCAAACCTACCTCTCCTCCAAGAAAATGATAACGAAAGAATTCTTCCGGTAGGGGGAATACCCAATGCTCAAAACATTCAACATCAACATCCTATTGTGCCGAAAATAGATGAAGACAACATGCTCTTTGGGGAATTCATGAACCCACCATCTTTGAGCGTGAAATCAAGTGTGATCTATCCACCATTTGGAGTGGACAATTTTCAAATTCGCCCCGATGTCATGAATCTCTTCTCCAATAACAACTCATTCTATGGAAGAACCGACGAGAATCCATATCTCCATATTAACCGTTTTGTGGAGATTTATGGAAATTTCAAATATCCAAATGTAAACGACGAGGCGATAAAAATGAGAGTTTTCGTGCACACTTTGAAGGACAGAGCAAGAGAGTGGATAGATACTTTGCCACCACGAAGCATAACAAATTGGCCCGAATTTGTTCAAAAATTCACCACTAAATACTTTCCACCAATAAAAGTGGCGAAACTCAAATACAAAATCTCTACATTTCGTCAACAAGATTCGCAGTCATTTCACGAAGCATGGGAGAGATACAAAGATATGCTACGAAAATGTCCTAACCATAGTTTCAATTTGGGAACACAAGTCAATTACTTCTATTCCGGACTCTTACCTACATGTCGAGCCAATGTCGATTCATCATCAAATGGTTCACTTGGAAACAAAACTATGAGAGAGGCTTATAATCTTTTTGAGGTTATAAGTGAACAAAGTGCAAGATGGCCATACAGAAATATCCATAAGAAACCAAATGGCGTTTTTAAAGTGGATTCTTATTGACTTATGTTGGCAAAAATTGAAGCTTTATCAAAGAAAGTCGAGGACATGTCTTTTTCAACTCCTCAATCTGTGAAGATGGTGCAAACTCCACAAGTTTAAGCTCTTTCATGTGAAATTTGTGGAGCAACTCACAACAGCACTATGTGCCCCTTAGTGCAACAGGAGCAGTCATTCCCACCACCAGAACAAGTGGCCTATGCTCAGAATTTCCAAAGGCAAGCATACAATCCTTACGGGCCAACATACAATCCAGGGTACAAAAATCATCCAAATTTTTCTTATGCAAACAACAACAATGTGTTGAATCCAACGCATCAAGAAAAGAAGCCCGGGTGGGAAGAAGCAATCATGAAGCTCGCCGAACAACAACTGAAGTATCAACAACTCAATGATGCTTCAATTAAAAATCTGGAGACACATGTTGGCCAAATGGCCAAAATACTTTCCGAAAGATCCCACGGCATGTTACCTAGCAATACTGAGGTAAATCCAAGGGAGAGTGTCCAGGCTATCATAACAAGAAGTGGAGTGCAGTTGCCCGAGATTTCTGTGGAAAATCATCTGAAAAAACAAAAAAAATAAACAAAGTTGAGAAACAGAAAAAGAATCTAAATCGGGACCTTCATCTAAAAAAGGTCCAGTTGCTGCAAAATCTTATGTTCCACCTTCCCTTTTCCTCAACGGTTGAAGAATCACAAGTTCGATGCGCAATTCGGCAAATTTGTGGAAATTTTCAAAAAGCTACACAATAACATACCTTTTGTCGATGCTCTAGCACAAATGCCAAGCTATTCCAAATTTATGAAAGATATTCTTTCTAACAAACGAAGGCTTGAAGAATATGAAACTGTCATGCTAACAGAGGAATGTAGCGCAATACTACAAAAGAAGTTGCCACCCAAGTTAAAAGATTCGGGAACTTTTACAATCCCCTGTACAATTGGTGAAGTGAATATTGACAAAGCTCTTTGTGATTTAGGGGCAAGTATCAATTTGATGCCCCTGTCAATTTTCAACAAACTAAACTTGGGAGAAGCAAAAGCAACAACAGTTTCACTGCAATTTGCCGATCGGTCAATCAAATATCCACATAGGATAATAGAAGATGTTCTAATCAAGGTTGATAAATTTATATTTCCAGCAGATTTTATCATCCTTGACATGGAGGAAGATCAAGATATTCCTATTATCTTGGGACGGCCATTTCTTGCAACCGGACATGCTCTTATTGACGTCTACGAAGAAAAGCTAAGTCTTAGAGTGCAAGGCGAGCATGCCACCTTCAATGTCCTAAAAACTTTGAATCATCCCTCCATAGATGATTATTGTCTAAAAATTGATGCAATTGATGCCAAAATATGAACAACGTCTTGGGAATCTGACGTTAAAAGACCCAGTTTGCCAATTTGTAAGAAAATTGGATGGGAAGCTTCTCCCCGACTCTTAGAAGGCATTTAAGCCGTTTCTGAATGTAAAATAAGAGGAAGATGTGAGCCACAATCCAAACTACTGTGCATACACGTGAGTATCTTTTATTTTTGTCGTATGGTGAGATTTTCTAAATAAAAAATGTGATACGCGATAAATGCATTCATTATTCTATTGAGTATTTGAAGCGCAATTAACGCAATCACAGATTTGTTAAATACTTTTACCTTATTTTTATTCTATAAATAAACATTGTGCTTGTTTCTTTTATTCATCCCTCAAACTTGTACTTTTCTCTCTTTCTCTCAAATAAGTTTCTTTTCAAAAATGGAATCATCATCTTCCACAAAAAGATTTAACTCAGTCTGTATTTTTGGTGGATCTAGTTATGGAACAGAGGCATGCTTTACTGAAGCAGCCCACAACTTGGGTCGTACCTTAGGAGAAAAATGCATTCATGTAGTTTACGGAGGAAGAAGTCTAGGATTAATGGGACGCGCTGCTGCTTCTGCCTATATGGAAGGAGTAAGAGTGTTTAGAGTAATTCCAAAACCTCTGGCTGAAACTAAAATCACCGGGGCAACTATTGGAGATGAGTTTAGAGCTGTAAATATGCAAGATCGCATAACTCACATGATGAATAATTCTGGCGCCTTTATCACCCTTCCCGGTGGTTTTGGCACTCTTGAGGAAATTTTTCATGTGGTTACCAGAGCTCAGCTAAATGTTCATAAAAAAACCAATAGATCTGCTTAATGTTAATGGTTTTTTTATGGTTTACTATCTTTCATCGACTACTCTGCTGAAAAAGGTTTTATTTCCAAGCGTGCTAAACAAATCATAGTCGTTGCAACAACACCAGAAGAACTAATCAATAAACTCATTGAATTTGTTCCTCAACAAGATCCAGCTCTAGCTAATATTGTCTGGATGGAGGATTTTACCATGAGAAAACGAAAAGTGGATTCATTCCTGTCCCTTTGATAACCCATGTCGGACCTCTTGTATTTTACTTTCTGTCGTGTGTAAAAATCGTGCTAAATGATAGCAGCCTAAGGAGTTTCTTCTTGATCTCTTGACGCACATCTATTCGCGATTTATGTATTGTTATTTTATTGCTGTAATTTTTATTGTTTGTTTTTTATAAAAGCATTGATGGCAGCGTAAGGCGACTCTTCGGACTTTCTTCAAGTGCATCTTAAAAGTTGTGTTATACTTCCGAGTATATTTTATTTTCTTTTGTTGTTTGCCTCGTATATTTATTCTCTTGCAGATTTTAAAAGGCGTTAGCTCAAGCATCAAGTTTTATAACAGGGAGTATTCTGTTTTTCTACTTGCTTTTTATTTTATTTTTTTTATTTTTTTAAACTGAGGACAGTTTCTTTTTCAAGTTTGGGGGTGGTGTGTTTTGATTATTTTAGTGTGTTTAGCTTTGATTATTGTGGTGTGTTTTGATTATTTTTGTTATTTGGCTTTGATTTTTTTTAGTGTATATATATATATATATATATTTTGTTTATTTTGAGTTGGGAAATTTCTAGATCTGGCCATAACACCAATAAATTAGCTATATACAAGCTTGTAAAATCGTTTTAACCGGTAAAAAAATTGTATATTACAAAATTTTTGATCCTTAATTTCTCTTTCCAAGCCTTGTAGTTATCATATAAAATCAAGTCATTTGTTACCTTGAGAAAAGAAGAATTAGTCGGTTGATGAAAAATAGAACTGAAATTTACTTAATTTGAGGAGTTTTTGATTTTTCATGCTTAGCTAATAAACGATTTTTCTGCAAAAATTCTATTCCCTAAAAAAAGTCATTGATAAAAGGAGGTTAGTCGGAAAAAAAAGAGAGGTGTTGAGCAACAACAACTGCCTAATTTTGGGGGTCCTAAAATATTGTAAAAAAAAAATGACTAACCATTGTTGGTGCGTAGCTACCGTCTCACACGAAAAGAAAAAAATGTATTGGTGAAAAGAGCTACACGTTAGCAAATAACGGTGTGAAAGCTATCACCTAAAAAAAGATGGAAAATATGTTGGTGAAAAGAGCTACACGTTGACAAATAACGGTGTGAAAGCTATCACCTAAAAAAAGAGATGGAAAATGTGTTGGTGAAAAGAGCTACACGTTAGCAAATAACAATGTGAAAGCTATCACTAAAAGGGATGTAGATTATAAGCAGATTTGAATTAATTGGTGGCTGAATTTCAATACACTCAATTTCGTGAACATTCACAATATTTGATGATGCCGATGAAATTCTTTTTCATATTGAGTCGAAAAATAAACGAGTGATCGAGAGCAACCATTAAAGGGAGTCGTGTGTGTCATGAATGGGAAAGAAATAATCAACCATTTGGGGGGGAAACCTTGTATTTTGGAATTACAAAAATAAAACCGTGTTTTAACTTCAAAATCATTAGTAGATTTATTTTGGATCTTGATTCATTTCTATCTACTGTATAAAGCTGGTTGTTGTGTAAATGGCATTTTGATCTCTTTATATATATAAGTATTTTTCTTTATTTGTGTGTGGTTTATTAATTTTTGTGCTATTTTTATTTTTTGAGTGTGATTAATAAAGAGTCTTGCTCGGGACTAGCAAGAATTCAAGTTTGGGGTGTGATAAGTGTCAATTTTATACACTTATCTATGATTAGTATTGATATATTTCACCCATAATTATGAGCTAGTCTACTCGTTTTTGCTTTGAATTAATTAATTTTTAATAATTTTATTTTTATAGGATGAATATGTAAATTTAGTCTTAATCGGATTGAATTACTGATTTACTCAAGAAATAACATGTGTATAAAATATTCTCTTTGTTGAATTTTTATGATTCATGCTGTAGGGCTTTCCGAGACGAGTTCGGCAGTCTTTCCGGATTCAAAATCAGAGTTATATATCAAAAGTTATCATCCGAAGAAGATTTGGGGCAAAAACGCAAAGTCTAGGAAATTCTGTGCTGAAAACGTAACTCACAAACCAACCAGTGTACAAAAAGCTGCAGCAATATTACGGCCATAACATCTGAAAGTTACGGCCGTAAGACCTCAATGTTACGGCCGTAACATCTGCAAGTTACGGCCGTAACTCTTGACAGATTATTGATCATTGTCTAATTTTTTATACTTTTGGTCTATTATTGAGGGGATGGCTGGCATTGATCCGATCTAATATAACAATGATGGAGTTTTGGAGCTATTAGATAACTTTAGGTGTATAAATAGACCCCTTAGATCCATCATTAAAGAATCATTCATCTTATATTTTCTCACTTTGTAATACTTTTTCTTTTTGTGTGAAGAACACACTTGTATTCTTGAGTGATTTGTGTAAGTGTGGTTTAGCTTATGTTGTTAAGGGAGTTTATTGCTCCTTTCTCCTTTATCTACTAAGGGAGTTAGGATCAATTCTTTCCTTTTTTCAACTATTAATGACCACTCAAGCTTGTAATATGTTGAATAAACCCTTCATGGGCTAAGTTATCCTTAGTTGGGATTATAAACAAGGTTTGTCATGTTATTTAAGTTTGTATAAAGATCTATTATGGATTACTTATTATTGTGTGTGATTTTCATTGTTTTATCAATCTTTATTTATTTGGCCAATAAATGATGATATTTATGTTCTTCATATGTTTCGAAAGAAAATATGTTTGATTAGATCAAATGCTCTTCACTCTAAGTTGTTCTAGGGGATAGAAATATACCTCTAGACCTTAGATGATTCTTTGAGTTATTTTCATAAAACGTAATGCTATGTATTGAAGCCAATCAACATAGAATTATAGTGGATTGATTCAATATATAAGGGGCGTTTTGACATTCGAAAGAGGAATCGTCTTTTTAAGGAAAATCGAATCTACACAACATAATAAGTAAATACATCTTATGATCTCCTATACATCTTCTATAACTAATGATGAACTAAGTTTGTAATCCCAACTATTTCATTTTATCTTTTATTAATCTATTATTAGTGCAATCTTAACTATTATTGCATTTTCATTGCAATTGTCAAACCAAACTCTTAAATTGTGTGTTTCACTCATATAAATCTCTATAACAAATAGGTAAAGTGTATAATTCAATATATAACCTAACTTCCTCGTGGGATCGATAAATCAGACTCAAAAAGTCCACTTACTACTTGATACGATATCGTGCACTTGCGATAGTTACACTAAAGACGTGTCAGGCATGCTCCTAACAATCTCTCTCTTGCATTAAATGCCACCCACTAGGGTATATTATACCCTATATCTCCATATGAAGCTCCAAGCGCATCTGAGAAAGTGGCTTGGTGAGTGGATCAGCGACAATGTCTATTGAGTCTACTCTACGCAGCACAATGTATACTTTGCGAACAAATTCTCTCACGAGATGAAACTCTCCCTCAATGTGTTTTGTACCATTGTGAAACCTAGGCTCTTAGGCCTGTGCTACCGCTCCATTGTTATCGTATAAAATTGAAAATAGGCAGCGCAACACATGGTGTCACTTGAATTTCACCCAGTAACTTCTTAATCCAAAACCCTTCCTTTGGAGGCTTCCGAAGCCGCTTGATACTCAGCCTAACAGGTGAAATCAGCAGTCGCGCTATGCTTGGCACTATGTCAAGATACTGCTCCTCCATTAAGAGTAAAATGTAGCCAGAAGTAGACACAGAGTCGTCTTTTTATCCTTGGAATCTGAATCAGCGAAGCCCATCACATTCAGTTCTTCACCACCATACATCTCTAATCCTTCTAAAGTACTTGAGGACGTTCTTTATGGCGGTCCAATGTTCCCTACCTGGGTTTGCCTGAAACCTACTTACCACGCTCCTAGCATGCGTAATGTCAGGTCTCGTACACAACAAGGCATGCACAATGCTACCTACGGCTGAAGCATATGGTATATTACTCATATCCTTTCATTGTTCCTCACTATGAGGACACATCATTGCGATGAGTTTTATTCCAAATCGCATCGGTAGGAACCCTTTTTTAGAATAATCCATCTTAAATCGCTTTAAGATTTTATATACATAGAGGGCTTGGGAAAGACCTACCATTATCTTCGCTCTATCCCTGTAGAGGCGAATACCAAGAATATAAGTTTCTTCTCCAAAGTCTTTCATGGAGAACCTACTCGAAAGCCAAGCTTTGATCGAACTGAGCATTCCCACATCCTATTAGTTGAATGTAATCTACATATAGTACTAAGAATGTGATCTTGGTCCCACTAACCCTCTTGTATACATAAGGTCCCTCTTCATTTCGCACAAAGTCAAACTCTTTGACTGCCTCGTCAAAACGAAGGTCTCAACTATGTCAAGCCTGCTGCAGTCTATTTCACGTAGTCTACATCCACCATTGCTAGGTCATAGGTCGTGGGTCGGTCTCTTGGTTGAACCTCGTGGAGACCCAGTTCCTCCAAGTGCATAAAACCATACCTCTCAGGTAAAAGAGACACCTAATAGACCTACGAGGTGGTTGTACTTGTGTTTTAGAAGGTTCGGTTCCAACTTATTGTACATGTATCTTCTGAAGAGTTTCATTGTATTCTTCCAAAGAAGTACTTCTACTTGATCCACCTTCCTGAATGAACTCATCTCCCAGGAAGTGTGCTTCCAAAGCAATAATGATCTTTCGATCTTTGGGCATGTAGAATGGATAACCTATCGTCCCATATGGGAATCCAAATGAAACGTCCCTTTACAGAACTTGCTTCCAACTTCTCTGCCCTAGTCTTCTTGACATAGGCGGGACATCTCCAAATCCTAATACGATTAAGACTTGGTTTCCTGCCCTCCCACATCTCATGCAGAGTTTTAGGAACGAACTTGGAAGGACATCTGTTCAAGATATAAGCAGCAGTCAGGAGTGCATAAGCCCATAGGTAAATCGGTAAGTCGGTGTATCTAAGCATGGAATGAACCGTGTCCAACAAGGTTCGGTTCCTTCTTTCCGACACACCATTTAACTGAGGAGTTCCTGGAGCTGTGAGTTGTGACACTATTTTGTGCTTCTTGAGGAACTCATAAAACTCTGTACTCATATACTCGCCACTTCAGTCCGACTGAAGTGCTTTGATATGATTACCAGTTTGTTTTTCGACTAGGGCCTTAAATTCCTGGAATTTCTCAAAGGACTCACATTTATGTTTCATTAAGTATACATAACCATACCTAGTATGATCATTCGTAAACGTAATGAAATACTGATACCCATCATGTGCTGCTTCCAAAGCACTACATACGTCGGTATGGACTAATCCAAGTTTATCAGCGGCTCTTTCAAACGTCCCTGTGAAGGGGGACTTAGTCATTTTGCCTTTAAGGCACGATTCACAAGTTGGAAAGGGATCCGATCCCAATGGACCCATAAGTCCATTCTTTTTTCATTTTGTAAACCTTGGTCTGACAAATATGACCAAGTCTAAGATGCCATTTCAAAACTTGATTAGTTTCATCCTACCACGCTTCCTAGTCATAGTATTCACAAAGACTTTGTTGTTTAGGTATAGATGAAACAATCCATTTAACAATGTAGCAGTGTCCACTAGTTTATTTCGAAAATAAATTTTGCAGGAACCATTACCAATGAAAAATGAAAGGCCTTTCTGATCCATGACCGGAATGGATACAATGTTTTTATGCCCCTTGGGCAACACTTGTACATCATCTAAAGTTAAAACAAATCCGGATTCCAAATCCAAAAGAAGTGATCCTATATCGGTTGCTACGACACTATGCCCGCTTCCGACGGTAATCATCACTCCCTAGCTCCAAGATTTCTACTTTGTTCCAGATCCTGGTTCATAGTACAAATATGAGAACTAGCACTTGAATTTAGTATCCCAGAAGTAGAAAATATGGTAGCAGAACAATTAGTTTCCAAAACTAAAAGTTCCGTACCTGAAGCTCCAAGAAGGATCGGACAGTCTCTTGCCCAGTGGCCCAGCTCATCGCATTTGAGACATGTGTAAAGTCCTTGTTTTGTGGGCCCATCTGCTTCTTGGTCTTTTTCTTCTTGAACCTCCGAGATCCAGAAGAAATCACAAGGACAGACTCCTTCATCCGCGGAATATTCATCTGAGACTGAGCGGTTACAAAATTGTTCATAAACCCTGTTAAATTGCAAGCAATCTCACTGCAGTTGAAGTTCAGAACAAACTGTAAGAAGAAATCGGGAAGAGATTGCAGGATAAGGTCGGTTTATATAGAAGCATGCATCTTAAAATCAAGAGCCTCCAATCTCTCGATCATAGAGATCATTTTGAGGACATGGTCCCCGACTTTCTCACCTTCCTTCATCCTGTCACCGAAATGCTCTTTAGATATCTCATATCAGGCAGTTCAACTGTGGTCACCATAAAGCTCGGTTAAGTGAGATAAAATCTGCCTAGTAGAAGTCATTTTCTCATGAGCTCTCTGAAGCTCATTAGACATAGAGGCCATCAAATAGCCACGAATTCTAATGTCATCCTTAACCCACTTTTTGTGGTTTTCAACATCTTTCTGACTGGCTCTAGTCCGCACTGGAGGTGCCAGAATGTCCGCCTCCAAGACGTATCCCAGTGCGTCCATACTGAGGACTATCATCATGTTGCAGAGCCTGTCCACAAAGTTATGCCCAATTAAGGTGTTCTATCGAGTAGGATAGTGAGTGAGTTCATTGCCATTTTTGAGAGTTTTATGTCTGCATAAAGTACACTAGATTGATTATAGACTCGTTCAATTATGGTCTGAGTTTAGAATTTAGGACTTTTTATATTCCTTTAACCCAGCTCTCACTATTTTTGTCAGAATAACACACTCCCTTGTGAAACCCAAAAGTATTCATTCCCATTACTTCATAGTGGTGATCGATTTCTTTATAACTTTCGATAGAGGGCAACCGAGCAGGTTTCTAGTCTATTAATATTCATAAAGTGGTGTCCAACACCAACCCATCTAATGGATGATTCGATCTTCTTTTTCCCCTTGTTCAGTCCCCTCAACCTATACAGTTTCTATAGTTCGTGAACAAGTTAATTTTATACCATCGATACTGATCAGTTTCCCAATTGAATCTTATCCGGCAACCTAACAGGTTTCTATGGATAAAATTTTCTCCAACTGAAGACATCCAATGCACTCTCAGAATTTATCGACCCTACCCAAATGACTACCCCGATAACTTGGAACCATAGCACATCAGGTTTGGATTTCAATTTTCCGAAAGCTCGATGGAGGGAAGGAAAACCTTGAAACCTTTTAAACTTAATATTTTTCCATGGGAGAATTTTCGTGATTAATGTTACACTTTGCACATTAATTCATTTATGCGCGTTTATTGCATTCATAAGATATGAATAAAACATTCACAACCTAGTTGCTACCAACATGCAGTTCAAGGACCGTTCCTGGAACAAAAATATCGTAATCTAACTAAATGTCTTCGGTCTTGAATCTTCGTCTTCTCGAACGGATCTTCCTCCAGTCTTCGTCATTACATATAAATTGTACATTGAAAAATTGCATCCTATACAAATTTTTCTAGTAAAATGATAAGCTCAAAACGGCCTTTACAACCCAATCGAACTAAACAAACGATTCAAAACTAGGTCCATGAACCACATACGCATTCACAAGCATTCATCTAGTAAATACTAAATAAATAGAATTAATATAAATATATTGATCCAACCAATATATAAAATTAACTATAAATAGATTGATCCAATCAATCCACACAATCGGTAATATGAAATCGATCAAAGTAATTTGGTCAATCAAAACCATTCCAACAAATCAAGTTTCCCACTTTAAAATGAAATACCACATTCCATTTTAATCAAATTATATCCAATATAAAATGCGGGAGATTATTTTCTAAAATGGGTTAAAAAACAAGCCCAAACAGTGCCTGGATCGCGATCCGAGCACAGTGGATCACGATCCAAATGCCAGATCGTGATCCCATACTGCATACCACATGGCAGTGGTTGTTTTGGCCTAGCCAAATGCAGCAATGTTCTTGATTCCGTCCAACGGCAATCCGGGGCTTGATATTCGACCGAATATCCAATATCAATATTTTTCAACTTTCATATCTTCAATATGAATCATATTTCCAAGAAATATATGATTTATATTTTGATATGAATTTACGAAAAACACAACTACAACGAGCAAGCAAACATATACAACGATTATGTAACACCCCCAAAAATGAACCGGGAATATTACACGCCGCAGACCCTCTCCGTGAGGATTCACCAGGCTAGACATCAAAACAACACATTACATTACATACCGACGTAACAAAATAACAAATCAATAGACCGATTTGGTCTTTTATCACTAACATATAATCAAAGTATATATTTCTATCTCGACTCATACCCATGCAAGGGTAAAGTACACTCACAAACAAAAGTACGACAACGGAAAAGACCATACAACGAACTCCGACTGACTGAACCCAAAACTGGCCTTCATGTGATTAGTATCATTCATCTTCCATCATCCTTCGCACCGATCCTGTGTTTTGCTCCCAAAACCTGCATGTACCTGGACGCAGAACGGACATCCACCCCCCGAATACTCGGGGGTTAGCAAAACTCCACTTTTTTGCTAGTACAAGTATAAAATGCAAATACGATCCATTCACAACACATTCCGAGAATACAACGAAAGACTTCCCGAGATATATTATTTAGTTAAAATAGTTCAAGTCTTGAAACTAGAAACGAAATAAGTAAGCACTTTGAAAACACTTCCAAATCTCGGGGGTTTTGAAAACATTTGAAATTGAAAAGTTCTTAATTCCTCGAAAGCCACTTAGGGTCACAGTCCCAAAGTTCTTTTTCCAAAATGAAAATCCGCTAACAAAACACGGGGTCCATGACCCAACAATTCTGGTCACAAAACACAGGGTCCACGACCCGATCATCCACTTCAATTCACTTACAAGGACACATTATGTAATACCTGAGATTTCTGATATGTATTTGGAACTTGTGATATTGTAATCGTTGTACTTGATCTGAGTATTATTCTCCGTATTTCATAATCCGATGTTGTCGAGCGTATGATTTCATGTATGTGATTTAAAAATTGTAACTCTGCGCATGTAGCGCACGCTATCGGCTAGGTGCAGCGTACGCTAACATGGATTCATAGCGCACGCTACAAAGGAACATTAGCGCACGCTATGCGTGGTCAATTTGACTGAGACGTGCGGTAGGTGAGATCTGGCCGGGGACCCCTGTCGGATTGTGTCGGGATGAACTTGGACGGCTTTCGGGAAAAGTCGAGTCAACGCCTTAGCGCACGCTACAGGCATGTGCATAGCGCGCGCTAAGTGCCGAGTACAGTAAAGTCAGTGAGCCGTTAGCGCACGCTACTAGCAGGGACTAGCGCGCGCTAATAGCCATTTCTTATAAATAGGACAGCATCCCATTCGTGATTTCAGTTCTTTCTTCTCCCATACCCGAATTCTTACACTTAGAACATAACTTCCTTCATCCTAAACACTTCATATCAACATCCTAGCTCGTGATTGAAGATCGTATATCGTTGGAGATTGGTGTCCAAGCCTTCGGTGTTGGATTGCTTCGATTTCCTCCGTGTTCTTCACTACTTTGAGGTAGGTGATTCTTCACCGATATTAGTAATGTTCTTAAGGACGTTTGATCATGTTTTGATAGCCAGTTATTTCGTTTATAATCGGTCATCACATGTTAGAAGGATACTTTTGACGTATCGGCACTATATATCGTATGAACCCTTGAACCTTTTTAGTAATTGGACTCCTAGCATTTTCAAACCGATTTGTGATCAGTAGATGGAGATTTTCAAGTTCTTATGCGTTTATATAGAAGGATCGTACGTTTTGAGACTTATATCGGATTGAACTCAAAATATACCTTGAAGATCTAAGATGAACTATGGTGTTGTGATGATTATACGTATCTTTGCATCGCATGGTCATTTAGTACGTATAGAACTTTCACAAACCTTATTAGCATGATATGCTCGAGGATGACTGGTTTTATCACCATAGAATTTATGAGTTCATCACCATTCAATCCAGTTTTCTGTCTGTAGTAATCTTCCATGCAAGGTTAGCGCACGCTAACATACGTAAGTTAACGTGCGCTATCGGGGATAAGTTAACGCACGATACGTACGTAACGTACGTTATGATGTCACCAGTCAAATCACGATCGTGGCTAGCGCACGCTAGGCTTATACGATAGCGTACGCTAACAGGCAGGCTTAGCGCACGTTACGTAGAGTACGTAGCGCACGCTAAGCAGTCTAGGCAGACTGTTTATTTTGAGCTTTTGGGCCGTAGACCGAATTGTTAGGCCATCGTTCGACTTGAGATGAATTGTATATCATTCCTTTTGTTAAGGTTCGAGCTTGCTACGTTGATCGAAGGAGGCAGCCTTCGAGTGTGTTGAGATCATTGAAGTATTTCGTTCTTTCCATCTTCGAGGCAAGTATCGTAATATATTAATATTGGTATTTTGAGCATGCGTGTGATTTTTCATGTTGTTGAACATGAGATTTATTACGTTGAATTGTCATGATATTCGTTATCTAGTGTTTGTATGTTCATGTTGATGAACATAATGATTTGGCATATGTCCGTCCCCTGTCCTAAAGTCCGTCGGTCTTCACCTGTATGCATGAGTTGTGTTTGTGTACGTTGTACGATCTATGATGAGGGCGCTGGATCGGATGTCCACCTCGTGTTGGTCCGACGGGATCATATTGGGATCTAGGCTGAGGGCGCTGGATCATTGGACGGGTTATTTCCACCTCGTGTTGGTCCGACGGGATCATCTTGGGATCTATGCTGAGGGCGCTGGATCATTGGAATACCCATGTTGTGGTAATGGAATCTTATGGATTCGCATTGTCGGATTCCGGTAGCGGAAGTCCGTGTGGTGTATCTTGTTATGTATTGTTGATGCATATTCGAATTGTTTAATATGATACTTGTACTAGCATCGTTTTGCTAACCCATTCGGGGGTGGACATTTGTTTTGATGTTCAGGTAGCCGAGGAGCAGGGAAACAGCCACAGTACCGACGTGACGACGAAGGGGTTCAGTGATGTTTGTTGTTGTTGGTGATTCGTTTTGTTGTTTTGATTTCAGTACTGGAGTACACGTGTCGTATTAATATCATTTCGATATGGTTGTATTAATTACTCGTTGAACCAGTTGTACGGTTTTGTAAACTTGAATTTCCGCAGCATTGATGTCTTATATTTACATTTATTTTAAATCAGCCTTGTAAATCCTTACCTAAAGGGTTTACGGCACTGTAATTATTCCGAATATCTCGGGGTGTTACACATTACACATAATACATTTTTCTTATGCCATTCTAGCCAAGCACCAAGACTCGATATATAATGTCTCTCGCCCCCGAGCGCAAAGCATTGTGATACTCCGGACAATATCGTAATTAACGAAAACATCAACATCATCCTCAAGATGAAAACCACCCCTGGTAACCCACGACCGTACCCCTTAGTATCGGCACCTAGACGCCCCGTCGAACGCTCCGGGTGGAAAACCACTTCCGCAGCCGTACCCCTTAGTATCGGCCCCAGAGGCCCCGTCGAACGCTCCGGGTGGAAGATCAACGACTCACGCACCCAAGTCCATTTTCGTGGCCGTACCCCTTAATATCGACCCCCATACGTCCCATCGAACGCTCTGGGTGGAAGGATAACAACTCACACACCCAAAAGATTATAATTCATAGTTGCAAACCACAAGCCTCGAAGGTCAATTACAGTATATATAGTTGAGGTACCTTACTATAATGGCCAGTTCATCCAACACATACTCACGACCAAGTAACGATACAATTAACACTAGAGTTCAACGATGCAGCTAGTACCAATAACATAGCAACGAGAGAAAATACCTTTCCAACCACGCCGAACGGAACAACCTCCTCATAAAGGAGTTACCACCTTTATCACACAATGTCTCATGATCATCAATAAACACACATTCCCCAACACATACCTCAACGAAAGGTTAAACTTTAAATCTACAAATGACATAATCACACAAAATGATACCTTAAGGTATTCCTATACTCAACAATAATACATATACTTAGGCAAGCACATTTAACAACGAAATCATACGAGTCATCTTTAAGGAAATATTGAAAAGCATATCGATTCCTTTGAAAGTTAATTATAGTCATTCATTCAGCACGTATCGTCGATTACCAACTATTAAATCCGCACAACACGTAATGTATGGGCAAGATACTTGCCTCAAAATTAATTTGTGAATACTCCGATGAATGCAGCTCGGCCGAAACAGCCCCGAAAACCGACCACCTTTGCGAGAAATCAATAACAACACAATCACTACGAGAATAATACCGCTATGAATCAACAACACTAAACGAAATCCCAATCAACACTAAGAAACTACCAGGGTTCAAGGGTTTGTTCCGAGAAAGCCAAAATCATGTTCCGGGTGAAACAAAATCGATAAACGAGTTTCTAATCCGTAGATTACAACCAATACAACAAGAATTACATGACCAATTCATCATAATCGGCCCAGAATTGAAATCAAGAGTAAAACCCCAAAATAGTTGAAAAAGGATTTTTCGAAGAATTACCTCAATCTGACGAAGAACAATGGATTAGATGATGTTAAACATGATCAAGACTTCAACAATATGATGATAATCTACTCCAGGATTGAAATCCCCATCAAATCGCCCAAAAATCGAGAGAGAGAGAGAAGTGAAAATGGGCTGAAAAATGCGACTATCCTATTTATACAACTGGACAAAACGGATAAGAACACGGCCCAAATTAGCACCGTGTTCCAGCACCGTATTACAAACGACTCAGACAAAACGGTGCAAACATCGCCGTGTTCCAGGGCCGTATTCTGACAGTGGAGACTTTGCCATTACGGCCATAACTCCTTCATCCGGACTCCGATTGACTCTCCGTTTGAACTATTATAAAGCTAATTTGACGCTCTATCATATTGTAAAGTTTCAGAATTTTGAGACTTTATAAGTACCGGGGTGATCTTACAAAGTCGACCAAATGCACAACAACGATCCGGAAGGAGACGAACAATAATGAAATACGACATATGATTAGCTCGACTTACACAATGATAAGTCGCACCCGACGAAAATCCCATAATACGGTACATCATTCCGTACCCAACATAGGGGAAAACTCAAGTAATCGCCAATAGAGCAAATAACCGGCACAACCAATAGAGCAGATAAACCAGTTCGCCCAGGTAGTCGACCGCATGCAGACGGCGATGGGACAGCAGCACCACGAGGATAACCAGGGAGACAGATGGCTTGCTGAGGTGGTCAAATTGCACCCGCCAAAATTTGACGGATCTGCTGAGGCAATTACTTGGGATCACTAGCTCAAGGAGTTAGAGAAGATATTCGCGGGTCTTAACTCTCCCGAGGACCGGAAGGTTCCCATTGCCCAGTATTTTCTGACTGGGGAGGCCTTTGATTGGTGGGAAGCTATTCGACCTGAGAATCATAATGCGGACTGGACGGAATTAAAATTAATGATGGAAGCACAGTATTGTCCTCGTCCAGTTAGAGAGGCAAAGATCCGAGAGTTTTTCTCACCACAGAGTTCGGAAGCATCTGTGACAGATGTAATCAAAACTTTTAATCATCAGCTGACTTGTGTGCGACACTTGGTCAGAACGGAGGCGGAAAAGATTTTTCATTTCGATATGCGGATGAAGCCGGAGATTCAGCAGTACATGTCCGGATTCGAGTGTACTACGTTGCGACAATATCAAGACAAAGCATTGGCCTACGACATGAAAGAGGCGGCGGTGGAGAAATCAGTGGAGGCAAAGAAGCAGAAGGTGACCGGCAACTTTTCAGAAAACAAGAGCGGTGGGCCCCGCAAGGGCCAGTCTTCCTTTTATTCGGCTAGGAAACCTCCACATCCTTCTAGAGGTGGGAAGAAGTTCCGAACTACATCAGCGGTTTCGGACGCATCAAAGAAATGCTACAATTGTGGTCGAGCAGGGCATATTCGACGTGATTGCCCCGCATCTTCTGTGACTTGTTACGATTGTGGACAAGAAGGGCACCATGCGGCCTTCTGTGGAGTTGCTACTAGATCTTTTGGTACTCGCACTCCAGCTCCAGTTCCGAAGGAGACGAGTGTGAACCAGACGCAGCAGAGTGGATTTCAGCAGCAGAACATCGGGAAGAGAGAGACATCCAGTGCTGGGTCCGTTCCTCCGCGCCTGTACGAGATGAGGACATCTGACGATCAGAACACTACTGTTGCATCAGGTACGATTCAGATCCTTTTGCAACCAGTTAGTGTTTTATTCGATTCCAGAGCTACACATTCTTTTGTATCATTGAACTGTGTAAATCGTTTAAAAATCTCGTGCTTATCTGATTGTGAACCATATGTTGTGGGTTTGCCGAGTGGAGAGAGAATTGTGGGAACCCTAGAGGCTAGAGATTTTCCAGTGTCTATAGGAGGGAGAGATTGGCCATCGAATCTTATTGTAGTTGACATCTACGGTGACGATTTAATTCTCGGAGACGATTGGCTCAACCGTTATGGAGCTATTCTGAATTACCGAGAGAGAGTCATTTCTATCATTGCTGATGACGGATCTGAACACTTATTCCGAGGATGGAGACCAGGAAGCTCGGGAAAATTGGTCAAAGCAATGAAAGCCGTGAAATTACTGAAGCAGGGGTGTCACGGACTTTGGTGCTATGCCATGAGGAAAGAGGAAGGAGTAGAGCTCTCGTCTATTGCAGTTGTGAATGAGTTCTCAGATGTATTTCCTGACGAACTACCTGGGTTACCTCCGCAGAGAGAAGTGGAATTCACTATTGAATTAGAGCCTTGAGCAGCTCCTATTTCCAGAGCACCATACCGCATGGCGCCAACCGAGATGTATGAACTCAAGAAGCAACTGGAGGAATTGTTACAGAAGGGCTATATTCAACCTAGCGTTTCTCCTTGGGGAGCGCCCGTTCTCTTTGTCCGGAAGAAAGACGGATTCCTCCGACTGTGTATTGATTACAGGGAGCTCAATAAGATGACGATCAAGAATAAGTATCCTCTACCTCGGATCGACGACTTGTTTGATGAACTGCAAGGGGCAAGGGTATTCTCGAAGATTGACTTGCGATCAGGATACCACCAGTTGAGAATTAAGGAATCGGATATACCGAAATCTACTTTCAGATCCCGGTACGGGCATTATGAATTCGTAGTAATGCCGTTTGGGCTTACCAATGCTCCTGAGGTATTCATGCAATTGATGAATCGGGTATTCTTGGAATACTTGGATAAATTTATGGTCGTCTTCATTGATGACATCTTGATATATTCGAAGGACGCAGAGGAGCATGCCGAACATTTGCGTGTGGTTTTGAGCACCTTGACGAAGGAACAACTGTATGCAAAACTTTCAAAATGCGAGTTCTGGCTCAGGGAGGTAACTTTCCTCGGGCATATGATATCAGCTGACGGAGTTCAGGTGGACCCGAAGAAAGTCGAAACAATCTTGGAATGGGAAGCTCCTAGTAATGTGAAAGAAGTCCGGAGTTTCCTAGGACTTGCTGGATATTATCGCCGCTTTGTAGAGGGATTTTCCAAGATCTCTCATCCGCTCACTCAACTGTTACAGAAAACTCGAAAATTTAAGTGGGATGAGAAATGCCAGGCTGGTTTTAATGAACTTAAGAAGAGACTGACGACAACACCTATATTAGCATTACCAGATGGAACTGATGGGTTCATGGTGTACAGCGATGCTTCAAATCAGGGTCTGGGATGTGTGTTGATGCAAAGAGATAAGGTGATTGCCTATGCTTCTCGGCAGTTGAAACCATACGAGGTTAACTACCCGACTCATGATCTGGAGTTAGCAGCTGTAGTCTTTGCATTGAAAATTTGGAGACATTATTTGTACGACACTCATTGTCAGATCTTTACCGATCATAAGAGCCTCAAGTACATTTTCAGTCAGAAAGAATTAAACATGAGGCAGAGAAGGTGGCTGGAATTGATCAAGGATTACGACTTGGAGATTCTCTATCATCCGGGTAAAGCAAACGTAGTAGCCAATGCCTTGAGCCGTAAACCTGTTTCTCTTCGAGTGTTGGAAGCACTTACATCCCGAACCAGTATTCAACGGGAACTGATCCGTGAAGGGATTGAAGTATGGGCACCAGGAATCCAAGGGCAACTTTATGTGATGGAACTGACTTCATCACTAGTCGAGGAGATCAACTCTAAGCAGTTGGACGATTCTTTGATCCTTCGATTATGTGATGAAGTAAAGAAAGGAAAAGCCCCAGGATTCGTGTTACAAGACGATGGAGTTCTGAGATTTCAGAGTCGACTTTGCGTTCCCGATAATGATGATTTGAGATGGACTATTCTGAAGGAAGCTCACAGCACGCCCTATTCTATTCACCCGGGCAGCAGTAAGGTGTCTAAGGATTTAAAGCAAAATTTATGGTGGGGGAATATGAAGAAGGACGTAGCAGAGTACGTTTCTAAGTGTTTGACGTGTCAGCAGGTTAAGATTGAACATCAGCAACCTGCCGGAATGTTAAAGCCGCTTCCGATCCCTGAATGGAAGTGGGAAGACATCTCGATGGATTTCATCACCAGTATGCCAAGGACTAGAACGGGAATGAACATGATTTGGGTTGTAGTTGATCGACTAACCAAGTCGGTGTTAGGAGTATGCCCTCGAATGCCACTCAGAGGTTGTTGAGTGAGGGCATTGTACTTGTAATTATGTAAACCATTTATATAAGGCAAATGAATGTTTCTTTATTTACTGGTAGTTACTGGCATTCCTAACTCGTAAATAAACATATAGAAACTAGTCCGTGTATTTGAGAGCAAAACGTTCCACTCCTTATTGGATAAGGGGGTCGGCACTGGAAAGGTTTATAGCTCAAATACTTAATCGTTCGCAAGTCGATGAAACTTGAATGGGCGTTAAGTTTATGTGAAGACTTGTATGACGTGTTCTTTGACATGGAGAGTGCCTGTCGAACACTAATGGTTAGTGGGAGCACACGTTATAGGTATGCTAATTAGATTAGTATACTCGAACCGATTCACCCTCGATTCGTCACACGGATTTCACTCCGGGACAGTCAATGACGGAATCGAAAGGTTGTGATAGGTATTCGTGAACCTTCGACTTGAGGATTTAGTAGGGATGTGCTTGTGACGTCAAGATTTTCATTAGAGTAGTTCGACCCTGTAAACCGGAAGGCGAGGGTCAACCTCGACGTGCATCTTGACGGGTAAGTAGCAGGTCCTACTGAATACCAAGATAGAATTCTTTCTCCTGTTAGTGAACGGGTTATATGTCCTATGCGGTTATTGGCAGATGAGATCATAAGTCTTTGGCCAAAGCATTGGAGCTAGCTGTATTAGATACACGAGAGCTCGATGATCTCGATTTGCATTAACGCATGCATAGCGTCAAGTACAGATAGGGTTTGACTGACCGTGACCCTATAACTTGATCGGGATATTTGAAAGAAGGGTTTATACGTATACTGGTATTCATGACAGAATGGTTCTTGAATGATCCCAATCATTCGTTCTCAGTCGGGGTACAGTGTAGGCCACCAAGCTGGCTAGGTGGTGCTACTACTCTTTGGTTCCTCCCATTGCTGACTGAGACGGACCTACCGAGTCGCGCATTAGGATTGACGACGGAATGAATTAAGCTAATTCTCTCATTATGAATATTAGATATTGGATATCTAATTTGGGACATTGGATGTTTAAATCGATTTATCGGATAAATTGATTTACGACTTAATGGATTAAATATATCACTGGGTGATTAATTTAATTCATGAATATAATTATTTCTTGGAGAAATTAATTATGTTATTTTGTATTTGATATGTTTAATTAATTGGATTAATTAAACGACACAAATATATCGGAACGGAATCGGAGTTTATCTGTTTGGACTCACGGGAGTCCGAAACGAACCGAACTTGTCCGATTTCTACATGGGCCGCCCCCCTCATTTCTACCCACTTTCATATGGACCCTTGTTCCATTCTTTAATGTTTTGATCATTGAGGTGGTGGGGCTTTGATTCTCATAATTATGAGATGTGCATGTGGAGAGTTGAATAAATGAAGATGAAGACATCTCTCACTTGTGGATTCCAAGCCTTCCTACGTGAGTGAGATTGAGAGACAGAGAAAAAAAAACCATTTTCTCAATTATCTTCATCTTCTTCATTCATTTTCTTCTTCATTTTTCTTGGAGAAAAATTGAGAGAAAATCATATAGAGAGAGTAAGATTAAAACACTTAGAGTGTAGTAATCTTTACATATATAGCTTCATCACTTAGCTCTAGCCGTATCCTCGGAGGATAGCAAGGTGATCGTCGTTCCGGTTGTTTCTCCGTCGCGTGGCAAGTAGAGACGCCGTGCTTTCGGCGTTGGATCGTTCAAGAGCTTGGGGAATAGCTCAAGAGAAGGTTACCATTTAATCAACGGACTTCGAGGGTTAGTTTCTTACGACTCGTGCTTTTCGTTTATATATTCGTATATACGTAGCTCGATCGATCCTTGTAGGGATTCGGATCGAATTAATTTTCGTTTTACCGCTTCCGCTGGGCCTTCGTTTTAGGCACCGAATCCCAACAGTGGTATCGGAGCGTAGGTCTTGCGATCGTATATATGATATTGGCATTTGGAATGCTCGATTAGATGGTGAATGATTTGGAATCATTTTAGTCATAATCGTGGTATATGTTTTTCGTTCGTAATAATTGTATTTTTCGTAAGTTTATGTCTAAATATAAATCTTAAATTTCTGGGAAATATGATTTATATTGAAGATATGAAAGTCGGAAAATATTGATATTGGATATCCGGTCGAAAATCTAGCCCCGAATCGTCGTCGGACGACTTTTTGGACAAAAAGGGTAATCTGGCCGAGAGTGACTCGACCGTGTCCTGGGTGACACGGTCGTGTCCGGCAGTCTGGCCAAGTCACTGCCAGGCGACCCGACCGTGTCCTGGGTGACTCGGTCGTGTCCTGGCCGGCATCTTCCGAGCGTGACTCGGCCGTGCTGAGCCTGTCTGCCGGTAAGCCGCCGAGGGTGACTCGGTCATGCAGCGATTCCCCGGCTCGATTTTTCCGTGTATTCTTAAAAATTAATCTCCCGCACATTAAATTGGATTTAATATGATTAAAATGATTTATGGTATTTCATTTTATAAGGGAAATTTGATTAATTGGAATATTTATAGTCGACCGAATTATTTTGAACGTTATCAAATTACCGATTGTGTGAATCGATTGGATCGGTTCGTATTGTTGATTGGATCAATGTATCTCTACGCTTTCCATTTATATAGTATTTATTGGATGAATGCTTTTTCAATGGGGATGTGGTTCGTGGACTTAGATTTGAATCGTTCGTTTTATTCGATTGGGTTGTAAAGGCCGTTTTGAGCCTATTTATTTTACTAGATATCTTTGTATCTAGGATGCAATTTTCGATGTAAAATTTATATGTAATGACGAAGACCGGAGGAAGATCCATTTCGAGAAGACGAAGATTCAAGACGAAGACTTGTAATTAGATTACGAAGTTTTTGTTTTCTAGGAACGGTCCATGAACCACATGTTGGTAGCAACTAGGTTGTGAATGGTTGTTTCATATTGTATGAATGCCACAAACGCGCTAATATGATTAATGTGCAAAGTGTAACGTTAATCGCGAAAATTCTCCCACAATAAATAATTAAGTTTATAAGGTTTCAAGGTTTTCCTTCCCTCCATCGAGTTTTTGGGAAATTGAAATCCAAACCGGATGTGCTATGCTTCCGAGTTATCGGGGTAGTCGTTCGGGGAGGACGGATAAATTACCGGGAGCGCATTGGATGCCTTCGGTTGGAGCAAATTTTATCCCTAGAAACCTGATAGGTTGCCAGACAAGATTCAATTGTGAAACTGATTTGCGTCGATGGTATAAACTTAACTTGTTCACGAACCATAGAAATCGTATAGGTTGAGGGGAGTGAACAAGGGGAAAAAGAAGATCGAATCATCCATTAGATGGGTTGGTGTTGGACACCACTTTATGAAAATTAATAGACTAGAAACCTGTTCGGTTGCCCTCTATTAAGATTTACAAAGAACTCGATCACCACTATGAAGTAGAGCGACGATACTTCCGGATATCACATGGGAGTGTGTTATTCCGATAAAAATAGTGGGAGCTGGGTAACAAGAATAGAAAAGACCTTAAATTCTATATTCAGAACATAATTGAATGAGTCACTAATTAATCTGTTATACTTAATGCAGACAAATCTCAATATGACAATGAATCCACTCGCAATTCTACTCGAAAAGAACACCTTAATGGGACCTAACTTTGTGGATTGGCTCCGCAATATGATGATTGTCCTCAGTATAGAGGCACTGGGATACGTCTTGGAGACGGACGTTCCGGCGCCTCCTATGCGGACTTGAGCCAATCAGGAAGATATTGAAAACCACGAAAAGTGGGTTAAGGATGACGTGAAAGTCCATGCTTATATGATGGCTTCCATGTCTAATGAGCTTCAGAGAGCTCATGAGAAAATGACTTCTGCTAGGCAGATTCTATCTCACTTAACCGAGCTTTATGGTGAGCACAGCAGAACTGCTAGATATGAGATATCCAAGCAACTGTTCGGTGCAAGGATGAAGGAAGGTGAGAAGGTTGGGGAACACATCTTCAAAATGATATCCATGATCGAGAGATTGGAGGCTCTTGATTTTAAAATGGATACTTCTCTCCAAACCGACCTTATCCTACAGTCTCTCCCTGATTCCTTCTCACAGTTTGTTATGAACTTCAACTGCAATGAGATTGCATGTAACTTAGATGGGCTAATGAACAAGCTGGTGACCGCTCAGTCTCAGATGAAGACCCCGCGGATGAAGGAGTCTGCACTTGTGATTTCTTCTGGACTTCGTAAGTCTAAGAATAAGAAGAAAAAGACCAAGAAGCGGACTGGACCACAAGCTAAGGACCTTAAGGGAAAGGGCAAGGCCCCGATGGTTCCAAAGAACAAGAAGAAGAAGGATGCTTGTCTCAAGTGCGGTGAGCTGGGCCACTGGGCTATAGACTGTCCGATTCTTCATGGCACTTCAGGTATAAAACTTTTAGTTTTGGAAACAAATTGTTCTGCTACTGTATTTTCTACTTCCTGGATACTGGATTCTGGTGCTAGTTCTCATATTTGTACCGTGAATCAGGATCTGGAACAAAGTAGGAAGCTTGGAGCTGGAGAAGTTATGATCACAATCGGAAGCGGGCATAGTGTCGAGGCGACCGACATAGGATCACTTCTTTTGGGTTTAGAATCCGGCTTTGTTTTGACTTTAGAAGATGTACTTGTTTTGCCCAAGGGGCACAAAAACATTGTATCCATTCCGGTCATGGACCGAAAAGGCTTTTCATTTTTCATTGGTGATGGTTCCTGCAAAATTTATTTTAGAAATAAACTAGTGGGTACTGCTACATTGTTGAATGGATTGTATCATCTAAATCTCAGCAACAAAGTAGTTGTGAATACTATAACTAGAAAATGCGGTAGGGATGAAACCAATCAAGTTTTGAAATGGCATCTTAGACTTGGTCATGTTGGACAGACCAAGGTTTACAAGATGGAAAAAGATGGACTTATGGGTCCATTGGGATCGGATCCCTTTCCTACTTGTGAATCTTGCCTTAAAGGCAAAATGACTAAGTCCCCTTTCACAGGGACTTTTGAAAGAGCCGCTGATAAACTGGGATTAATCCATACCGACGTATGTGGTGCTTTGGAAGCAGCATGTGACGGATATCAATATTTCATTACGTTTACAGATGATCATACTAGGTATGGTTATGTATACTTAAAGAAACATAAATCCGTGGCCTTTGAGAAATTCCAGGAATTCAAGGCCCTAGTCGAGAAACAAACTGGTAATCATATCAAAGCACTTCGGTCGGACCGAGGTGGCGAGTATATGAGTACGGAGTTTGACGAGTTCCTTGAGGAACATGGAATAGTTTCACAACTAACACCTCCAGGTACTCCTCAGTTAAATGGTGTGTCAGAAAGAAGGAACCGGACCCTGTTGAACATGGTCCGTTCCATGCTGGGCTATACTGACTTGCCGATTTACCTGTGGGGGTATGCACTTAGATCGCCGCGTATATCTTGAACAGATGTCCTTCTAAATCCGTTCCTAAAACTCCACATGAGATGTGGGAAGGAAGGAAACCAAGTCTTAATCATATTAGGATTTGGGGATGTCCCGCTTATGTCAAGAAGACTAAGGTGGAAAAGTTGGAAGCTAGGTGCGAAGGGACGTTTCATTGGATTCCCGTCTGGGACGATGGGATATCTATTCTACATGCCCGAAGATCGAAGGATCATTGTTGCTTTACAAGCACACTTCCTGGAAGATGAGTTCATTCAGGAAGACGGAGCAGGTAGAAGTATTTCTTTAGAAGAATACAATGAAACTCCTCGAGAGACACCTGTGCAAGAAATCGAACCGAACTTTCTGAAACACAAGTACAACCACCTCGTAGGTCTAGTAGGGTGTCTCATTTACCTGAGAGGTATGGGCTTGTGCACTTGGAGGAGCTGGGTCTCCATGAGGTTCCAAGTGATAGCCAAGAGACCGACCCAACAACCTATGACCAAGCGATGGTGGATGTAGACTCCGCGAAATGGCGTGAAGCTATGGAAGCTGAGATAGACTCGATGCATGTCAATCAGGTTTGGACTCTAGTAGATCGCCCCAAGGGCATAGTGCCCATTGGGAATAAGTGGATCTACAAGAGAAAGACTGATGGTGATGGCAAGGTTGACGCCTATAAGGCCAGGCTTGTGGCAAAGGGTTATACCCAAAAGGAAGGGATTGATTACCACGATACCTTCTCGCCCGTAGCCATGATCAAGTCTATTCGCATGATGCTTGCTATAGCTGCCTACCACGATTATGAGATATGGCAAATGGACGTAAAGACGGCTTTCCTTAATGGATTCCTCGAGGAGGAAATCTATATGGAGCAGCCTAAAGGCTTTGTGTCCGAAGTCGATATTCAGAAAGTGTGCAAGCTTCAGCGTTCCATTTATGGATCAAGCAAGCGTCGCGTAGTTGGAACCTTCGTTTTGACGAGGCGGTCAAAGAGTTTGACTTCGTGCAAAATGAAGAGGAACCTTGTGTATATAAGAAAGTTAGTGGGAGCAAGATCGCATTCTTAGTACTATATGTAGATGAGATTCTACTAATAGGAAATGATGTGGGAATGCTCAGTTCTGTGAAAGCTTGGCTTTCGAGTAATTTCTCCATGAAAGACTTGGGAGAAGCAACCTATATTCTTGGTATTCGACTCTACCGGGATAGAGCGAAGAGAACAATAGGCCTTTCCCAAGCCCTCTATATAGATAAGATCTTAAAGCGATTTAAGATGGATGATTCTAAAAGAGGGTTCCTACCAATGCAACATGGAATAAAACTCACCTTGAAGATGTGTCCTCAAAGTGAGGAACAACGCAAGGAAATGAGTAATATACCATATGCTTCGGCCGTGGGTAGCCTTATGTATGCTATGTTGTGTACAAGACCTGACATCGCGCATGCTGTAAGCGTGGTGAGTAGGTTTCAGGCAAACCCTGTAGGGAACATTGATCTCAGTAAGAACGTTCTCAAGTACTGGAGAAGAACTAGAGATATGGTTCTTATGTATGGCGGTGGAGAATTAGATGTGGTGGGATTCACTGATTCGGACTTCCAAGGACTGAAGGACGACTCGATGTACACTTCTGGCTACATATTTACTCTTAATGGAGGAGCAGTATCTTGGCGTAGTGCCAAGCAAAGCGCGACTGCTGATTCCACCTGTCAGGCTGAGTATCAAGCAGCCTCGGAAGATACCAAGGAAGGGTTCTGGATTAAGAAGTATCTAGGATAACTTCATTTGATACCATGTCTTGAAAGCCGCCTGTCTACATTTATCTGCGACAACGACGGAGCTGTAGCACAGGCCAAGGAGCCGAGGTTTCACAACAGCACCAAACATATTGAGAGGATGTATCATCTCGTAAGAGAATTTGTTCGCAAGGGATACATTGTGCTGCATAGAGTAGACTCGGCCGACAACGTCACCGATCCACTGACCAAGCCACTATCTCATACTAGCTTGGAGCATCATCTGGAGAACATGGGTATTAGATACCATAGTGTGTGGCATTGAGTGCAAGTGGGAGATTGTTAGGAGTATGCCCTCGAATGCCACTCAGAGGTTGTTGAGTGAGGGCATTGTACTTGTAATTATGTAAACCATTTATATAAGGCAAATGAATGTTTCTTTATTTCTTACCGTAGTTACCGCATTCCTAACTCGTAAATAAACATATAGAAACTAGTCCGTGTATTTGAGAGCAAAACGTTACACTCCTTATTGGATAAGGGGGTCAGCACTGGAAAGGTTTATAGCTCAAATACTTAATCGTTCGCAAGTCGATGAAACTTGACTGGGCGTTAAGTTTATGTGAAGACTTGTATGACGTGTTCTTTGACATGGAGAGTGCCTGTCGAACACTAATGGTTAGTGGGAGCACACGTTATAGGTATGCTAATTAGATTAGTATACTCGAACCGACTCACCCTCGATTCGTCACACGGATTTCACTCCGGGACAGTCAATGACGGAATCGAAAGGTTGTGATAGGTATTCGTGAACCTTCGACTTGAGGATTTAGTAGGGATGTGTTTGTGACGTCAAGATTTTCATTAGAGTAGTTCGACCCTGTAAACCGGAAGGCGGGGGTCAACCTCGACGTGCATCTTGACGGATAAGTAGAAGGTCCTACTGAATACCAAGATATAATTCTTTCTCCTGTTAGTGAACGGGTTATATGTCCTATGCGGTTATTGGCAGATGAGATCATAAGTATTTGGCCAAAGCATTAGAGCTAGCTGTATTAGATACACGAGAGCTCGATGATCTCGATTTGCATTAACGCATGCATAGCGTCAAGTACAGATAGGGTTTGACTGACCGTGACCCTATAACTTGATCGGGATATTTGAAAGAAGGGTTTATACGTTATCTTGGTATTCACGATAGAATGGTTCTTGAATGATCCCAATCATTCGTTCTCGATCGAGTGCAGTGTAGGCCACCAGGCTAGCTAGGTGGTGCTACTACTCTTTGGTTCCTCCCATTGCTGACTGAGACGGACCTACCGAGTCGCGCATTAGGATTGACGACAGAATGAATTAAGCTAATTCTCTCATTATGAGTATTAGATATTGGATATCTAATTTGGGACATTGGATGTTTAAATCGATTTATCGGATAAATTGATTTACGGCTTAATGGATTAAATATATCACTGGGTGATTAATTTAATTCATGAATATAATTATTTCTTGGAGAAATTAATTATGTTATTTTGTATTTGATATGTTTAATTAATTGGATTAATTAAACGACACAAATACATCGGAACGGAATTGGAGTTTATCTGTTTGGACTCGCGGGAGTCCGAAACGAACTGAACTTGTCCGATTTCTACATGGTCCTCCCCCCTCATTTCCACCCACTTCCATATGGACCCTTGTTCCATTCTTTAATGTTTTGATCATTGAGGTGGTGGGGCTTTGATTCTCATAATTATGAGATGTGCATGTGGAGAGTTGAATAAATGAAGATGAAGACATCTCTCACTTGTGGATTCCAAGCCTTCCTACGTGAGTGAGATTGAGAGAGAGAGAAAAAAACCATTTTCTCAATTATCTTCATCTTCTTCATTCATTTTCTTCTTCATTTTCTTGGAGAAAAATTGAGAGAAAATCATATAGAGAGAGTAAGATTAAAACACTTAGAGTGTAGTAATCTTTACATATATAGCTTCATCACTTAGCTCTAGCCGTATCCTCGGAGGATAGCAAGGTGATCGTCGTTCCGGTTGTTTCTCCGGCGCGTGGCAAGTAGAGACGCGGTGCTTTCGGCGTTGGATCGTTCAAGAGCTTGGGGAATAGCTCAAGAGAAGGTTACCATTTAATCAACGGACTTCGAGGGTTAGTTTCTTACGACTCTTGCTTTTCGTTTATATATTCGTATATACGTAGCTCGATCGATCCTCGTAGGGATTCGGATCGAATTAATTTTCGTTTTTCCGCTTCCGCTGGGCCTTCGTTTTAGGCACCGAATCCCAACAGTCGGCTCATTTCCTAGGAATTAAAGATACATGGGGACCCGAGAGATTGGCACGAGTATTTATTGCGGAGATAGTCAGATTGCATGGGATGCCGAAGACCATTATTTCGGATCGAGATGGTCGCTTCGTGTCGCACTTCTGGAAAGCAGTTCACAGGGCTTTGGGGACTGAGCTCAACTTTAGTACGGCTTATCATCCCCAAACGGACGGTCAGTCCGAAAGGACTATAAAAACAGTAGAAGACATGCTTAGAGCTTGTGCATTAGATTGGTCAACTGATTAGGAAGTTCACTTGCCCTTGATCGAGTTCACCTATAATAATAGTTGGCATGCTCCTATTAAGATGGCACCATTTGAAGATTTGTACGGGAGAAGATGCCGATCACCCCTGTGTTGGGATGATTCTTCGGATTTGATCGGAACGGAACCAGAATTGATAATTCAGACTCAAGAGAAGATAGCTTTGATTCGAGAAAGACTGTTGACTGCCCAGAGTCGACAAAAGTCTTACGCAGACGTACGTCATCGTCCTCTAGAGTTCGACGTTGGGGAACATGTGCTATTGAAGGTGTCTCCTACACGAGGGATTTTCCGTTTTGGGAGGAGAGGCAAGCTTAGTCCAAGATATATCGGACCATTCGAGATCCTCGAGAGGGTTGGAGATTTAGCATACAGGTTGGCCTTACCGCCATCGCTGAGTCACGTTCACAATGTGTTTCACGTATCCCAACTGCGGAAGTATGTACCGTACCCTAGTCATGTCATTGATTTCGACGAGATCGAGATAGCTAATGATGGCACCTTCGAAGAGAGACCAATCAAGATACTTGAGAGTCGGATCAAACAATTGAGGAATAAACCAATACACTTGGTTAAAGTACAATGGTCACGACACGGAGTCGAAGAGGCCACTTGGGAAACGGAGGACAATATGAAGGCTAGATATCCAGAGTTGTTTTCATCTTAAGTTTCGGGACGAAACTTCTTTTTAGGGAGGAAGGATGTAATACCCGAGATTTCTGATATGTATTTGGAACTTGTGATATTGTAATCGTTGTACTTGATCTGAGTATTATTCTCCGTATTTCATAATCCGATGTTGTCGAGCGTATGATTTCATGTATGTGATTTAAAAATTGTAATTCTGCGCATGTAGCGCACGCTATCGGCTAGGTGTAGCGTACGCTAACATGGATTCATAGCGCACGCTACAAATGAACATTAGCGCACGCTATGCGTGGTCAATTTGATTGAGACCTGCGGTAGGTGAGATCTGGCCGGGGACCCCTGTCGGATTGTGTCGGGATGAACCTGGACGGCTTTCGGGAAAAGCCGAGTCAACACCTTAGCGCACGCTACAGGCATGTGCATAGCGCGCGCTAAGTGCCGAGTACAGTAAAGTCAGTGAGCCATTAGCGCACGCTACTAGCAGGGACTAGCGCGCGCTAATAGCCATTTCTTATAAATAGGACAACATCCTATTCGTGATTTCAGTTCTTTCTTCTCCCATACCCGAATTCTTACACTTAGAACATAACTTCCTTCATCCTAAACACTTCATATCAACATCATAGCTCGTGATTGAAGATCGTATATCGTTGGAGATTGGTGTCCAAGCCTTCGGTGTTGGATTGCTTCGATTTCCTCCGTGTTCTTCACTACTTTGAGGTAGGTGATTCTTCACCGATATTAGTAATGTTCTTAAGGACGTTTGATCATGTTTTGATAGCCAGTTATTTCGTTTATAATCGGTCATCACATGTTAGAAGGATACTTTTGACGTATCGGCACTATATATCGTATGAACCCTTGAACCTTTTTAGTAATTGGACTCCTAGCATTTTCAAACCGATTTGTGATCAGTAGATGGATATTTTCAAGTTCTTATGCATTTATATAGAAGGATCGTACATTTTGAGACTTATATCGGATTGAACTCAGAATATACCTTGAAGATCTAAGATGAACTATGGTGTTGTGATGATTATACGTATCTTTGCATCGCATGGTCATTTAGTACGTATAGAACTTTCACAAACCTTATTAGCATGATATGCTCGAGGATGACTGGTTTTATCACCACAGAATTTATGAGTTCATCACCATTCAATCCAGTTTTCTGTCTGTAGTAATCTGCCATGCAAGGTTAGCGCACGCTAACATACGTAAGTTAACGTGCGCTATCGGGGATAAGTTAACGCACGATACGTACGTAACGTACGTTATGATGTCAGCCGAGTCAAACTGTCAGTCCGTGGCTAGCGCACGCTAGGCTTATACGATAGCGTACGCTAACAGGCAGGCTTAGCGCACGTTACGTAGAGTACGTAGCGCATGCTAAGCAGTCCAGACAGACTGTTATTTTGAGCTTTTGGGCCGTAGACCGAATTGTTAGGCCATCGTTCGACTTGAGATGATTTGTATATCATTCCTTTTGTTAAGGTTCGAGCTTGCTACGTTGATCGAAGGAGGCAGCCTTCGAGTGTGTTGAGATCATTGAAGTATTTCGTTCTTGCCATCTTCGAGGCAAGTATCGTAATATATTAATATTGGTATTTTGAGCATGCGTGTGATTTTTCATGTTGTTGAACATGAGATTTATTACGTTGAATTGTCATGATATTCGTTATCTAGTGTTTGTATGTTCATGTTGATGATAATGATTTGGCATATGTGTATGCATGAGTTGTGTTTGTGTATGTTGTACGATCTATGCTGAGGGCGCTGGATCGGATGTCCACCTCGTGTTGGTCCGACGGGATCATCTTGGGATCTAGGGTGAGGGCGCTGGATCATTGGACGGGTTATTTCCACCTCGTGTTGGTCCGACGGGATCATCTTGGGATCTATGCTGACGGCGCTGGATCATTGGAATACCCATGATGTGTTAATGGAATTTTGTGGATTCGCATTGTCGGATTCCAGTAGCGGAAGTCCGTGTGGTGTATCTTGTTATGTATTGTTGATGCATATTCGAATTGTTTAATATGATACTTGTACTAGCATCGTTTTTCTAACCCCTTAGGGGGTGGACATTTGTTTTGATGTTCAGGTAGCCGAGGAGCAGGGAAACACGCGATGCAAGACGTGACGACGAAGGGGTTCAGTGATGTTTGTTGTTGTTGGTGATTTGTTTTCCTGTTTTGATTTCAGTACTCGAGTACACATGTCGTATTAATATCATTTCGATATGGTTGTATTAATTACTCGTTGAACTAGTTGTACGGTTTTGTAAACTTGAATTTCCGCAGCATTGATGTCTTATATTTACATTTCTTTTAAATCAGCCTTGTAAATCCTTACCTAAAGGGTTTACGGCGCTGTAATTATTCCGAATATCTCGGGGTGTTACACATTACACATAATACATTATTCTTATGCCATTCTAGCCAAGCACCAAGACTCGATATATAATGTCTCTCGCCCCCGAGCGCAAAGCATTGTGATACTCCGGACAATATCGTAATTAATGAAAACATCAACATCATCCTCAAGATGAAAACCACCCCTGGTAACCCACGACCGTACCCCTTAGTATCGGCACCTAGACGCCCCGTCGAACGCTCCGGGTGGGAAACCACTTCCGCAGCCGTACCCCTTAGTATCGGCCCCAGAGGCCCCGTCGAACGCTCCGGGTGGAAGATCAACGACACACGCACCCAAGTCCATTTCCGTGGCCGTACCCCTTAATATCGACCCCCATACGTCCCATCGAACGCTCTGGGTGGAATGATAACAACTCACACACCCAAAAGATTATAATTCATAGTTGCAAACCACAAGCCTCGAAGGTCAATTACAGTATATATAGTCGAGGTACCTTACTATAATGGCCAGTTCATCCAACACATACTCACGACCAAGTAACGATACAATTAACACTAGAGTTCAACGATGCAGCTAGTACCAATAACATAGCAACGAGAGAAAATACCTTTCCAACCACGCCGAACGGAACAACCTCCTGATAAAGGAGTTACCACCTTTATCACACAATGTCTCATGATCATCAATAAACACACATTCCCCAACACATACCTCAACGAAAGGTTAAACTTTAAATCTACAAATGACATAATCACACAAAACGATACCTTAAGGTATTCCTATACTCAACAATAATACATATACTTAGGCAAGCACATTTAACAACGAAATCATACGAGTCATCTTTAAGGAAATATTGAAAAGCATATCGATTCCTTTGAAAGTTAATTATAGTCATTCATTCAGCACGTATCGTCGATTACCAACTATTAAATCCGCACAACACGTAATGTATGGGCAAGATACTTGCCTCAAAATTAATTTGTGAATACTCCGATGAATGCAGCTCGGCCGAAACAGCCCCGAAAACCTACCACCTTTGCGAGAAATCAATAACAACACAATCACTATGAGAATAATACCGCTATGAATCAACAACACTAAACGAAATCCCAATCGACACTAAGAAACTACCAGGGTTCAAGGGTTTGTTCCGAGAAAGCCAAAATCATGTTCCGGGTGAAACAAAATCGATAAACGAGTTTCTAATCCGTAGATTACAACCAATACAACAAGAATTACATGACCAATTCATCATAATCGGCCCAGAATTGAAATCAAGAGTAAAACCCCAAAATAGTTGAAAAAGGATTTTTCGAAGAATTACCTCAATCCGACGAAGAACAATGGATTAGATGATGTTAAACATGATCAAGACTTCAACAATATGATGATAATCTACTCCAGGATTGAAATCCCCATCAAATCGCCCAAAAACCGAGAGAGAGAGAAGTGAAAATGGGCTGAAAAACGCGACTATCCTATTTATACAACTGGACAAAACGGATCAGAACACGGCCCAAATTAGCACCGTGTTCCAGCACCGTATTACAAACGACTCAGACAAAACGGTGCAAACATCGCCGTGTTCCAGGGCCGTATTCTGACAGTGGAGACTTTTCCATTACGGCCATAACTCCTTCGTCCGGACTCCGATTGACTCTCCGTTTGAACTATTATAAAGCTAATTTGACGCTCTATCATATTGTAAAGTTTCAGAATTTTTAGACTTTATAAGTACCGGGGTGATCTTACAAAGTCGACCAAATGCACAACAACGATCTGGAAGGAGACGAACAATAATGAAATACGACATATGATTAGCTCGACTTACACAATGATAAGTCGCACCCGACGAAAATCCCACAATACGGTACATCATTCCGTACCCAACATAGGGGAAAACTCAAGTAATCGCCAATAGAGCAAATAACCGGCACAACCAACAAAAATTAAAAAATAACCGGAAATGAAAATCTCGGGTATTACATTCTACATTAATAAATATAAGTTTCATCCCGAAACTTAAAACAAGAGCAAGGCGACTCTAGATAACATACGTTATCAAATATTGACAGTGCACAAGAGCTCCATGCAGTACAGAGCTACTGCGGTCCGATTCAATACGCAAGAATGTTTACGAAAGCAACAAACCTGAACCACCACTGTTGATAAATTCGAGCAGTACAACAATCAAAACACAAGTCCAATGTTGAACAAGAATGCAACTCCAATAACCTCAGATGTTTGGAAGATCAAATACGAAGACAATTTCCCAACACTTATGGAGATTACGAAGTGTCCCAGATGTTCAATAATCACGATTACGAGATCAAACAATAATGATTGGACAATGACGAACGAATAGCAATGATCGAACAACAACGATCAACTCTTAAGTTCAGACCTTGAATCAAGACATCAGTAAACTTGTAGGAACCAGGAGGTGTTAATTTCGCACACGGTTCACAGGAAATCGATCTAAACTTGGAAAGATCACAACGATATACAGATCAATTTGGGAAAAATCAGAACTCGCTCGAATGACAAAGGTGAGAAGCAACACAAGGTCAGAAACATTAACTAACACAATCGAGTCGATGCGGTCGAACGAAATAGAAGCGAAAAAAATGTGGTTATTACATCATATCACCTTTAAAAGAGGTTTTGTCCCCGAAACCTAAACAACGAGAACAAAGTGCTGGAATAGAAACCTTCCCGGCCATATCCTCTTGGTCCCGCATATGATCTCCATGACCAACCATACCGCGGTCACGACCACGTCCTATGTCCCTCGGCATACGAAGCGGATTCTCACTCAATACGATGGCACAACTACGCAAAAATAATATGCTAAAGTACCAACTCAGCACGACATATCCTATAAGGTAACTAATAACAACTCGATAAGAAAATCCACGATGTACCCTTTTAAATGATATCATTTGAAAATCGTTGGATTTGTATGCTATTCAAAATAAAACTTTAAAAGTATTTTTGGTACCTCAGGTTGTTTGCATCAAAACTTGTAAACGACAAACTTTAAACGTCTCACTTTGAAATCATTTGCAAAACAATATTTTCTGAGCAACTGGCATTGTCAAAACCACCACGCCACTACACACCAGCATCACCATTAATAACAAACAAGGTAACCACGCAAGGTCCTCAAACCATTTGTACATACTTACAGGAAACTTCCCCAAACCCAAGTCTGAAGTTTACACCGAGTGAGATTTTTCATCTTTCACTATATATTTTTGAAAATAAAAATCGTATTGGTTTTTGAAATAAAGTATTTTTATGGTGTGAAAGATTTTTTTGAAAATCATGTACTCGAATTATTTGAAAATACAACAATACGTTAAAATCATTTTCAAAAATCCTCCCAACACTACATGAAAATCAATGACGGTAACATTTTACAAAATGTCTACATGTGCTTTAAAACAACTCTTTCAAATACCGTCGAGGTTTTATTTGAGAATCCGAGGCCGGCTCGCCAATTCCAAATAATTTTCAAAGTACACACAGAGCCGCCGATTAATCGAACCGTCAAAACTTTATGAAATTTTCAGGAAGGCGTTCTCGAACACACACACCAGAGACATAATTTAAACATAATCAATTATCACCTAACACTACAAAAGGTCCTAACACATATTCCCACACAACAGTTGTCATCACTAGATAACACATGTAGAATACAGTCGCAGATGATTGACTGCAAAACATAGACCTGGCGGCTAAAAATGTGGTTCTATAGCCTCTGCCCAGGCTGATTAGCGTGCGTTACAACAAAGATTAGTGTGCGTTAAACATGCCACGTTAGCTCGCGTTAGCCTCGTACTAAGCCTGCGCTAACTGGTCTAATCAACAACACGATTACAAACATATACAAGGTTACAAGAATTGAAGGTTACAAATAAGCAACAACATACGAGTTTAAATGCCATCGATTCACATAATTATAACATCTCACAAGCAACCATCAAAATACAATCATCATACAAATCCGAAATTTCTCCTCTCAGCATGGAGGGTTACCTCAACGTGCAAATACCGAATGACTCGGCGTTCACACTACCATCTTAATCATAAAACTGGGCACCATTACCCAAACGGCGATAACATCATCAATACACATCTTATGACTAACATTCATGACACCGAAAAATTACAAACGAGAGTCACATCTTGAGTATATTTTGTAGACCTCATTTGAGTTTAAAACTCGTGTTTTGAAAACTTATAGTACACAATGGAAAAGAATTATCAATAATTTGAGTTTTCGAAACTTTCAGCCTTGAGGTCAACGAAGTACTGAGCGATCGGCACTTTCCTCTCCTCGGAGCAGCTAGCCGCCTCGAACACCTTCTCCATCTCGAATAACCAATTCTCCCAATTATAAGGGTCGGAAGTACCATTAAACTGCGGATGACGCATACGAATCACATCCTGAAGTAACTTATCGGTGCCGGAACTAGTAGGCGGAACCGGGTTAGCATTAGCTTGGCCGACTAGGACTGCCTGAGTCAGTAACATCATCTGGTTAGCTACTTGCTGTGGAATATTCGCTACTCCGATATTCTCATGAGCATTGCCGGAGCTAGCAGACTGATCCTGCTGGCCCCCGACACTGGTTGGAACACTGTTCGACAAGGAAGGCATCGCCGAATCAGTTCCTGAGTTATCGGACATGGCCGCCCCATCAGCTGCGCCACGTCCCTTACCGCATCCGCGCCCTCTACCGGCAGGCATTCTGAAGAAGTAACAGGTAAGTACAATTCAAACGCAAAGCACAACACGATACTAAGAAAGGAACATAATAGGGTAACGTAACGAGTCAAGTTAGGAAAAACTTACGAGCACCGGCGTACTGATACGATGGCGTAGCAGTGATACTGTTCAAAAACGACACTTAACTAGACCCATATAACTGACAACCTAGGTATCCATAAACTTAGGCTCTGATAGCATATTTTGTAACACCCCCAAGACGATCAGGGCATATTACAGCGCCATGAATCCCACACTTTGGAATCCACCAGGCTAACGTACCAACACGACATTCGGCAAAAGACAAACATCACAAATATACACATGATTCCATGATTTAAGGCATTCAAAACAGAAGACTGAACTAAACAATACCATTCAATATCCAATCATTCCCAAAACGGGAACACGACAATATTAAATCCAGGAAGGAAGTACTCGAGTACTTAAGCAAATGAAATGATAAATAAATTTAAAAGACATGACATGAATGGACGACCACTGAATAGAATCACGCTTGCCCATCATCCTTGTACGGCCTGCATGCTCGTTCGCCTCCATGACCTAAAATATAAAAGTAATTCCCCCATTTAAGGGGTTAGCGACAACTGCTAGTGCAAGTACAACCCATTTGAACTACCATTCTAATCAGATGAAATATGCGCCAAAAATCATTTTAGAAATCATTTATATTCCGGAATATTAGGTGCACAAGCACAAAACACATTTCTCCAACAAAACATTTTAAGGTTAACCATTGGTACGAGACTCACGGCCACCGTACCCCGCAGAGGCCCCGTCGGACCATCCCTGGGTGGTTAACCCTAGTTTGTGATACGCACACTCACGGCAATACGTATCCCCAGAGGCCCCGTCAGACCGTCCCTGGGTGAACATACACATATATTTCCACAACATCCACGGAATGTCGAGACCGGGTTCGCCTTCCTTGTACTATAGCTGTTGAGTTGGACCCCCTTGCCACTAGAAAGCCTCCAGCCCTTTACTTTATAGAACTGGCGACATTTTCACGCTTCATTGATGGATTAACAGGTCTAGCTGCACTAGACCGAATATGAGCGCAATTGAAATTCCTGGGGAGTTATACATCCATAATCCAAATACCAGAATATGTAAACAAATGGAAAGTACTTGCCTTTGAGACATCTTCGACGAAACGGGAATGAACAACGACTACGAACGTCCCGAAGGAAACAAGACCGATCCTAAATGAAGGATTAACACAACTCAGTCCTATATGATAACAATAATCGAATGGAATACGCCCACAACCCCGATTACAAACTATAACAACATACGTACGATCGATACAGGCGAGGGTTTTCACAAAACCTCCCCAAATCACTAATCCACGGATTAAACACGACGGAAACGGATTGGGAATCACCCAACAACATTAATCAATAAGAAATATCACAACATCACCGAACAATTCGAGTTCAAACTAGACAAATCCCGAAAAACCACCAAAATGGATAAAAGTAGGGTTCTAAGAGATTTACCTTAGATTAGGATGAAGGATTCATGTAGAAGTCGATAATCTACGACAAGAACTCGAGGTGGATGATCTTTCCAAGTTTTAAGGTGCTCAAATCGCCCAAAAATCACCCCTTGAGTCGCCCAAATCGTGAGGAAGCAGAAGAAGGGAGAGGAAATGAAATCCTCTCCCAGAAACCTGCTGATATACAGCTGACTGACCCATGTGCCACGGCCCTGGTTGAGTGTGCCGCGGCTGGAAATGGAGAGCAGTTTTTTGACTGGGGCCGCGGCCCGTACTTTTGTGTGCCGCAGTACACAGTACAGCCAGCCCAGGCAAAAATCTCGCTAAGGCCGTGCCGCGGCACACCATGTTCCAGCCCAAAATTGATGAAAAACGACCCCCAAACAAGATATAATCGAGCGATGCATAGTCTCAACCATTTAAAGGCCTGAATGAACTATCACGAACCCTCGTATGGTGACTACACATCAAACACGGTCGGTCCAAACACGACGGTAACATCAAATGATCCGAAAAGAGAACAAACGCAATGGAAACCCAAAACTTTGGAATATAACGGAATAACCCAACATGATACTCGATCGAAACACCAATAAAAGTTCACAACATCCATAATAACATGAGTTGGATGTGCGGGAACCCCAAACGGCGGTTCCAAACAATGATTACGGGAATTGAGCCCAACGGCGACAAAAGTGACATACAACACAGAAATGAGTATAACAAATTCGAAACAAGCTCATATGATAATAAGTTAAGTGTTACATAATCTCAAAATACTCATATGGAAACAAAGAATCAACGAAATCGAACGAGTTTTACGAGAATTAAATGTATATATGACGAAACACAACATAAGACGAGATCACGTAAAAAAACATTCGAAACTCCACCAAATGGAAAAACTCCAGGAACAAAGTAGATTCAAAATGTCGAAACAGTTACAAGCGAGCCGATAAAATAGACATACACCAAAAGTGGAAAGTGCTTAAAATGGAAAGGTACGGATATTACAACTTCAACCGCCGTTTTCAAAAAATCCTGCTGAAGTTCTCTCTGGATAGTTAGTCGAGCAAGAATTTGCTCATAGATCGTCTTACACCTAAAAGCGTCGGCAAAAATATTTGCCTTGATCGGGTGGTACAAGATCTTGATATCATAGTCCTTGATCCGTTCCAACTGCCATCTTTGATACATATTTATCTCATTCTGAGTAAATATGTACTCGAGGCTCTTATGATCTGTGAAAATCTGACAAGTAACCGCATATAAATAATGGCGCCAAATCTTCAAAGCAAACACCACGGCTGCTAATTCCAAGTCGTGGTTTGGATAGTTGACCTCATAAGGTCTAAGTTGTCTCTATGCAAAGGCAATAACTTTACCATGCTACATCAACACATATCCGAGGCCTTACCTCTATGCAACACTATACACCACGAACCCTTCTATTCATTGTTGTAATACCAAAACTGGTGCTGAAATTAATCGTATTTTGTGCTCATTAAAACTCTATTGACATGCTTACGACCATGTGTACTTATATTTTCTCAAAATATTAATCAGTGGTTGAGCGATCATGGAAAAAGCCTTTACAAATCGTCTGTAATAGCCCGCTAAACCTAGGAAACTATGAATTTCCTTAATATTCTTCAGAGTTAGTCAATCTCAAATAGCCTCTGCCTTTTGTGGGTCTACACGAACACCATCAGCTGAAATCACATGCCAAAGAAAAGTCACCTCGGACATCTAAAATTCACACTTGGAAGACTTCCCATAAACATGTTCTCACCTCAGTACATCATGAAATTATCGGAGATGATGATATGCTCCTCATGTTTACGGGAGTATACTACGATATCGTTTATGAATACCACCACAAAGTGATCTAAGTAATTAATGAATACTCGGTTCATTAATTCCATAAACACTATCGATGCATTCATCAAGCCAAATGGCAACAATACAAACTCATAGTGGTTATAACAACTATGAGACTATGTCTTAGGAATGTCCATCTCTTAAATTCTCAATCGATGATAACTAGATCTCAAGTCAATCTTGGATAATATAGAAGCACCATGAATATGATCCAATAGATTAATAATATAGGGTAAATGATATTTGTTCTTGATCGATGCCCTGTTCAGCTCTCGATAGTAAATACACAGGCGGAAAGATCCATCCTTCTTTCATACAAATAACACTTGATTCCCATGGGGGCGCACTCGATCGGATGTGAGCCATCTCTGATAATTCCTCATATTGTTTCTTTACTTATAGGCATTTTAGTCTGGGCCACACAATATGGTGCTTTCGAAAGGCGGGACGTACATGGATCCAACTCAATCATGACCTCTACCTCTCGTTGTGGAGGTAATCTAGGCTAATCATCTGAAAAAACATCTGGGTAGTCTCGGACTACCTGAATATTCGTCAACTCAACTGGTCGATCATAGGTCTTGGTCATATAGAACCAATAACTGACGCATCCCTAGTTGTGTAATCTCATAGCCTTCGTTTCCCTGATGACCTTTCCAAAATGACTAGGATTGCGACCCTGAGAAACACACTTGGAACCATATTTAGAAGTGACGGTCACCAATTATTTATGGATACTAAGGATGGCATCTTATCGACCATACAATCAATACCCAAAATCATCCTTGGGTTAATATACCACAATCAAGTTTGATAACCACTCACGGTCATCTACTTGAATCGGATAGTCCTTGACTTCGCATTTCCCGATAATCTTTCTACCATCAGGTAGTCCAATAATATAAGGTAACATTCCGATGCAGTATCATGATGAAGACTAGTCATAAAAGGCTCAGATATGAATGAATGTGAAGCACCGGTATCCAAGATAGTACACACAGACTGAGAAAGGATTTGTAGTAGACCTGAAATCATCTCGATTTGTATATCATCTTCCTTCTTCATCTCATAGATTTGGCGCTTACCACCTCAGTACCCGGTGTACCTGCCTGACTACCATGGCTTGTCCCTCTGTTCATCCATGTTGTCTGGTGGGAGGCGGACAGATCAGTACGATTATAAATGGCAGACTGTCTCGGGGCATCAAAAGCCACATGCACATGTTTAGAAGCACTACGAAATATATTTGGCTCGGTAACCAGCAAGTCCACAAGCATTACACGTAATAGCTGGCCTTGGACACTTGCGGTTGAAATTGCCTGGGTCTTCATAGTTGAAACAAATAATGGCCGAACTAGCTGCTCCAGAGTGCGGCCCCGCTGGTCTGGGCATCATAGGTGGCTGCTAAATTCTGTGGGCCCAAAATAAGGCCTTTTGAATTTCGTCCGACTAACATTGGATTTATGGTGAGTCTTATATTTCATGCAAAAAGGCAGCGGTTGCTTCTTGGTGATCAAAGCAAACTTAAACTCGAGAGCTTTCTCAATAAACTCGGGTAGTGTCGTACAGTGATGATTAAGTAAGTGCATATGCATCCTAGATTTCAACCTCAAGTACTGGATCTTATCAGCCCCTGTTCAAATAATCGAAGAGGCAAATGGGAGAAGTTCTTAAATCTTCTCAGCAATAGATTACACGTCATCCTCATTAGAAAGATCTGGATTCAACATATCTGATTATTTGGCCTCTCGGAGAGGGCCTAGATAGTATATCTCTAGCATGAGAGCCTTGAAATTAAGCCAATTACTTAGATAGGTGGGTTTGTCAGCTAACCTCCATGAATGAGCACCCTTACTTAGATAGTAAGCTGCTACCACAACTTTATTCTCCTCGAACATTCGACCATGCAGAAGAGTTTCTCGAAATGTTCGATCCAATGCACAATGTCAGCCGGTTCAGTAGAACACTCAAATGTCGGTGGTCGAGAGATTGTTGGAAATAAAAAGTAGCAGAAGCGAAGTTTGAAAGATTTGAATAAAGCATTTTATGCATCCACGAGCACAAGATCTATCTAGGCATGCTAACTAACTAATAACTAAGATTAATAAGCAATTTAAGTATAATTTATTATTTATTAAATAATATTGTTGGTGAAATTCAATATCCTAATCTTGATCAAGATATCATAGGATATTACCTCTTGAAGCGAAGTGGTTGTTACATTAGATATCCTCCTCAAAACCTTCTAGACTATGTAACCGCCTTAATCTGGACGTTGTGTGAGGAGACGAGCTATCGGATCTTGCTTGACATTTGAGGATGAATTGGCCGAATCAAATTTCTCACAACTCTCGATTTTTCTTTTCTTCAAGTAATTGTGATTGATAACAAGAATTGAAGTGTTATCTCAATTTGGAATCAAAGACACGAGTCAAGATCCATAAAAAAACACTTAGAAGAAAAATCCAAATTCCTTGTGTACAAAATCAGATCGACCGAACCCCCTCCCCTAATGTCCTATTTATAGGCTTTGAGATACTTTAGGGATCTTAAGGAGGATTAAGGTTAGGACTCCTATTTATAGGCTTTGAGCTACTTTGGATGGTGTACTTGTTTTGCCCAAGGGGCACAAAAATATTGTATCAGTTCCGGTCATGGAACATAAGAGATTTCATTTCTTTTTTGGAGATGGGTCCTGTTGTTGGGTTTATCGTGTATCTAATACAATAAAATTTGAGTAAAACACAGCAAAATAAATAAACAAAAAACCCAGATGAGGATCTATATACAGTAATTTAATTGATTTATTAAGAGTTCGTCGAATTACCTTAATTCGAAGAACGGATCTGAACCGGACTAGAAGCAGATGAATATCTCCTTCCTCTTTGGGTGATCCACACGAACAATTCCACATCCGGATTGCTAGATCCTTACAAATAATATTGATGAATAGTACAACACAGATTCCTTACTAGAAGGATTGTACTATCGTTCAATATCAACTAAGGGAAAAAGATCAGATGACCGACGTCGCTCCTATTATAAGAGAAGGGGCCGATTTTTTCTTTTTCCTTGGGGGGGGGGGGGGGGGGATTTTGTGTCTTGATTTCTTATCACAACTCCTTGTCCAATACCTTATATTTATACTATGTAAACCGTAGAGTCAAACTCCAGTGTTTAATTAGTTGCCCCTCAACTTATTAAATAATACAATATATATAATATCCGATATTATATATATTACTTATTATTTAATCTCCTTATAAATATAATATCCAATGTTATATTTATTATTCCCAGTTGATATTTATTCCTACTTGTCTATAATTGTCGTACATGCGACCCAAAAGGCTTATATTATGTTGGCAATTATTTAATACCTTATTAAATAATAAATCATAAGCGGCCTCTAGAAAGACATTATGATTACCCAAATAATATAAGTTAATAGTCCATTAAACCTTTTAACGCGTCAAATCCCTTTGTCACGCTATATCATATTTGAACTAAGTCATGGAGTGTGTCATACTTATTTATGTTCAAATGCTTTCTCGATCTTAGGTAGACTGATTGAATCAAATGACTCTTCATTTGAGCATGGTCATGCATTTCCTTCAGTCCTACTTATCGAGGGGCCTAGCAGATATCTCTCTCACTAAAGAGAGGGACAAATCCCCATCTTGATTATTCATTGCCCTCTACATGACTTCCACTAATCCTGATCGCTAACCTTTATGATCACCATGTTTCAGATGACGTTGGATTACGTCAAGGCATAGCAATTATCATGTTGGACTCTATGATAATCTCAGGTTCAAGGATTTATTGACATACTATTATATTGAGATCCACTTATGATATTTCCATGCAGTGATCTCAATGCGGATCTGTCCAGTATTAGTTCTCCAACCAATACACATAAGATTGATCCGTACCATACACATAATCATCCGATGATAATCAATCAAACTTATACTAGTATATTAAGCACTTGAGTCTCTACTCAATGCAATTGTACCAAGGACATTTGAATAATCTTATTATTCATGAATAACTATTATTTGATTATTATAATATTAAAACATACTTACATTATAAAAATCTACGAGAAATAAATGATATCAATTAACTTTATTTAAATGTGACGATCACAAATCTAGGCACATTGAATGTCCTAGGGCACTATTCCCAACAATCTCCCCCTTTCATTAGGACCATTCATTCATGACTTTTAGTCCTATCGCTCTAGAATTCTCAACATGCTTTCCTTATGAGAGAGGCTTGGTAAATGGATCTGCAATATTCTCTTCCGTTGCTACTTTGCATATTGTAGTATCTCCTCATCTGACGATCTCTTTGACTAGGTGATATTTTCTAAGTATATGTTTCGAATTATGATCAGCCCATGACTCTTTAGCTCGCGCAATAGCACCATTATTGTCGCAGTAAAGACTTATAGGACCTAAAAGGTTCCACATATTCTCCTTGGCTGCATCCGATGCTGCCAGGTACTCAGTCTTAAGTTATAGAATCTATGAGCGTGTTTACTTGGAACATTTCCAACTCACAGTATCTTCATTTTAAACAAAACACAAAACCATATGCGATCTTAAATCGTCTCCATCAGTTTTGAAACTTGCATCGACGTAACTATTTACAGCCAGCTCATTTCCCACACCTCCATATATTTGGAATGCATCCTTAGTTCTTCTTAAGTACTTTAGAATGGTTTTCACTGCTGTCCAGTGACTTTCACCTGGATTTGATTGGTATCGACTTGTCACGCTAAGGGCAAACGATACATCTAGTCGTGTACAAGGTACTTTGACTCAGACTAATCATTCTCTTTGATCTATCGCTATATTTTTTTATCCCAAGAATGTAAGCAGCTTCTCCTAAGTATTTTATTGAGAAACAACTTCCCAACCAAGTCTTGACTGTCTGTAAGGTTGGAATGTCATTTCCATATAAGACTAAGAAAACAACTATGCTCCCACTAACCCTATTGTATACACACGGTTCATCTTCATTTTGAATGAACCCAAACTCTTTGACAGTTTCATCAAAACGAAGATTCCAGCTCCAAGAAGCCTGCTTCAACCCCTAAATGGATCTTTGAAGCTTGCAAACCTTTTAAGAATTTTCTGGATGAATAAAACCTTCAGGTTGTGTCATGTACACATCCTCGAGTAAGTTTCCATTAAGGAATATTGTTTTGACATCCATTTGCCATATTTCATAATCGTAGTATGCGGCAATGGCAAATAAAATTCTAATTGATTTAAGCATGACTACTGGCGAAAAGGTCTCATCATAGTCAACACCATGAATCTATCTATAACCTTTTACCACTAGTCTATCTTTATAGGCTTGCAGATTATCATACATGTCTTTCTTATTTTTATAGACCTATTTGCACCCAATGGTTTTAACACCCTCATGTGGACTGCATCTTTGACTTCATGGCTTCTAGCCATTCCTCGGACTCTGGACCTGAAGCAGCTTCTGTATAGTTACTAGGCTCATCATCTATGAGCGATGCATCATCATCCTCTGTTACTAGATAACCATATCTCTCAGGTTCATGTCGCATCCTATCAGATCTGCGTGGGACTTGTGTACTTTGAACGGGCTTTTTAACTGATTGTTGAGATTGTTTGGTTTCCATCACTGAAGCGATGTCTTCTTGTGGTTCTCGAGTTTCCTCGATAAGTACTCTTCTCCCACTGTCTATTTTGGAAATAAATTCCCTTTATAAGAATACAGCATTTCGAGCAACAAACACTTTGTTCTCTGTGGGCTTATAAAAGTAATATCCTTTAGTTTCCTTAGGATATCCCACAAATAAATATTTTTCAGATCTGGATGTAAATTTGTCAAATACTTGGCGCCTTATGAATGCTTCGCAACCCCAGATCTTTAGAAAAGACAAGTTTGGTGTCTTACCAGTCCATTTCTCAAATGGTGTCTTTTCAACTGCTTTAGATGGAACACGGTTAAGGGTGAATGCTGCTATTTCTAAGGCGTCGCCCCAAAATGATAATGGAAGCTCAGTTCGAGTCATCAATGATCGAACCAAATCTAATAAAGTTCGATTCCTCCTCTCGGACATTTCGTTATGCTGAGGTGTTTTGGGAGGAGTAAGTTGTGAAATAATTCCACAACTCCTAAGATGATCATCGAATTCTTGGCTTAAGTATTCGCCACCTTGATCCGATCGAAGGACTTTAATTGTCTTGCCAAGTTGATTCTGTACTTCATTCTGTAATATTTTGAATATTTCAAAAGATTCATGTTTATACTTCATAAGATAAACATATCCACATCGGCTATAATCATCGGTAAATGTAATGAAGTATTGGTATCCGCCTCTGGCATGAGTTCTAAGAGATCCGCATACATCAGTATGTATTAGGCCTAATAGATCACTAGCCCTTTCTCTATGACCAGTGAAAGGATTCTTCGTCATCTTGCCTAATAAACAAGATTTGCATGTTCCATATGATTCATAGTCAAAAGAGCCTAAAAGTCCATCATTATGGAGCTTAGAAATGCATTTCTCATTTATGTGACCAAGTCGACAATTTCATAAGTAAGTCGGATTAGAATCATTGAGCTTAGGTTTCTAGTATATAACTTTTCAGTACCATAAAGCAAGTCATCAAAGAAAATACGAATAATCTTATTATTAATAAGAAAACTGTAACCTTCACAATCTAATGTAGAAACTGAAATAATATTCTATTCATAGCTGGAACATAATATCAATTGTTCAGAACTAACAAAAGCCCATTGGGTAAAACTAGATCATAAGTTCATACGGCTAGTGCAGCAACTCTTGCTCCATTAACGACTCTTAGATCCACTTCCCTTTCTTCAGTTTTCTACTACTTCTCAACCCCTGCACATTTGTGCAAATGTGAGATCCACATCCAGTATCTAATACCTAGGAGTTAGAAGTATATAAGTAACTTCTATAACAAATATACCTGTGGTAGTCTCACTACCCTTGGTATGCTATAGCTCTTCCAAGTAAATCCTGCAATTTCTTTTCCTGTGTCCTGGTTTACTGCAATGATGACAATTTCCATCTTTGGGAGCTTTAGCCTTGAAAACCGGCCTAGTAGGGTCTTTAGATTTGGCAACTTTTGCCTTATCCTTGCCCTTGCCTTTGTTCTTAAAGGACTTCCCTTTGCTGACCATCAGCACATGGCTTGGTTTCTTTTTAATATTCTGCTGAGCCGTTTTAAGCATCCCATGCAGCTCAGCAATGGACTTCTCCATCTCATTCATATTATAATTTATAAGGAACTGACCGAAACTTTCGGGCAATGAGTTTAGGATCACATCCGTGGAGTGCTCCTTAGAAAGTGGAAAACTAAGCCTTTCAAGATGATCAATATATCCTTTCATCTTGAGTACATTAGCGCTGACAGATGTCCCTTCAACCATCTTGCAAGCATAAAAGGCTTGAAAGGTCTCATACCTCTCTTGCCTAGCATGCTTCGAGAAAGTTTCCTTGAGGTGAGCATTCAGCTCATAAGCCTCCATTTCCTCCAGATTCTTCTGAAGTTATAGACAAATGGTAGCCAACATAAGACAACTGACATCAATGGAATCATCATAATGTTTCTTCCATTTGTCTTTTGTTGCTTTGTTTGCATTGTCAGCTGGCTCATCGAGAATTTCTTCCTCAAGAACATACAACTTTCTTTCTTGCTTGAGAACTATTCTCAAGCTCCGGATCTAATCCAGATAGTTATTGCTGTTTTTTTTTGAGCTTGTCCTTCTCAAGGACTGATCGCAGTGAAATGGTGGACGTGTTGATTGATGCCATTCTATATTATCTACAAAATTCAATATGCAAAGTATTTAGTCACATTATTTTATTTCTAGAAAAATACTCCCACTAAAACAAAGTACCCTCAATTTTACAACATTTGTAATTTTAGTGGGCTAAGATCCCATTTTGCACAATCCTAAACTCACTTTGGCATGACGCCTAGAATTGAGCTACTTTAGATGGATAACTCTTTATCGATTACATCATATGTAACTCTTTTGAATTCTTAGTTCATTAAAACACACAGGTATCACCATTACCCATCCTACCTTACAAAGATAATCCGAGCGCCCAGCTTTGGCATGACCCACTCAAGATGATCGAAGTCTTGATAGGTGTTTTTCAAATGAACGCCATTTAAAAATTTTAACGAGGGATTTTTATCCTATGTTAATGTCTATGTTTTCTAACATACATCTAAACATACATAGCATCACATACATGCATAAATTTAAACATACATCGCATCACATGACAATTAAAAGCATCGAACCGTATATAGCATGACCATAATTCCTAACGTGATTTTCATGAGCCAACATGAAAATCACAAGGGTCAAACTAAAAGGTTGCAATTTGTCTTCATTGATCGTCCCATCTCATTGAAACGTCATACGCGATCAATTGGCTCCTCGAGTCCGTGTTTCTCGTCCTTCTTGTCTTCATTACATTAATGAAATTTAACACTACACTAGTAAATTAAATTACAAGAGGTGCAAACGACATGCAAGTCGTAAATAATAAATAATTTAGATAGACGACTCGCAGGCCGTAAAACCAATTATAATTAAACGAAACGCAGGCCGTAAAACCAACCCATAAGGAAATAAATTATCCAATCACATTGGTCCATTTAGGGTCATACCATACACCATACACATACCATAAATAATTATCAAATAATTAATAAAAGCATGTAATTATAGAAATTAAAATCTGTCTGACAGTCAGACTATAAATAAAATCTGAGACATCAAATGAACAATCCTGGACTATAGCCGAGATGGCTATCTGCGCGCTCTGTGCACAGGTCCGTCCGGGTTCGAAACCGCAGTTGCAACATTTTGCAATATTATTACCAAATTTACTTTTATTTTAAAACAGGCTTATAAGAAAAGGACTACTGTGAAAGCTACCAAAACAGGTCCCAGTCGAGATGGAAAAACGCCGGATTTCAAGGCAAAGGACTCGGGTTAGAATCCCGTGTTTTGTGGAAATAATTTGTCATATTTTGAAAAACAATTTCTTGCCTTTTATAAAAGATCCGTGTATAATTCAACAAACAAAACCTGCAGACCACATGGTAATACGGCTGCTCGGTATGCGAATGACCAGGGATTGAATCCCTAGTTTTGCATAAAAAAATTTGCCAATTAAAATGGCCCGCAGGTCCAGCACCGACCCGGACCCGACCCACCCGACCCGTCTCGGACGAGATCTGTTCCAAAACAGTTCTCGAGCAGATTATTGTGAAAACAGTCCAGAAAATTGATTTTTTACGATCTGATTTAATCAAATTAAACTAGAAAAATTATTTTATAAAACCTATATTTTATAAACATAATCAAGAACATAATTTACACATAAACATGTTCTACACAAACAATTAAATTACATTGAAGTTGGCTCCGATACCACTGTTGGGTTTATCATGTATCTAATACAATAAAATATAAGTAAAACATAGCGGAATAAAAAAAACCCAAAAGAGGATCTACATGCAGTAATTAATTGATTTATTAAGAGTTCGTCGAATTACCTTAATTCGAAGAACGAATCTGAACCGGACTAGAAGCAGATGAATATCTCCTTCCTCTTTGGATGATCCACACGCGAACAACTCTACAAGCCGGATTGCTAGATCCTTACAAATAATATTGATGAATAGTACAACACAGATTCCTTAGACGTTCTCCTAATGTAAGAGAAGGGGACGATTTTTTCTTTCTCCCTGGGGAGGGGGAGATTTTTGTGTCTTGATTTCTTATCACAACTGCTTGTTCAAGACCTTATATTTATACTAAGTAAACCCCAGAGTCAAACTCTAGTATTTGCTTAGTTGCCCCTCAACTTATTAAATAAAACAATATATATAATATCCAATATTTTATATATTACTTATTATTTAATCTCCTTATAAATATAATATCCAATATTATATTTATTATTCCCAGTTGATATTTATTCCTACTTGTCTATAATTATCGTACGTGCGACCCAAAAGGCTTATATTATGTTGACAATTATTTAATACCTTATTAAATAATAAATCATAAGTGGCATCTAGCAAGATATTATGATTACCCAAATAATATAAGTTAATAGTCCATTAAACCTTTTAACGTGTCAAATCCCTTTGTCACGCGATATCATATTTGAACTAAGTCATGGAGTGTGTCATACTTATTTATGTTCAAATGCTTTCTCGATCTTAGGTAGACTGATTGAATCAAATGACTCTTCATTTGAGCATGGCCATGCATTTCCTTCGGTCCTACTTATCGAGGGGCCCAGCAGATATCTTTATCACTAAAGAGAGCGACAAATCCCCGTCTTGATTATTCATTGCCCTCTACATGACTTCCACTAATCTTAATCGCTAACCTTTATGATCACCATGTTTGAGATGACGTTGGATTACGTCAAGGCATAGTAGTTATCATGTTAGACTCTATGATAATCTCAGGTTCAAGGATTTATTGACATACTGTTATATTCAGATCCACTTATGACATTTCCATGCAGTGATCTCAATGTGGATCTGTCCAGTATTAGTTCTCCAACTAATACCCATAAGATTGATCCGTACCATACGCATAATCATCTGATGATTATCAATCAAACTAATACTAGTATATTAATCACTTGAGTCTCTACTCAACGCGATTGTACCAGGGATATTTGAATAATCTTATTATTCATGAATAACTATTATTTGATTATTATAATATTAAAACATGCACACATTATAATAATCTACGAGAAATAAATGATATCAATTAACTTTATTTAAATGTGACGATCACAAATCTAGGCACATCGAATATCCTAGGGCACTATTCCCAACACCTGTTGTATTTATCTTAGAAATAAATTGGTTTGTACAGCTACATTACTAAATGGTTTATATTATTTGAATCTAAAGAATACTACGGTGAACACATAACTAAGAAGCGTGGTAGCGATAAAACAAACCAAGTACTGGGATCAGATCCCTATCCAACTTGTGAATCTCGCCTCCAATGTAAAATGACCACGTTACTCTTCACAGGGAGAAAGAGCTGCTGAAAAACTTGGATTGATCCACACCGACATATGTAGCCCTAGTTGACAACCAAAAAGATCATCATATTAAAACACTTTGGTCGGACCAAGGTGGCGAGTATGTGAGTACCGAGTTTGATGAGTTCTTAAAAGTACTAGGAATAGTGTCACTTTTTACTCCTCTAGCTACTCCACAACTAAATGGTGTGTCAGAAAGAAGGAACCAAACTTTGTTGTCCATGGTTTGTTCCATGCTTAACTGATCTACCGATTTACCTGTTGGGTTACGCACTCCTTACTGCTGCTCATATCTTGAACATATGTCCTTCTAAGTTCGTTCATAAGACTCCACATGAGATGTGAAGAGGTAGGAAGCCAAGTCTTAATCATATTAGGATTTGGGGATGTCTTCCTTATGTCAAGAAGACTAGAGTAGAGAAATTGGAAGCTAGGTCTATGAAGGGTCATTTATAGGATATCCAGAGGATTCCATGGAATATCTATTCTACATGCACGAATATTATAGGATCATCATTGCTATACAATCACACATCCTTAAAAATGAGCTCATTCACGAAGGAGGCATAGGTAGAAATATTTCTTTAGATGAAATAAAAGAAACACCAAATGAGATATTTCTACAAAATATTCGAACATAACCTCCTGAAATACAAACATAACCTCGCAGGTTTAGTATAGCTTCTCATTTACCTGAAAGGTATGGCTATCTGCATCAACAGAAACTGGGTCCTTATTAGATGACAGAAAGTAGCCAAGAGAATGATCTCTCTAAATATGCCCAAGTGATGGTAGATGTGGACTCCAAGAAGTGACAAGAGGCTATGGAAGCTGAGATGGACTCTATGCATGCTAATCAGGTCTGGATTTTACTAGATCGTCATAAGGGAATAGTGCCTATTGGGAAAAAATGGATCGACAAGAGAAAGACTGACGGATATGGCAAGGTTGGTACCTGTTGGGAAAAACAATGCTATTTTGATAATTACCAAACAACAAAGCTTGATACAGTAAGCTAGCATACAACAAAATGATAAATGCCCAGCATACAGCAAGCAGTTGTATCGAAAAGTCCGATCGAAGTTCTCAATCTCTGTATCGAAGACCTTCTCATAGCTCCAGCATATAGCGAGCTCTCGCGCTACCAAGATACAGCAACAAAGTCTAAGTAAACGCCAAGTATGGAAGCTATCCGAATACAGCATCCTTCCATACAGCACCGGACTACTCCAATATGCCTACAGCATAATTGGATATAGCATTCACATCGGAGCAGGACTGAAGGAATCTTCGGTATTCACTAAAGTCAAGTCCCATTTGATAAAGAAGTATTTAAATACTGAAAGGATAAAGTATTTAAATACTGAAGCCGATAGAGATCTTCAAATCCCGCAATATCTGGATCATGGTCTATTCAAGCCAACTATCTAGTTGTCACATAATCTTGCTCAACGGATATATTTCAGAAGGCTATATATATATATATCTCCAGAGTTTGAAGATATATATCAAGGATATCTCCGTGAAACATCAACCACCAAGTTCTTACACGAAAATTCAGAGCAAACATATTTCTTCAAGTATACTGCATATTCTGAGAGAAGAAATATCCAAGTGCTCAAATCTTGAACAACATATTATCAGCTGAAGATCAAGAAAGTCAAGCTATTGTTCAAACCACCGTTCTATCATTGAACAAACCCATCAGCCCTGTGTGGACTGAGAAAGCCTTGCTTTTCCTGAACTGTGTGTGACGGATCTGCATTGAATAGGGCGAATCTTTGGAATTATGTGTGTAGAAGCAAGTCAAGTGGAAGCTTTAACCAATCTATGTGAACGGTTGAAAGCGACAGTCTTTATATCTATCTGTGTGAACGATACAAGGATAGGTTTGATTATAAATACATAGTTGTGTATGCAGTATTTATAATAAACGTTTTACTCCTGTGTGGAGAACCAATGGACATAGAGGGGTTTACCTCGAACCACATAAATACTGTGTTATTTACCTTTCGCCGTTATTGTTTTCATAAACTGTGATTTATACAAGTATACACTGCAAAACCCTGTACGCACCAAGCTAACAGGATATTAGACCGAGTTGCTATATCGACAACAACTTACTATTGCAAGACTTCCGCTACGCACTCCGATTAGAAAAACGTACATCTTGTTGCTTAAAACACTTTCCAAGGTATATCCTGTATACTTAAGGGGGACCAACAAGTGGTATCGGAGCAGTTGATTCTAAAAAGAATCAGTCATATTTTTAACTGAATGAGATCCTTAAAATCACTTTATTTTTGAAAATTTTGTTATCTTTTATATTCTTAGACATGGATACCTCACTGATTAACAAGGTACCAATGTTTTCTATTAACGAGTTTGATGACTGGAGAAACAGGATGAAGAACAAACTCAAGGCCTTCATTGGAGAATCAAAAGCTTCACCCGCATCAACAAGGACTGAATGTCTTCAGGTGGTCACTGACAGTGACTCGTCTGATGATGAGCTAGAAGATAGAGCCTATATGTGATCTATGGCCAAAGTTAAAGAGGAAAATGAAGACGGTGATGATGATGAGGTAAGCTCTACCTCAACTATTCCTGTAAATACATCTCATACCTTTGAAAATATGTTGAATGAATTTAATAACATTCAAAAGGCCCATGAGATATTGAAAAGAGAAAACATACAGCTTGAAATTTCTAACTTAGAGCTGAAAGAAGAAGACGACTTGCTGAAGGATAATTACGAAAATATGTCTGTCGACTGCGAAAACAGCAAAGTCAATTTAGAAAAACTCATGGAGAGCAATCATCAACTTGCTCACGATCTAAATGAGACTAAGTCTCATCTTGAAAGCAAGACAAATGATTTAGCTCTACTCGAAGCCAAAGTAAAATCTCTCGAGAAACGTGAAGGAGAATTAGAGACAATCTTGAATTCTTTTGAGAAATCCTCTAATAGAATGGAAGAGATCTTAAGCACTGGGCAACATGCTCATGATAAACATGGCTTAGGATACAACTCGTTCTCCAACAAAGGAAAATCTAGTACGATATTCGTCAGAAGTGAGGAACCCATTGCTGTACCGAAAGAAATCCCTAGTACTGCGAGTACACCTATTGCACCGCGCATAGCAAAGGCTGTGATTCCACCGCCCAGATCATATCATAGACATCAGAATCCTCAGCCATCTAGATCGGTAAGGCGTAACCAACAGCAGCATGCTCCCCGAGCATACCAACTGCACCAACAGGCGTTCAGAAATAAGGCTGTATCCAAATATCAAAGGCCCGCACGGCATTACTTTCAGTACAACGTGCCTAAATATTGGATACTGGAGCCTAGTTATCCATCAAGAAAACAACTTGCAGCGCAGTATCAACAACAACTTTAGGAATTCAACTGGAGACCCAGGAGGCAATCTGTAAGATCTATGAAAATGGCTCCACCTCCTAGACGACAATCGTACTGGAATAACAACTATAATTCTCGATTTTTCATGCATTATAATTATCATGATTACAGTGACTACGTGCCTGGACCACGTAGATATTGCAATAATGGACCAAAAGTATCCTACAACAAACCAATTATTGTCCGACAAATTTGGGTACCGAAAGGCACTATCACACCAGGACCCAAATTTACTTGATTTCTATGCGTCAACAAGAATTGGGAATGCTACAGCCAGACTCCCTGTAAGTTTTTATGCTTTTACTCATTGATTGAGGGGGAACGCTGTAAGACCCAAGAATACAGTATCCACCATTAATTAACTGTACACTCAGAACAGTCTAGACAGCACTGTAGGACAGAGAAGGCATGAAACCTTCTTACAGCTGATGTGTGCATTAATTAAGGGGGAATACAGTACGACCCATGAATACAGTGTTAATCTGAACATTAATGTAAGAATTGAATCTTGTATGTACCTTTTAAGGGGGAACGCTGTATTATTCGCGGATACAGTACTTACACTACAGGACATCAATTACACTTGATAGTTTTATTCTATTGTGTATTGCAAATAGTTTTAAGTCCACATGTCCTGTTTTTATATTCAAAGTTTGTTTTTAAACGCTTTGCACGACATCTGGACTTCTCTATCTCGAACGACGCGAATTTTATCTCATTCAATTTTTATTGCTGCAATCCAACAAGTGTAAGTATCAAACTGTAAGAACTTGTCTGCGAACAATTCATAGGTTCAGTTGTACTCAACTAGATCACACTGTAAGATTGTGCCTGCGCGCCAATCATAAGTTTAAGATGTAATACACTTCCATGCTAGATGCTATTGCTTTAGAACTTGCCTGCAAGCAGTTCACATTTCTTTTAGACTAAGTGCTGAAGACCAGATCATTCGAATGGAAGATCAAGAAGTCTGCTATTGACATTATCGAAAAAGAGGGAAACAGTTGGGATAAACAACTCCTGTATCGAACTCTTCTCAAATTGTCAAACATACAGCAAGTAGCTGTCCTGAAGAAGATCGTATAGTTAGATAAACTTCTTGTATCTTGCATTGTCAAACATACAGCAAGATGACAAGTGCCTCAACCATATAGCAGAAGGTTAATCGAGCATTCAACAAAACACCAAAAAGAAAGTCTCCCATTTAAGACATTTCAAAGAGGTTTTGGTATCATCAAGAAGTTTTGAAAATAATCAAAAAGTAGGAAATTGTTGGGAAAAACAATGCTATTTTGATAATTACCAAACAACAAAGCTTGATATAACAAGCTAGCATACATCAAAATGATAAATGCCCAGCATACAGCAAGCAGCTGTATCGAAAAGTCCGATCGAAGTTGTCAATCTCTTTATCGAAGACCTTCTCATAGCTACAGCATATAGCGAGCTCTCGCGCTACCAAGACACAGCAACAAAGTCTAAGTAAACGTCAAGTATGGAAGCTATCCGAATACAGCATCCTTCCATATAGCACCGGACTACTCCAATATGCCTACAGCATAATTCGATACAACATTCACATCGGAACAGGACTGAAGGAATCGTTGGTATTCAATAAAGTCAAGTCCCATTTGATAAAGAAGTATTTAAATACTGAAAGAATAAAGTATTTAAATACTGAAGCCGACAGAGATCTTCAAATCCCGCAATATCTGGATCATGGTCTATTCAAGTCAACTATCTAGTTGTCACAGAATCTTGCTCAATGGATCTTTCTCAACGGATATATTTCAGAAGGCTATATATATATATATATATATCTCCAGAGTTTGAAGATATATATCAAGGATATCTCCGTGAAACATCAACCAACAAGTGCTTACACGAAAATTCAGAGCAAACATATTTCTTCAAGTATACTGCATATTCTGAGAGAAGAAATATCCAAGTGCTTAAATCTTGAACAACACATTATCAGCTGAAGATCAATAAAGTCAAGCTGTTGTTCAAACCATCGTTCTATCATTGAACAAACCCATCAGCCCTGTGTGGACTGAGAAAGCCTTGCTTTTTCTGAACTGTGTGTGATGGATCTGCATTGAATAGGACGAAGCTTTGGAACTGTGTGTGAAGAAGCAAGTCAAGTGGAAGCTTTAACCAATCTGTGTGAACGGTTGAAAGCGACAGTCTTTGTATCTATCTGTGCGAACGATACAAGGATAGGTTTGATTATAAATACATAGTTGTCTACGCCGTATTTATAATAAACATTTTACTCCTGTGTGGAGGACCAATGGACGTAGAGGGGTTTACCTCGAACCACTTAAATACTGTGTTATTTACCTTTCACCATTATTGTTTTCATAAACTGTGATTTATACAAGTATACACTGCAAAACCCTGTACGAACCAAGCTAACAGGAGATTAGACCGAGTTGTTGTATCGACAGCAACTTACTGTTGCAAGACTTCCGCTACGCACTTTGATTAGAGAAACGTACATCTTGTTGCTTAAAACACTTTCCAAGCTGTATCCTGTATATTTAAGGGGGACCAACAGTACCTATATGGCAAGGCTTGTGGTGAAGGGTTATTCCAAAAGAGAGGGAATTGATTACTTCGAGACCTTTAAGTCTATTCGTGTGATACTTGCCATAGCAGTACACTTAGATTATGAAATATGGCATTTGGATGTGAACATGGCATTTCTAAATAGATTCCTCGAGGATGAGATCTATGTGGAACAGCCTAAGGGATTCATATCTAAGATCGACATTCATAAGGAATGCAAGCTTCAACTTGCTATTTATAGTCTAAAGCAAGCTTCGCGATGTTGGAATCTTTGTCTTGACGAGACAGTCAAAGAGTTTGATTTTGTCAAAAACGAAAAAGATCCATGTACTTACAAGAAGGTTAGTGGGAGCAAAATTGCGTTCTTAGTACTATATGTGTATGACATTATACTTATAGGAAACGACGTAGGAATGCTCAGTTATGTGAAAGACTTAGGAGGAGACACCTATATTATAGGTATTTATCTCTGATGCGACCACCACACAATATGATGTGGTAACCTCTATCACTAGTATGATTTTAGTTCCCAAGATCGTTTCAGTATTAAGCAAATGGTTGTTTTACTTCAAGTCCTCTACGTGACGCGCCGTAGCAAACTAGAAGGTGCGATTCACACATGCCACGAGATTCCTAACACCTCGATAAGTGAACTGAAGTCAGGATTTATATTTTGGGGACACACTCGACAAAAAAAGGATAAAGAACAAAAACACTTACAATGGTGATAAATTCCAAGGTGTTCTTACAAATGAAATTGAGGGCTATATATAGCTAAGATTCCTACAACTATTACAATATAAAAATATTAAATAAAACCTATGAAGAAAGAAATTACAAAATCAGCATTCAAGACCCCTAAAGTCTGATCAATAACTAATCAACCCATAAGTTAAGGAGTCAACATATTTTTAGGGGGATAAAAATCACAGACCAAGACTTAAGTTTTGAAAATAAGAAATCAAAATTAAAAAATGTGATGTTGTCGCTTTAGTGGCGTAAGGGCTCCTAAACTTCGTATTTAGATTTTAGTGTCTTTTTTATGATTGTATTACTACCTCTTAGCTTTCGAAATCCACTTAAATCGTCTCAATAGGATATCGTACCTGAAAGTTATGACAATAATACGAAGGTTTATCGTATTTGAAAGTTCCAATGTCTGCTTTCATTTGTACCATATGATCATGGAAAGGAACAAAAGAAAAATGTTTTGTTGGCCTCTGCTAGAGCACCGAGGCATGTTATATGCATGGTTTTTTATGATATGTTTATCACGGTAAATGTGTGCTTATATGATGTGTATGACATGATAGATGTATGTTCTCACAATATATATGGTGTGGTAGATGCATGCCTTATGATATGATATGATATTGAGCTCCTTCCGGTGCCTAGTATGCAGGTCAATGTGCCCAAAGATAAGAAAATTACTTTGAGAGAGATTCTCATTGATGATCATATGTCATGTGTAACATCAAACAAGATACATGCATGATTTCTACTTATTGGGCTTTAGCTCACGTAGCTTATGCATTGTAGGTAATACTGATGCTTGAGCGTATTCCCTTACTGGATGGGTTGGAGTTCCACTATTGCTGAGGGTCGACGTACATGGATGAAGGTATTGTAGTAAAGTACTCATATGTTCGAGTGTCATTGATGGTGTGATGTGTACTTTAGGTTTACTTACTATTATTATGTAACTTGTGAGGTTGTTTAAATATCGTAATGTAAAAAAAATAAGTGAGTGATTTAGGAAGACTAGAGTTTTATTATTTACTAATCTCTTGTGGTTATAGATACAGGGATACTGATGTCACGAGTTTGATCCAGATTGAGCCTGGATATCTCTATGTGATAGTTGTATTCGTGTTACGTCACATGTTTTGGGATAGGTGTTAGGAATACTTATTAGATATTGATGATGTCATCCCTGTACTTGTGATTTATTCAAATGTATACTATAAGTACTTGGCATTGTAAAGAAGAACCAAATGAGCATCTTCTATGAGCCACTGATGTAGGCAAAGATTGATTTGAAGTTAATCAGTTAGAAATCGGCTAAGTATAGAACCGAAGATATATCAGAAAAGTTATCAGGCGACGTTTTTATCAGGCGAGTTTTGGTCAACAAAAATATCAGAGAGGTTTGACCAAAACACTGTAGCATTCAAAGAGAAGACGAGTTAGCATCAGGCGAGAAAAGCTCAGTCGAGTCCTGGTCAACTCAAACAGATCAGAGAAGGTTGACCACAGACAAGTTATCATCAGAAAAAATATTATCATAAGAGTTTTGTTCAACAGAGTTTATCAGAGAAGTTTGACCACAGACGACTTATTATCAGAGAAGGTCTGGTCAACACAAAACATCAGTTGGGTTTGACCACAGATGAGAGATCACCAGACGAGTTTTTCAAGCAACATTCGGTCAAAGTAAACATCAGTTGTAGGTTGACTACAGACGAGTTCTTTATCAGACAAGGCTTTCGGTCAAACAGAACATCATAGAAGGTTGACCAAACTTGTTCTACAGCTAAGTTTTAAGAAGCTCAGTCCACGTCAGCAAAGCATTGGAAAGTCAACAATAACGGAGAGACATGTGGACGCAAATTCAAGGAGACAAAGCGAATGATTCTCGAAAAGTTAGGAATAAAATATTCCTTAAGATCTATGCCAGAAAGACTTATAAATATACAAATCAATAACAGCGGCGCAATGGGAAGATACTTCAAATGGACAGATTTGAAGAAAGGGAATCAAGCCGTGCAAAGAGATAAAAGAATAAAAAAAGAAGTCCACTCTCCAACGGACGGATTTATTACAAGATGCAATGGCTATGAAGAAGCTCAAGATTCATACTATAAATATCTGAAGATCAGAATGAGCAAAGTACGATGCGAACAATACTTACAAGCAATATAAGCAATCAAAGCAATTAAAGCTATCAAGAGAACTATATCATCGTGAAGAGAAAAGTTTCAAAGATCATATTCTGAGAAGCTTTTGAAGTTGGAGAAGACAACACTTTTGTCTTAAAAGTTTGAGTACGGGGTACTTCTGTGAATGAGATTTCATAAGTTTCGCGACTGATAAGGCATCCACGGGTTCTTGATTGGAAGGTGATAGACAGCTTGCGGGTTGTTGAGGCATCCACGGGTTTTCAATTAGGAGGTTCTAGGCAGTCAAGGGAGTTGCAACAGCCATGGGTCCCACTGGTTGGAAGCTGTTGTAACTGGTTTGAATCATTTTAATGTTTATCACTGGTTGAAAGTTATAGTGAATTCATCTCCAACTGGTTTGGAGAAAAGTGGACTTGTAGAGGATTACCCCACCTCTAAAACTACTATAAGTGCTTGCGTGTTTTACTGCAACCATCATACTTATCTGCTGCATTCATATTAACTTTTCCATATAGTAGTCAACTGTCTTCCACACATCTTAGTTTTATAGTTGACATAAGTCACCTGCAGACAACATTAGTCACATGCATTATTATCAGCTGTGCTTCCGCATTATCATCTGCAGTTAAGTTTTTAGCTGCTCATTTTATCCGCTGAGTAAACTCACCTGAGATTCAGGAAAAGAGTTTAATAAGTCTATTCACTCCCCTATAGACTTATTCCTAACTACTTGTGACCTACAAGTGGTATTAGAGAGGTTGGTTCAATTTTATAGAACCAGATCCATATATCCGAGCATATATAAATCTCTCATTTAGAATGGAACAAATGCAGCACATGCATTCTAGATTACTTGTATTTTCTGTTGATGAATATAACCTCTCGAAAATAAGAATACAGACACATCTTTCATCTATACACGATGACATGTGGTGTGTCATAGAAGATGGTCCCTTCATCTTTCTAAAAGACAACACACCTGAAGAAATTGTAGCTGGGAAGCCAGAGAAGATTCCCAAGAAGAGAACATAAATGTCTCCTGAAGAGAGGAAGCTGGCCAACCTTGACAACTGGGACAGAGATGTTCTATATCTTACCCTTGATAAAGCCACCATGGTAAAGATCAAGAACTACAAGAATGCAAAAGAAATCTGGGACACATTGGCAATAATGTGTGAAGGAACCTAGCTAATCAAGGAGAACAAGTTGTCAATAGCCATCCAAAAGTTTGACAACTTCAAAATGAAGAATGGAGAAACCACTGACCAGGTGGATGGAAGATTCACAGAGATAATAAATGAAATCAATTCTCTTGGAAAAACATATGGCAACAAGGAGATGGCCCTGAATGTTCTAAGGTCTTTAAACCCAGAATGGAGCATGAAAGCCATAGCCATGAGGGAATCAAAAGATCTTAACAAGATAAAGATCCAGGAGTTGTTCTCTGACCTAAAGGCATTTGAGTTTGAGCTGCCCTGCTCATCATCAACCCAACCAACTGAGAAAGGACTAGCATTTGCAGTTGAGTCCCATGCAAAGAACCTGTCTGAAGTTAAACCTCCCAATCCTCTAGATTGTGAGAAAGAAATGGCATTCATCATAAAGATTCAGCAACTTCAGGAAAAACTACTCCAAGTACAAGAAAAATTACAAATACAATCCAAGGAGGAATCAAAAAGCTGGAAACTGGAAGGTAGAAGGCTACAATTGCCACAAGATAGGACACATCCAATTTGACTGCCCTGATCTCAAGAGAGATGAAGATAAGAAGGACATGGGCAAGAAAGAAGACAAGAGAAAATCTCTCATTGGGGAAGATCAGATTGAAGAAAGAGTAAAATCAAGTGTTGAATTTTTCTCTGATGATGATGATGACTACAACTGCCTGATGGCCAATCTAGCTGATGAAGTGGTAACCTCTGTTTGGTATATTTTGAGTAATATTTTTATTAGTATTTTTTATATATAATTGTGTGATGTGTGATAATTTATTCGTTTTACCATATATTTATATTATTTCATTTTGTTAGAATTTTCTATAATTTTTTGTCATTTTTGGATAATTAATTGGAATTAAATTATATCTGCAGGTTAACCAACCGGTACAAGACAGATCAATTGGTTCAAGGGCGATATTTTTACAAAATTCAAATATAGTCACGACTGGTCTCATTTTATTCGACTCGTCGAGACGATCGTTTTAAAAAAAAATCATCCGAATCTGAGTTCGTATGAAGAAGTTATGACCATTCGAAGGATAATTAAATAGACGGACCATATTGTGCCACGTGTCAACACTCTATTGGCCTAGAAATTCAACTATGTGCTGACGTCATCCATGACATCAGCACCCCTAGCCGCCGTGAAATAATTGGGAGGTGGAAATTTTTAATTGTAAAAATTATTATTTTATTGATTTTGAAGTAGTATAAATAGGGGATCAATATGTAGTGTTTTGGGGAGGAAAAAAAGGACAAAAAATATAGAGATATTATTGTAAGGGAGAGAAATAAAAATATTGTGTAATAAAATTATATTTGTGTAATAATATTATGGAATATTTATTTATTTGTGTTGTTATTATGAGTGAGTAATTTTCTTTTACTGGGGTTATGATGAAACCATGTCAATATTATTATTAATATTTATATAATAATTCTAAATAAATATTTTTAACGATTATGATTTTCGCTTCAATAGGGGAATATTATTTCATCAATTATATCACGTATTTTTTATAGTTATAAATTCCTCATTGCTTTGTGATTATTGATATTAGTTAATTTCTTTGATTATTTGTTTTCCATTAAATTGGATACATATAATGCTTAGAAATTACATTTTTCAAGCGAATGAAAATCTATATTTGAATTATAATTTTGTTCTTATTGTCAAATCTATAGGGAAATAGTAAGATTGATTTCAGAATCTATTCCCTGAATTTCTTGAAATTAGAATATAAATTATATAATAAATAGACATTGGTAGATTCTAAACCCTAGTAAATTATTTAAAATCAATTTATCTAAAATCTACTTAAAAATTACTGTTATTTAATGCAAATATTTTAACCAATCAAAAATCAAATTATTTGGGACTAAGTTAGAATTTAATATAATTTGGTTCAAAACGATAGGAATAATTTGACTTCACTAGTATAGTCCTCCCTGTAGAATCGACCTTGCACCGCATATCTACATCGAACAAATCGTGCGCTTGCGAGTATTAGATTAAAGAATCAACAAACAACAAGTTTTTGGCGCCGTTGCCGGGGAGGCGCAAACGAAGTACAAGAAGACCGTCGTTGTAATATCCGGATTTATTACAGTGTATTTCATCTGTATTCAACCATGTATTATTTCGGATTGATGATTTTGATTATTGGAGTGTGATATTTAGTGCATTAATATCATTATACATAAGTATAGCAACTTGCAAAATTGCTCAAACAACCTCGTGATAGCGCACGTTAAGAATGTATCTTAACACGCGCTATCGGGCCATTATTAGCGCACGCTATGCAGGTATGAGTAACGTGCGCTAAGGACTCAATTATTGAGCGGGCGGTGGCTCGTGCGCCCGGGACATGGGTCCGGATAAGATTCCCACGACGCACCCGGACAAATTCTGAAGTCAACCATTATTAGCGCACGCTAAGGGATTCTTAGTATAGTGCGCTAACTTATCAATAATGCGTAATTTTATAAATGGGACATCAACCGTGTTGGCTTGCATTTCTTTCGCACTTTCCTCAATCTTGAGAGTTCGAGAGTTGTAGAAATACTCTTATACACTTAGAACACATATTGTTGATGTTTATACATTGGTTACCACGTGGAATGTTCATGGAAGTGGAATAGCACCTTGGAAGGGCATACAACCAACCGGAGTTGGATTCTACCTTACGGTTAAGTGATTTCGTCATTTTAAGGTATGTTCAATCTATCTCCAGACTTAGAGTTGGATTCTAACGATTTGGATGATCATGTTAACAAGATATGGATTTTCATAGATGAATTATCCAAGTATATCATGTTTGGAATAGTGAGTTGTATAAGCCTGGAATACCTTGATTATAATCATCATGATTCGAATCTTAGTACACTGGATATGTGAAGAGAAGCTTCTATCATTGGTTAACCGAATCTAATAGATGATTTCATAGTAATCTTGGACTAGACGTTAACATCCTTATTGTTAGATAAATCTAAAGGTTTGATCATGGAAGGATTTATCTAGTATATATAGGACGTTTATCAACTTGAGGATAATATGGTGATATAGAGGTGTTGATATCAACCATTTAGTTTTTCGTATTATCGTATGAAGATTTGAAGTCGGAAAAGAATATGGTTTTATATTGGCATGCATATCCTTGAATCCGAAGTTGTCTTTATCCGTATAATCATTCATAAGGGTGTAGACATAGTATTCATGGAAGTAACATGAATTATCACGCAAGATTTCGTTGTTTCTAACATGGCAAGAACGATTTCTTTGCTCACGATGGCGCCATGCATAGATAGCGCACGCTATGCTATGCAATGTAACGTCTTCTCGGCGATTGTTAGCGTGCGCTACGTTTGGTACGTAACGTCGCTAGACCATCGACGAGTCAATTGGATGGTCGGTGAGGTACCGACCATGCATCGTTAGCGTGCGCTAGGCTTTGTTATTTGCGTGCGCTATTGGGCGAGCGTAACGCCGCTACGCAGTACTTAGCGTGCGCTAAGCTATTCGGGCGGTGCGGTTTATGAACTTTTGACCGTTAATCGAATTGTTTAACATTCATACGACGTGAGATAAATCATATATCATTTCTTTTGTTAAGGTTTGGTCTCGTTCGTGATTGATTGAGGAGGACGACCTTGAGTGTTCATTTTCGTGGAAGTATTATTATTGTCTTCAAATCGAGGCAAGTACCTTAATTGTTTTACGTATTGTTGTTATACATATTGTCGTGCATGTATGTCGTTATTGTATGTCCACCTCGTGTTGGTCCGCGGGATCATCGGGGATCTATGCTAGCGTGCGCTGGATCATCGGACGGGTTTTCCACCACGGGTTGGTCAGCGGGATCATCGTGGGTTCTAGGCGATGAAGCATTTGGATCGATGGAATTACCATGTGTATGTATTGATATCATGTTGTGATTATCGATTGTGTATGTTATGTTTGAGTTTCGTAGGAGAAGACTCGTTGGTATTTTGTCGTTTACGTTATCATTATTATTCACCGTGAGATATGAATAATATCTTTGTGGTACTTGTACTAGCATCGTTGTGCTAACCCCTTCGGGGTGAACATTTTGTTTGTGTTCGGGATCCGGGAGAGTGGAAACAACCCTGGAGCAGTATGACGACGAGGGTGCGAGTGATGTCCCGAGGGTTTATTTATCATTGTTTATTCGTTATTTCAATAAGTACTCGAGTACGAAGTCGGTTGTGATATTTTGAATTTGGTGATGTATTATTAAGTTACATTGAACAATTGTACTATTCTGTATTGGGTCGGGCGATGTCTTGTAATTCCGTTATTTCCATTTATTAGTACCTTTTTATACTTGTTCAATTCTTGACCTTGTAAATCCTTACGTAAAGGATTTACGGCGCTGTAATATTCCCGAATATATCGGGGTGTTACAGAATATGGTATCGGAGCTAAGATTATGGATATCTTGGCCGTTGGGTTAAAATAGGGGTCATTTATGTCTTTTGGGGTAACCGGCCGTGAATGACATCACTGCACTGCCTACGTCTTCATGCGAACAGTGGTTGTAAGTTCCTAAACTCTATTGCGTTCTTTACATATTGTATCTCTTTATACTCGAATATTAGAACGATGTTGTTTCCTGTATATTGAGTATTTATGCTTACAGTATGTTGAGAGGCGGGCGTGGACGTGGTCGCGGTCGTGGGCCGGACGAAGAAATGCCGAAAGGAGGCGTCGCCTTCTAACCGAGCCGATCATAGCTCCGTGAGCCATGACAATCTATTAATAATGAACCGAGATCCTGCTGTGCAGGGATCCTTCGTCAAGTGGTGAACCAGATGACTCGGTTCGCCCGGTGTCGTGGACCGAATGCAAGTGGCGGTGGGACTACGGCGGGGAGAGAGAGGCAAGGGATCCCGGATATGGGAAATCGAGGTGGCCGGTGGGCGCAAGAAGTGGCCAAGATGCAACCACCCAAATTCGACGGTATTTACGAGACTCCCACAGGATCATTGGTTAAAGGAGAGTGGAGAAAATCTTTGCGGAATCAAGCGCCAGACGGCAATAGGAGAGCCTCTATCGCTCAATATTTTACGATAGGGAAGCGTCCGAATGGTGGGAAGCCATCCGGCTGTAGACCATGACGCCGATTGGACAGAGTTTAGAATGCGATGGAAGCTCGGTATTTCCCTCGTCTGTGAGGGAAGCCAAAGTTCGGGAGTTTTTCTCCGCTCGGCCTTGATGTGCCAGTATCCTGTGCGATCAAGACATTTAACCAACAGTGGCATTTGTTCGACATCCGGTCGAGCAGATGCGTAAATGATGATCCATTTCGATATGAGAATGAAACCGAAGCTCAGAGGTACATGTCCGGATTTGAATGTACCACACTCCGCCAATACCAGGATAAGGCGTTGGCATATGAGATCAAGGAAGCGGCCATGGAGAAATTTGCGGAAACCAAGAAACAGAAAGTCTCTGGTACTTTTACGAGCACAAGAATAGTGGGGCCCGTAAGGCCCAGTCGTCCTTTCACTCTTTCAGAAACCTCCGCACCCGACTAGGAGCGGAAAGAACTTCGGGCGACACCAACTCTTACCGATGTTACCAGAAATGCTTTAACTGCGCCCAGACGGGCACTATCGACGGAATTGCCCCCTTCCTGCCGTGATTTGTTTTGATTGTGGACGAGAGGGACATCGGGCGGTGTTTTGTGAAGAGGCTGCAAAGTCTTTTAGAGCCCGTACACCACAGCCGGTCCGAAGGAGGCCGGTATTCCACGACGCGGCAAAGTGTTCGGATGCCTCGAATTTTGGCCGCAGGCGGCAGAGGACAATGGGACCGAAAGGGGACATCGAGTGCCGGATCTACTCCCCACGTCATGCGAGATGAGGCGGACAGACGATCGAGATCTTCTTTGTCGCATCAGTCTTATCCGAGATCCTTTCCCGGCCCGATTAGTGTTTTATTTGATCTTGGAGCTACACATTCTTTCATATCCTTGTCTTGTGTAAATCGTTTGAATATTTCGGTTTTCATGCTTGTGAACCTTATGTGGTTGGGTTACCGAGTGGAGAAAGGATTGTCGGAAACTTAGAAACTAGAAATTTCCCTGTATCATTTGGAGGCGAGTGGCTCTCAAATATGATCATGATAGAAATGCAAGGAGATGACACGATACTCGGAGACGATTGGCTTAATCGGTGCAGAGCAATTGTAAACTACCGAAGGAGGAATATATCGCTGATCGGCGACGATGGTTCGAGATTTTGTTTGAGGATGGAAACCGGGAAGCTCGGGAAAGTTGATCAAGGCGATGAAAGTCACAAATTGTTGAAACAAGGCTGTCTGCAGATGCTGGTGTTACGCAATGAAGAAAGAAGACGAAATGGTGGAACTTTCATCTATTCTGTTGTGAGCGAATTTCCGGATGTATTTCTGATGAATTACAGGCTACCTCCACGAAGGGATGTAGAATTTACTATTGAGTGGAACACGGAGCAACACCAATTTCTAAGGCGCCGTATCGTATGGCACCTCTTGAGATGTACTGGCGAAGAAGCGGTGGAGGAGTTCTTGGGCAAGGGCTATATTGACCAAGCGTTTCACCACAGGAGCGCCGATTCTTTTGTCGAAAGAAGGATGGATCGCTCATTGTGTATTGACTATCGAGAGCCGAACAAGATGACGATTAAGAACAAGTATCCGTTGCCACGGATTGATGATTTGTTTGACCAATTGCAAGGAGCAACAAGATTTTCTAAGATCGATCGAGATCGGGATACCATCAACCGAGGATTAAGGAGTCGATGTTCAAATCAGCGTTCGTAACTCGCTACGGGCATTATGAGTTTGTAGTGATGCCGTTTGGTCTCACTAACGCTTTCTTTGTATTTATGCAATTAATGAACCGTGTGTTCATTGAATTTTTGGATAAATTTGTGGTCGTGTTTATTGATGACATTCTGGTGTATTCTAAGAGTCCGGAAGAACATGCGCAGCATTTGCGGATTGTATTGGAACTCTTGAGAAACGAGCAATTGTACGCCAAACTTTCTAAATGTGAATTCTGGCTAAAGGAAGTAATGTTCCTCGGCCATGTGGTGTCAGCTAAAGGAGTCCGAGTGGATCCTCAGAAGATCGAGGCAATATTTGATTGGAAGCCTCCAAAGAACGTGAAAGAGGTCCGAAGCTTCTTAGGACTTGCTGGATACTATCGTCGATTCGTGGAAGGGTTTTCTAAAATCTCCCGCCCACTTACTCGACTCCTTCAGAAAACTCAAAAGTTTGAGTGGAATGAATTGTGTCAGATTAGCTTTGATGAATTGAAGAAGAGATTGACGACGGCACCGATTCTATCACTTCCGAGGAACCGAGGGATTCATAGTTTACTGATGATGCTTGAACCAAGGACTTGGGTGTGTGTTGATGCGAGCGATAAGGTGATCGCTTATGCGTCGCGACAACCGAAACCTTATGAAGTAAATTACCCGACACATGATTTGGAACTAGCGGCAGTGGTTTTGCCTTGAAGATTTGGAGGCATTATCTGTGCGGACTCACCGCGGATCTTTACGGATCATAAGAGTCTCAAATACATATTCATCAGAAAGAGTTGAACATGCGGCAAAGAAGATGGTTAGAACTGATTAAGGACTATGACTTGGAGATTTTATATCATCCAGCAAAGCAAATTTAGTGGCCGATGCACTTAGCCGCAAGCCTGTCTCTATTCGGATCTTTGAAACGCCGACATCCCAACTTAGCCTTCAACGAGAGATGATTCGTGAAGGGATTGAAGTGTGGTTACAAAGAGTCGAGGGCGGTATGCGTGATGGAGATAACCGTCATTAACCAAAGAAATCAAATCTTGACAGAGATGATCCTCGATGATTCGGTTACATGATGAAGTGATCAAGGAAAGGCCCCGGATTCATAATTCATGACGATGGAGTTTTGAGATTTGAGCCGACTCTGCGTTCCCGATGTTGATGTTAAAAGCAGGCGATTATGAAGGAAGCACATGGTTCGCCCTATTCTATCCACGGGCACCAATAAAATGTATAAGGACTTGAAGCGAAATTACGGTGGGGCAACATGAAGAAAGGCGTAGCGGACTATGTTTGAAATGCTTGACTTGTCGGCGAGTTAAGATCGAGCATCAACGGCTCTTTGGAATGTTGAAGCCGCTCGATTTCGAATGGAAGTGGGAGGACATATCGATGGACTTCATCACTAATATGCCGAAAACCGGGACAGGAATGAACATGATTTGGGTGATAGTTGATCGTTTAACCAAATCGGCTCATTTTCTAGGCATTAAGGATACGTGGGGACCGAGAGAGGTTAGCACGAGTCTTTATTTCGAGAGATAGTTCGATTGCATGGTACGCCGAAGACCATTGTTTACATCGAGATGGCCGTTTTGTGTCTCACTTTTGGAAGGCGATTCATAAGGCCTTGGGGACCGAATTGAACTTGATCTGACTTATCACCGCGATCGATGGACAATCGAGAGAACTATACAAACGGTGGAAGACATGCTAAGGGCACATGCCTTAGATTGGTCAAACGATTGGGAAGTTCATCTACCATTGATTGAATTTACTTATAACAATAGTTGGCATGCTTCCATTAAGATGGCACCGTTTGAGGCATTATACGGAAGGAGATGCAGATCGCCCTATCTTTGGGACAATTCATCGGACTTGATCGGAGCAGAACCGAGTTGATCGAGCGGACTCGAGAGAAGATAGCCTTAATTCGTGAAAGGCCGCTCACCGCCCAGTCGCGAAATCCTATGCGGACGTCGCCGCCGTCCATTGGAGTTGATCTTTGGAGATCACGTACTTTTGAAGGTTTCTCCTACCGGGAATCTTTCGTTTGGTAGGAAAGGAAAGGCTGAGTCCGAGATATATCGGACCATTTGAGATCCTCGAGAGAGTTGGGGATTTGGCATCTGATTAGCATTACGCCGTCATTGTGCCATGTTCATAACGTGTTCCACGTATCCCGATTGCGGAGATATATACGGATCCCGATCCATATCATCGATTTGGCGAGATCGAAGTCGAGCGAGATGGGACGTTTGAAGAAAGACTACCAAGATACTCGAGAGTCGAGTTAAGCAACTGAGGAACAAGTCAATCGTTTTGGTCAAAGTTCAGTGGTCATGTCATGGAACGGAAGAAGCCACTTGGGAAACGGAAGCTGATATGAAGTTTAGATATCCCGAGTTATTTTCATCTTGAGTTTCGGGACGAAACTCCTTTTTAGTAGGAGAGTATGTAATATCCGGATTTATTACAGTGTATTTCATCTGTATTCAACCATGTATTATTTCGGATTGATGATTTTGATTATTGGAGTGTGATATTTAGTGCATTAATATCATTATACATAAGTATAGCAACTTGCAAAATTGCTCAAACAACCTCGTGATAGCGCACGTTAAGAATGTATCTTAACGCGCGCTATCGAACCATTATTAGCGCACGCTATGCGGTATGAGTAACGTGCGCTAAGGACTCAATTATTGAGCAGGCGGTGGCTCGTGCGCCCGGCAGACATGGGTCCGGATAAGATTCCCGCCGACGCACCCGGACAAATTCTGAAGTCAACCATTATTAGCGCACGATAAGGGATGCTTAGTAGCGTGCGCTAACTTGTCAATAATGCAGAATTTTATAAATGGGACATCAACCGTGTTGGCTTGCATTTCTTTCGCACTTTCCTCAATCTTGAGAGTTCGAGAGTTGTAGAAATACTCTTATACACTTAGAACACATATTGTTGATGTTTATACATTGGTTACCACGTGGAATGTTCATGGAAGTGGAATAGCACCTTGGAAGGGCATACAACCAACCGGAGTTGGATTCTACCTTACGGTTCAGTGATTTCGTCATTTTAAGGTATGTTCAATCTATCTCCAGACTTAGAGTTGGATTCTAACGATTTGGATGATCATGTTAACAAGATATGGATTTTCATAGATGAATTATCCAAGTATATCATGTTTGGAATAGTGAGTTGTATAAGCCTGGAATACCTTGATTATAATCATCATGATTCGAATCTTAGTACACTGGATATGTGAAGAGAAGCTTCTATCATTGGTTAACCGAATCTAATAGATGATTTCATAGTAATCTTGGACTAGACGTTAACATCCTTATTGTTAGATAAATCTAAAGTTTTGATCATGGAAGGATTTATCTAGTATATATAGGACGTTTATCAACTTTAGTAGGATAATATGGACTGATATAGAGGTGTTGATATCAACCATTTAGTTTTTCGTATTATCGTATGAAGATTTGAAATCGGAAAAGAATATGGTTTTATATTGGCATGCATATCCTTGAATCCGAAGTTGTCTTTATCCGTATAATCATTCATAAGGGTGTAGACATAGTATTCATGGAAGTAACATGAATTATCACGCAAGATTTCGTTGTTTCTAACATGGCAAGAACGATTTCTTTGCTCACCGATGGCGCCATGCATAGATAGCGCACGCTATGCTATGCAATGTAACGTCGCTTCTCGGCGATTGTTAGCGTGCGCTACGTTTGGTGCAACGTCGCTAGACCATCGACGAGTCAATTGGTGGTCGGTGAGTCTCGACCATGCATCGTTAAGCGTCGCTAGGCTTTGTTGTTTGCGTGCGCTATTGGATGCACGTAACGCACGCTACGAGTACTTAGCGTGCGCTAAGCTATTGAGCGGTGCGGTTTATTAACTTTTGACCGTTAATCTAATTGTTTAACATTTTTACGACGTGAGATAAATCATATATCATTTCTTTATTTAAGGTTTGTTCTCGTTACGTGAATGATTGAGGAGGACGACCTTGAGTGTTCATTTTCGTGGAAGTATTATTATTGTCTTCAAATCGAGGCAAGTACCTTAATTGTTTTACGTATTGTTGTTATACATATTGTCGTGCATGTATGTCGTTATTGTATGTCCACCTCGTGTTGGTCCGACGGGATCATCGGGATCTATGCTAGCGTCTTGTTTGGATCATCGGACGGGTTTTCCACCACGGGTTGGTCAGCGGGATCATCGTGGGTTCTAGGCGATGAGCAGCTGGATCGATGGAATTACCATGTGTATGTATTGATATCATGTTGTGATTATCGATTGTGTATGTTATGTTTGAGTTTCTCGTAGGAGAAGACTCGTTGGTATTTTGTCGTTTACGTTATCATTATTATTCACCGTGAGATATGAATAATATGCTGTGGTACTTGTACTAGCATCGTTGTGCTAACCCCTTCGGGGGTGAACATTTTGTTTGTGTTCAGGATCCAGGAGAGCTGGGAAACAACCACTGGAACAGTATGACGACGAGGGTGCAGAGTGATGTCCCGACCGGGTTTATTTATCTATTGTTTATTCGTTATTTCAATAAGTACTCGAGTACGAAGTCGGTTGTGATATTTTGAATTTGGTGATGTATTATTAAGTTCTGTTGAACAATTGTACTATTCCTGTATTGGGTCAGAACTGATGTACTGTAATTCCGTTATTTCCATTTATTAGTACCTTTTTATACTTGTTCAATTCTTCAGCCTTGTAAATCCTTACGTAAAGGATTTACGGCGCTATAATATTCCCGAATATATCGGGGGTGTTACAGTCGTCACCAAGTTAGTTGAATTCTTCTACTAGTTATTTATTTTATTGCTTTTCTTTATTATTATTATTATCTGTCTTTTTAATATCCGTTTTAGATTGTGTTAGTATAAATAATAGTTAGTAGTAGAATTTATTTTCTATTTATATTTATAAAAAAAAATTTGAAAAATAATAAAAACTTTTAATAATAAATATAAAAATATAAGTAATAATAATAAAAGCTACTGTTCATTTTCGTAAAAATAATAATAAAATAATAAAAAAATTAAAAAATTCCAAAAATATATAAAAACTAAAAAATCTGAAAAAATTTAAAACAATCAGAACTTATTTATTTTTATTTTAACAAAAAGATCTGGAAAATAATACAAAAAAGTTTCAGAATTTAAGGTAATATTTTTGTAATTTTGGAATATTAATATTAAAAAAATCAAAAATTTTAATTTAAATTCGAAAAAATAAAATAATAATAAAAATAAATTAAAAAATAATCTGGAATATTATTTTCCGTAATAAATAAAAATCTGAATTATTTTATTTTATTTTTAAAAGTAAAAGCTGCTAGTTTTATTAAAAAATTTAATTTTCATAAAAAATCTAAAAATCTAATAAAAAATCAGATTAAGAATTAATAATTTAAATAATCTGGAATATATATAATAAAATAAACTTTCTGAACTTTGAATTTTTTTAATAAAAACATAATTTTTTAAAATAAATTACAATATTTTAATAAAAAAGGGAAAATACTAAAAAAATTAAAAACCTGAAAATTTAAAAAAAAAACAGAAACGAAAATTTGTAAAAAAAAAAAAACTATTTTTATTGTTTGCATAAATAAAATAAAGTTTGTAGTTTTTATTTTTTTTTCCTAAAAAAAATCTGAATTTTTTTTTGTGAAAAAAAATAAATAATAGAAATTTAAAAATAAATATATATTAGCTCAATATTATTAGTCTAAAAATATAATAAAATTATAATAAATATAAAAAATATAAAAACTAAAAAAATATAAAAAAAATTAGAATTTTTTTTAATGTTTATATCTTGTCTTTAGTTTTAATAGAATCTTGTAGTGGTAATTTAGATTGTGTTTTTAGTTGTTATTTTCTATTTACATTATTCTTAGACATTTAGTTTAGTTGTAATATTTCTCGTCGTACAATTTAGTTTATCAATAGATATTGCTTCCGTATATCAATTAGTAAATTCCTTTGCAATCTATTACATCCTATAATTTTAGTAATAATTGTAATAATTATCATTGTATTATTAATAATAATAAAAATATAAAAACTCAAAAAAAATAATTAAACAATAAAATCCTTTAAAAGATTCAACAAGGGATTGATATTTTTCACTCACTACTTTGTTCGATTTGAACAGAGAAAAGCTAAATATCAATCTTCTACAAACTGATTTTGAAAATCGATTGAATTTTGGCAAAGGCCTCTGTTGTACATGCCGAAGAAAGTTGGATTTTAAGTGCGACCGTTGTGACGCCTCCAACGATCTGGAAGTTCGATCGACTATCATAATTTGGTTTGTATGCAAAGTTAAAAAAATTGAAATATCGGTGAATGCAAGTTTGACAACGAAATAATAAAGGTCGATTAACGAGAAGAAGATTGTCCTTAACTAAAATTGAAATTCAACAAACGAAACCAATACAAAAAATGGACGAAATCGAAAATCGGATAATGAAGTTGCAAAAGAGAAAACTTTAATAGAATATTTTTCTCCAGTGAGTGCTAATTCTCCCTCTTGCATAGTGTTGCCTACGACTAATGCAACTCATTTCGAACTTAAACCATCAACAATTCAACTTCTTCCATCTTTTCACGGTTTGGAAAGAGAAGATCCGTATATGCATGTCAAGAAATTTCTCGACATTTGTTCTACTTTCCGATTCCAAAATTTCTCTGATGAATCTGTCAAACTTAGATTATTTCCATTTTCTCTCAAAGATAAAGCAAAATTCTGGCTAAATTCTCTTCAAGCAAGAACAATTACTAGTTGGGACCAACTAGTGAATAAATTTCTCGCAAAAATTTTTCCAATGTCCAAAACTGATAGTCTTAGAAGAGAAATATCAGAATTTTTCCAACAAGAAAATGAAGAATTTTATTAGTGTTGGGAAAGATTTAATGATTTAATTCTTAAGTGTCCCCATCATGGTTTTGAAATATGGCGTTTGCTAAAATATTTTTATGACGGTTTAACTCCAAACAATCGCCAATTAATCTAATCAATGCATGGTGGAAAATTTCTTCACCTTATTGGAGACGAAGCTTGGAATGCACTAGAAAATATGTCAATTAATTCACAACAATGGAATTCACTCGACTCTAGAGCCAAATCGATGCATACGACCCCAAAAAAAGGTGGAATTTACGAGGTTAAACAAGATGTTGAAATAAAATCTACTATAGATGATTTAGTACGAAAAGTGGATGTGTTAGTCTTGAAGCAATCCATCCCCTCGTCAAACTCAAAAAATGAATTTTGCATTTCATGTGTGGAATCATTTCATTCATCTCAATCTTGTCCCTCTGGTCCACAAAATCATGAAATTTTTAATGAAGAAGTCAATGTGTTACATTCATATGGAAAATCTTCGGATAGTCCATTTGCTCTAACTTATAATCCAAATTGGAGGAATCATCCAAATTTTTCCTGGAAGCAAAATATGCCTCCAATGAATCAATGAGGACATCAAATGAATATGTCAAATCAACAAAATGCCCGTCCTAATCAATATCCTCCAAATACTTATCAGTATCCTTCTATAGTGCCAAAGAAACCATCTTTGGAAGATACGTTGCAACCATTCATGCAATCTACTCAACAAATGTTTCAATCAACTCAGCAAGCTGTATAATCAAACTCACAGGGTATTTCTAAGCTTGAAACACAAATTGGCCAACTTGCAACAACTTTAGCTGAAAGAGAAAAGGGAAAATTTCCGAGTCAATCCATCCCTAATCCTAAAGAACAATATGAAGTAAACTCTTCTAATGCAGAAGTTCAGTCTATAACTATCCTTAGAAGCAGAAAAGAAATACAAAAGCCTGACTATGATCCGGAAGAAAAACCAAATGAACCACAAGTTTCAAAATCAAAAGATTCTAAAGAAAAAGAAAAGCTTTACGTTCCAAAAGCTCCATATCCTGAAAGACTTATTTCAAAAGATAAAAGTGCGCAATACAAAGATGTAATGGAAATATTTAAGCAAGTTCGAATAAATATTCCATTCCTTGATGCTATTAAACAAGTGCCTGCTTATTCTAAGTTCTTGAAAGATCTTTGCCTTTGTAAAAGAAGAACAAATGTTCCAAGAATGGCATTTTTAGCTGAACATGTTAGCTCAATAATCCAAAATAAAACTCCCGTTAAGTATAAAGATCCTGGTAGTCCTACAATATCTTGTGTCATTGGAGATCACATCATTAAACGAGCCTTGCTTGATTTAGGAGCCAGTGTGAATTTATTACCATATTCTGTTTATACACAACTTGGATTAGGGGAGCTAAAATCAACATATGTGATACTTCAACTAGCTGATAGATCTATAAAAATACCTCGAGGAATCGTAGAGGATGTTCTGATTCAAGTAGATAAATTCTACTTTCCTGTTGATTTTATAGTCATAAACACTGAACCTGTTGAGAATACCAAAGATCAAATCCCTGTCATTCTAGGAAGGCCATTTTTAGCTACTTCAAATGCATTAATTAACTGTAGAAATGGCATCATAAAATTTTCTTTTGGAAATATGACTGTTGAACTAAATATGTTTAACATTTATCAACAACATGATGATCATGATGAGGTCTGTGAGGTAAATATTGTAATATCCGCATTTTTCTTTCCCTTGTATTTTTATTTCCGGTGTATTTTCTTCGACTGTAGTAACTGTAACACCCCCAATCCGCTCAGGGATATTACACGCCGTAGACCCTCTCCTCGAAGATCTACCAGGCTGGTAACAACATTTAACATCTCGACAATGCCTTCAAGGCTAAATGACTCGATGAACCGATTTGGTCTTTGAAAATATACAACTCAATTACAACATATACCCACGCGGGGTCAAAACACAATAAACTCCGTATAACGGGAAAAGATCTTGCGGTGGAAAAGAAAATACAACTAGACCAATACAACATCAACGGATCCTCGTGTGATTAGTATCATTCATCTTTCATCATCCTTCGTGCCGACTCGTGTTAAGCTCCAAAACACGAATGCAAAAATAGACATCCACCCCGAATACTCGGGGTTAGCAAACTCCACCGTTTTGCTAGTGCAAATACAAAGTGCAAATACGAGCCATACAATTCACATTCCACGAATAACAATAACCAGGAATCCTCAAAAGATCCAAACGAAACGAAAAGTACTTCTCGAGGCAAGGGTTTGAGAAAACCTTTAAAAATCGAAATACCATAAATCAATGGAAATAATTTATAAGACGGTTTAGAATGCCATCGAGAGTTTTAATAGAAAACCATTTAGGATTATCAAATCCTACTTTTCAAAATCCACAAGACAAAAGGGGTCACCGCCCCAAATCTTTACTTTCCGAAAAATGACATTTACCAACCCGTTCGGATTTTAGCCACAAATCCATAAAATGACTTTTACAAAACCATTGGGATTTTAGCCCCAAATCTCATCAACTCACAGTACACAAGAACGACCACAAGGTTCGTCTCCCAACATAAAAATCCACAAATAAAGGATTTAAAACAAACAACAAAATACTCTTGTGCCATCCTAGCCAAGTAAGCCAAACGAACAACTTACCTCTTACACACTTAGTCGATGCATGCAATCATGAAAACCGTTCAAAAGCGCTCATTTCCGGAAATGCCATAAATAAGTCACATTTGTAAAATGCACCACAATTAACCGTCGATCCACACCTCCGTGGACCCCTACCGAGACCCCGTCGGATCTAACCCGTAGTGGTTAAAAGCAAAGCTCGTCGATCCACACCTCCGTGGACCCCTACCGAGACCCCGTCGGATCTAACCCATAGTCAGCATACACACACACACGTTACTCATACAATACTAACATGCTAAGAATGTAAGTTCATTAAGAATACTCACTAGAGATGGCCATTAACTCGACACCATTATCAAACTCTTCAAAAATAAATAACAAGATTAAATACGGAATACACGATTCCATAACTTAAACAATAGGAGTATCATCATAAAATCCTTCAACGTTCAAAATAACCAAATCATAATCAATTCTCAAAACACCGTTCACAAATCACACTCGTTTTGAAAGAAAGCCTTTAACGAGGCCAAACCGAAATCCTTTGAAACTTCGTTTCAAACAACCAAACAAACACACTAATACGATCACCGATCATCATATCCACAAAATAAGAAAAGTATGGGCAAGGTACTTGCCTCGATATCACAATCGCAACGAGACGACGGATAGGACGCGGTCGAATAGCCCCGAACCCCCGAACAATATCAAGAACGCGATAGCACCACGAGTATTACGAGAATAACACCACACGAATCATCAATCACCAAACGGAATTCAACATCGGAATCCTCGGACACCTATAAACCTCCGGAAGTAACAATAACACATGGTTACGACGAGAATCAAGGCCAAAACAATGGAAATCCCAACAAACTATCGAAGGGAAACTCATTGGGACATTTAATCGAACACTAAATGTTCAATAATTCCCAAGAACACTCGAATCGTCGATCGAGTTAAACAAACTTGATATATGGATATACAACCCATAGAACATGATTAATAACATCATACTACACCAATCGATGTATCAAAATCGGATTAGAAACGAAATCAAGAACAATTTCTCCAAAAAGTCAACTTGAAGGATAATCAAGAAATATACCTTGATTTGGATGAAGGATTCAAGTAGAGGTCGAAAATATACAACAAGACTTGAGGTAGATGATCTCTACAAGTTTTGGAGCACTCAAATCGCCCAAGAATCGCCCACAATCGCCTAAGATGAAGGAGGAAGAAGAGAGGAGAAAAAATGAAGTTTTTCTCCTCGCAAATCTGCTAAAAAACGCAGAAAAAGCCCGTGTGCCGCGGCACAGGACAAGTGTGCCGCGGCCCAGGGCCACCAAAACGCCCAGAATCAGCTTAGTGCCGCGGCACATCCAGAGTGTTCCGCGGCACACGGTACAGCCCCCTTCAACACCAAAAAGGGACACCATGCAGTCTTCGCTATTTCGACCATAACTCCTTCGTCTGGACTCCGATTGACTCACTGTTTGAACAATTGGAAAGCTAACTTGATTCTCTATAATGTTGCAAAGATTCAGAATTTTTGGAGTTTCCAAGAATTAATGGTGACTTTACAAAGTCGAACTCCCACGTGAAAAAGTCGATTAAGGACACGGAACTCAACAAAACGACACTGAAACGAACTCGGATGACAAAAAGTGCAGAATTAATCATTCTCGGAATGACGAAACGGTCAGGAGTGAGTTGTGAAAACGAACTTCCGCCTAAAAAAAGAAAATTACCGAAATTCGAAATTGCGGATATTACATTCTACCCTCCTTAAAAGAAGTTTCGTCCCGAAACTTAAAACAAGTAGGGGGGAGCAATATACCCGCCAGGAAAACTAGACGAGATACACAAAAATAGAAAACTCGCGCCCAACGGCGAAACACTGCAAGAAATGCAAAGAGACATACGGTGTGAAAACACGCTCCACGACGACCAACACAACGTCGCCGTTAGGGATACAATAAAACCAACAAATGACAAGCGTCATCAAACGGATAATATAGCCAAGTCAATTATCGGACAATCACAAAACACAACGAACGAAAGTCAGTATGATTGGCCAACCCAACGGTACATCAATCAAAACGCGAGCCAATCGCTGAACTAATACGGAATTCCACCGCCCAAGGGTTGGATGATCGAAAACGAGACTAATTTCCCAAACTTAAGGGAATTAGGAATGAGCCTGAATGCTCAACGATCACGAAACGAGGACAAAAACCGAACAAACAAACGACCGAACCACAACGGTCGAGACAACAAAAAGCGAACAATCATGTTCGAATCACGAAGAACAATAAAAATCAAACAACAACTCCAAGGTTCACGTCTCGACTCGAGACAATATATGATCCGGTGAAAACAACAACATATGCATTCACATAAGATCCACATGAAAGGGAATAGAAGTTGAAAAGTCACAACGACAAACGAGCTATTCCGAAATGATGCCACACTCGTTCGATAAACAAAAACAAGGGGCAGGACAAGCTCAGAAATGTCAACGAACATAATTGAGTCGACAAAGTAGAATATACAGAAGTTCAAAATCCGATCCCTTCGAATAAAAGGACTAGTAGAACCAAATGATGTTACTCCCGAACAAGGTTCACAAGAATCGAACCGAACTCGAAAAAAAAAATCACATCGATAACTAGATCGGCCCACAACAAGATCACAGCTCGTTCGAACGATGAAACCGAAATACAGAACAAGTTCATAAAGTGTCAACGAACATGAGCGAATCGATAGACTGGAGAAAGAGAAAATACAGAAGTCAAAATAGTACGGGCATTACCTCCGACCTCGTCCACGAAATTCACAAAAACAGGAGCAAGGTAACAAGACATTAAACAACCGACACATAACGGAACGATCACCGATGCACACGGACATACCAACCCAAGCTCTAACAGCTCGCACATGCGCGACAACGCAGAAATCACCACGAGGCGACAATATTCAACACCAACATCCCACCTCTCACAAGGGGCTAACACAACAAATATGTGGAAAACGACTCAATGCTCACACCGCCAAATCGGTCATACTCGGGAGCAAACATCAAAATGACAACGCGAACATCACACATACATACCCAGCCCTCAAACGGAAATAGATAGGTTTTAAAAACGAAAACCTCATTTTGAAAATAATTTAGAAGAACACCGATTGATCTTGAGTATCATCTTTCAAAAAAAAAGTACAAACGTGAAACATCGTTATCGAGACATTGGAGAACCATTTCGCATTTGATAAGAATGAAGATACTTTCTCTTAATGAAAACTTTCAAAATATTCGACCCTCGGGTCTAAATAAAAGTGTTTCTAAAACATTGAAAATATCTCAAAACATTTTGGTCCTCGAGGCGTAAAATTTTGAAATATATTGTGGCACTGGATGTACCACAAGAAAATAACTCATTTGAAAAAATATGTCTCGAAATTTATTTCTAAGATACTCAAGTTTTCGAAAATAATTCAATGCCAAAAAGGACGATGCCAAAAAGGCTAGAATGCCCAAAAATTTCGGAGTAGTCACACGGAACATCATAGCGCTGTGGGTCAGCGTCGGAACCCTGTGCTAAAAACCATTTACAAAAATGCCAAAAAGGCCGATGACGGTAATATTTCAAAAACTCACGAAAGCCATTTACAAAATACTAAATACCGTCACAAGAATTTCGCCAAAGCGATCAACGCCATAATGCCAAAAACTCGGTTAAGGGAAGCGGTTATCGAAATAAAACTCGGTCGGTAAAATACCGAAAGTCATTACAAAAGAACTCACGCAGCGGATAAAAGAAATACAGTTCAACATGCACAATCCAGCAACACTACTCCTCATAAGAATAAAATATTAAAGTCAAATAACCACATTCAGAACAAAACCACTGGCCCCATTCGGGGCCTCTAAAGACCCTACCGCACTGGCTAGTGAGCAAGTCGAACGTGTATAAGCACAAAGCTTCCACAAGAGAACTTGTAAAACGTGCAAATCGATTCGAAAATCATCAACCACGGACAAAAGCAACAATAAAAAGACATCACAAGCGACGACACTCCTCGTATAAATCAAATACGAGAGTCGACTAAATACATATCGTGAAATCAAAATCCACATAAGGATTCCATCACTTAACAAATAATCATAAAAATAGCTCGTGTCACACGAGGCACAACACAAAGAAGGGAGACTTACTTCCACAGGTCGCACGAAGATGATGATCGCCCCACGATACTAATCACGACCAACAAACTCAAACGACGCGTCGCGACACTCGATCGGATAAAATCCGACGAAACAAGACTCAAACAACACGACTTGACCCAACAGCCTAGGTTTCCTCAACCTAAGCTCCGATACCATTTATGTAACACCCCCAATCCGCTCAGGGATATTACACGCCGTAGACCCTCTCCTCGAAGATCTACCAGGATGGTAACAACATTTAACATCTCGACAATGCCTTCAAGGCTAAATGACTCAGTAGACCGATTTGGTCTTTCAGTAAAAATATACAACTCAATTACAACATATACCCACGTAGGGGTCAAAATACAATAAACTCCCGTACAACGGGGAAAAGATACTGCAGCGGAAAAGAAAATACAACTAGACCAATACAACATCAACGGATCCTCGTGTGATTAGTATCGTTCATCTTTCATCATCCTTCGTGTCGACCCTGTGTTAAGCTCCAAAACCTGAATGCAAAAATAGACATCCACCCCCCGAATACTCGGGGGTTAGCAAAACTCCACTATTTTGCTAGTGCAAATACAAAGTGCAAATACGAGCCATACAATTCACATTCCACGAATAACAATAACCAGGAATCCTCAAAGATCCAAACGAAACGAAAAGTACTTCTCGAGGCAAGGGTTTGAGAAAACCTTTAAAAATCGAAATACCATAAATCAATGGAAATAATTTATAAGACGGTTTAGAATGCCATCGAGAGTTTTAATAGAAAACCATTTAGGATTATCAAATACTACTTTTCAAAATCCACAAGACAAAAGGGGTCACCGCCCCAAATCTTTACTTTCCGAAAAATGACATTTACCAACCCGTTGGGATTTTAGCCCCAAATCCATAAAATGACTTTTACAAAACCATTGGGATTTTAGCCCCAAATCTCATTAACTCACAGTACACAAGAACGACCACAAGGTTCGTCTCCCAACATAAAAATCCACAAATAAAGGATTTAAAACAAACAAAAAAATACTCTTGTGCCATCCTAGCCAAGTAAGCCAAACGAACAACTTACCTCTTACACACTTAGTCGATGCATGCAATCATGAAAACCGTTCAAAAGCGCTCATTTCCGGAAATGCCATAAATAAGTCACATTTGTAAAATGCACCACAATTAACCGTCGATCCACACCTCCGTGGACCCCTACCGAGACCCCGTCGGATCTAACCCGTAGTGGTTAAAAGCAAAGCTCGTCGATCCACACCTCCGTGGACCCCTACCGAGACCCCGTCGGATCTAACCCGTAGTGAACATACACACACACACACGTTACTCATGCAATACTAACATGCTAAGAATGTAAGTTCATTAAGAATACTCACTAGAGATGGCCATTAACTCGACACCATTATCAAACTCTTCAAAAATAAATAACAAGATTAAATACGGAATACACGATTCCATAACTTAAACAATAGGAGTATCATCATAAAATCCTTCAAAGTTCAAAATAACCAAATCATAATCAATTCTCAAAACACCGTTCACAAATCACACTCATTTTGAAAGAAAGCCTTTAACGAGGCCAAACCGAAATCCTTTGAAACTTCGTTTCAAACAACCAAACAAACACACTAATACGATCACCGATCATCATATCCACAAAATAAGAAAAGTATGGGCAAGGTACTTGCCTCTATATCACAATCGCAACGAGACGACGGATAGGACGCGGTCGAATAGCCCCGAACCCCCGAACAATATCAAGAACGCGATAGCACCACGAGTATTACGAGAATAACACCACACGAATCATCAATCACCAAACGGAATTCAACATCGGAATCCTCGGACACCTATAAACCTCCAGAAGTAACAATAACACATGGTTACGACAAGAATCAAGGCCAAAACAACGGAAATCCCAACAAACTATCGAAGGGAAACTCATTGGGACATTTAATCGAACACTAAATGTTCAATAATTCCCAAGAACACTCGAATCGTCGATCGAGTTAAACAAACTTGATATATGGATATACAACCCATAGAACATGATTAATAACATCATACTACACCAATCGATGTATCAAAATCGGATTAGAAACGAAATCAAGAACAATTTCTCCAAAAAGTTAACTTGAAGGATAATCAAGAAATATACCTTGATTTGGATGAAGGATTCAAGTAGAGGTCGAAAATCTACAACAAGACTTGAGGTAGATGATCTTTACAAGTTTTGGAGCACTCAAATCGCCCACAATCGCCTAAGATGAAGGAGGAAGAAGAGAGGAGAAAAAAATGAAGTTTTTCTCCTCGCAAATCTGCTAAAAAACGCAGAAAAAGCCCGTGTGCCGCGGCACAGGACAAGTGTGCCGCGGCCCAGGGCCACCAAAAACGCCCAGGAATCAGCTTAGTTCCGCGGCACGGCTGAGTGTGCCGCGGCACACGGCATGACCCCTTCAACACCAAAAAGGCACACCGCATGCTTCTCGCTATTTCGACCATAACTCCTTCGTCTGGACTCCGATTGACTCACCGTTTGAACCATTGGAAAGATAACTTGATTCTCTATAATGTTGCAAAGATTCAGAATTTTTGGAGTTTCCAAGAATTAATGGTGACTTTACAAAGTCGAACTCCCACGTGAAAAAGTCGATTAAGGACACGGAACTCAACAAAACGACACTGAAACGAACTCGGATGACAAAAAGTGCAGAATTAATCATTCTCGGAATGACGAAACGGTCAGGAGTGAGTTGTCAAAACGAACTTCCGCCGAAAAAAAGAAAATTACCGAAATTCGAAATTGCGGATATTACAGTAACCCTCGTGTATCTTTCAGTGTATATTTTCCTGTCATCTATCGATCTGATTCTCGTTATTGTTGTGCGGAACCGCCGTTTTGGGGTTGCCATGGGTTCATCTCGTGTTATTGTTTCCCCGATGTTGATTCCTATCGCTTTTATTCTCTTTCCGGATCATTTTTATCTTTTTGGGACCAACAGGGGGTGTGAGCCGCGGCACAAGGTGTGTGCGCCGCGGCACACACATTTCTCCAGTTGTTGGTCGAGCGAACTGTACTGTGTGCCGCGGCACACCCATCCGGTGCCGCGGCACAAGCAAGTCGAAGGCTGCAGACACGCGTCCGGTGCCGCAGACACTCGTGTGACATCTGCGACCAAAACCCGATCAGACTGGTGCCGCGGCACACGCAGGCCATGCCGCGGCACACTGCCGAACCCTGGGAGTAATTTTTTGGCCTGTGCCGCGGCACACCAAGCGGTCAACTGTATAATCTCGTTCTTATTAGACGAGATCGGCCATTTCCTTCATTCTTCACCTGCGAGAGAGAGAGAGAGGACTAAGGGGGAGAACTTATCAAGCATTCATCAATTGGGGGTTGATTTTCATCATTCTCCTTCGGTTGTGAGGCCCGGATAATCAATCTAACGCGTGTTCTACGGATCTTAGTACTTGAATCTCCAAAGGTAATATCTCTAGAACCCTATTTTCGAATAATTTGGGGGTTTTGGGATTTTCTTCCGATTCGTTCCGTTTTGTTGGTGGATTCATGATGAATGCGATTAATATTGTTAGTATCTTTAGTTTTACTACGGATTCATGGATATTTTGTGGGTTTTTACGGAATCGAGAGGGTTTGGTTGTGGTCCGCCCTCGTTGTTATTTTTGGTACAAATATACATGAATCGTAGGCGGGTTTTCGGGTGTATTCCATTTCCGTATTCGTCTAGAGTTGGTTGTGATTGTGTTATTCGAATCGTTAGGTTCATTTCCGCCGGTTCCTCGCGGTCGTGTTCGATTCTTCCTTTCCGTTCGTATCACCGTCTATTAACCGAGGCAAGTATCCTTATGAACTTACAATCTTGACATAGTACTATTGTATGAGAAATGGTGTGTGTGTATGCTCACTACGGGTTAGATCCGACGGGGTCTCGATAGGGGTCCACAGAGACGTGGATCGACGGTTAATTGTGGTGCATTTTACAAATGTGATTTGATATTGGCATTTCCGGAAATGAATGTTTTGGAACTATGTTCTCTTGAATTGCATGCATTACTATTTGTGTAAGATGTAAATCGTTCATTTGGTTACTTGTACTAGCGTAATTGCTAACCCCTCTGGGGACCCGTTTTGGGGAAATTCGTTTTATGAATTTCAGGTCAGGTTCATCGAGACGAGCGGGTGCTGGACCAGTATGCGGATGATGGCCGTGCGTGATGATTGTGCACGAGTGGTGTCTTATTGCTTTCTATCTTTTTATCTTCTGTGGTCTTTAAACTAATAGAAGTACTCGAGTACTTAAAAGTTTTTACTCGTCGGGATTGTATTGTTGTTTATTATGTTTGTGTTGGATTATGGTGTTATGTTAGACCGGTTGAACCGGGTGGATTATTTTGCTGGGCGTCTTTATGACGAGGTATTTTTCCGTTATTTTTGTGAGTCGATGAGTATGGTGCTTGATTAGCCTGGTGGGTCCCATATAGGGATTCACGGCGCTGTAATATACCTCGGATATCCTGGGGGTGTTACAGAAAATGGTATCGGAGCCCTAGGTTTATGGATACCTAGGCTTGTCGGTTTATTGGGTCTTGTTGTATTTTGTTTTGCACATCATCATCACGCTGCCATGATTCCGGTACTACCAGTGCCCGTAAGTTTTCTTTCCTCTGTTCCTTATACTCTTGTATCGTACCTCTAGTTCTCAATTTGCCATCGTTCTTTTCTTGTACTTACCATCGTATGGCTTTTGCTACTTATTTAACTCCAGTATGGATGCTGGAAGAGGTCGTGGTTGTGGTCGCGGTCGTGGTCGTGGACGCGGCCGGGGACGTGGGGCAGCCGGTGGGGCGGCCACGCCACGCCTTCGAGCCGGGTGATCGGGCGATCGTCACGCCATGCTTCTTCTCCGAGCACGCCGACCTTGGTATTGCGGCCGCATGCAAAGAAATGGTGAATCAAATGGCGGCGATAGCTCAGGCGGTTCAGAACCCGGATCCGGCCCATGCTAATCGGGGTGGAGCGGATCGTTGGCTTCAGGATGTCATCAAGATGCATCCTCCTCAGTTTTCGGTAGCTTCAGACCCGATCGGCTGGGAGGGGTGGATCAAGGAGATATTTAAACTTCTCACTGCCACCAACTGTCCCGAGGACCGTAAGGTCCCTATTGCCCAGTACTTTCTCACTGGGGACGCTACGGATTGGTGGGAGGCCGTTGGTCCCAAAGACCATGTTGCTTCATGGACCGAATTCCAAGAACTGATGGAGACTGAATATTGCCCGTGGCCGGTCAGACAGGCTCGAGTACATGCTTTCTATGATGCTCAACCACGGGATATCCCCGTATCTCAGGCTATTGCCGATTTTAACAAGGAGTTGGGTTATGTGAAGACCCAAGTTGTCGAGGAGAGCGACAAAAATTTCCATTTTTCCAGACGGATGAAATTGTCGATTCGGGACTATATGTCGGGGCTCGTCTGTACTACCTTGAAGGGGGGCAAACGATCTGTCGATGTCGGGGCTCGTCTGTACTACCTTGAAGGGGGGCATATCGTCTGTACTATATGTCGGGGCTCCGCCGAGTGCTGGTCGGGGGAGAGGTCGGGGTCAGCCCTCCAAGGGGGGAGCTTCCAGCGTCGGCTCAGCCCACCCGCATATCTATGACATGTGGAGAGCCGATGATCCAGCGGCCACCGTAGCGACAGGTACCGTTCATATTCTTTCTCATCCTGTCAGTGTGCTTTTCGATTCTGGTGCTACGCATTCGTTCATATCTCTGGATTGTATGCGCCGATTGAGTCTCGACTGTTTGACGCCTTGTGAGCCCTTCATCGTTAAGCTTCCTAGCGGTGATCGGATCGTTGGTGATCAGGAGGTTCGAGACTGTTCTGTGTTTATTTGTGAGAGGGCTTGGCCCTCTAATCTTATTGTTGTGGGTATTGAGGGTGAAGACTTAATTCTCGGGGATGATTGGCTCGAGCATCATGGTGCAATCATGAAATACCGCACGAGGATCATCACAATGTTAGCCGATGACGGCACCGAGCACTCTTTCGCCGGGCGAAAGAGGGGGAACCAGAAATTCATTATTAACTCCTTGAAGGCGATGAAACTCCTGCGAAAGGGGTGTATTGGCTATTGGTGCTACGCCTTGAAGGCGGAGAGTGGTGGAGTCGAACCTTCGTCGATTCCGATCGTTAATGAGTTTCCTGATGTATTTCCTGACGAGTTACCGGGATTGCCACCGGATCATGAGGTCGAGTTTGCTATAGAGTTAGAGCCGGGTGCGGCTCCTATTTCGAAGGCGCCCTATCGCATGGCACCTTCAGAGATGTCCGAGTTGAAGAAGCAGTTGAGTGAACTTCTTGAGTCGGGGTATGTTCGACCGAGCGCCTCGCCTTGGGGCGCACCGGTCCTGTTCGTGCGGAAGAAGGATGGTTCACTACGGTTGTGTATCGACTATCGCGAACTAAACAAGGTAACCATCAAGAACAAGTACCCTTTGCCGAGAATTGATGACTTGTTCGACCAGTTGCAGGGAGCTGCGGTATTCTCGAAGATAGATTTGAAATTGGGGTACTATCAGCTCCGGGTGAGAGAGTCCGATGTGCCGAAGACAGCTTTTCGGACGAGATACGGACATTATGAGTTCGTAGTTATGCCTTTCGGGTTAACTAATGCGCCGGCGGTGTTCATGCAGTTGATGAACAAAGTCTTTATCGAGTATTTGGATAAGTGTGTCGTCGTCTTCATTGACGATATTCTCATTTATTCGAGGAACGAGGAAGAGCATGCCCATCATTTGCGGGTAGTGTTAGACATTTTGAGGGCCGAGCAACTCTATGCGAAGTTCTCGAAATGTGAGATCTGGATGAAGGAAGTGATGTTTCTAGGTCACGTGATTTCAGCCGAGGGGGTTCGTGTAGATCCGCAGAAGATCGAGGCGGTGTTGGATTGGGCACCGCCCAAGAACGTGAGAGAGCTCCGTAGTTTCTTGGGTTTGGCTGGCTACTACCGTAGGTTCGTCGAGGGTTTCTCGAAACTGGCTCGACCACTTACACAGTTACTCCAGAAATCCGAGAAGTTCGTCTGGAATGACGAGAGGCAGTCCAGTTTTGAGGAGCTGAAGAAGCGTTTGACTTCAGCTCCGGTTTTGGCGTTGCCATATGGCAACGAGGGATTCGCCGTTTATAGCGATGCTTCGGGTCAGGGTCTTGGGTGCGTATTAATGCAGCACGGCAAGACCATTGCCTTTGCGTCGAGACAGTTGAGGCCGTATGAGCTGAACTACCCTACTCATGATTTGGATTTAGCGGCAGTCGTTTTCGCGCTCAAGATTTGGCGTCACTATCTTTTCGGCTCTGCATGTCAGATTTTTACCGATCATAAAAGTCTGAAGTACATATTTACTCAGCGGGAGTTGAATATGAGGCAGAGGAGGTGGTTAGAGCTGATTAAGTATTATGACCTCGAAATCCTTTATCATCCGGGCAAGGCGAACGTCGTGGCCGACGCCTTGAGTCAGAAACCGATTGCGTTGCGAACGCTTGAGGTCCCTACGTCTCAGTCTGAGCTTCGGCGAGCTTTGATCGAGTTAGATGTTGATGTTTTGTTGCCTGGAGCTGTCGGGCAACTTTGTGCTTTAGAGATTTCGTCATCTTTAATCGATGAAATTAAACTGAAGCAGTTAGAGGATCCGATGATTACTCAAATCCGAGAGAATGTTCTTAAAGGAAAGTCTCCTGGATTTGTGATTCACGAGGATGGTATTTTGAGATTCCAGAGTCGGCTTTGTGTGCCGAACGACTCAGAGTTGCGACAGAGTATTTTGCGTGAGGCCCATGCTACACCTTATTCCGTTCATCCTGGTTCGAGTAATATGTACAAGGACCTGAGAAGGAATTTCTGGTTGAATGATATGAAGGAGGAGGTCGCGCAGTTTGTAGCGAGGTGTTTGACTTGCCAGCAAGTCAAAATCGAGCATCAGCGACCGGCTGGGCTTTTGCAGTCACTTCCCGTTCCGGAATGGAAATGGGAAGATATATCGATGGATTTCATTACGAGTTTGCCGAGATCGAGTTCGGGCATGAATATGGTATGGGTGATTTTTGATCGTCTGACCAAGTCGGCACATTTTCTGGGCATCAAGGACACTTGGGGTCCGGAGAAGTTAGCTCGTGTGTTTATCGCACAGATTGTGAAGCTTCACGGTACTCCGAAGTCTATTGTTTCGGATCGTGATGGCCGTTTTGTATCACACTTATGGCAGGCGGTGCATAAGGCGTTGGGTACCCGTTTGCGTTTGAGTACCTCTTTTCATCCCCAGTCAGATGGATAGTCGGAACGCACTATCCAGACGTTCGAGGATTTGTTGCGTGCCTGTGCTCTCGATTGGAGTAGTGACTGGGAGGAACATTTGCCATTGATCGAATTCACGTACAACAACAGTTGGCACGCGTCGATTCGGATGGCACCGTATGAGGCACTTTATGGGCGGCGATGTCGATCACCGATTTGTTGGAATGAGGCGTCCGATTTGGTCGGGACCGAGCCGGATGTTGTTTTAGAGACGAGGCGGAAGATAGAATTAATTCGGGAATGGATGTTGACTGCCCAGAGTCGACAGAAGTCGTATGCCGACGTCCGTCGTCGACCTTTGGAATTCGAGGTGGGAGACCACGTTTTGCTAAAGGTGTCGCCGACGAAGGGAGTTTTTCATTTCGGGAGGAAAGGAAAGTTGAGTCCGAGATTTATTGGACCCTTTGAGATCCTCGAGCGAGTCGGTGGGTTGGCATACCGTTTGGTGTTACCTCCGGCCTTGAGTCATGTTCATAGCGTTTTTCATGTTTCCCAGCTGAGGAAATATGTCCCGGATCCTAGTCACGTCATCGATTATGGCGAGATTGATATCGCTGAAGATATTACTTTTGAGGAGCGTCCTTTGAAGATTTTGGAGCATCGTGAGAAATGACTGAGGCATAAGACCATCCCTTTGGTCAAAGTGCAGTGGTCGAGACACGGTGTCGAGGAGGCAACTTGGGAAACCAAGGATAGCATGCGTGCTAGGTATCCTGAGTTGTTTGTTTCTTAAGTTTCGAGACGAAACTTATTTTTAGAGGGGTAGAATGTAATATCCGCATTTTTCTTTCCCTTGTATTTTTATTTCCGGTGTATTTTCTTCGACTGTAGTAACCCTCGTGTATCTTTCAGTGTATATTTTCCTGTCATCTATCGATCTGATTCTCGTTATTGTTGTGCGGAACCGCCGATTTGGGGTTGCCATGGGTTCATCTCGTGTTATTGTTTCCCCGATGTTGATTCCTATCGCTTTTATTCTCTTTCCGGATCATTTTTATCTTTTTGGGACCAACAGAGGGTGTGAGCCGCGGCACAAGGTGTGTGCGCCGCGGCACACACATTTCTCCAATTGTTGGTCGAGCGAACTGTACTGTGTGCCGCGGTACACCCATCCAGCGCGGGCACGGGCAAGTGCAAGCCGCGGCACACCCGTCCGGTGCCGCGGCACACTCGTGTGACATCTGCGACCAAAACCCGACTGTACCGGGTGCCGCGGCACACGCAGGCCGTGCCGCGGCACACTGCCGAACCCTGGGAGTAATTTTTTGGCCTGTGCCGCGGCACACTTCGGCTGTGCCGCGGCACACCAAGCGGTCAACTGTATAATCTCGTTCTTATTAGACGAGATCGGCCATTTCCTTCATTCTTCACCTGCGCGAGAGAGAGAGAGGACTAAGGGGGAGAACTTCTCAAGCATTCATCAATTGGGGGTTGATTTTCATCATTCTCCTTCGGTTGTGAGGCCCGGATAACCAATCTAACGCGTGTTCTACGGATCTTAGTACTTGAATCTCCAAAGGTAATATCTCTAGAACCCTATTTTCGAATAATTTGGGGGTTTTGGGATTTTCTTCCGATTCGTTCCATTTTGTTGGTGGATTCATGATGAATGCGATTAATATTGTTAGTATCTTTAGTTTTCCTACGATTTCATGGATATTTTGTGGGTTTTTACGGAATCGAGAGGGTTTGGTTGTGGTCCGCCCTCGTTGTTATTTTTGGTACAAATATACATGAATCGTAGGCGGGTTTTCGGGTGTATTCCATTTCCGTATTCGTCTAGAGTTGGTTGTGATTGTGTTATTCGAATCGTTAGGTTCATTTCTGCCGGTTCCTCACGGTCGTGTTCGATTCTTCCTTTCCGTTTGTATCACCGTCTATTAACCGAGGCAAGTATCCTTATGAACTTACAATCTTGACATAGTAGTATTGTATGAGAAATGGTGTGTGTGTGTATGCTCACTACGGGTTAGATCCGACGGGGTCTCGGTAGGGGTCCACAGAGACATGGATCGATGAGCTTGCTTTTAACCACTACGGGTTAGATCCGACGGGGTCTCGGTAGGGGTCCACAGAGACGTGGATCGACGGTTAATTGTGGTGCATTTTACAAATGTGATTTGATATTGGCATTTCCGGAAATGAATGTTTTGGAACTATGTTCTCTTGAATTGCATGCATTACTATTTGTGTAAGATGTAAATCGTTCATTTGGTTACTTGTACTAGCGTAACTGCTAACCCCTCTAGGGACCCGTTTTGGGGAAATTCGTTTTATGAATTTCAGGTCAGGTTCATCGAGACGAGCGGGTGCTGGACCAGTATGCGGATGATGGCCGTGCGTGATGATTGTGCACGAGTGGTGTCTTATTGCTTTCTATCTTTTTATCTTCTGTGGTCTTTAAACTAATAGAAGTACTCGAGTACTTAAGAGTTTTTACTCGTCGGGATTGTATTGTTGTTTATTATGTTTGTGTTGGATTATGGTGTTATGTTAGACCGGTTGAACCGGGTGGATTATTTTGCTGGGCGTCTTTATGACTAGGTATTTTTCTGTTATTTCTGTGAGTCGATGAGTATGGTGCTTGATTAGCCTGGTGGGTCCCATATAGGGATTCACGGCGCTGTAATATACCTCGGATATCCTGGGGGTGTTACAAATATGATAGAGAGTTTGGGTCCTTACTTCTTTCCAAAAATAGATGATGATCTTTTTGAAAGTTGTCTTGCTCATTTTGGCTCAGATTTTGACATCGACAGTTCAATTAATGAAGTAAATTCTTTACTAGAGTCTACACCGTTATTGGATAATGATAAATGGAAAGCTAAAACTGAACCACTTGAGAGTCAAATGAATAAAGAAGTACCTATTGAGGATTCAAAAATAGAGCTCAATCCATTACTTGAATCTCTAAAATATGCATTTTTAGGACAATCAGAAACCCCGCCTGTCATCATAACATCTGATTTAGATGAAGAACGAGAAGATAAATTAATCAATGTCCTTAAAGAACATAAAGAAGCAATAGGCTGGACCATCTCCGTTATTAAAGGTATTAGTCCTTCTATATGCATGCATCGAATTCACCTTGAAGAAAATGCAAAAACTTCCCGAGAATTTCAAAGAAGACTAAATCCTAATTTGAAAAAAGTTGTAAGAGCTGAAATAATCAAACTCTTAGATGTAGGGATCATCTACCCTATTTCTGATAGCTCTTGGGTCAGTCCTGTTCATATCGTTCTAAAGAAATCTGGCATAACTGTAATCACGAATGAAGAAAATGAACTTGTTCCAACCAGAATTCAAACTGGATGGAGAGTCTGTATTGATTACAGAAAATTGAACTCTGTTACAAGAAAAGATCACTTTCCACTTCCTTTTATTGATCAAATGCTATAAAGGTTAGCCGGTCATGCTTATTATTGTTTTCTTGATGGATATTCCGGCTATAACCAAATTCCCATTGCTCCTGAAGATCAAGAAAAAACCACTTTTACCTGTCCTTTCGGAACTTTTGCTTACCGACGAATGCCATTTGGATTGTGTAATGCATCTGCTACTTTTCAGCGGTGTATGATGAGCATTTTCTCTGACATGGTTGAGCGGTTTTTGGAAATCTTTATGGATGATTTTTCTGTATTCGGGTCTAGCTTTGATGAATGTTTACACCACTTAACCCAAGTGTTGGTTAGGTGTAAGGAGAAGAATCTTGTCCTAAACTGGGAAAAATGTCATTTTATGGTTAAAAAAGGAATTGTCTTAGGACATGTGATTTCTGAAAAAGGAATTGAGGTGGACAAATCTAAAGTTGATTTAATATCAGTCTTCCACCCCCACGAACGATTAAAGAAATTCGGTCATTCTTAGGCCATGCTGGTTTTTACCGTCGATTCATCAAAGATTTTAGCAAAATCTCAAGGCCATTGTGTAATTTACTTTCAAAAGACACACCTTTCGTATTTGATGATCATTGTCTAAAAGCTTTTAAGACACTCAAATCTATGTTGAGCTCTGCACCTATCATCAAATCTCCAAACTGGAATCTTCCTTTTGAAATAATGTGCGATGCATCCGACTATGTCGTCAGTGTAGTACTGGGTCAAAGAGAAAATAAATTGCCAATTGTAATATATTATGCAAGCAGAACCCTAAATGATGCCCAATTAAATTATTCTACAACTGAAAAAAATTGCTTGCAGTCGTTTTTGCCTTAGACAAATTTCGACCGTACTTGATTGGTTCGAAAGTCATAATTTACTCTCATCATGCTGCATTAAAATATCTTCTTTCTAAGAAAGATGCTAAACCTCGCTTTATCCATTGGATTCTATTGTTACAAGAGTTTGACTTAGAAATTCGAGATAAAAAAAGGTGCTGAAAATGTTGTTGCTGATCATTTGTCTAGGCTAATCGTGAATTTTACTGATAAAGAACCTCCCATTAATGAGACATTTCCTGATGAACAACTCATGTTTGTTTCTCAAATACCTTGGTATGCAGACATTGTCAATTATCTTGTCATTGGTAACATGCCATCTCATTGGAATAACCAAGATAAAGCAAAAATTTTAAACGAAGTAAAAAAATTCTTTTGGCATGATCCATATTTGTTCAAATATTGTCCTGATCAAATCATTAGGAGATGTGTGCCAGAACATGAACAACAAAATATCATTTCCTTTTGTCATGATCATGCATGTGGAGGTCATTTTAGTTCAAAGAAAACAACTGCTAAAATTCTGCAATGTGGTTTTTATTGGCCAACACTTTTCAAAGATACATATTCATATTGCAGCACATATGATAGATGTCAAAGATTAGGTCGAATTTCTAAACGAAATATGATGCCTTTAAATCCAATTTTAATTATTGAAATATTTGATGTTTGGGGCATAGATTTTATGGGACCTTTTCCAATTTCTTTTGGCAATCTTTACATCCTTATGGCCATCGATTATGTTTCAAAATGGGTAGAAGCAATTGCTTGCAAAACAAATGACTACAAAGTCGTGGTAAAATTTTTGAAAGAAAATATTTTTTCCAGATTTGGAACACCACGAGCAATTATAAGTGATGGAGGAAAACATTTTTGTAACCAATTTTTGAATCATTTATTTAAAAAATATGGTGTTACACATAAAGTTGCTACTCCTTATCACCATCAAACAAGTGGACAACTTGAAATTTCAAACAGGGAAATCAAACATATTCTTGAAAAAACTGTTAATCCTACAAGGAAAGATTGGTCTTTGCGATTGAATGATGCATTGTGGGCGTACCGTACTGCTTTTAAAACTCCCATCGGAATATCTCCATTTAGGCTTGTCTTTGGAAAACCATGTCATTTGCCTGTTGAATTGGAACATAGAGCATACTGGGCCATAAAACGATTAAATTTTTCATTAGACATGGCTGGAATTCATAGGAAACTTCAACTAAATGAATTGGAAGAAATCAGAAATGATGCTTACGATTGTGCAAGGAAATATAAGGACAAAATGAAATTTTTTCATGATAAATACATTTTGAGAAAAACTTTTTCTCCTGGTCAAAAAGTCCTTCTTTTTAACTCTCGTTTGTTATTATTTCCAGGCAAGTTGCGTTCACGATGGCCTGGTCCATTTATTATTCATACGGTCTATCCTCACGGAGCTGTAGAAATTGAAAGTCCAAAAAATAGTAATATTTTCAAAGTAAATGGTCAACGGTTAAAACCATATTTGGAATTAAAATCTTTTGAGGTAGAAGAGATTCTTCTTAAGGACCCCGATATTGTGGATTAATACTCCATTGTGTTTGCCCGGTCAAGTCGCGGATAACGGTACTCCGTGGCTAGTAAAGTCGGATTTTTCAGTTTCCCACAACAACTGATTTTGAAGATATTTTTATTTTATTTTAAATTATGGAACAAACTTTGAAAACAATTGAAAAAAGACTTCCCTTTCTTAGTAAAAAAGTCATTTTGAAACTTTACCAAGCCAGAGTTGAAAGGATGAGGTTGCTTATGAATAACGGCATACCTTTTGATATTCGATTCATTATTGAAGCCAAAGTGAGAATAACGGGTGAATTCACGGAAACACCCACTAGATTTTTACCAGGGCTTGGAAAAAGTTCATATGCCAAGAAACGACGAGCAAAGAAAATCTCCGTTTGCTACAAATGTGCTAGGTGGAACTGTGATTCAAGATGTCGATCTTTAGGAATTCCTTCTACAAACAGAGAAGATAAAATTCAGTTAATCAAGGATGGTCTGAATAAGGAGAATTTAGATGATATCGAAATTTCTCTTGACACGCATCCTAGTGGACTCGTACATTATGGGATTCGATGTTTGTGGAATAAATTCAAACCAGAATATGAACAACGTCTTGGGAATCTGACGTTAAAAGACCCTATTTGCCAATTTGTAAGAAAATTGGATGGGAAGCTTCTCCCCGACTCATAGAAGGCGTTTAAGCCGTTTTTGAACGTAAAATCAGAGGAAGATGTGAGCCACAATCACAACTACTGTACATACACGTGAGTATCTTTACTTGTTGTCGTTTTTTTAGATTTTCTGAATAAAAAACATGATACGCAATAAATGCATTCATTATTCTATTGAGTAGTTGAAGCGCAATTAACGCGGTCACAGATTTGATAAATCTTTTTACTTTATTTTGCATCTATAAATAAACATTGCAGTTGTTTATTTTCTGCATCCCTCAAACTTGTATTCTTTTCATTATCTCTCTAAGTAATTTTCTTTTCAAAAAATGGAATCATCATCTTCCACAAAAAGATTTAACTCCATCTGCATTTTTGGTGGAGCTAGTCATGGGAAAGAGGCTTGCTTTACTAAAGCAGCCCCAACTTGGGTCGTACCTTAGGAAAAAAATGCATTCATGTAGTTTACGGAGGAGGAAGTCTAGGATTAATGGGACGTGCTGCTGCTTCTGCCTATATGGAAGGAGTAAAAGTGTTGGGAATCATTCTAAAACCTCTGGCTGAAAGTAAAATCATCGGAGTAACCATTGGAGATGAGTTCAGAGCTGTGAATATGCAAGACCGCATAACTCACATGATAAATAATGCTGATGCCTTTATCACCCTTCCCGGTGGTTTTGGCACTCTTGAGGAACTTTTTCATGTGGTTACCAGAGCCCAGCTAAATGTTCATACGAAACCAATAGGTGTGCTAAATGTCAATAGTTTCTTCGATGGTTCACTATCTTTCATCAACTACTCTTCTGAAAAAGGTTTTATTTCTGAGCGTGCTAAACGAATCATAGTAGTTGCAACAATACCAGAAGAGCTGATCAAAAAACTTATTGGATTTGTTCCTGAACCAGACCCAGCTCTAGCTAATATTGTTTGGATGGAAGATTTCACTGTGCGGAAACGCAAAATTGATATATTCCTTTCCCTCTGATATCCCACTTCATTCCTCTTGTTGTTTTTTACTTTTTAGCGGATGTAAAAATCGTGAAAATGATGGCAGCTTAAGGAGTTTTCTTTTCGATCTCTTGACGCGCATCTATCCACGATTTATGTATTGTTATTTCTATTACTGTACTTTTTCTTGTTTGTTTTGAATAAAAGCATTGATGGCAGCGTAAGGCGACTCTTCGGACTCTCTTGAAGCGCATCTAGGTTGTTTGTGTTATACTTCCGGGTATATATTTTCTTTTGTTGTTTTGCCACACTTATTTCTTGCAGAAGGGCTTGAATGAAGCGTCGTCTTTCATAAACAGGGAAGCCTTATTTAAACCCTTACTCCATTGTTATTTTTACACAATAAGGATATTGTTTATCATTAAGTGTGGGGGAAGGTGTATATCTATATCTATATCTATATATATATGCAATAAAAAAAATGTTGAAAATCACAACACCATTTTCTTGAGAAAACGTTGGTGAAAAAAAATCATTTTTGGGATGTTTCACTGGTTTTGATAATGGATTTAGATGAAGGTGTATGGGATTCAGTACACAACACCCTTTTGTGAGTTTTGAGCCTTATAGCAATCCTTATATATATGCTCTATATTTTTTGTTGTGTGGTCAAACATATTGTGTTCATTCTAGAACTTGCTCATTTATACATTTCGAGACTACATTCATAAACTCTTGCATTAAGATGATAAAGGCAATTAGGATTAACCCCTTGTTGGCTTATATTTTTTCACCCATTACATTTTATCCTTAGAAGCCCCATTGAGCCTGAGCCTATTTCTTTGATCAAGCACATTACTTTAGCTATTATCCATTCTTGTTGATGACTCATCCATTTGCACCCTCTAGTCAAAGATTTAATTGTGAACTAGATGTGTGACAAATAGGGGCCGATGTTCATAAGAGTATTGTGGAGATTAAGAGATTTTGTTGAAAGTGAAAGAGTGTGAAGTACATTTGAGTATTGAACCAAGAAAAAAAATATAAATAAAGGCCAAAAAAAAAAAAAACGGCCTGAAAGAAAAAAAAAAGCGGTAGGTCAAGTGCGAAAATCATCACTATATATACATAAAATAGCACTTGAACTATCCCTTGAGAGATACATAATTCCTTCCAGAAGATCCATTGCATACTTTTTCTTACACAAGAGTATGACCTTACCAGATGAATATTCAATTACCATGTACAGAATAACTTGGGGATGATGGTTTGAGAGTTTTCATTACAGAAGGGGGGTGTTGATTGTTATTTGTAGGATTTGTTATGCATCTAAATTCACAATTGATCTTGGCTAGCAAACCTCATAATTTTCCCTTTATCCTACCCATACCCAAAGCTATGTTACAACCAAAAGAAAATGTAACACCCCAAAAGGCGGCTATTACAGTGCCGTGAATCCCACACTGGGACCCACCAGGCGATATTCAAAACAGGTTAAACAAATATTATTTGTGATACCGAACCACAATGAATAGTCATTACTCCGATTAGGAGTTTATTAAAATATGGCCAACGGCCTTATAATACACAGGATCCGAAAAAAACAAGTATAAACCATATGGAGATGGAAAATACTTCAAATGTCAAATACAACCAGATAGCAATTTAAATGAAACAGGAAATAACATAACACGGTTTAACATAAACGGACAACAAAAGATGTGGGGCCCCCGAACTAGTATCCTTCGAACCCTTCGCCGTCGACATGCTCTTCCCGTGTCTTGCCCTTGCCTCGACCAAAAATACAATACAAGTATTTCGCCCAACACAGGGTCAGATATACATGATAATCAATTCTTCTGACATTATACAATTCACATATATATATATAGATCTCAAAGAAATCATTCCGACTATCAATCATACCCCTCGGGCGTATGAAACAATCAGTCACAAGCGTCCAATACTATGGACGATTAACAATATGGCTCAAGATGGACATCACAGTACGCCCGATCCGGAAATGTGTCCGTGTACATGTCCGCCCCGTATACGGAATCCAGAATATACGTGGGACAATGTACCTAATTAGCCTCACGAAACTACGTCTCGTGTGCACAGTCCAATGCGGAATAATATCCACGCATGACTATATGTGTGCCTGGCTAAAAATCCTACACAATGACCAATCGGAACGCAGATATGATTTCGGATATGTCACGATACAACATGACAACGAATTCAATAAATCACATATCCGATTAAGGATCAAGAAAACTCACCGAAGTGAAAATAAGACCAACGAGATCAACGCTTCAAAACGATGTACTTGGGAACGCAACCCCATGAAGAAAACGGAATAACGTCAAGGACAATGTCAAATCACGACAAACATTTCATGAACAATTCATACATATGAAAGATATAACCATCACAAGAATCTAATCATCATTATAACCAAGCAAGATAACTTGCCTCAATACGGAGATGAGAATAGTCCTCTTCTTGTCGGAATGAACGAACGGTCCTCGACTAATATTGTTTACTCGAACAATCAACCTTAAACGGAATACATTTTACTCAATAACATATTCGTATAATTATCAATATAGGGTTAGTAAGACGTCATCCTACGATCCTTTATAATAGTTTGTTATTTCCAATTATCGAAGCCTTATGTCAGGAGTTCTTTTAACATCATTACAACCATAAAAATCGGTTTACAATACTTTTACCGAATGTTCACATGGTTCATCATAAACAAGAATTCTATTAAGGGTATGTTGAATAACCAATTATGATGTTAAGATCATCTTATGATGATTAAACTTTCCAAAACATTAAAATATTGAAGGAACAAAATCTGCACATTTATGATCATTCTCCTCTCATCTAAATTGAATATTAAGTTTACAACAAGTTTATTAGTTCTGAGATTACACCATATCCATGAGGATTATCAAAATCTTTGTTTACAAGGCTGGAAGAATAACTAACATTATGATGAATTCACCATGTACCTAGTATGAAGATCAAAACAAACTAAGTTCTCAACACATTAGATGAATGAAAAGTTGTTGTGTTGTTTCACAATTATCCTTAACTACCAAAATCGTCTTGAGCTAAACATAAGGAGGATATGATTCTTAAGAAATCTGAGCAAGAAGACACCCTTCTACTTCTAATCATGGTCAAGTTCTTCCCAAGGTAATTGAAAACTTAAAATGGTGTTTAATTACTTTATGATAACAACTCTATTAGTTAAATCCAAATATGGTGAAGTTAACTGATTCAAAGGTATTTTACTGAGCTAAATTCGTCCAAAGATGAGCATGGTAGTTACAACATGGTTAAAATCACTATATCATCAAGAACACATCCATCTCAAACCCTTATTTATCATATTCATTAAAAGTGTTAAAAAGGTTGGATTAAAACTATGTTTTACTTGATTAATCTAACTCTAGGTGAAGTATAATTCGTCATTAAAATCAACATAAGAAAATAATGCAGAGAGGAAAGTACACCTACCTCCAGAAATGAAGAACAACTTCAATGCTATGAGAAAATATACTCCAAGCTCAAGAACAACTCCTAATCTCCAAGGAAATGAGCTCCACTCCAATATTTAAGGCTTAGAAGCAAGTTGGTGAAGGTTGTTATCGTTTTGGGAGTGCAGAGGGACGATAAATGGAGAGAGAATCGGTTTAGAGTTGTGAAGAAATGAAAAACAGGCTGGTCCTATAAATAGACTGTACATACTTAGCGCACGCTATCGGAACAGTTTAGCGTACGCTAATGCACTTACGTACGCTAACTGGTCGATATTACGTACGTAAGCGGCTTACAGTGGCTACTGTCTTGAATTCGCAGGTCGTTAGCGCACGCTAATGAGAAATGGGTTACGCACGCTAATAAAAGTTGATTCTAGCCGACATGACAGCTTAGATCTTGTTCACATGCATGCTAACGGCTAAGGAGTTCACGTGCTGAAGTCAACTGATGCCAGATTCCCTCTTAGCGTACGCAACAGAGGAAACCTTACGCACGCTAAGGCACAGGATTAGCGTACGTTAATCGTACTATGTAGCGTACGCTACATCAACAGAAAAATTCGAAAATGCAACTCTCTAATTAACATCGAATCATCACATATGAAATGAAATAACAACGATATGAGATTCAAATCTATAATACCTCAACATAATACTAAATGCAACGATTCATGATAATCAGATTATCCGAATAATACAATGACAGTTAAAAATGAAAAGATACAGTCAGATATTACATACTCCCCCCTTGAAAAGAGTTTCGTCCTCGAAACTAAGGGGTAAATAACTCGGGGTATCTAGCTCGCATACTATCCTCGGTCTCTCACGTAGCCTCCTCGACTCCGTGTCGTGACCACTGAACTTTCAGTAGGGGAATCGTCTTGTTCCGCAACTGCTTGATCCTCCTCTCGAGTATCCGTACAGGACGATCCTCGTACGAATGATCCTCTGCTAATTTAATCTCTTCGAACTGAAGTACATGGCTCGGATCAGCAACATATTTCCTCAACTGGGAGACATGAAACACGTTGTGAATCTTACTCAAGGTCGGTGGCAAAGCTAGTCGATAGGCCAGATCACCTACACGCTCCAAAACCTCAAACGGCCCAATGTACCTTGGGCTCAGCTTGCCCCTCTTCCCGAAACGAAAAACACCTCGGGTAGGAGACACCTTCATTAACACATGGTCACCAACCTCGAACTCAAGCGGTCGTCGACGGTGGTCAGCATAAGACTTCTGTCGACTTTGAGCCGTTAACAACCGACTCCTAATCAAAGTGATCTTCTCACGGGCTGCTAATAACATATCGGGTTCCGTACCCAGAGATTCTGACAGTTCGTCCCAACACAAAGGGGACCTACAGCGACGACCATACAATGCCTCATACGGTGCCATCTGAATCAAAGCGTGCCAACTATTATTATAAGTGAATTCCACCAAAGGCAGCTGGGCTTCCCAATCATCCTTCCAATCAAGAGCACATGCTCTCAACATGTCCTCTAGAGTCTGTATGGTTCTTTCCGACTGACCATCGGTCTGTGGATGAAAATCCGTACTGAAATTCAACTGCGTGCCCATCGCACGATGAACTGCCTTCCAGATGTGTGACACAAATCGCCCGTCACGGTCTGATACAATACTCTTGGGGGTACCGTGTAGTCTCATAATTTCCTTAATAAACAGCTGGGCCAATCTCTCGGGGCCCCACGTGTCCTTAATCTCCAAGAAGTGGGCTGATTTGGTCAGACGGTCCACAATCACCCAAATCGTATTCATTCCTCGACGACTCATCGGTAAGCTAGTGATAAAATCCATAGATATGTCCTCCCATTTCCACTCAGGAATCGGGAGCGGTTTCAGCATTCCTGCGGGTCGCTGGTGCTCAATCTTAACTCTTGTGAGTTAAGCACCTCGAAACGAATTCGGCAACCTCACGTTTCATATTCCCCCACCAATAATTCTGCTTCAAATCCTTATACATCTTGCTAGAGCCCGGGTGAATAGAGTACGGGGTAGCATGGGCTTCCCTCATGATAGAGTTCCTCAACTCTTCGTCAGCGGGTACACAAACTCGATTTCTAAAACGTATCAATCCATCCTCGTGGATCAGGAATCCAGGGGCTTTCCCCTAGGTTACTTCATCCCGAACTCGCGATAAGAATGGGTCCGTAATTTGCTTCGATTTGATCATATCATCAAGAGACGAAGAAATCTCAAGGGTGCAAAGTTGTCCCTGAACACGTTGTAACCAAACTTCAATTTCTGACCTCATAAGGACCAACTGCAACTCCCTCTGTGCTGTCAAACGGCTCAGCATCTGCTCCTGCACGGTTTTACGGCTCAAAGCATCGGCAACCATATTTGCTTTACCCGGATGATAAAGGATCTCGATATCATAGTCCTTGATTAATTCTAGCCACCTTATCTGTCTCATGTTTAACTCATTCTGAGTAAAAATGTACTTTAGGCTCTTGTGGTCTGTAAAGATCTGGCAGGTAACTCCATAAAGATAGTGACGCCAGATTTTCAAAGCAAACACCACGGATGCTAACTCCAAGTCATGGGTCGGATAGTTAACTTCATAGGGTCGCAATTGTCTCGATACATAGGCAATCACTTTCCCTTCCTGCATTAGTACACATCCCAGACCCTGTCTCGACGCGTCACTATACACCACAAATCCTCCCGTTCCTTTTGGTAAGACCAAAACAGGGGCCGAAATCAATCGACTCTTGAGCTCATCAAAACTCTGCTGACATGTTTCTGACCACAAATACTTCTTGTCCTTTCGCAGTAAGTTAGTCATTGGTTGCGCAATTTTAGAAAATCCTTCTACGAATCGTCGGTAGTAACCTGCTAGGCCGAGAAAACTACGAACTTTCTTCACGTTCTTCGGTGGTAGCCAATCTCGAATGGCTTCCGTCTTTTGTGGGTCCACTCTCACCCCTTCGGCTGATATCACATGCCCGAGAAAGACAACCTCAGGCATCCAGAATTCACACTTAGAAAATTTCCCATAAAGTTGTTCCCGCCTCAATGTATCGAGAACTTGGTGGAGGTGACGCTCGTGCTCTTCGCGGTCGCGAGAGTAAATCAGAATGTCGTCAATAAAAACGACTACAAAGCGATCCAGATAGTTAATAAAAACTCGATTCATCAACTCCATGAACACTGCCGGTGCATTAGTCAGTCCAAATGGCATCACCACGAACTCATAATGCCCATAGCGAGTACGGAATGCTGTCTTCGAAATGTCAGACTCTCGAATCCTCAACTGATGATAACCAGATATCAAGTCGATCTTAGAAAACATGGCAGCTCCCTGAAGTTGGTCCAATAAATCATCAATACGAGGCAAGGGATACTTGTTCTTGATGGTCACCCTGTTCAGCTCACGGTAATCAATACATAAGCGTAGAGATCCATCTTTCTTCCGTACAAATAACACTGGTGCTCCCCAAGGGGACGCACTAGGTCGAATATAGCCTTTGTCAGTTAACTCCTCAAGCTGGTTCTTCAATTCTTGCATCTCAGTCGGAGCCATACGGTACGGTGCTTTTGAGAGCGGGGACGTACCTGGTTCTAACTCAATAATAAACTCCACGTCACGATGAGGAGGTAAGCCTGGCAACTCGTCTGGAAATATATCTGGGTAGTCTCGGACTACCGGAATGTCGGCCAATTCAACTGGTCGATCTGCTGTTTTGGTCATGTAGCACCAATAACCAATACACCCTTGATTAAGCAGTTTCACTGCTTTCATAGCGCTGATGACTCTCCCAGAACGACTGGGATTATCACCTTGAAAAATACACTCGAATCCATCATCAGAAGTGACGGTAACCATCTGTAACACCCCCAAAACCATCCGGGATATTACAGCGCCGTGGGTCCCGCGCCGGAACCCACCAGGCTAAAAACCGTTTACAAAACCAATTCAAAAGCGCCAAAAGGCCGACGACGGTAATATTTTAAATACTCAAATATTTTCAAAAACATAATTTTGAAATACCGTCATAAAATACCATTTGAAAATACCAGGCGAAATGCCAAATCTCGATAGTTCAAAATGTACGTTAAGATGCCGCTTAAACGTACCGATAAAATAGTTTAGGAAAAGACTTTAACGAAATAACTCAAGTTCACAAAATGCCCAAAAGGCCATTTAAAATACACACACGCAGCGTATAAAGATACCGAAAAGCCATTTTGAGATATACACACGCAGCGGATAAATACAGTTCAAAATACACATTTGCAGCGGAAATAAATAACCGGAAAAGAGTACTCAATTCTCCGAAAACAAGCCACAACCAGTATCACATCGGGAAGCTCATCCCTTCACGACCGCTACTAGCTCGATCTTCGAGTACCTAAAAATAAAGCCCACGACGGGGTCAGCCACAATACTCAATAATGATACCGATCACATCATCATAAATAATTACATACCAATGTAATAATACTGTAAGAATACTACCAACGTAATCTTACCGTTATAACCTTACCAATCCATAATAATCCAATCCTTACCATAATCCACATTTCGCATCCTCGAATGACGAAATAAATTCAACAACAACCATCTCTACTGTATTCCAAAAATACCGACAATCCTCAAAACATCATCATAACTCATAAGTGTGGGAACAATCCAATCTGTGTCAAATCCTGTCCGTCGGATTACACAATCAAATCTCAACATGTATAGACCAATAATACACAACATATCTGTAGATCAACTACCACATGATAATGATAACAAATCCTGAAACATCGACATATAGTCCGAATGCTCATACGATCAATAACAATGATCAACCAATACATCACTGAGAATATCATCGACATTATAGCTCCAATATGACCAACGAAGGATCACGATAACTGAGAATACCATCAACAAGGTAAACTCCAAATGATCAACAAAAGACCAATAATAACTGGGAATACCATCAACAAGGTAAACTCCAAATGATCAACAAAAGACCAATAATAACTGAGAATACCATCAACAAGGTAAACTCCAAATGATCAACAATAATGGATCTCAAAGAAATAACTCTGACTGTCGAACATACCCCTCGAGCGTATGAACAACCAGTCACAAACCGTCGAACATACCCAACCATAAATGGAGGATGAACGACCAAACAATATGGCTCAAAGATGGAAATCATAGTACGCCCGATCCGAATATGTGTCAGTGCACATGTCCACCCCGTATACGGAATCCAGGATATACGTGGGACAATGTACCTAATTAGCCTCAACGAACTACGTCTCGTGTGCACAGCCTTTCACGGAAAATATTCACGCATGACTATATATGTGCCCGGCTAAAAATCCTACACAATATCCAATCGGAACGCAGATATGACTCCAGATATGTCACGATGCAACATGACAACGAAACTCAAAGAAACACATATCCAATAAGGATCAAAAGACTCACCGAAGTGAACAACAATAGTCTGACAATGAAAAGTCGACCCGACCAATCAATATCCAAAACATCAATCCTGGGGTCATCACCCCCAAATGAATGACCAAAACATCTACGATCTCAATACAATAGTCCTGGGATCAACATCCCTCAACGAAGTAATCAATACGAATCCCGGATACGAAACATCAACGTACAACATATATACAATAATTCCTCGAGCGATTATCCTCATAATGAATAATACTAGAATTACCTCAAAGCCGAAGACAATATTCTTCAACATCCCCCAATGAGACGATCAACTCAACCATTAATACCAACAATAGTCCTTTCTAACAACATTGCTATATGAATTATAAATGAAATGAAAACGAAACCATTCATCAAATATTATAAACTGAACAAGTATAAACTTGCCTCGATACCGATACCACGAATCCGTTACCAAAATCCATTGCCTTTGTCTACGAGCTCCTTAGCCCCGACCAAAAGCAATCTACGAACTCTTCGATTTCAACCGCAACACAACGGTCATAATCCACGATCAAAACATCACAACCTATTGCAATAACCGATTAACACACATTCGATAAAAATCAATAACCGACATACTCAACCAATAAACTCAACGGTTCAACGAAACCTCGATCATATACATAATACCAAATAATCCAACTCAACCGATACGAACCCATATCCACGATACAAGCCGTAACTCGATGATCACAAATAACAATCAATAACCGATCAACAACGGTTCTACAATATCCCGATTAAATACAAATTCAAACAACCCAAACCAATCAAACACGAACTCAAAACCAAAATACGATTCCACAATCCGAAGATTATATCAATAATCAATTTAAACCATCAAGGGTCTAACATTACCGATTCCAAATTCAATCTTAAAAACAACTACAAGTTTCCTCCTTGTATAATCATAATAAAATCCAATTATCGATTATCATCATTAATCCTGACGATCCGATTAATTCAACATTATAGATAACCATATTCCAAGGGTTTCAAATAATTCCATTATCCGAATTGAACACTTGTTAAATACTTATGAATTCTCAAACTCAAGAGTGAATCATAAACTTATCAAATCCGAAATCATATTCGTATTCCTATACGAATATTGTACCAAAACACATAACTTAGTTCTAAATGTGAATATTCCATATTCATATCCAAAACACCAACACCTCTTAAACATGTTCAACAATTCATATAATCCAAGAGTTCCTTAAGAACACAACTAATTCCAAATCATATTCAAAATCTCCAATACGACATAATCCGATGTGTCCTAACATCTAAACAATCTTTATTCACAATTCAAGGTGTATATAATCATGTCCTTAAACATATATACTTCTCATAACATCATGAATCGCAACAAACCACCAAGAACATCGAGAATACTACGATTCCATAATCATAACGACATAATCAAGGCATTTGATCACCAATTCATTATCTTCCTTTAACAAAATTCCCATAATTACCAAGAATTATCACAACAATATCATTTCCATCACCATTCATACGAAACGTGTAGAATTTTCCAAGTTCTACTCATTGAGACATTTCATCGAACACTTTGAAGGCATAGTCCAATTCAATCGATTATTCAAAGGAATACTCGAATTCTTTCCACAAAACTTCAAGAACAACGAATAATCTCAAGAATACAACAAAATTCCATCAATAATCTGAGTTAAAACGAATCAAATCGGCCAAGACATCAAGAAACTTCAAAATATCCAAAACCAAGTGTTTAGGTGTTCTTACCTTCGATCCGGTGGAAGATGATGTTAATCCATGATTCCAACTTCCAAAACATGTTGCTAGATGATGATATTACTCAAATCCATCCACTTTGATGAAGAAATCGCCAAAAACGAAGAAAAACATGAAAATGCCGGATGACTCGGTCTGTGCCTTTAAATAGGCGGACTGCCGCAAGACGTTACGACGTAATCGCCATCGCTTACGTACGTAATCGCCATGGCTCGCCATCGCCCACTCGCGGAACCCTTACGTACGTAATCGGCACCGGCTTACGACGTAATCGGGCCTTACGGCCAGAATCGCCACGCCTTACGTCGTAATCGGCGATCCTAGCCTCCGGCCGAGTCACCGCCGACCGTGATCGGCCACCCCCACGAATCACCGCCACCATTCCCGGCCATTCCAATGAGTCACGACCGCCATGCTCGGCCATCCAGTCATCTCGCCACGACTCGACCGGCTACTCCGTAACGCACGTAACACTTAATCCGTTGCGCATTTAATACGACGTTGACTTGCTACAAGATATACTCGACATGCATTTAATACACCCGTATAACGTCGTAACTCCGTCCGCTGACTCACTGGCCCACATCTGCGCCGAAAGCCGCCACCACGGGCCCCACCGTCCGATCACAAGTCTCGATTCCTCTTGTTACGTACGTTATGTACACTATATAACGTCGTAAGCTAACACATTTTACGACGTAAGCTCCAAGGCTTAACGCACGTAATGGCTTTTATACTTAGCCAAAAATCCAATCGTTTCGTCCGACGTCTCGACGCATTTAAATACAAACATACGGCATACCGAATACACATACCGAATCCAAAATATTTTCATACGGTATACGATATCCAAATCTGCTTAACTCGATACAACATATCCCGAATATATCATCACCAAAAACGATAATCACACCAAGATAATCGTCTCTGGTTCTCAATTTATTTTATCCATACCGTATAGATACCAAACTATACGGTATATCTCGAATAAAATAACGCGAAAATTTATACTTGAAAATTCGGTATTACATACTACCCCCTTAAAATAAGTTTCGTCCTCGAAACTTGCAACTGTCGCCAACAATGTATAAGTCCAAAATTTCCAACTCATCACAAAAACAATCAATCGTCGCCACAAGCGAAATAACCTAACCAATATACTTACAAAGCGTGAAGCCGATGATCTCCCGTGATACTAGCACACGACTCCCACACGAAGTCTCAACACAACCAACGCACACCAATATCACAAATAGCAGTTTGAAAAGATCTCAAAAATTTTGGAAACTCCAAAAATCGATACGACTCAAAAGTCAGAAAAACTCATTTTCAAAAGCCACGCTACTACCGCACTGTAGAGCCACATAACACACACGCCCGGGTTTCATAAAACCCAAGCTCGATACCACCTTCTGTAACACCCCCAAAACCATCCGGATATTACAAGCCGTGGGTCCCGCGCCGAACCCACCAGCTAAAAACCGTTTACAAAACCAATTCAAAAGCGCCAAAAGGCCGACGGTAATATTTTAAATACTCAAATATTTTCAAAAACATAATTTTGAAATACCGTCATAAAATACCATTTGAAAATACCAAAGAAATGCCAAATCTCGATAGTTCAAAATGTACGTTAAGATGCCGCTTAAACGTACCGATAAAATAGTTTAGGAAAAGACTTTAACGAAATAACTCAAGTTCACAAAATGCCCAAAAGGCCATTTAAAATACACACACGCAGCGTATAAAGATACCGAAAAGCCATTTTGAGATATACACACGCAATGATAAATACTGATTCAAAATACACATTTGCAATGAAATAAATAACCGGAAAAGAGTACTCAATTCTCCGAAAACAGGCCACAACCAGTATCACATCGGGAAGCTCATCCCTTCACGACCGCTACTAGCTCGATCTTCGAGTACCTAAAAATAAAGCCCACGACGGGGTCAGCCACAATACTCAATAATGATACCGATCACATCATCATAAATAATTACATACCAATGTAATAATACTGTAAGAATACTACCAACGTAATCTTACCGTTATAACCTTACCAATCCATAATAATCCAATCCTTACCATAATCCACATTTCGCATCCTCGAATGACGAAATAAATTCAACAACAATCATCTCTACTGTATTCCAAAAATACCGACAATCCTCAAAACATCATCATAACTCATAAGTGTGGGAACAATCCAATCTGTGTCAAATCCTGTCCGTCGGATTACACAATCAAATCTCAACATGTATAGACCAATAATACACAACATATCTGTAGATCAACTACCACATGATAATGATAACAAATCCTGAAACATCGACATATAGTCCGAATGCTCATACGATCAATAACAATGATCAACCAATACATCACTGAGAATATCATCGACATTATAGCTCCAATATGACCAACGAAGGATCACGATAACTGAGAATACCATCAACAAGGTAAACTCCAAATGATCAACAAAAGACCAATAATAACTGAGAATACCATCAACAAGGTAAACTCCAAATGATCAACAAAAGACCAATAATAACTGAGAATACCATCAACAAGGTAAACTCCAAATGATCAACAATAATGGATCTCAAAGAAATAACTCTGACTGTCGAACATACCCCTCGAGCGTATGAACAACCAGTCACAAACCGTCGAACATACCCAACCATAAATGGAGGATGAACGACCAAACAATATGGCTCAAAGATGGAAATCATAGTACGCCCGATCCGAATATGTGTCAGTGCACATGTCCACCCCGTATACGGAATCCGTGATATACGTGGGACAATGTACCTAATTAGCCTCAACGAACTACGTCTCGTGTGCACACTTTCACGGAAAATATTCACGCATGACTATATATGTGCCCGGCTAAAAATCCTACACAATATCCAATCGAACGCAGATATGACTCGGATATGTCACGATGCAACATGACAACGAAACTCAAAGAAACACATATCCAATAAGGATCAAAAGACTCACCGAAGTGAACAACAATAGTCTGACAATGAAAAGTCGACCCGACCAATCAATATCCAAAACATCAATCCTGGGGTCATCATCCCCAAATGAATGACCAAAACATCTACGATCTCAATACAATAGTCCTGGGATCAACATCCTCAACGAAGTAATCAATACGAATCCCGATACGAAACATCAACGTACAACATATATACAATAATTCCTCGTAACGATTATCCTCATAATCAATAATACTAGAATTACCTCAAAGCCGAAGACAATATTCTTCAACATCCCCCAATGAGACGATCAACTCAACCATTAATACCAACAATAGTCCTTTCTAACAACATTGCTATATGAATTATAAATGAAATGAAAACGAAACCATTCATCAAATATTATAAACTGAACAAGTATAAACTTGCCTCGATACCGATACCACGAATCCTAATAAAATCCATTGCCTTTGTCTACGAGCTCCTTAGCCCCGACCAAAAGCAATCTACGAACTCTTAGATTTCAACCGCAACACAACGGTCATAATCCACGATCAAAACATCACAACCTATTGCAATAACCGATTAACACACATTCGATAAAAATCAATAACCGACATACTCAACCAATAAACTCAACGGTTCAACGAAACCTCGATCATATACATAATACCAAATAATCCAACTCAACCGATACGAACCCATATCCACGATACAAGCCGTAACTCGATGATCACAAATAACAATCAATAACCGATCAACAACGGTTCTACAATATCCCGATTAAATACAAATTCAAACAACCCAAACCAATCAAACACGAACTCAAAACCAAAATACGATTCCACAATCCGAAGATTATATCAATAATCAATTTAAACCATCAAGGGTCTAACATTACCGATTCCAAATTCAATCTTAAAAACAACTACAAGTTTCCTCCTTGTATAATCATAATAAAATCCAATTATCGATTATCATCATTAATCCGGACGATCCGATTAATTCAACATTATAGATAACCATATTCCAAGGGTTTCAAATAATTCCATTATCCGAATTGAACACTTGTTAAATACTTATGAATTCTCAAACTCAAGAGTGAATCATAAACTTATCAAATCCGAAATCATATTCGTATTCCTATACGAATATTGTACCAAAACACATAACTTAGTTCTAAATGTGAATATTCCATATTCATATCCAAAACACCAACACCTCTTAAACATGTTCAACAATTCATATAATCCAAGAGTTCCTTAAGAACACAACTAATTCCGAAATCATATTCAAAATCTCCAATACGACATAATCCGATGTGTCCTAACATCTAAACAATCTTTATTCACAATTCAAGGTGTATATAATCATGTCCTTAAACATATATACTTCTCATAACATCATGAATCGCAACAAACCACCAAGAACATCGAGAATACTACGATTCCATAATCATAACGACATAATCAAGGCATTTGATCACCAATTCATTATCTTCCTTTAACAAAATTCCCATAATTACCAAGAATTATCACAACAATATCATTTCCATCACCATTCATACGAAAACGTGTAGAATTTTCCAAGTTCTACTCATTGAGACATTTCATCGAACACTTTGAAGGCATAGTCCAATTCAATCGATTATTCAAAGGAATACTCGAATTCTTTCCACAAAACTTCAAGAACAACGAATAATCTCAAGAATACAACAAAATTCCATCAATAATCTGAGTTAAAACGAATCAAATCGGCCAAGACATCAAGAAACTTCAAAAATATCCAAAACCAAGTGTTTAGGTGTTCTTACCTTCGATCCGGGTGGAAGATGATGTTAATCCATGATTCCAACTTCCAAAACATGTTGCTAGATGATGATATTACTCAAATCCATCCACTTTGATGAAGAAATCGCCAAAAAACGAAGAAAAACATGAAAATGCCCGGATGACTCGGTCGTGCCTTTAAATAGGCGGACTCGCCGACGTTACGCACGTAATCGCCATCGCTTACGTACGTAATCGCCATGGCCTCGCCATCGCCCACCGCCGAACCCTTACGACGAATCGGCACTGCTTACGTGCGTAATCGGGCCTTACGGCCAGAATCGCCAACGCTTACGTACGTAATCGGCGCCTCTAGCCTCCGCCGAAGTCACCGCCGACCGTGATCGGCCACCCCACGAATCACCGCCACCATTCCGGCCATTCCAATGAGTCACGACCGGCCATGCTCGGCCATCCGTGTCATCTCGGCCACGACTCGACCGGCTACTCCGTAACGCACGTAACACTTAATCCGTTGCACGTAATACGTGCGTTGACTTGCTACAAGATATACTCATTACGCACGTAATACACCCCGTATAACGCACGTAACTCCGTCCGTTGACTCACTGTCCACATCTGCGCCAAAGCCGCCACCACGGGCCCCACTGTCCGATCACAAGTCTCGATTCCTCTTGTTACGTACGTTATGTACACTATATAACGTCGTAAGCTAACACATTTTACGACGTAAGCTCCAAGGCTTAACGTCGTAATGGCTTTTATACTTAGCCAAAATCCAATCGTTTCGTCCGACGCCTCGACGCACGAAATACAAACATACGGCATACCAATACACATACCGAATCCAAAAATATTTTCATACGGTATACGATATCCAAATCTGTTTAACTCCGATACAACATATCCTGAATATATCTGTCAGTCAAAAACGATAATCACACCAGTATAACTGTCTCGGTTCTAAATTTATTTTATCCATACTGTATAGATACCAAACTATACAGTATATCTCAGATAAAATAACGCGAAAAATTTATACTGAAAATTCGGGTATTACATACTACCCCCCTTAAAATAAGTTTCGTCCTCGAAACTTGCAACCTGTCGCCAACAACAGATAAGTCCAAAATTTCCAACTCATCACAAAAACAATCAATCGTCGCCACAAGCGAAATAACCTAACCAATATACTTACAGGTGCGTGAAGCCGATGATCTCCCGTGATACTAGCACACGACTCCCACACGAAGTCTCAACACAACCAACGCACACCAATATCACAAATAGCAGTTTGAAAAGATCTCAAAAATTTTGGAAACTCCAAAAATCGATACGACTCAAAAGTCAGAAAAACTCATTTTCAAAAGCCACGCTACTACCGTACCGGTAGAGCCACATAACACACACGCCTGGGTTTCATAAAACCCAAGCTCTGATACCACCTTCTGTAACACCCCCAAAACCATCCGGGATATTACAGCGCTGTGGGTCCCGCGCCGGAACCCACCAGGCTAAAAACCGTTTACAAAACCAATTCAAAAGCGCCAAAAGGCCGACGACGGTAATATTTTAAATACTCAAATATTTTCAAAAACATAATTTTGAAATACCGTCATAAAATACCATTTGAAAATACCAGGCGAAATGCCAAATCTCGATAGTTCAAAATGTACGTTAAGATGCCGCTTAAACGTACCGATAAAATAGTTTAGGAAAAGACTTTAACGAAATAACTCAAGTTCACAAAATGCCCAAAAGGCCATTTAAAATACACACACGCAGCGTATAAAGATACCGAAAAGCCATTTTGAGATATACACACGCAGCGGATAAATACAGTTCAAAATACACATTTGCAGCGGAAATAAATAACCGGAAAAGAGTACTCAATTCTCCGAAAACAAGCCACAACCAGTATCACATCGGGAAGCTCATCCCTTCACGACCGCTACTAGCTCGATCTTCGAGTACCTAAAAATAAAGCCCACGACGGGGTCAGCCACAATACTCAATAATGATACCGATCACATCATCATAAATAATTACATACCAATGTAATAATACTGTAAGAATACTACCAACGTAATCTTACCGTTATAACCTTACCAATCCATAATAATCCAATCCTTACCATAATCCACATTTCGCATCCTCGAATGACGAAATAAATTCAACAACAACCATCTCTACTGTATTCCAAAAATACCGACAATCCTCAAAACATCATCATAACTCATAAGTGTGGGAACAATCCAATCTGTGTCAAATCCTGTCCGTCGGATTACACAATCAAATATCAACATGTATAGACCAATAATACACAACATATCTGTAGATCAACTACCACATGATAATGATAACAAATCCTGAAACATCGACATATAGTCCGAATGCTCATACGATCAATAACAATGATCAACCAATACATCACTGAGAATATCATCGACATTATAGCTCCAATATGACCAACGAAGGATCACGATAACTGAGAATACCATCAACAAGGTAAACTCCAAATGATCAACAAAAGACCAATAATAACTGAGAATACCATCAACAAGGTAAACTCCAAATGATCAACAAAAGACCAATAATAACTAAGAATACCATCAACAAGGTAAACTCCAAATGATCAACAATAATGGATCTCAAAGAAATAACTCTGACTGTCGAACATACCCCTCGAGCGTATGAACAACCAGTCACAAACCGTCGAACATTGTAACACCCCTAAAACCATCCGGGATATTACAGCGCCGTGGGTCCCGCGCCGGAACCCACCAGGCTAAAAACCGTTTACAAAACCAATTCAAAAGCGCCAAAAGGCCGATGACGGTAATATTTTAAATACTCAAATATTTTCAAAAGCATAATTTTGAAATACCGTCATACAATACCATTTGAAAATACAAGGCGAAGTGCCAAATCTCGACAGTTTAAAATGTACGTTAAGACGCCGCTTAAACGTACCGATAAAATAGTTTAGGAAAAGATTTAACGAAATAACTCAAGTTCACAAAATGTCAAAAAGGCCCTTTTAAAATACACACACGCAGCGGATAAAGATACCGAAAAGCCATTTTGAGATATACACACAAATGGATAAATACATTCAAAATACACATTTGCAAATGAAATAAATAACCGGAAAAGAGTACTCAATTCTCCGAAAACAAGCCACAACCAAGATCACATCGGGAAGCTCACCCCTTCACGACCGCTACTAGCTCGATCTTGAGTACCTAAAAATAAAGCCCACGACTGGTCAGCCACAATACTCAATAATGATACCGATCACATCATCATAAATAATTACATACCAATGTAATAATATAGTAAGAATACTACCAAAGTAATCTTACCGTTATAACCTTACTAATCCATAATAATCCAATCCTTACCATAATCCACATTTCGCATCCTCGAATGGCGAAATGGACTCAACATTAATTATCTGTACTGTATTCCAAAAATACCAATAATCCTCAAAAGATCATCAAAACTCATAAGTGCGGGAATAATCCAATCTGTGCAAACTCCTGTCCGTCGAATTACACAATCAAATCTACATGAATAAACCAATAATACACAACATATCTGTAGATCAACTACCACTTGACAATGAATACAAATCCCGAAAACATCGACATATAGTCCGAATGCTTATACGATCAATAACCAGATCAACCGATAAATCAACTGAGAATATCATCGACATGATAACTCCAATACGACCAACGAAGGATCAACGATGACTGAGAGTACCCTCAACAAGGTAAACTCCAAACACGATCAACAAAGGATCAACTATAACTGAGAATACCCTCAACAAGGTAGACTCCAAATGATCAACAAAAGACCAACAATAACCGAGAATACCCTCAACAAGGTAGACTCCAAATGATCAACAAGAATGGATCTCAAGGAATAACTCTGACTGTCGAACATACCCCTCGGGCGTATGAACAACCAGTCACAAACCGTCGAACATACCCAACCATAAATGGAGGATGAACGACCAAACAATATGGCTCAAAGATGGACGTCATAGTACGCCCGATCCGAATATGTGTCAGTGCACATGTCCACCCCGTATACGGAATCCAGGATATACGTGGGACAATGTACCTAATTAGCCTCAACGAACTACGTCTCGTGTGCACAGCCTTTCACGGAAAATATTCACGCATGACTATATATGTGCCCGCTAAAAATCCTACACAATATCCAATCGAACGCAGATATGACTCGGATATGTCACGATGCAACATGACAACGAAACTCAAAGAAACACATATTCAATAAGGATCAAAAGACTCATCAAGTGAAAAACAACAGATCGACAATGTAAAGTCGACACGACTAATCTATATCCAAAATAAAGAATCCCGGGATCATCATCCCCAAATGAATGACCAACACGATCTACGATCTCAGTACAACAGTCCTGGGATCAACATCCCTCAACGAATGACCGATATGAAACTCGTTACACGAAACCTCAACATATACAACAACTCAACATAATAATTATCTCATAACTAAACGATACATAAAATACCTCAAAGTCGGAGACAACATCCTTTCCGCGAACAACATCCACGAACGAATACAGTTATACGAATAATCCCGAAATAGGTATAGTCCATTTATACCAACAAACCACCATCCCGACATCAATATCGACACGATAACTATCCTCGATATCCGATATTCTATATCCTTGACCAAAGATAACTCACGTCTTCCTTGAACACAATTAAATCATATACCTTATGATTCAATACAAACCAGAGCACGATAGACAACTCATTAACCAACAATTTACCTTTCTAACAACATTGCTATATGAATTATAAATGAAATGAAAACGAAACCATTTATCAAATATTATAAACTGAACAAGTATAAACTTGCCTCGATACCGATACCACGAAGCCGTTACCAATATCCATTGCCTTTGTCTACGAGCTCCTCAGCCCCGACCAAAAGCAATCCACAAACTCTTCGACTTCAACCGCAACACAACGGTCATAATCCACGATCAAAACATCACAACCTATTGAAGTAATCAATCAACAACAATCCGATAACAATCAATAACCGACATACTCAACCAACAAACTCAACGGTTCAACGAAACCTCGATCATATACATAATACCAAATAATCCAACTCAACCGATACGAACCCATATCCACGATACAAGCCGTGACTCGATGATTACAAATAACAATCAATAACCGATCAACAATGGTTCTACAATATCCCGATTAAACACATATCCAAACAACCCAAACCAATCAAACACGAATTCAAAACCACAATACGATTCCACAATCCGAAGATCATATCAATAATCAATCTAAACCAACAAGGGTCTAACATTACCGATTCCAAATTCAATCTTAAATATGGATACAAGTTTCCTCCTTGTAAATTCATAATATAAACCAATTACCGGTTATCATCATCAATCCGGACGATCCGATCAATTCAATATTATAGATAACCATATTCCAAAGGTTTCAAATAATTCCATTATCCGAATTGAACACTTGTTAAATACTTATGAATTCTCAAACTCAAGAGTGAATCATAAACTTATCAAATCCGAAATCATGTTCGTATTCCTATACGAATATTGTACCAAATACATAACTTAGTTCTAGATATGAATATTCCATATTCATATATAAAACACCAACAACTTAAAACGTATTCATCAAATCAATGATCAATTCATCTCGACATTAAGGATTTTATAATATATTCGATTCCAACTTCAAATCCAAATACGAAGACAAAACTCCTTCTTGTTCATACTTGTAAATTCGTAGAAAACAATTTACCGATTATTATCGTGAATAATCACATTCCAAAATTATCCGAAATCCTTCCAAAATCATAACATGTAACTCAAGAGTTCTTTAAGAACACGAATTATCCAAATTCACGTTCATAATCCATAAAACAACATAACCCGATATTTTCTAACATCTAAACAACCCTTAATCATAATTCAAGGTGTATATAATCATGCCTTTCAACAAATACTTCTCATAACATCATGATTCGCAATAAACCACCAAGAACATCGAGAATGCCACGATTCCATAATCATAACAACATAATCGAATCATTTGATCACCAATTCATTATCTTCCTTTAACAAAATTCCCATAATTACCAAGAATCATCACAACAATATCATTTTCATCACCATTCATACGAAAACGTGTAGAATTTTCCAAGTTCTACTCATTGAGACATTTCATCGAACACTTTGAAGGCATAGTCCAATTCAATCGATTATTCAAAGGAATACTCGAATCCGATCCACAAAACTTCAAGAACAACGAATAATCTCAAGAATACAACAAGATTCCATCAATAATCTGAGTTAGAACGAATCAAATCGGTCAAGACATCAAGAAACTTCAAAATATCCAAAACCAAGTGTTTAGGTGTTCTTACCTTCGATCCGGTGGAAGATGATGTTAATCCATGATTCCAACTTCCAAAACATGTTGCTAGATGATGATATTACTCAAATCCATCCACTTTGATGAAGAAATCGCCAAAAACGAAGAAAAACATGAAAATGCCGGATGACTCGGTCGAGCCTTTAAATAGGCGGACCACGCCACGTTACGTGCGTAACCGGCCACGCCTTACGTAATCGCCATGGCACGCCATCGCCCATTCTGCCGGAACCCTTACGACGTGAATCGGCACTGCTTACGTAACTGGCCCTTACGGCCGTAACCGGCCACTGCCTTACGTACGTAATCGGCCAGTCCTAGCCTCCAGCGAGTCACTGCCGACCGTGATCGGCCACCCCCACGAATCACTGCCGACCATTCCCGGCCATTCCAACGAGTCACGACCGGCCATGCTCGGCCATCCAGGTCATCTCGGCCACGACTCGACCGGCTACTCCGTAACGTACGTAACACTTAATCCGTTGCGTACGTAATACGTACGTTGACTTGCTACAGTATTATACTCGTATTACGTACGTAATACACCCTGTATAACGTACGTAACTCCGTCCGTTGACTCACCTGTCCACATCTGCGCCGAAAGCTGCCGACCACGGGCCCCACTGTCCGATCACAAGTCTGATTCCTCTTGTTACGTACGTTATGTACACTATATAACGTCGTGGCTAACACATTTTACGTCGTAAGCTCCAAGGCTTAACGCACGTAATGGCTTTTATACTTAGCCAAAATCCAATCGTTTCCTGTTCGACGTCTCGACGTACAAAATACAAACATACGGCATACTGAATACACATACTGAATCCAAAATATTTTCATACGGTATACGATATCCAAATCTGTTTAACTTGATACAACATATCCCGAATATATCATCGCTCAAAAACGATAATCACACCGGTATAATCGTCTCGGTTCTCAATTTATTTTATCCATACTGTATAGATACCAAACTATACGGTATATCTCGAATAAAATAACGCGAAAAATTTATATTGAAAATTCGGGTATTACATACTACCCCCTTAAAATAAGTTTCGTCCTCGAAACTTGCAACTGTCGCCAACAACGGATAAGTCCAAAATTTTCCAACTCATCACAAAAACAATCAAGCGTCGCCACAAGCGAAATAACCAAACCAATATACTTACAAAGTGAAGCCGATGATCTCTCGTGATACTAGCACACGACTCCCATACGAAGTCTCAACACAACCAACGCACACCAATATCACAAATAGCGGTTTGAAAAGAATCTCAAAATTTTGGAAACTCCAAAATCGATTCGACTCAAAAGTCGGAAAAACTCATTTTCAAAAGCCACGCTACTACCGCACGGTAGAGCCACATAACACACACGCCCGGGTTTCATAAAACCCAAGCTCGATACCATCTTCTCGTAACACCCTAAAACCATCCGGATATTACAGTCAGTGGGTCCTGCTACGAACCCACTGTGCTAAAAACCGTTTACAAAACCAATTCAAAAGCGCCAAAAGGCCGATGACGGTAATATTTTAAATACTCAAATATTTTCAAAAGCATAATTTTGAAATACCGTCATACAATACCATTTGAAAATACAAGGCGAAGTGCCAAATCTCGACAGTTTAAAATGTACGTTAAGACGCCGCTTAAACGTACCGATAAAATAGTTTAGGAAAAGATTTAACGAAATAACTCAAGTTCACAAAATGTCAAAAAGGCCCTTTTAAAATACACACACGCAGCGGATAAAGATACCGAAAAGCCATTTTGAGATATACACACACAGCGGATAAATACAGTTCAAAATACACATTTGCAGCGGAAATAAATAACCGGAAAAGAGTACTCAATTCTCCGAAAACAAGCCACAACCAGTATCACATCGGGAAGCTCACCCCTTCACGACCGCTACTAGCTCGATCTTCGAGTACCTAAAAATAAAGCCCACGACGGGGTCAGCCACAATACTCAATAATGATACCGATCACATCATCATAAATAATTACATACCAATGTAATAATATAGTAAGAATACTACCAAAGTAATCTTACCGTTATAACCTTACTAATCCATAATAATCCAATCCTTACCATAATCCACATTTCGCATCCTCGAATGGCGAAATGGACTCAACATTAATTATCTGTACTGTATTCCAAAAATACCAATAATCCTCAAAAGATCATCAAAACTCATAAGTGCGGGAATAATCCAATCTGTGCAAACTCCTGTCCGTCGAATTACACAATCAAATCTACATGAATAAACCAATAATACACAACATATCTGTAGATCAACTACCACTTGACAATGAATACAAATCCCGAAAACATCGACATATAGTCCGAATGCTTATACGATCAATAACCAGATCAACCGATAAATCAACTGAGAATATCATCGACATGATAACTCCAATACGACCAACGAAGGATCAACGATGACTGGGAGTACCCTCAACAAGGTAAACTCCAAACACGATCAACAAAGGATCAACTATAACTGAGAATACCCTCAACAAGGTAGACTCCAAATGATCAACAAAAGACCAACAATAACCGAGAATACCCTCAACAAGGTAGACTCCAAATGATCAACAAGAATGGATCTCAAGGAATAACTCTGACTGTCGAACATACCCCTCGGGCGTATGAACAACCAGTCACAAACCGTCGAACATACCCAACCATAAATGGAGGATGAACGACCAAACAATATGGCTCAAAGATGGACGTCATAGTACGCCCGATCCGAATATGTGTCAGTGCACATGTCCACCCCGTATACGGAATCCAGGATATACGTGGGACAATGTACCTAATTAGCCTCAACGAACTACGTCTCGTGCACACTTTCACGGAAAATATTCACGCATGACTATATATGTGCCCGGCTAAAAATCCTACACAATATCCAATCGAACGCAGATATGACTCGGATATGTCACGATGCAACATGACAACGAAACTCAAAGAAACACATATTCAATAAGGATCAAAAGACTCATCAAGTGAAAAACAACAGATCGACAATGAAAAGTCGACACGACTAATCAATATCCAAAAGAATCACGGGATCATCATCCCCAAATGAATGACCAACACGATCTACGATCTCGATAACAGTCCTGGGATCAACATCCCTCAACGAATGACCGATATGAAACTCGTTACACGAAACCTCAACATATACAACAACTCAACATAATAATTATCTCATAACTAAACGATACATAAAATACCTCAAAGTCGGAGACAACATCCTTTCCGCGAACAACATCCCTGAACGAATACACAGTTATACGAATAATCCCGAAATAGGTATAGTCCATTTATACCAACAAACCACCATCCCGACATCAATATCGACACGATAACTATCCTCGATATCCGATATTCTATATCCTTGACCAAAGATAACTCACGTCTTCCTTGAACACAATTAAATCATATACCTTATGATTCAATACAAACCAGAGCACGATAGACAACTCATTAACCAACAATTTACCTTTCTAACAACATTGCTATATGAATTATAAATGAAATGAAAACGAAACCATTTATCAAATATTATAAACTGAACAAGTATAAACTTGCCTCGATACCGATACCACGAAGCCGTTACCAATATCCATTGCCTTTGTCTACGAGCTCCTCAGCCCCGACCAAAAGCAATCCACAAACTCTTCGACTTCAACCGCAACACAACGGTCATAATCCACGATCAAAACATCACAACCTATTGAAGTAATCAATCAACAACAATCCGATAACAATCAATAACCGACATACTCAACCAACAAACTCAACGGTTCAACGAAACCTCGATCATATACATAATACCAAATAATCCAACTCAACCGATACGAACCCATATCCACGATACAAGCCGTGACTCGATGATTACAAATAACAATCAATAACCGATCAACAATGGTTCTACAATATCCCGATTAAACACATATCCAAACAACCCAAACCAATCAAACACGAATTCAAAACCACAATACGATTCCACAATCCGAAGATCATATCAATAATCAATCTAAACCAACAAGGGTCTAACATTACCGATTCCAAATTCAATCTTAAATATGGATACAAGTTTCCTCCTTGTAAATTCATAATATAAACCAATTACCGGTTATCATCATCAATCCGGACGATCCGATCAATTCAATATTATAGATAACCATATTCCAAAGGTTTCAAATAATTCCATTATCCGAATTGAACACTTGTTAAATACTTATGAATTCTCAAACTCAAGAGTGAATCATAAACTTATCAAATCCGAAATCATGTTCGTATTCCTATACGAATATTGTACCAAATACATAACTTAGTTCTAGATATGAATATTCCATATTCATATATAAAACACCAACACCTTAAAACGTATTCATCAAATCAATGATCAATTCATCTCGACATTAAGGATTTTATAATATATTCGATTCCAACTTCAAATCCAAATACGAAGACAAAACTCCTTCTTGTTCATACTTGTAAATTCGTAGAAAACAATTTACCGATTATTATCGTGAATAATCACATTCCAAAACTATCCGAAATCCTTCCAAAATCATAACATGTAACTCAAGAGTTCTTTAAGAACACGAATTATCCAAATTCACGTTCATAATCCATAAAACAACATAACCCGATATTTTCTAACATCTAAACAACCCTTAATCATAATTCAAGGTGTATATAATCATGTCTTTCAACAAATACTTCTCATAACATCATGATTCGCAATAAACCACCAAGAACATCGAGAATGCCACGATTCCATAATCATAACAACATAATCGAATCATTTGATCACCAATTCATTATCTTCCTTTAACAAAATTCCCATAATTACCAAGAATCATCACAACAATATCATTTTCATCACCATTCATACGAAAACGTGTAGAATTTTCCAAGTTCTACTCATTGAGACATTTCATCGAACACTTTGAAGGCATAGTCCAATTCAATCGATTATTCAAAGGAATACTCGAATCCGATCCACAAAACTTCAAGAACAACGAATAATCTCAAGAATACAACAAGATTCCATCAATAATCTGAGTTAGAACGAATCAAATCGGTCAAGACATCAAGAAACTTCAAAAATATCCAAAACCAAGTGTTTAGGTGTTCTTACCTTCGATCCGGGTGGAAGATGATGTTAATCCATGATTCCAACTTCCAAAACATGTTGCTAGATGATGATATTACTCAAATCCATCCACTTTGATGAAGAAATCGCCAAAAAACGAAGAAAAACATGAAAATGCCCGGATGACTCGGTCCAGGCCTTTAAATAGGCGGACCCTGCCGGCACGTTACGTACGTAATCGCCATCGCCTTACGTGCGAATCGCCATGGCTCGCCATCGCCCACTGCCGGAACCTTACGTACGAATCGGCACCGGCTTACGTTTAATCGCCCTTACGGCCGTAATCGCCACCGCCTTACGTCGTAATCGGCCGCCCTAGCCTCCGGCCGAAGTCATCGCCGACCGTGATCGGCCACCCCACGAATCACCGCCGACCATTCCCGGCCATTCCAACGAGTCACGGCCGGCCATGCTCGCCATCCAGTCATCTCGGCCACGACTCGACCGGCTACTCCGTAACGTACGTAACACTTAATCCGTTGCGTACGTAATACGTACGTTGACTTGCTACAGTATTATACTCGTATTACGTACGTAATACACCCTGTATAACGTACGTAACTCCGTCCGTTGACTCACCTGTCCACATCTGCGCCGAAAGCTGCCGACCACGGGCCCCACTGTCCGATCACAAGTCTGATTCCTCTTGTTACGTACGTTATGTACACTATATAACGTACGTAAGCTAACACATTTTACGTACGTAAGCTCCAAGGCTTAACGTACGTAATGGCTTTTATACTTAGCCAAAAATCCAACTGTTCCTGTTCGACGTCTCGACGTACAAAATACAAACATACGGCATACTGAATACACATACTGAATCCAAAAATATTTTCATACGGTATACCTGATATCCAAATCTGTTTAACCTGATACAACATATCCTGAATATATCTGTCAGTCAAAAACGATAATCACACCAGTATAACTGTCTCGGTTCTCAATTTATTTTATCCATACTGTATAGATACCAAACTATACAGTATATCTCAGATAAAATAACGCGAAAAATTTATACTGAAAATTCGGGTATTACAAACATACCCAACCATAAATGGAGGATGAACGACCAAACAATATGGCTCAAAGATGGAAATCATAGTACGCCCGATCCGAATATGTGTCAGTGCACATGTCCACCCCGTATACGGAATCCAGGATATACGTGGGACAATGTACCTAATTAGCCTCAACGAACTACGTCTCGTGTGCACAGCCTTTCACGGAAAATATTCACGCATGACTATATATGTGCCCGGCTAAAAATCCTACACAATATCCAATCGGAACGCAGATATGACTCCAGATATGTCACGATGCAACATGACAACGAAACTCAAAGAAACACATATCCAATAAGGATCAAAAGACTCACCGAAGTGAACAACAATAGTCTGACAATGAAAAGTCGACCCGACCAATCAATATCCAAAACATCAATCCTGGGGTCATCACCCCCAAATGAATGACCAAAACATCTACGATCTCAATACAATAGTCCTGGGATCAACATCCCTCAACGAAGTAATCAATACGAATCCCAGCATACGAAACATCAACGTACAACATATATACAATAATTCCTCAGAACGATTATCCTCATAACTGAATAATACTAGAATTACCTCAAAGCCGAAGACAATATTCTTCAACATCCCCCAATGAGACGATCAACTCAACCATTAATACCAACAATAGTCCTTTCTAACAACATTGCTATATGAATTATAAATGAAATGAAAACGAAACCATTCATCAAATATTATAAACTGAACAAGTATAAACTTGCCTCGATACCGATACCACGAATCCGTTACCAAAATCCATTGCCTTTGTCTACGAGCTCCTTAGCCCCGACCAAAAGCAATCTACGAACTCTTAGATTTCAACCGCAACACAACGGTCATAATCCACGATCAAAACATCACAACCTATTGCAATAACCGATTAACACACATTCGATAAAAATCAATAACCGACATACTCAACCAATAAACTCAACGGTTCAACGAAACCTCGATCATATACATAATACCAAATAATCCAACTCAACCGATACGAACCCATATCCACGATACAAGCCGTAACTCGATGATCACAAATAACAATCAATAACCGATCAACAACGGTTCTACAATATCCCGATTAAATACAAATTCAAACAACCCAAACCAATCAAACACGAACTCAAAACCAAAATACGATTCCACAATCCGAAGATTATATCAATAATCAATTTAAACCATCAAGGGTCTAACATTACCGATTCCAAATTCAATCTTAAAAACAACTACAAGTTTCCTCCTTGTATAATCATAATAAAATCCAATTATCGATTATCATCATTAATCCGGACGATCCGATTAATTCAACATTATAGATAACCATATTCCAAGGGTTTCAAATAATTCCATTATCCGAATTGAACACTTGTTAAATACTTATGAATTCTCAAACTCAAGAGTGAATCATAAACTTATCAAATCCGAAATCATATTCGTATTCCTATACGAATATTGTACCAAAACACATAACTTAGTTCTAAATGTGAATATTCCATATTCATATCCAAAACACCAACACCTCTTAAACATGTTCAACAATTCATATAATCCAAGAGTTCCTTAAGAACACAAATAATTCCGAAATCATATTCAAAATCTCCAATACGACATAATCCGATGTGTCCTAACATCTAAACAATCTTTATTCACAATTCAAGGTGTATATAATCATGTCCTTAAACATATATACTTCTCATAACATCATGAATCGCAACAAACCACCAAGAACATCGAGAATACTACGATTCCATAATCATAACGACATAATCAAGGCATTTGATCACCAATTCATTATCTTCCTTTAACAAAATTCCCATAATTACCAAGAATTATCACAACAATATCATTTCCATCACCATTCATACGAAAACGTGTAGAATTTTCCAAGTTCTACTCATTGAGACATTTCATCGAACACTTTGAAGGCATAGTCCAATTCAATCGATTATTCAAAGGAATACTCGAATTCTTTCCACAAAACTTCAAGAACAACGAATAATCTCAAGAATACAACAAAATTCCATCAATAATCTGAGTTAAAACGAATCAAATCGCCAAGACATCAAGAAACTTCAAAAATATCCAAAACCAAGTGTTTAGGTGTTCTTACCTTCGATCCGGTGGAAGATGATGTTAATCCATGATTCCAACTTCCAAAACATGTTGCTAGATGATGATATTACTCAAATCCATCCACTTTGATGAAGAAATCGCCAAAAACGAAGAAAAACATGAAAATGCCGGATGACTCGGTCAGGCCTTTAAATAGGCGGACCTGCCGCACGTTACGCACGTAATCGCCACGCTTACGTACGAATCGCCATGGCCTCGCCATCGCCCACTCGCCGAACCTTACGCACGTAATCGGCACCGGCTTACGACGTAATCGGGCCTTACGGCCAGAATCGCCATCGCCTTACGACGTAATCGGCGCCCTAGCCTCCGAGTCACCGCCGACCGTGATCGGCCACCCCACGAATCATCGCCGACCATTCCGCCATTCCAACGAGTCACGACCGGCCATGCTCGGCCATCCAGTCATCTCGGCCACGACTCGACCGGCTACTCCGTAACGCATTTAACACTTAATCCGTTGCGTCGTAATACGACGTTGACTTGCTACAAGATATACTCGTATTACGCACGTAATACACCCCGTATAACGTCGTAACTCCGTCCGTTGACTCACTGTCCACATCTGCGCCAAAGCCGCCACCACGGGCCCCACTGTCCGATCACAAGTCTCGATTCCTCTTGTTACGTGCGTTATGTACACTATATAACGTCGTAAGCTAACACATTTTACGACGTAAGATCCAAGGCTTAACGTACGTAATGGCTTTTATACTTAGCCAAAATCCAATCGTTTCGTCCGACGCCTCGACGTACGAAATACAAACATACGGCATACTGAATACACTGAATCCAAAAATATTTTCATACGGTATACCTGATATCCAAATCTGTTTAACCTGATACAACATATCCTGAATATATCTGTCAGTCAAAAACGATAATCACACCAGCATAACTGTCTCGGTTCTCAATTTATTTTATCCATACTGTATAGATACCAAACTATACAGTATATCTCAGATAAAATAACGTGAAAAATTTATATTGAAAATTCGGGTATTACACCATCCGCTTGCGGACACTGAGTATTGCATCATGATGATCCATCCAATCGATACCCAAGATTATATCATCCTTAGGTAAATCGACTACAATCAGATTTGACAACCACTCACGGTCATTCAAACGAATCCTGATCTGGACTTCACGATTTCCAATAATTCTTCTACCATCAGGTAGACCAATCAGGTAGGGCTCACAATTGATAACATGGTCTAGAGGCAAACGACTTAAACAAGAAGAAGATATAAAGGAGTGTGAAACACCGGTATCAAAAAGAACACATACAGGCTGGGAGTGGATCTCGAGTATACCTGAAATCATGCTGGCCTCGGATCGCTGGCTTTCTTCATCTCGTAAATCCCAGGTTTCAGCCTCCGGCACAGTGTACCACTTTGATTCCCACGGCCCATTCCCCTATTCGCCCCGGTGGTCTGATAGGAAGCGGACGGAGGCGTCCGGTTCTGGACAGAGGATTGAACTGGAGCATGAGACGCTACTGGGTCATGTCCGGGCCCACTCCTGCAAAAACGAGCACGGTGACCATTCTTCCCACAAGTATGGCATGTGATGGCAGGCTTTGGGCATTTGAAGTTGATATGCCCCTGGCCCCCACAGTTATGATACACCACGGAAGAGGGAACCGCTCGAGAGTGCGATCCGGCGGGCTTTGACGCCATGGGTGGTTGATCAGAAGGGTTTGGTCGATACTTGTACTAGCATTGTTTTTCTAACCCCTTTGGGGGTGGACTTTTGTTTTGATGTTCAGGTAGCCGAGGAGCGGGGAAGCAGCCACAGTACCATCATGACGATGAAGTGGCCCAATGATATTAATTGTTCGTCGTCTTTGTGATTTGTCTTCTTGGTTCATTTTCAGTACTCGAGTACGCGTGTCTTTTTAAGATCTTTTCGATATGGTTGTAATAAAGCAGTTGGAACCAATTTTGAAATTTGAATTTCGGTGATATTGTTGGTTTATATTCACATTTCTTTTAATCAGCCTTGTAAATCCTTACTTAAAGGGTTTACGGCGCTGTAATTATTCCGATTATCTCGGGGTGTTACAGTACCTAACAAATTTTAGTACATTCATCCGACACAAAATAAAATGAAAGTCACAATAAAACATAACCGAACATCCAAAAGACTCGGGCCCCCGAAATAGCATACTTCAGAACCCTCCGTCGCCATTGTGCTCCTGTGCCTTTCCCTTTCCTCGCCCTGAAATACAAGTATTTCGCCCCAAACCACAGGGTCAGCTATACATGATAATAATTCTCATGACATTATACAATTCATATATATATACTGATCTCAAAGGAAACCATCGACTACTGAATATACCCCGAAGGCGTATAAACAATCAGTCCCAACTGTCGAGCATAACCAAATATACGAACGACCATATAATATCGCTCAAGACGGACGTCACAGTACGCCCGATCCGGAAATGTGTCCGTGCACATGTCCACCCCGTATACGGAATCCAAAATATACGTGGGACGATGTACCTAATTAGCCTCACGAACTACGTCTCGTGTGCACGATCTAAATGCGGAAAACATCCACGCATGATCATCAAGTGCCCGGCTAAAAATCCTACACATAACCAATCGGCACGCAGATATGACTCCAGAGATGTCACGATACAACATGACAAAGAAACTCAACGAATTACACTTTTACCAAGGAATCGAACAACTCACCGAAGTGTCAACAAAGGTCAAAAGGACTAACGGTAACAAGGACGGTAATTTCGGGTATATCATCCCCAACACCATGACAATACGATCAAAGGTATCACCATATCACGAATCATAGATTATCAGAACATTTCATACACACGAAACGCATAATAATCACAAGAATTCAACCATCATTATAACCAAGCAAGATAACCTGCCTCAATTCCGTAGATGAATAATCCTTCTTTGAATGGTCAAACGAACGGTATCCTCGTCTAACAATACTCACGTGAACAAGCAACCTTGAATGAAATGTAATTCATTCAACAACACATTCGTACGATAACGGTATTATTACATAAATAATATTCGTAAATTTACTTGAATAAATCAATTATCCTATTGATCACTTTAATGTTCTTATTACAAATCATCGTATGTTTATCATGTTCATTCACATATTCTAATATTAATGTCAAATACTTGAAGTTTAGTTTATTACCAAAGTAACATTGTGAAAACATCTTTTCAAATCATCGGCACTTCCAATTATGATATAAGTTTGTGTTAATTACGTTCTTCATTATTTTACCAATAATTATATTAAAAACTGATTCCTATATGAAGCATAAGCTCAAGTTTTTAGTGCACTAAGAACATCATCTTAATTTACGTCTCTTAACATACACGGATAAATGAAATGGGATTCGGCTACTCATCTACCGCATTTCCATCACCATAATCACTACAATCCTCTTAAGAACATTATTAACATATTAATGTAGCGATTAACATCCTTTTAAGTTATCAACGAAATCGATTAACTTGATCATATGAAGATTACAACTTCCTTCTATCAAAATCAATTGTTTTACTTTTGAAGAATTTATTAAAATCCTAGTTATACCATTGGATACTTGAAATTTTAAAAGTAACTTCATCCCATCTTGTGAAGATCATCTTCAAAGGGTTAACATAATTCTTTCAACAATTTTATTACAAAGGTGTTGGTTTAAGAGGCCAAAAATCATGGTTCCATATTACCTTCAAGAATCAATTGAATGTTCAAGACAAGTTTAATATCTCCCACCTCTAATCATTAAGGATTTCATCCTTAACATGTTCCTAGTGTTGAGACTATAATCAACTTCCAATTATCATATTATACATCAGGTTTTATGTATATCATTATCAACACAATCACATTATGAAGTTATTTACATCAAGAAGTAACACTAATACCTTTAATGTTAATCTTCACTTAGTTTGAGCATGATTCAATTAACTTATCATGTTTACACTAGCTTAAACTAACATTATGTGAAGTATTTATCTATTAACATCATCATAAGCATGGATTTGATATGAGTTAAAGAAAGACCAACCTCAAAATGAAGAACAACACCAACACTTCAAGGGATACACTTCAATCTCTAACTCTCCAAGTCACCAATCAAGTGCTGAAGCTCCAACACAAGTTAGAAGGGCTAGAAACGGAGTTGGAAGGGAAGGGAATCGTTTTTCTCAGTTGGGAGGTTGAAAGGGTCGAGTAGGAAATGAATGGCAAGTCATACTTTTATAATCTGAACTCGGCATTACGTACGTTAACGAAAGTGGTTAACGTACGTTATAGTCCTTACGTACGTAATCTCATGATCATTACGTACGTAACCAATTTCATCATATTCTTATGCCTCAAAACACGCAATTCGTTACGTACGTAACTATATAGCTATTACGTACGTAATAGCCGTTGACTTGGCTATCGCGATCGACTCCCGACCACCTACCCCCGCTCGGCCCCACCCGCCGAAAGGCGGACTGCTGGTGGATCTCCCGAATTACGTACGTTAACATATGGATGTTACGTACGTAAGGCGACGTACATAGCGTACGTTAAGAAGATAGGTTAACGTATGTTAAGTGCTATAACAAGCATAAATGGAATTCTTTCAATATCACCCAACAATTAATATAGTATGAATGACCATGATTCCAATTTAACATAATTCATCGATATACTTGCTACAACAACACAGATATGGTGCGAAAATACTTAGCTTAAATTAGAAAATACAATATTAAAGGCGAGGGTATTACAACCAGTGTACAAAAATCCGAAGCAATGTTACGGCCGTAACATCTGAAAGTTACGGCCGTAAGACCTCAAAGTTACGTCCGTAATATCTGCAAGTTACAGCCGTAACTCTTGACAGATTATTGATCATTGTCTAATTTTTTATACTTTTGGTCTATTATTGAGGGGATGGCTGACATTGATCCGATCTAATGTAATAATGTTGGAGTTTTGGAGCTATTAGATGACTTTAGGGGTATAAATATACCCCTTAGATCCATCATTAAAGAATCATTCATCTTATATTTTCTCACTTTGTAATACTTTTTCTTTTTGTGTGAAGAACACACTTGTATTCTTGAGTAATTTGTGTAAGTGTGGTTTAGCTTATGTTGTTAAGGGAGTTTATTGCTTCTTTCTCCTTTATCTACTAAGGGAGTTAGGATCAATTCTTTCCCTTTTCAATTATTAATGACCACTCAATCGTGTAATATGTTGAATAAACCCTTCATGGGCTAAGTTATCCTTAGTTGGGATTATAAACAAGGTTTGTCATGTTATTTAAGTTTGTATAAAGATCTATTATGGATTACTTATTATTGTGTGTGATTTTTATTGTTTTATCAATCTTCATTTATTTGGCCAATAAATGATGATATTTATGATCGTCATATGTTTCGAAAGAAAATATATTTGATTAGATCAAATGATCTTCAGTGTAAGTTGTTCTAGGGGATAGAAATATACCTCTACACCTTAAATAATTCTTTGAGTTATTTTCATAAAACTTAATGCTATGTATTGAAGCCAATCAACATAGAAATATAGTGGATTGATTCAATATATAAGGGGCGTTTTGACATTCGAAAGAGGAATCGTCTTTTTAAGGAAAATTGAATCTACACAACATAATGAGTAAATACATCTTATGATCTCCTATATATCTTCTATTACTAATGATGAACTAAGTTTGTAATCCCAACTATTTCATTTTATCTTTTATTAATCTATTATTAGTGCAATCTCTCATTTCCTTGAATTTTAGAACTATTATTGCATTTTCATTGCAATTGTCAAACCAAACTCTTAAATTGTGTGTTTCACTCATATAAATCTCTATAACAAATAGATAAAGTGTATAATTCAATATATAACCTAACTTCCTTGTGGGATCGATAAATCGGACTCAAAAAGTCCACTTACTACTTGATACGATATCGTGCACTTGCGATAGTTACACTAAAGACGTGTCAAGTTTTTCGCGCCGTTGCCGGGGAAGTATAAGAGTTATTTTGAAGTATTACATTATTAACTATTGTTATAAATATAACTTTCTCTTTATTGTTAATTCTCTTGTCTATGCAAAGGACGTACAATCGCAATTTAGTTTCACTAGATCCCGAGATTGAAGCCACATTTAGAAGAAGGCGAAGAGAACAAAATACAAGCATTATTTCTTTGCCATCAATGGCGGACGAACCAAACCTACCTCTCCTCCAAGAAAATGATAACGAAAAATTCTTCCGGTAGGGGGAATACCCAATGCTCAAAACATTCAACATCAACAACATCCTATTGTGCCGAAAATAGATGAAGACAACATGCTCTTTGGGGAATTCATGAACCCGCCATCTTTGAGCATGAAATCAAGTGTGATCTATCCACCATTTGGAGTGGACAATTTTCAAATTCGCCCCGATGTCATCAATCTCTTCTCCAATAACAACTCATTCTATGGAAGAACCGACGAGAATCCATATCTCCATATTAACCGTTTTGTGGAGATTTATGGAAATATCAAATATCCAAATGTAAACGACGAGGCGATAAAAATGAGAGTTTTCATGCACACTTTGAAGGACAGAGCAAGAGAGTGGATAGATACTTTGCCACCATGAAGCATAACAAATTGGCCCGAATTTGTTAAAAAATTCACCACTAAATACTTTCCACCAATAAAAGTGGCGAAACTCAAATACGAAATCTCTACATTTCGTCAACAAGATTCGCAGTCATTTCACGAAGCATGGGAGAGATATAAAGATATGCTACGAAAATGTCCTAACCATAGTTTCAATTTGGGAGCACAAGTCAATTACTTCTATTCCGGACTCTTACCTACATGCCGAGCCAATGTCGATTCATCATCAAATGGTTCACTTGGAAACAAAACTATGAGAGAGGCTTATAATCTTTTTGAGGTTATAAGTGAACAAAGTGCAAGATGGCCAGACAGAAATATCTATAAGAAACCAAATGGCGTTTTTGAAGTGGATTCTTATCGACTTATGTTGGCAAAAATTGAAGCTTTATCAAAGAAAGTCGAGGACATGTCTTTTTCAACTCCTCAATCTGTGAAGATGGTGCAAACTCCACAAGTTTAAGCTCTTTCATGTGAAATTTGTGGAGCAACTCACAACAGCACTATGTGCCCCTTAGTGCAACAGGAGCAGTCATTCCCACCACCAGAACAAGTGGCTTATGCTCAGAATTTCCAAAGGCAAGCATACATTCCTTACGGGCCAACATACAATCCAGGGTACAAAAATCATCCAAATTTTTCTTATGCAAACAACAACAATGTGTTGAATCCAACGCATCAAGAAAAGAAGCCCGGGTGGGAAGAAGCAATCACGAAGCTTGCCGAACAACAACTGAAGTATCAACAACTCAATGATGCTTCAATTAAAAATCTGGAGACACATGTTGGCCAAATGGCCAAAATACTTTCCGAAAGATCCCACGGCATGTTACCTAGCAATACCGAGGTAAATCCAAGGGAGAGTGTCCAGGCTATCATAACAAGAAGTGGAGTGCAGTTGCCCGAGATTTCTGTGGAAAATCATCTGAAAAAACAAAAAAAAAATAAACAAAGTCGAGAAACAGAAAAAGAATCTAAATCGGGACCTTCATCTAAAAAAGGTCCAGTTGCTGCAAAATCTTATGTTCCACCTTCCCTTTTCCTCAACGGTTGAAGAATCACAAGTTCGATGCGCAATTCGGCAAATTTGTGGAAATTTTCAAAAAGCTACACAATAACATACCTTTTGCCGATGCTCTAGCACAAATGCCAAGCTATGCCAAATTTATGAAAGATATTCTTTCTAACAAACGAAGGCTTGAAGAATATGAAACTGTCATGCTAACAGAGCAATGTAGCGCAATACTACAAAAGAAGTTGCCACCCAAGTTAAAAGATTCGGGAACTTTTACAATCCCCTGTACAATTGGTGAAGTGAATATTGACAAAGCTCTTTGTGATTTAGGGGCAAGTATCAATTTGATGCCCCTGTCAATTTTCAACAAACTAAACTTGGGAGAAGCAAAAGAAACAACAGTTTCACTGCAATTTGCCGATCGGTCAATCAAATATCCACATAGGATAATAGAAGATGTGCTAATCAAGGTTGATAAATTTATATTTCCAGCAGATTTTATCATCCTTGACATGGAGGAAGATCAGGATATTCCTATTATCTTGGGACGGCCATTTCTTGCAACCGGACATGCTCTTATTGACGTCTACGAAGGAAAGCTAAGTCTTAGAGTGCAAGGCGAGCATGCCACCTTCAATGTCCTAAAAACTTTGAATCATCCCTCCACAGATGATTATTATCTAAAAATTGATGCAATTGATGCCAAAATATGAACAACGTCTTGGGAATCTGACGTTAAAAGACCCAGTTTGCCAATTTGTAAGAAAATTGGATGGTAAGCTTCTCCCCAACTCTTAGAAGGCATTTAAGCCGTTTTTGAACGTAAAATCAGAGGAAGATGTGAGCCACAATCCAAACTACTGTGCATACACGTGAGTATCTTTTATTTTTGTCGTATGGTGAGATTTTCTAAATAAAAAATGTGATACGCGATAAATGCATTCATTATTCTATTGAGTAGTTGAAGCGCAATTAATGCAATCACAGATTTGTTAAATACTTTTACCTTATTTTTATTCTATAAATAAACATTGTGCTTGTTTCTTTTATTCATCCCTCAAACTTGTAATTTTCTCTCTTTCTCTCAAATAAGTTTCTTTTCAAAAATGGAATCATCATCTTCCACAAAAAGATTTAACTCAGTCTGTATTTTTGGTGGATCTAGTTATGGAACAGAGGCATGCTTTACTGAAGCAGCCCACAACTTGGGTCGTACCTTAGGAGAAAAATGCATTCATGTAGTTTACGGAGGAAGAAGTCTAGGATTAATGGGACGCGATGCTGCTTCTGCCTATATGGAAGGAGTAAGAGTGTTTAGAGTAATTCCAAAACCTCTGGCTGAAAGTAAAATCACCGGGGCAACTATTAGAGATGAGTTTAGAGCTGTAAATATGCAAGATCGCATAACTCACATAATGAATAATTCTGGCGCTTTTATCACCCTTCCCGGTGGTTTTGGCACTCTTGAGGAACTTTTTCATGTGGTTACCAGAGCTCAGATAAATGTTCATAAAAAACCAATAGATTTGCTTAATGTTAATGGTTTTTTTGATGGTTTACTATCTTTCATCGACTACTCTGCTGAAAAAGGTTTTATTTCCGAGCGTGCTAAACAAATCATAGTCGTTGCAACAACACCAGAAGAACTAATCAATAAACTCATTGAATTTGTTCCTCAACAAGATCCAGCTCTAGCTAATATTGTCTGGATGGAGGATTTTACCGTGAGAAAACGAAAAGTGGATTCATTCCTGTCCCTTTGATAACCCATGTCGGACCTCTTGTATTTTACTTTCTGTTGTGTGTAAAAATCGTGCTAAATGATAGCAGCCTAAGGAGTTTCTTCTTGATCTCTTGACGCACATCTATTCGCGATTTATGTATTGTTATTTTATTGCTGTAATTTTTATTGTTTGTTTTTTATAAAAGCATTGATGGCAGCGTAAGGCGACTCTTCGGACTTTCTTGAAGCGCATCTTAAAAATTGTGTTATACTTCCGAGTATATTTTATTTTCTTTTGTTGTTTGCCTCGTATATTTATTCTCTTGCAGATTTTAAAAGGCGTTAGCTCAAGCATCAAGTTTCATAACAGGGAGTATTCTGTTTTTCTACTTGCTTTTTATTTTATTTTTTTTATTTTTTTAAACTGAGGACAGTTTCTTTTTCAAGTTTGGGGGTGGTGTGTTTTGATTATTTTAGTGTGTTTAGCTTTGATTATTGTGGTGTGTTTTGATTATTTTTGTTATTTGGCTTTGATTTTTTTTTAGTGTATATATATATATATATATATTTTGTTTATTTTGAGTTGGGAAATTTCTAGATCTGGCCATAACACCAATAAATTAGCTATATACAAGCTTCTAAAATCGTTTTAACTGGTAAAAAAATTGTATATTCCAAAATTTTTGATCCTTAATCTCTCTTTCCAAGCCTTGTAGTTATCATATAAAATCAAGTCATTTGTTACCTTGAGAAAAGAAGAATTAGTCGGTTGATGAAAAATAGAACTGAAATTTACTTAATTTGAGGAGTTTTTGATTTTTCATGCTTAGCTAATAAACGATTTTTCTGCAAAAATTCTATTCCCTAAAAAAAGTCATTGATAAAAGGAGGTTAGTCGAAAAAAAAAGAGAGGTGTTGAGCAACAACAATTGCCTAATTTTGGGGGTCTTAAAATATTGCAAAAAAAAATGACTAACCATTGTTGGTGCGTAGCTACCGTCTCACACGAAAAGAAAAAAAGTATTGGTGAAAAGAGCTACACGTTAGCAAATAACGGTGTGAAAGCTATCACCTAAAAAAAGATGGAAAATATGTTGGTGAAAAGAGCTACACGTTGGCAAATAACGGTGTGAAAGCTATCACCTAAAAAAAGAGATGGAAAATGTGTTGGTGAAAAGAGCTACACGTTAGCAAATAACAGTGTGAAAGCTATCACTAAAAGGGATGTAGATTATAAGCAAATTTGAATTAATTGGTGGCTGAATTTCAATACACTCAATTTCGTGAACATTCACAATATTTGATGATGTCGATGAAATTCTTTTTCATATTGAGTCGAAAAATAAATGAGTGATCGAGAGCAAACATTAAAGGGAGTCGTGTGTGTCATGAATGGGAAAGAAATAATCAACCTTTTTGGGGGGAAACCTTGTATTTTGGAATTACAAAAATAAAACCGTGTTTCAACTTCAAAATCATTAGTAGATTTATTTTGGATCTTGATTCATTTCTATCTACTGTATAAAGCTGGTTGTTGTGTAAATGGCATTTTGATCTCTTTATATATATAAGTATTTTTCTTTATTTGTGTGTGGTTTATTAATTTTTGTGCTGTTTTTATTTTTTGAGTGTGATTAATAAAGAGTCTTGCTCGGGACTAGCAAGAATTCATGTTTGGGGTGTGATAAGTGTCAATTTTATACACTTATCCGTGATTAGTATTGATATATTTCACCCATAATTATGAGCTAGTCTACTCGTTTTTGCTTTGAATTAATTAATTTTTAATAATTTTATTTTTATAGGATGAAGATGTAAATTTAGTCTTAATCGGATTGAATTACTGATTTACTCAAGAAATAACATGTGTATAAAATATTCTCTTTGTTGAATTTTATGATTCATGCTGTAGGGCTTTCCGAGACGAGTTCGGCAGTCTTTCCGGATTCAAAATCAGAGTTATATATCAAAAGTTATCATCCGAAGAAGATTTGGGGCAAAAACGCAAAGTCTAGGAAATTCTGTGCTGAAAACGTAACTCACAAACCAACCAGTGTACAAAAAGCTGCAGCAATGTTACGGCCATAACATCTGAAAGTTACGGCCGTAAGACCTCAATGTTACGGCCGTAACATCTGCAAGTTACGGCCGTAACTCTTGACAGATTATTGATCATTGTCTAATTTTTTATACTTTTGGTCTATTATTGAGGGGATGACTGGCATTGATCCGATCTAATATAACAATGATGGAGTTTTGGAGCTATTAGATAACTTTAGGTGTATAAATAGACCCCTTGGATCCATCATTAAAGAATCATTCATCTTATATTTTCTCACTTTGTAATACTTTTTCTTTTTGTGTGAAGAACACACTTGTATTCTTGAGTGATTTGTGTAAGTGTGGTTTAGCTTATGTTGTTAAGGGAGTTTATTGCTCCTTTCTCCTTTATCTACTAAGGGAGTTAAGATCAATTCTTTCCTTTTTTCAACTATTAATGACCACTCAAGCTTGTAATATGTTGAATAAACCCTTCATGGGCTAAGTTATCCTTAGTTGGGATTATAAACAAGGTTTGTCATGTTATTTAAGTTTGTATAAAGATCTATTATGGATTACTTATTATTGTGTGTGATTTTCATTGTTTTATCAATCTTTATTTATTTGGCCAATAAATGATGATATTTATGTTCTTCATATGTTTCGAAAGAAAATATGTTTGATTAGATCAAATGATCTTCACTCTAAGTTGTTCTAGGGGATAGAAATATACCTCTAGACCTTAGATGATTCTTTGAGTTATTTTCATAAAACGTAATGCTATGTATTGAAGCCAATCAACATAGAATTATAGTGGATTGATTCAATATATAAGGGGCGTTTTGACATTCGAAAGAGGAATCGTCTTTTTAAGGAAAATCGAATCTACACAACATAATAAGTAAATACATCTTATGATCTCCTATACATCTTCTATAACTAATGATGAACTAAGTTTGTAATCCCAACTATTTCATTTTATCTTTTATTAATCTATTATTAGTGCAATCTTAACTATTATTGCATTTTCATTGCAATTGTCAAACCAAACTCTTAAATTGTGTGTTTCACTCATATAAATCTCTATAACAAATAGGTAAAGTGTATAATTCAATATATAACCAAACTTCCTCGTGGGATCGATAAACCGGACTCAAAAAGTCCACTTACTACTTGATACGATATCGTGCACTTGCGATAGTTACACTAAAGACGTGTCAGGCATGCTCCTAACAATCTCTCTCTTGCATTAAATGTCACACACTAGGGTATCTTATACCCTATATCTAAAGATGACGCTCCAAGCGCATCTGAGAAAGTGGCTTGGTGAGTGGATCAGCGACAATATCTACTGAGTCTACTCTACGCAGCACAATGTATCCTTTGCGAACAAATTCTCTCACGAGATGAAACTCTCCCTCAATATGTAACACCCCCGATATATTCGGGAATATTACAGCGCCGTAAATCCTTTACCTAAGGATTTACAAGGCTGAAGAATTGAACAAGTATAAAAGGGTACTGACGAATGGAAATAACGGAATTACAACATCGATTCGACCAAATACAGAAATAGTACAATTGTTCAACAGAACTCAATAGTACATCACCAAATTCAAATCATTACAAACGACTTCGTACTCGAGTACTTATTGAAATAACGAATAAACAACAGATAAATAAACCCGGTCGGGACATCACTCTGCACCCTCGTCATCATACAGTTCCAGTGGTTATTTCCCTGCTCTCCTGGATCCTGAACACAAACAAAATGTTCACCCCCGAAGGGGTTAGCACAACGATGCTAGTACAAGTACCAGAGCATATTATTCATATCTCACGAAGAATAATAATAACGTAAACGACAAAATACCAATGAGTCTTCTCCTACGAGAAACTCAAACATAACATACACAACTGATAATCACAACATGATATCAATACATACACATGGTAATTCCATCGATCCAGCGTTCACTGCCTAGAACCCACGATGATCCCGTCAGACCAACCCGTGGTGGAAAAACCCGTCCGATGATCCAGCGCACGCTAGCATAGATCCCCCGATGATCCCGTCGGACCAACACGAGGTGGACATACAATAACGACATACATGCACGACAATATGTATAACAACAATACATAAAACAATTAAGGTACTTGCCTCGATTTGAAGACAATAACAATACTTCCACGAAAATGAATACTCGAAGATCGTCCTCCTCAATCAATCACGTAACGAGACCAAACCTTAACAAAAGAAATAATATATGATTTATCTCACGTCGTATGGATGTTTAACAATTCGATTCACGGCCAAAAGTTCATAAAATACAATCTACCTGAACTGCTTAGCGCACGCTAAGTACTCTGTGTAGCGTGCGTTAAGTCTGCCCGATAGCGCACGCAAACAACAAAGCCTAGCGCACGCTAACGATGCATGGTCAGTACTTCACTGACCAGCCAACTGACTCGTCTGCTGGTCTAGCGTACGTTACATACCAAACATAGCGCACGCTAACGAGTGCTCGATAGCGCACGTTAAACTGCATAGCATAGCGTGCGCTATTACTGCATGGCAGTTTACTGCTGAGCAGTAAACTGTTCTTGCCATGAACGAAACAATGAAATCCTTCGTGATAATTCATGTTACTTCCATGAGTACCAAGTTCTTACTCTTATGAATGATCTCCAGGATGATATCAACTTCAAGATGCAAATATACGTATAATCATCATGACACCATAATCCATCTTGATTACAATTCCCATGCATAGTTGGTGATCTCCGGTTGATGTATCAGATGCTACTATCATCATGCATATTCAGACTTCATCTTGAGGTGAACTAACAATTTCGACTTATACGAAAGAATATTTCCTAAGATGATTCTTCCTTTAAGTTCTTATAACATCTTTTCCAACTCATGATCACAAAGATAACATAAATCATACGGATTGTTAACTTCCGAATATTTCTCTCATCATTTGAGGTACTAGGATTCCAACTTCAAGGTTCCAACAATAATATCGTAATTGTAGACATCCCAATCTTCTAAACATGATGTTGTTGAAATAATTCACTAATGAAATTCAATATCTCGTTAACATGATCATCATATCCATTGGAAATCCAAATCTAAGACTGATGATAGGTTGAACATACCTTAATATGCCGAAATCACTAAACCACAAGGTGTAATCCGACTCCGGTTGGTTATGTGCCCCTCCAAGGTGTTACTTCTCTTCAATGATCACTCACAAGTGATACTCAATCATTCAATGATCACTCATACATGTTCTAAGTGTTTAGAAGGGAGATTATTGCTCTCTGGACTCTCAAAGATGAAGTATAGACGAAGGAAATGAAAGCCCAAGCGGTTGTTGTCCCATTTATAATATTCTGCATTATTGACAAGTTAGCGCACGCTATTAAGCATCCCTTAGCGTGCGCTAATAATGGTTGACTTCAAAATTTGTCCGGGTGCGTCAGCGGGAATCTTATCCGGACCCATGTCCTACCGGGCGCATGAGCTAGCTGTCCCGCTCAATAATTGAGTCCTTAGCGCACGTTACTCATACCTGCATAGCGTGCGCTAATAATGGCCCGATAGCGCGCATTAAGATACATTCTTAGCGTGCGCTATCACGAGGTTGTTTGAGCAATTTTGCATGATTCTATACTTATATACAATGATATCAATGCACGAAATATCATACTCCAATAATCAAAATCACCAATCCGAATAATACAGGGTTGAATACAGATGAAATACAACGTAATAAATCCGGATATTACATACTCTCCTACTAAAAAGGAGTTTCGTCCCGAAACTCAAGACGAAAATAACTCGGGATATCTAGACTTCATATCAGCTTCCGTTTCCCAGGTGGCTTCTTCCATTCCGTGACGTGACCACTGAACTTTGACCAAAACGATTGGTTTGTTTCTCAGTTGCTTAACTCGACTCTCGAGTATCTTGACCGGTCTTTCTTCAAACGTCCCATCCTGTGCGACTTCCATCTCACCGAAATCAATGATATGATTGGGATCTGGTATATATCTCCGCAACTGGGATACGTGGAACACGTTATGAACATGGCACAATGACGGCGGTAATGCTAATCTGTATGCCAACTCCCCAACTCTCTCGAGGATCTCAAATGGCCCGATATATCTCGGACTCAGCTTTCCTTTCCTTCCGAAACGAAAGATTCCCCGAGTAGGAGAAACCTTCAAAAGTACGTGATCTCCAGTACTGAACTCCAATGGGCGGCGGCGTACGTCCGCATAGGATTTCTGGCGACTCTGGGCAGTCAACAACCTTTCACGAATCAAGGCTATCTTCTCTCGAGTCTACTCGATCAACTATGGTTCTGTTCCGATCAAGTCCGATGAATCGTCCCAACATAAGGGCGATCTGCATCTCCTTCCGTATAATGCCTCAAATGGTGCCATCTTAATGGAAGCATGCCAACTATTGTTGTAAGTAAATTCAATCAACGGTAGATGAACTTCCCAATCGTTTGACCAATCTAAGGCACAGGCCCTTAGCATATCTTCCACCGTTTGTATAGTTCTCTCAGATTGTCCGTCAGACTGCGTGTGATAAGCTGTACTGAAGTTCAATTCGGTCCCCAAGGCCTTATGAACTGCTTTCCAAAAGTGAGACACAAAAGGACCGTCTCGATCAGAAACAATGGTTTTCGATGTACCATGCAATCGAACTATCTCCGAAATAAAGACTCGTACCAACCTCTCTGGTCCCCACGTATCCTTAATGCCTAGAAAATGAGCCGATTTGGTTAAACGATCAACTATCACCCAAATCATGTTCATTCCTGTCCTGGTTTTCGGCATATTAGTGATAAAGTCCATTGATATGTCCTCCCACTTCCATTCAGGAATCGGGAGCGGCTTCAACATTCCAAAGAGCCGTTGATGCTCGATCTTAACCTGCTGACAAGTCAAGCATTTCGAAACATAGTCCGCTACGTCTTGCTTCATGTTGCCCCACCAGAAATTCTGCTTCAAGTCCTTATACATTTTACTGGTGCCCGGGTGGATAGAATAGGGCGAACTATGAGCTTCCTTCATAATCGCCTGCTTTGAACATCAACATCGGGAGCAGAGTCGGTTACGAAATCTCAAAACACCATCGTCATGAATTATGAATCCGGGGGCCTTTCCTTTGATCACTTCATCATGTAACCGAACCATCAGAGGATCATCTACCTGTCTAGATTTGATTTCTTCGGTTAAAGATGAAGTTATCTCCATCACGCATAGTTGTCCTTGGACTCTTTGTAACCATACCTCAATTCCTTCACGAATCATCTCTGGTTGAAGGCTAAGTTGGGATGTCAGCGTCTCCAGCATCTGAATAGAGACAGGCTTGCGGCTAAGTGCATCGGCCACTACATTCGCTTTGCCTGGATGATATAAAACCTCCAAGTCATAGTCCTTAATCAGTTCCAACCATCTTCTTTGCCGCATATTCAACTCTTTCTGACTAAATATGTACTTGAGACTCTTATGATCCGTAAAGATTTGACAGTGAGTCCGCATGCATAATGCCTCCAGATCTTCAAGGCAAAAACCACTGCTGCTAGCTCCAAATCATGTGTCGGGTAATTCACTTCATAAGGTTTCAGTTGTTGCGATGCATAAGCGATCACCTTATCATCCTGCATCAACACGCACCCAAGTCCTTGGTTCGAAGCATCACTGTAAACTATGAATCCTCCAGTTCCCTGCGGAAGGGATATAATCGGTTCCGTCGTCAATCTCTTCTTTAACTCAACAAAACTAGTCTGACACGACTCGTTCCACTCAAACTTTTGAGTTTTCTGCAGAAGTCGAGTAAGTGGGCGGGACATTTTAGAAAACCCTTCCACGAATCGACGATAATATCCAGCAAGTCCTAAGAAGCTTCGGACCTCTTTCACGTTCTTTGGAGGCTTCCAATCCAATATTGCTTCGATCTTCTGAGGATCCACTCGGACTCCTCTAGCTGATACCACATGGCCGAGGAACATTACTTCCTTTAGCCAAAATTCACACTTAGAAAGTTTGGCGTACAATTGCTCGTTTCTCAAAAGCTCCAATACTATCCGCAAATGCTGCGCATGTTCTTCCGGACTCTTAGAATACACCAGGATGTCATCAATAAATACGACCACAAATTTGTCCAAAAATTCAATGAACACTCTGTTCATCAATTGCATAAATACAGCAGGTGCGTTAGTGAGTCCAAACGGCATCACTACAAACTCATAATGCCCGTAGCGAGTTCTGAACGCTGATTTCGGAACATGAGACTCCTTCATCCTCAGTTGATGGTATCCTGATCTCAGATCGATTTTAGAAAATACTGTTTCCCCTTGCAGCTGGTCAAACAGATCAGCAATACGTGGCAACGGATACTTGTTCTTAATCGTCATCTTGTTCAGCTCTCGATAGTCAATACACAGTCGGAGCGATCCATCCTTCTTTCGGACAAAAAGAACTGGCGCTCCCGAGGTGGCAGCTTGGCTGAATATAGCCCTTGTCCAAGAACTCCTCACCGCTTCTTGATTCGTACATCTCGGAGGTGCCATACGATACGGCGCCTTAGAAATTGGTGTCGCTCCGTGTTCCGGTTGATAGTAAATTCTACATCCCTTTGTGGAGGTAGCCTGTAATTCATCAGAAATACATCGGAAATTCGTTCACAACAGAATAGATGAAAGTTCCACCATTTATTCTTCTTTCTTCATTGCGTAACACCGGTGCAGTCTGACCTTGTTTGACAATTTGTGACTTTCATCGCCTTGATCAACTTTCCTGAGCTTCCGGTTTCCATCCCTCAAACGAATCTCGGAACCATCGTCGCGACCAATGAGATATTCCTCCTTCGGTAGTTTACAATTGCTCTGCACCGATTAAGCCAATCGTCTCCGAGTATCGTGTCATCTCCTTGCATTTCTATCAAGATCGATTTGAGAGCCACTCTCTGCCTCCAAATGATACAGGAAATTTCTAGTTTCTAAATTTCCGACAATCCTCTCTCCACTCGGTAAACCAACAACATAAGGTTCACAAGCATGAAAACCGAAATATTCAAACGATTTACACAAGACAAAGATATGAAAGAATGTGTAGCTCTGTATCGAATAAAACGCTAACCGGGCCGGGAAAGGATCTCGATGCACGATGCGGCAAAGACATCACGATCGTCTGTCCTCCTCATCTCGCATGGATGTGGGGAGCAGATCCGCACTCGATGTCCCCTTTCGGTCCCATTGTCCTCTCGCCTGCGGCCAAAATTCCGAGGCATCTGAACACTTTGTTGCGTCTGTGGAATCTTGGCCTCCTTCTCGATCGGCCGTGGTGTACGGGCTCTAAAAGACTTTGCGGCCTCTTCACAAAACACCGCGATGTCCCTCTCGTCCACGATCAAAACAAGTCACGGCGGGAAGGGGGCAATTCCATCGATAGTGCCCGTGCGCAGATTAAAGCATTTCTGGTAACATCGGTAATAGTTGATGTCGCTCCGAAGTTCTTTCCGCTCCTAGCCGGGTGCGGAGGTTTCTTGAAAGAGTGAAAGGATGACTGGGCCTTACGGGCCCCACTGTTCTTGTGCTCGTAAAAGTACCAGAGGCGTTCGCTTCTTGGTTTCGCAAATTTCTCCATGGTCTTCCTTGATCTCATATGCCAACGCCTTATCCTGGTATTGGCGGAGTGTGGTACATTCGAATCCGGACATGTACCTCGAACTTGGTTTCATCCTCATATCGAAATGGATCATCATTTCGCATCATTACGACCGGATGTCGAACAAATGCCACTTTGGTTAAACGTCTTGATCGCAGGATCTTGGCACATCGGAAGGCCGCGGAGAAAAACTCCCGAACTTTGGCTTCCCTTACGGGACGAGGGCAATCACGAGCTTCCATCATCAATCTAAACTCTGTCAATCGGCATCATGGTCTACAGCCGGATGGCTTCCCACCATTCGGACGCTTCCCTATCGTAAAATATTGAGCGATAGAGGCTCTCGGTCGTCTGGCGGTTGATTCCGCAAATATTTTCTCCAGCTCCTTTAACCAATGATCCCGGTGGGAGTCTCGAAATACCGTCGAATTTGGGTGGTTGCATCTTCGCCACTTCTTGCGACCACCGATCACCTCGATTTCCCATATCCGGGATCCCTTGCCTCTCTCTCCTGCTATAGTCCCACCGCCACTTGCATTCGGTCCACGACACAGGCGAACCGAGTCATCTGGTTCACCACTTGTGAAGGTTCTGCAGTACGAGGATGTGGTTCATTATTAATAGATTCTTTGCGGCTCGCGAGCTATGGCTTTGGTTAGAAGGCGACGCCTCCCTTTCGGCATTTCTTCGTCCGCGTCCACGACCGCGACCACGTCCACGTCCGCCTCTCAACATACCGTAAGCATAAATACTCAATATACAGAAACAACATCGTTCTAATATTCGAGTATAAAGAGATACAATATGTAAAGAACGAGATAGAGTTTAGGAACTTACAACCCTTTGTTCGCATGAAGACGTGGCGGTGCGGTGATGTCATTCACGGCCGGTTACCCCAAAAGACATAAATGACCCCTATTTTAACCCAACGGCCAAGATATCCATAATCTTAGCTCTGATACCATATTCTGTAACACCCCTGATATATTCGGGAATATTACAACGCCGTAAATCCTTTACCTAAGGATTTACAAGGCTGAAGAATTGAACAAGTATAAAAGGGTACTGACGAATGGAAATAACGGAATTACAGTACATCAGTTCTGACCAAATACAGAAATAGTACAATTGTTCAACAGAACTCAATAGTACATCACCAAATTCAAATCATCACAAACGACTTCGTACTCGAGTACTTATTGAAATAACGAATAAACAACAGATAAATAAACCCGGTCGGGACATCACTCTGCACCCTCGTCATCATACAGTTCCAGTGGTTGTTTCCCCGCTCTCCTGGATCCTGAACACAAACAAAATGTTCACCCCCGAAGGGGTTAGCACAACGATGCTAGTACAAGTACCAGAGCATATTATTCATATCTCACGAAGAATAATAATAACGTAAACGACAAAATACCAACGAGTCTTCTCCTACGAGAAACTCAAACATAACATACACAACTGATAATCACAACATGATATCAATACATACACATGGTAATTCCATCGATCCAGCGTTCACTGCCTAGAACCCACGATGATCCCGTCAGACCAACCCGTGGTGGAAAAACCCGTCCGATGATCCAGCGCACGCTAGCATAGATCCCCCGATGATCCCGTCGGACCAACACGAGGTGGACATACAATAACGACATACATGCACAACAATATGTATAACAACAATACATAAAACAATTAAGGTACTTGCCTCGATTTGAAGACAATAACAATACTTCCACGAAAATGAATACTCGAAGATCGTCCTCCTCAATCAATCACGTAACGAGACCAAACCTTAACAAAAGAAATAATATAGGATTTATCTCACGTCGTATGGATGTTTAACAATTCGATTCACGGCCAAAAGTTCATAAAATACAATCTGCCTGAACTGCTTAGCGCACGCTAAGTACTCTGTGTAGCGTGCGTTAAGTGTGCCCGATAGCGCACGCAAACAACAAAGCCTAGCGCACGCTAACGATGCATGGTCAGTACTTCACTGACCAGCCAACTGACTCGTCTGCTGGTCTAGCGTACGTTACATACCAAACGTAGCGCACGCTAACGAGTGCTCGATAGCGCACGTTAAACTGCATAGCATAGCGTGCGCTATTCGCATGGCGATTCTTCGCCGAAAGCGATCGTTCTTTCCATGAACGAAACAATGAAATCCTTCGTGATAATTCATGTTACTTCCATGAATACCAAGTTCTTACTCTTATGAATGATCTCCAGGATGATATCAACTTCAAGATGCTAATATACGTATAATCATCATGACACCATAATCCATCTTGATTACAATTCTCATGCAAAGTTGGTGATCTCCGGTTGATGTATCAGATGCTACTATCATTATGCATATTCAGACTTCATCTTGAGGTGAACTAACAATTTCGACTTATACGAAAGAATATTTCCTAAGATAATTCTTCCTTTAAGTTCTTATAACATCTTTTCCAACTCATGATCACGAAGATAACATAAATCATACGGATATTTAACTTCCGAATATTTCTCTCATCATTTGAGGTACTAGGATTCCAACTTCAAGGTTCCAACAATAATATCGTAATTGTAGACATCCCAATCTTCTAAACATGATGTTGTTGAAATAATTCACTAATGAAATTCAATATCTCGTTAACATAATCATCATATCCATTGGAAATCCAAATCTAAGACTGATGATAGGTTGAACATACCTTATTATGCCGAAATCACTGAACCACAAGGTGTAATCCGACTCCGGTTGGTTATGTGCCCCTCCAAGGTGTTACTTCTCTTCAATGATCACTCACAAGTGATACTCAATCATTCAATGATCACTCATACATGTTCTAAGTGTTTAGAAGGGAGATTATTGCTCTCTGGACTCTCAAAGATGAAGTATAGATGAAGAAAATGAAAGCCCAAGCGGTTGTTGTCCCATTTATAATATTCTGCATTATTGACAAGTTAGCGCACGCTATTAAGCATCCCTTAGCGTGCGCTAATAATGGTTGACTTCAAAATTTGTCCGGGTGCGTCAGCGGGAATCTTATCCGGACCCATGTCCCGCTGGCGCATGAGCTAGCTGTCCCGCTCAATAATTGAGTCCTTAGCGCACGTTACTCATACCTGCATAGCGTGCACTAATAATGGCCCGATAGCGCGCGTTAAGATACATTCTTAGCGTGCGCTATCACGAGGTTGTTTGAGCAATTTTGCATGTTTCTATACTTATATACAATGATATCAATGCACGAAATATCATACTCCAATAATCAAAATCACCAATCCGAATAATACAGGGTTGAATACAGATGAAATACAACGTAATAAATCCGGATATTACACAATGTGTTTTGTACCATTGTGAAACCTAGGCTCTTAGGCCTGTGCTACCGCTCCATTGTTATCGTATAAAATTCAAAATAGGCAGCGCAGCACATGGTGTCACTTGAATTTCACCCAGTAACTTCTTAATCCAAAACCCTTCCTTTGGAGGCTTCCGAAGCCGCTTGATACTCAGCCTAATAGGTGGAATCAGCAGTCGCGCTATGCTTGGCACTATGTCAAGATACTGCTCCTCTATTAAGAGTAAAATGTAACAGAAGTAGACACAGAGTCGTCTTTTTATCCTTGGAATCTGAATCAGCGAAGCCCATCACATTCAGTTCTTCACCACCATACATCTCTAGTCCTTCTAAAGTACTTTAGGACGTTCTTTATGGTGGTCCAATGTTCCCTACCTGGGTTTGCCTGAAACCTACTTACCACGCTCCTAGCATGCGTAATGTCAGGTCTCGTACACAAGGCATGCACAATGCTACCTACGGCCGAAGCATATGGTATATTACTCATATCCTTTCATTGTTCCTCACTATGAGGACACATCATTGAGATGAGTTTTATTCCAAATCGCATCGGTAGGAACCCTTTTTTAGAATAATCCATCTTAAATCGCTTTAAGATTTTATATACATAGAGGGCTTGGGAAAGACCTACCATTATCTTCGCTCTATCCCTGTAGAGGCGAATACCAACAATATAAGTTTCTTCTCCGAAGTCTTTCATGGAGAACCTACTCGAAAGCCAAGCTTTGATCGAACTAAGCGTTCCCACATCCTATTAGTTGAATGTAATATACATATAGTACTAAGAATGTGATCTTGCTCCCACTAACCCTCTTGTATACATAAGGTCCCTCTTCATTTCGCAACTCTTTGACTGCTTCGTCAAAACGAAGGTCTCAACTATGTCAAGCCTGCTGCAGTCTATTTCACGTTGCTAGGTCATAGGTCGTGGGTCGGTCTCTTGGTTGAACCTCGTGGAGACCCAGTTCCTCCAAGTTCATAAAACCATACCACTCAGGTAAAAGAGACACCTAATAGACCTATGAGGTGGTTGTACTTGTGTTTTAGAAGGTTCGGTTCCAACTTATTGTACAGGTATCTTCTGAAGAGTTTCATTGTATTCTTCCAAAGAAGTACTTCTACTTGCTCCACCTTCCTGAATGAACTCATCTCCCAGGAAGTGTGCTTCCAAAGCAATAATGATCTTTCGATCTTTGGGCATGTAGAATGGATAACCTATCGTCCCAGATGGGAATCCAAATGAAACGTCCCTTTACAGAACTTGCTTCCAACTTCTCTGCCCTAGTCTTCTTGACATAGGCAGGACATCTCCAAATCCTAATACGATTAAGACTTGGTCTCCTGCCCTCCCACATCTCATGCAGAGTTTTAGGAACGAACTTGGAAGGACATCTGTTCAAGATATAAGCAGCAGTCAGGAGTGCATAAGCCCATAGGTAAATCGGTAAGTCGGTGTATCTAAGCATGGAATGAACCGTGTCCAACAAGGTTCGGTTCCTTCTTTCCGACACACCATTTAACTGAGGAGTTCCTGGAGCTGTGAGTTGTGACACTATTTTGTGCTCCTTGAGGAACTCATAAAACTCTGTACTCATATACTCGCCACTTCAGTCCGACCGAAGTGCTTTGATATGATTACCAGATTGTTTTTCGACTAGGGCCTTAAATTCCTGGAATTTCTCAAAGTCCTCACATTTATGTTTCATTAAGTATACATAACCATACCTAGTATGATCATTCGTAAACGTAATGAAATACTGATACCCATCATGTGCTGCTTCCATAGCACCACATACGTCGGTATGGACTAATCCAAGTTTATCAGCGGCTCTTTCAAACATCCCTGTGAAGGGGCACTTAGTCATTTTGCCTTTAAGGCACGATTCACAAGTTGGAAAGGGATCCGATCCCAATGGACCCATAAGTCCATTCTTTTTTCATTTTGTAAACCTTGGTCTGACAAATATGACCAAGTCTAAGATGTCATTTCAAAACTTGATTAGTTTCATCCTACCACGCTTCCTAGTCATAGTATTCACAAAGACTTTGTTGTTTAGGTATAGATGAAACAATCCATTTAACAATGTAGCAGTGCCCACTAGTTTATTTCGAAAATAAATTTTGCAGGAACCATTACCAATGAAAAATGAAAAGCCTTTCTGATCCATGACCGGAATGGATACAATGTTTTTATGCCCCTTGGGCAACACTTGTACATCATCTAACGTTAAAACAAAGCCGGACTCCAAATCCAAAAGAAGTGATCCTATATCGGTTGCTACGACACTATGCCCGCTTCCGACGGTAATCATCACTCCCTAGCTCCAAGCTTTCTACTTTGTTCCAGATCCTGGTTCATAGTACAAATATGAGAACTAGCACTTGAATTTAGTATCCCAGAAGTAGAAAATATGGTAGCAGAACAATTAGTTTCCAAAACTAAAAGTTCCGTACCTGAATCTCCAAGAAGGATCGGACAGTCTCTTGCCCAGTGGCCCAGCTCATCGCATTTGAGACATGTGTACGTCTACTCTTTCTTGCTCTTGGGAACCATTGGGGCCTTGCCCTTACCCTTAAAGTCCTTGTTTTGTGGGCCCATCTGCTTCTTGGTCTTTTTCTTCTTGAACCTCCGAGATCCAGAAGAAATCACAAGGACAAACTCCTTCATCCGCGGAATATTCATCTGAGACTGAGTGGTTACAAAATTGTTCATAAACCCTGTTAAATTGCAAGCAATCTCACTGCAGTTGAAGTTCAGAACAAACTGTAAGAAGAAATCGGGAAGAGATTGCAGGATAAGGTCGGTTTATAGAGAAGCATGCATCTTAAAATCAAGAGCCTCCAATCTCTCGATCATAGAGATCATTTTGAGGACATGGTCCCCGACTTTCTCACCTTCCTTCATCCTGTCACCTAAATGCTATTTAGATATCTCATATCAGGCAGTTCAACTGTAGTCACCATAAAGCTCGGTTAAGTGAGATAAAATCTGCCTAGTAGAAGTCATTTTCTCATGAGCTCTCTGAAGCTCATTAGACATAGAGGCCATCAAATAGCCACGAATTCTAATGTCATCCTTAACCCACTTTTTGTGGTTTTCAACATCTTTCTGACTGGCTCTAGTCCGCCTTTGGAGGTGCCGAATGTCCGCCTCAAGACGTATCCCGGTGCCAAGGTCCATCGAGGACTATCATCATGTTGCAGAGCCTGTCCACAAAGTTATGCCCAATTAAGGTGTTCTATCGAGTAGGATAGTGAGTGGGTTCATTGCCATTTTTGAGAGTTTTATGTCTGCATAAAGTACACTAGATTGATTATAGACTCGTTCAATTATGGTCTGAGTTTAGAATTTAGGACTTTTATATTCCTTTAACCCAGCTCTCATTATTTTTGTCAGAATAACACACTCCCTTGTGAAACCCGAAAGTATTCATTCCCATTACTTCATAGTGGTGGTCGATTTCTTTATAACTTTCGATAGAGGGCAACCGATCAGGTTTCTAGTCTATTAATATTCATAAAGTGGTGTCCAACACAAACCCATCTAATGGATGATTCGATCTTCTTTTTCCCCTTGTTCAGTCCCCTCAACCTATACAGTTTCTATAGTTCGTGAACAAGTTAATTTTATACCATCGATACTGATCAGTTTCGCAATTAAATCTTATCCGGCAACCTAACAGGTTTCTATGGATAAAATTTTCTCCAACTGAAGGCATCCAATGCACTCTCAGAATTTATCGACCCTACCCGAATGACTACCCCGATAACTTGGAAGCATAGCACATCAGGTTTGGATTTCAATTTTCCGAAAGCTCGATGGAGGGAAGGAAAACCTTGAAACCTTTTAAACTTAGTATTTTGCCATGGGAGAATTTTCGCGATTAATGTTACACTTTGCACATTAATTCATTTATGCGCGTTTATTGCATTCATACGATATGAATAAAACATTCACAACCTAGTTGCTACCAACATGCAGTTCATGGACCGTTTCCTGAACAAAAATATCGTAATCTAATTAAATGTCTTCGGTCTTGAATCTTCGTCTTCTCGAACGGATCTTCCTCCGGTCTTCGTCATTACATATAAATTTTACATTGAAAAATTGCATCCTATACAAATTTTTCTAGTAAAATGATAAGCTCAAAACGGCCTTTACAACCCAATCGAACTAAACAAATGATTCAAAACTAGGTCCATGAACCACATCCGCATTCACATGCATTCATCTAGTAAATACTAAATAAATAGAATTAATATAAATATATTGATCCAACCAATATATAAAATTAACTATAAATAGATTGATCCAATCAATCCACACAATCGGTAATATGAAATCGATCAAAGTAATTTGGTCAATCAAAACCATTCCAACAAATCAAGTTTCCCACTTTAAAATGAAATACCACATTCCATTTTAATCAAATTATATCCAATATAAAATGCGGGAGATTATTTTCTAAAATGGGTTAAAAAACAAGCCCGAACAGTGCCTGGATCGCGATCCGAGCACAGTGGATCACGATCCAAAGGCCAGATCGTGATCCCATACTGCAGACCACATGGCAGTGGTTGTTTTGGCCTAGCCAAATGCAGCAATGTTCTTGATTCCGTCCAACGGCAATCCGGGGCTTGATATTCGACCGAATATCCAATATCAATATTTTTCAACTTTCATATCTTCAATATGGATCATATTTCCAAGAAATATATGATTTATATTTTGATATGAATTTACGAAAAACACAACTACAACGAGCAAACAAACATATACAACGATTATATAACACCCCCAAAAATGAACCGGGAATATTACACGCCGCAGACCCTCTCCGTGAGGATTCACCAGGCTAGACATCAAAACAACACATTACATTACATACCGACGTAACAAAATAACAAATCAATAGACCGATTTGGTCTTTTATCACTAACATACAATCAAAGTATATATTTCTATCTCGACTCATACCCATGCAAGGGTAAAGTACACTCACAAACAAAAGTACGACAGTGGAAAAGACCATACAACGAACTCCGAATGACTGAACCCAAAACTGGCCTTCATGTGATTAGTATCATTCATCTTCCATCATCCTTCGCACCGATCCTGTGATTTGCTCCCAAAACCTGCATGTACCTGGACGCAGAACGGACATCCACCCCCCGAATACTCGGGGGTTAGCAAAACTCCACTTTTTTGCTAGTACAAGTATAAAATGCAAATACGATCCATTCACAACACATTCCGAGAATACAACGAAAGACTTCCCGAGATATATTATTTAGTTAAAATAGTTCAAGTCTTGAAACTAGAAATGAAATAAGTAAGCACTTTGAAAACACTTCCAAATCTCGGGGGTTTTGAAAACATTTGAAATTGAAAAGTTCTTAATTCCTCGAAAGTCACTTAGGGTCACAGTCCCAAAGTTCTTTTTCCAAAATGCAAATCCGCTATCAAAACACGGGGTCCACGACCCAACAATTCTGGTCACAAAACACAGGGTCCACGACCCGATCATCCACTTCAATTCACTTACAAGGACACATTACACATAATACATTATTCTTATGCCATTCTAGCCAAGCACCAAGACTCGATATATAATGTCTCTCGCCCCCGAGCGCAAAGCATTGTGATACTCCGGACAATATCGTAATTAACGAAAACATCAACATCATCCTCAAGATGAAAACCACCCCTGGTAACCCACGACCGTACCCCTTAGTATCGGCACCTAGACGCCCCGTCGAACACTCCGGGTGGGAAACCACTTCCGCAGCCGTACCCCTTAGTATCGGCCCCAGAGGCCCCGTCAAACGCTCCGGGTGGAAGATCAACGACACACGCACCCAAGTCCACTTCCGTGGCCGTACCCCTTAATATCGACCCCCATACGTCCCATCGAACGCTCTGGGTGGAAGGATAACAACTCACACACCCAAAAGATTATAATTCATAGTTGCAAACCACAAGCCTCGAAGGTCAATTACAGTATATATAGTCGAGGTACCTTACTATAATGGCCAGTTCATCCAACACATACTCACGACCAAGTAACGATACAATTAACACTAGAGTTCAACGATGCAGCTAGTACCAATAACATAGCAACGAGAGAAAATACCTTTCCAACCACGCCGAACGGAACAACCTCCTCATAAAGGAGTTACCACCTTTATCACACAATGTCTCATGATCATCAATAAACACACATTCCCCAACACATACCTCAACGAAAGGTTAAACTTTAAATCTACAAATGACATAATCACACAAAATGATACCTTAAGGTATTCCTATACTCAACAATAATACATATACTTAGGCAAGCACATTTAACAACGAAATCATACGAGTCATCTTTAAGGAAATATTGAAAAGCATATCGATTCCTTTGAAAGTTAATTATAGTCATTCATTCAGCACGTATCGTCGATTACCAACTATTAAATCCGCACAACACGTAATGTATGGGCAAGATACTTGCCTCAAAATTAATTTGTGAATACTCCGATGAATGCAGCTCGGCCGAAATAGCCCCGAAAACCGACCACCTTCGCGAGAAATCAATAACAACACAATCACTACGAGAATAATACCGCTACGAATCAACAACACTAAACGAAATCCCAATCGACACTAAGAAACTACCAGGGTTCAAGGGTTTGTTCCGAGAAACCCAAAATCATGTTCCGGGTGAAACAAAATCGATAAACGAGTTTCTAATCCGTAGACTACAACCAATACAACAAGAATTACATGACCAATTCATCATAATCGGCCCAGAATTGAAATCAAGAGTAAAACCCCAAAATAGTTGAAAAAGGATTTTTCGAAGAATTACCTCAATCCGACGAAGAACAATGGATTAGATGATGTTAAACATGATCAAGACTTCAACAATATGATGATAATCTACTCCAGGATTGAAATCCCCATCAAATCGCCCAAAAACCGAGAGAGAGAGAGAAGTGAAAATGGGCTGAAAAACGCGACTATCCTATTTATACAACTGGACAAAACGGATCAGAACACGGCCCAAATTAGCACCGTGTTCCAGCACCATATTACAAACGACTCAGACAAAACGGTGCAAACATCGCCGTGTTCTAGGGCCGTATTCTGACAGTGGAGACTTTGCCATTACTGCCATAACTCCTTCGTCCGGACTCCGATTGACTCTCCGTTTGAACTATTATAAAGCTAATTTGACGCTCTATCATATTGTAAAGTTTCAGAATTTTTAGACTTTATAAGTACCGGGGTGATCTTACAAAGTCGACCAAATGCACAACAATGATCCGGAAAGAGACGAACAATAATGAAATACGACATATGATTAGCTCGACTTACACAATGATAAGTCGCACCCGACGAAAATCCCACAATACGGTACATCATTCCGTACCCAACATAGGGGAAAACTCAAGTAATCGCCAATAGAGCAAAATAACTGGCACAACCAACAAAAATTAAAAAATAACCGGAACTAAAAATCTCGGGTATTACATTCTACATTAATAAATATAAGTTTCATCCCGAAACTTAAAACAAGAGCAAGGCGACTCTAGATAACATACGTTATCAAATATTGACAGTGCACAAGAGCTCCATGCAGTACAGAGCTACTGCGGTCCGATTCAATACGCAAGAATGTTTACGAAAGCAACAAACCTGAACCACCACTGTTGATAAATTCGAGCAGTACAACAATCAAAACACAAGTCCAACGTTGAACAAGAATGTAACTCCAATAACCTCAGATGTTTGGAAGATCAAATACTAAGACAATTTCCCAACACTTATGGAGATTACGAAGTGTCCCAGATGTTCAATAGTCACGATTACGAGATCAAACAATAATGATTAGACAATGACAAACGAATAGCAATGATCGAACAACAACGATCAACTCTTAAGTTCAGACCATGAATCAAGACATCAGTAAACTTGTAGGAACCAGAAGGTGTTAATTTCGCACACGGTTCACAGGAAATCGATCTAAACTTGGAAAGATCACAACGATATACAGATCAATTTGGGAAAAATCAGAACTCGCTCGAATGACAAATGTGAGAAGCAACACAAGGTCAGAAACATTAACTAACACAATCGAATCGATGCGGTCGAACGAAATAGAAGCGAAAAAAATGTGGTTATTACATCATATCACTTTTAAAAGAGGTTTTGTCCCCGAAACCTAAACAACGAGAACAAAGTGCTGGAATAGAAACCTTCCCGGCCATATCCTCTTGGTCCCGCATATGATCTCCATGACAACCATACCGCGGTCACGACCACGTCCTATGTCCCTCGGCATACGAAGCGGATTCTCACTCAATACGATGGCACAACTATGCAAAAATAATATGTTAAAGTACCAACTCAGCACGACATATCCCATAAGGTAACTAATAACAACTCGATAAGAAAATCCACGAAGTACCCTTTTAAATGATATCATTTGAAAATCATTGGATTTATATGCTATTCAAAATAAAACTTTAAAAGTATTTTTGGTACCTCAAGTTGTTTGCATCAAAACTTGTAAACGAAAAACTTTAAACGTCTCACTTTGAAATCATTTGCAAAACAATATTTTCTGAGCAACTGGCATTGTCAAAACCACCACGCCACTACACACCAGCATCACCATTAATAACAAACAAGGTAACCACGCAAGGTCCTCAAACCATTTGTACATACTTACAGGAAACTTCCCCAAACCCAAGTCTGAAGTTTACACCGAGTGAGATTTTTCATCTTTCACTATATATTTTTGAAAATAAAAATCGTATTGGTTTTTGAAATGAAGTATTTTTATGGTGTGAAAGATTTTTTTGAAAATCATGTACTCGAATTATTTGAAAATACAACAATACGTTAAAATCATTTTCAAAAATCCTCCCAACACTACATGAAAATCAATGACGGTAACATTTTACAAAATGTCTACATGTACTTTAAAACAACTCTTTCAAATACCGTCGAGGTTTTATTTGAGAATCCGAGGCCGGCTCGCCAATTCCAAATAATTTTCAAAGTACACACAGAGCCGTCGATTAATCGAACCGTCAAAACTTTATGAAATTTTCAGGAAGGCGTTCTCGAACACACACACCAGAGACATAATTTAAACATAATCAATTATCACCTAACACTACAAAAGGTCCTAACACATATTCCCACACAACAATTGTCATCACCAGATAACACATGTAGAATACAGTCGCAGATGATTGACTGCAAAACATAGACCTGGCGACTAAAAATGTGGTTCTATAGCCTCTGCCCAGGATGATTAGCGTGCGTTACAACAAAGATTAGTGTGCGTTAAACATGCCACGTTAGCTCGCGTTAGCCTCGTACTAAGCCTGCGCTAACTGATCTAATCAAAAACACGATTACAAACATATACAAGGCAATACTAGAATTGAAGGTTACAAATAAGCAACAACATACGAGTTTAAATGCCATCGATTCACATAATTATAACATCTCACAAGCAACCATCAAAAGACAATCATCATACAAATCCGAAATTTCTCCTCTCAGCATGGAGGGTTACCTCAACGTGCAAATACCGAATGACTCGGCGTTCACACTACCATCTTAATCATAAAACTGGGCACCATTGCCCAAACGGCGATAACATCATCAATACACATCTTATTGTAACACCCTCAAGATATTCGAGGTATATTACAGCGCCGTGAATCCCTATATGGGACCCACCAGGCTGAACAACATCATACTCATCGACTCACATAAACAACAACATAACACCACGTCATAAAGACGCAAAACAGAATAATCCACCCGGTTCACCCGGTCAACATAACATCATCATTCGACACAAACACGATAAACAACAATACAATCCAGACGAGTAAAAGTTCTTAAGTACTCGAGTACTTCTATTAGTTCAAACAAAACCACAAAATATGAAAAGGTAGAAGACACTAAGACATCACTCGTGCACAATCATCACGCTCGGCCATCATCCGCATACTGGTCCAGTGCCCGTTCGTCTCGATGAACCTGACCTGACATTCATAAAACGAATTTCCCCAAAACGGGTCCCCAGAGGGGTTAGAAATTACGCTAGTACAAGTAACCTGATGAACAACTTACATCTTACACATATAGTAAATGCATGCAATAAAGAAAACCGTTCGAAAGCACTCATTTCCGGAAATGCCAATATCAAAATCACATTTGTAAAATGCACCACAATTAACCGTTGATCCACGTCTCTGTGGACCCCTACCGAGACCCCGTCGGATCTAACCCGTAGTGGTTAAAAGCAAGCTCGTCGATCCACGTCTCTGTGGACCCCTACCGAGACCCCGTCGGATCTAACCCGTAGTGAGCATACACACACACACACCATTACTCATACAATACTACTATGTCAAGATTGTAAGGTCATAAGGATACTTGCCTCGATTAAATAGACGATGACACGAACGAAACGGAGAATCAAGCACGACCGCGAGGAACCGACGAAAATGAACCTAACGATTTGAATAGCACAATCACAACCACTTCTAAACGATTATGGAAATGGAATACACCCGGAAACCCGCCTACGATTCATGTATAATCGAATAAAAATAACAACGAGGGCGGACCACAACCAAACCCTCTCGATTTCGCAAAGCTATGAAAATATACCATGAATCCGTAGGAAAACTAATGATATCAACAAGATTAATCATATTCATCATGAATCCACCAACAAAACGGAACGAATCGGAAGAAAATCCCAAAACCCCCAAATTATCCAAAAGTAGGGTTCTAAGAGATTTACCGTGGATTAGGACGAAAGATTCGTGTTGATGTTGATATAATACTCCAAGAACTCAAGAAGGATGATGGATGAGATGATTGGAGGAAGAAATCGCCAAGAAAACGCCTCGGAATCGCCTTCGCCGCGGAGAGAGGAAGAAAAGAGGAATTATGATTATCTCGGTCAACTCCCTGGTTTATATAGCCAGGGAGTGTTAGCGCACGCTAAAACCTCAAGGTTAGCGTGCGCTAACGGGATAAGATTCCAAACCCTACCGTTAGCGTCCCATTCCAGTAGCCAGGTAATTAGCCGTTAGCGTGCGCTACTCGATACGTAGCGTGCGCTATTAACTTCTCGGTAGCGTGCGCTATCGACCAATAGCGTGCGCTACCTGGACATCAGTCGAGTCCAGTGACAAACTGTCCAGAACCCACCTGATCCGTTAGCGTGCGCTACCATACAAGCGTAGCGTGCGCTAACTAGCACCTGATCGAGTTCAGTAGTAAACTGTCCAGTACTGGACAGTCACGCTAGCGCGCGCTACTGAACAACTTAACGTGCGCTAGTCTCCCGACATTAGCGTGCGCTAGACAAGATAGCGTGCGTTAATCCGATAGTCCAGAGGCCTGGGAGTTGAACTGCCACCCCCAGGGTTCACTCGCTAGCGCGCGCTACGAAGTAAACGTAGCGTGCGCTACAAAGAGACTTCTAGCGCGCACTATGCAGAAAAATTAGCGTGCGCTAGGTACAGAACATAAACGGTCCACCACACCAGAATACGAACGAAACATCAAACGGAACACCTCAAAACGCATCATAGCATAGAATAGATCCACGGCAACCCCGAAACGGCGGTTCCGCACATCAATTACGAGAATCAGATCAAAAGATGACGGAAAAGTTACACTGAAGGATACACGAGGGTCACTACAATCGAGAATTACACTGGAAATACAATTACAAGGGAAAGAAAAAATGCGGATATTACATTCTACCCCTCTAAAAATAAGTTTCGTCCCGAAACTTAAGAAACAAACAACTCGGGGTACCTAGCACGCATGCTATCCTCGGTTTCCCAAGTTGCCTCCTCGACACCGTGTCTCGACCACTGCACCTTGACCAAAGGTATGGTCTTATGCCTCAATCGTTTCTCACGATGCTCCAAAATCTTCAAAGGGCGCTCTTCGAAAGTAACATCTTCGGCGACATCAATCTCACCATAATCGATGATGTGACTAGGATCCGGGACATATTTCCTCAACTGGGAAACATGAAAAACGCTATGAACATGACTCAAGGCTGGAGGTAACGCCAAACGGTATGCCAACTCACCGACTCGCTCGAGAATCTCAAAGGGTCCAATAAATCTCGGACTCAATTTCCCCTTCTTCCTGAAACGAAAAACTCCCTTCGTCGGCAACACCTTTAGCAAAACGTGGTCTCCCGCCTCGAATTCCAAAGGTCGGCGGCGGACGTCGGCATACGACTTCTGTCGACTCTGGGCAGTCAACATCCGTTCTCGAATTACTTCTATCTTCCGCCTCGTCTCTAAAACGACGTCCGGCTCGGTCCCGACTAAATCGGACGTCTCATTCCAACAAATTGGTGATCGACATCGCCGCCCATAAAGTGCCTCATACGGTGCCATCCGAATCGACGCGTGCCAACTGTTGTTGTACGTGAATTCGTTCAATGGCAAATGTTCCTCCCAATCGCTACTCCAATCGAGGGCACAAGCACGCAATATATCCTCGAATGTCTGTATAGTGCGTTCCGACTGTCCATCTGACTGGGGATGAAAAGAGGTGCTCAAATGCAAACGGGTACCTAACGCCTTATGCACTGCCTGCCAAAAGTGCGATACAAAACGGCCATCGCGATCCGAAACAATAGACTTCGGAGTACCGTGAAGTCTCACAATCTGCGCGATAAACATACGAGCTAACTTCTCCGGGCCCCAAGTGTCCTTGATGCCTAGAAAATGTGCCGACTTGGTCAGACGATCAACAATCACCCATACCATATTCATGCCCGACCTCGATCTCGGCAAACTCATAACGAAATCCATCGATATATCTTCCCATTTCCATTCCGGAACGGGAAGTGATCAGAATAACCTGGCCGGCCGATGCTCGATTTTGACACTCGACAAGTCAAACATCTCGCTACAAACTGTGCGACCTCCTCCTTCATATCATTCCACCAGAAATTTCTTCTCAGGTCCTTGTACATCTTACTCGAACCAGGATGAACGGAATAAGGTGTAGCATGGGCCTCCCGTAAAATACACTGCCTCAACTCTGAGTCATTCGGTACACAAAGCCGACTCTAGAATCTCAAAATACCATCCTCGTGAATCACAAACCCAGGAGACTTTCCCTTAAGAACGTTCTCTCGGATTTGAGTAATCATCGGATCCTCTGACTGCTTCAGCTTAATTTCATCGATCAAAGACGACGAAATCTCTAAAGCACGAAGTTGCCCGACGGCTCCAGGCAACAAAACTTCAACATCTAACTCGATCAAAGCCCGCCGAAGCTCGGACTGAGACGTAAGGATCTCAAGCGTTCGTAACGCAACCGGTTTCCGACTCAAGGCGTCGGCCACGACGTTCGCCTTGCCCGGATGATAAAGGATCTCGAGGTCATAATCCTTAATCAACTCTAACCACCTCCTCTGCCTCATATTCAACAATCGCTGAGTAAATATGTATTTCAATCGATCCACGTCTCTGTGGACCCCTACCGAGACCCCGTCGGATCTAACCCGTAGTGGTTAAAAGCAAGCTCGTCGATCCACGTCTCTGTGGACCCCTACCGAGACCCCGTCGGATCTAACCCGTAGTGAGCATACACACACACACACCATTTCTCATACAATACTACTATGTCAAGATTGTAAGTTCATAAGGATACTTGCCTCGATTAAATAGACGATGACACGAATGAAACGGAGAATCAAGCACGACCGCGAGGAACCGACGAAAATGAACATAACGATTTGAATAGCACAATCACAACCACTTCTAAACGATTATGGAAATGGAATACACCCGGAAAACCGCCTACGATTCATGTATAATCGAATAAAAATAACAACGAGGGCGAACCACAACCAAACCCTCTCGATTTCGCAAAGCTATGAAAATATACCATGAATCCGTGGGAAAACTAATGATATCAACAAGATTAATCATATTCATCATGAATCCACCAACAAAACGGAACGAATCGGAAGAAAATCCCAAAACCCCCAAATTATCCAAAAGTAGGGTTCTAAGAGATTTACCGTGGATTAGGACGAAAGATTCGTGTTGATGTTGATATAATACTCCAAGAACTCAAGAAGGATGATGGATGAGATGATTGGAGGAAGAAATCGCCAAGAAAATGCCTCGGAATCGCCTTCGCCATGGAGAGAGGAAGAAAAGAGGAATTATGATTATCTTGGTCAACTCCCTGGTTTATATAGCCAGGGAGTGTTAGCGCACGCTAAAACCTCAAGGTTAGCGTGCGCTAACGGGATAAGATTCCAAACCCTACCGTTAGCGTCCCAGTCCAGTAGCCAGGTAATTAGCCGTTAGCGTGCGCTACTCGATACGTAGCGTGCGCTATTAACTTCTCGGTAGCGTGCGCTATCGACCAATAGCGTGCGCTACCTGGACATCAGTCGAGTCCAGTGACAAACTGTCCAGAACCCACCTGATCCGTTAGCGTGCGCTACCATACAAGCGTAGCGTGCGCTAACTAGCATCTGATCGAGTTCGTAGTAAACTGCCCAAGATCGATACGCTAGCGCGCTGCCATCAACAACTTAACGTGCGCTAGTCTCCCGACATTAGCGTGCGCTAGACAAGATAGCGTGCGTTAATCCGATAGTCCAGAGGCCTGGGAGTTGAACTGCCACCCCCAGGGTTCACTCGCTAGCGCGCGCTACGAAGTAAACGTAGTGTGCGCTACAAAGAGACTTCTAGCGCGCGCTATGCAGAAAAATTAGCGTGCGCTAGGTACAGAACATAAACGGTCCACCACACCAGAATACGAACGAAACATCAAACGGAACACCTCAAAACGCATCATAGCATAGAATAGATCCACGGCAACCCCGAAACGGCGGTTCCGCACATCAATTACGAGAATCAGATCAAAAGATGACGGAAAAGTTACACTGAAGGATACACGAGGGTCACTACAATCGAGAATTACACCGGAAATACAATTACAAGGGAAAGAAAAAATGCGGATATTACACTTATGACTAACATTCATGACACCGAAAAATTACAAACGAGAGTCGTGTCTTGAGTATATTTTGTAGACCTCATTTGAGTTTAAAACTTGTGTTTTGAAAAATTATAGTACACAATGGAAAAGAATTATCAATAATTCGAGTTTTCGAAACTTTCAGCCTTGAGGTCAATGAAGTACTGAGCGATCGGCACTTTCCTCTCCTCGGAGCAGCTAGCCGCCTCGAACACCTTCTCCATCTCGAATAACCAATTCTCCCAATTATAAGGGTCGGAAGTACCATTAAACTGCGGATGACGCATACGAATCACATCCTGAAGTAACTTATCGGTGTCGGAACTAGTAGGCGGAACCGGGTTAGCATTAGCTTGGCCGACTAGGACTGCCTGAGTCAGTAACATCATCTGGTTCGCTACTTGCTGTGGAATATTCGCTACTCCGATATTCTCATGAGCATTGCCGGAGCTAGCAGACTGATCCTGCTGGCCCCCGACACTGGTTGGAACACTGTTCGACAAGGAAGGCATCGCCGAATCAGTTCCTGAGTTATCGGACATGGCCGCCCCATCAGCTGCGCCACGTCCCTTACCGCATCCGCGCCCTCTACCGGCAGGCATTCTGAAGAAGTAACAGGTAAGTACAATTCAAACGCAAAGCACAACACGATACTAAGAAAGGAACATAACAGGGTAACGTAACGAGTCAAGTTAGGAAAAACTTACGAGCACCGGCATACTGATACGATGGCGTAGCAGTGATACTGTTCAAAAACGACACTTAACTAGACCCATATAACTGACAACCTAGGTATCCATAAACCTAGGCTCTGATAGCATATTTTGTAACACCCCCAAGATGATTAGGGCATATTACAGCGCCATGAATCCCACACTTTGGAATCCACCAGGCTAACGTACCAACACGACATTCGGCAAAAGACAAACATCACCAATATACACATGATTCCATGATTTAAGGCATCCAAAACAGAAGACTGAACTAAACAATACCATTCAATATCCAATCATTCCCAAAATGGGAACACGACAATATTAAATCCAGGAAGGAAGTACTCGAGTACTTAAGCAAATGAAATGATAAATAAATTTAAAAGACATGACATGAATGGACGACCACTGAATAGAATCACGCTTGCCCATCATCCTCGTACGGCCTGCATGCTCGTTCGCCTCCATGACCTAAAATATAAAAGTAATTCCCCCATTTAAGGGGTTAGCGACAACTGCTAGTGCAAGTACAACCCATTTGAACTACCATTCTAATCAGATGAAATATGCGCCAAAAATCATTTTAGAAATCATTTATATTCCGGAATATTAGGTGCACAAGCACAAAACACATTTCTCCAACAAAACATTTTAAAGTTAACCATTGGTACGAGACTCACGGCCACCGTACCCCGCAGAGGCCCCGTCGGACCATCCCTGGGTGGTTAACCCTAGTTTGTGATACGCACACTCACGGCAATATGTATCCCCAAAGGCCCCGTCAGACCGTCCCTGGGTGAACATACACATATATTTCCACAACATCCACGGAATGTCGAGACCGGGTTTGCCTTCCTTGTACTATAGCTGTTGAGTTGGACCCCCTTGCCACTAGAAAGCCTCCAGCCCTTTACTTTATAGAACTGGCGACATTTTCACGCTTCATTGATGGATTAACAGGTCTAGCTGCACTAGACCGAATATGAGCGCAATTGAAATTCCTGGGGAGTTATACATCCATAATCCAAATACCAGAATATGTAAACAAATGGAAAGTACTTGCCTTTGAGACATCTTCGACGAAACGGGAATGAACAATGACTACGAACGTCCCGAAGGAAACCCGACCGATCCTAAACGAAGGATTAACACAACTCAGTCCTATATGATAACAATAATCGAATGGAATACGCCCACAACCCCGATTACAAACTATAACAACATACGTACGATCGATACAGGCGAGGGTTTTCACAAAACCTCCCCAAATCACTAATCCACGGATTAAACACGACGGAAACGGATTGGGAATCACCCAACAACATTAATCAATAAGAAATATCATAACATCACCGAACAATTCGAGTTCAAACTAGACAAATCCCGAAAAACCACCAAAATGGATAAAAGTAGGGTTCTAAGAGATTTACCTTAGATTAGGATGAAGGATTCAAGTAGAAGTCGATAATCTACGACAAGAACTCGAGGTGGATGATCTTTCCAAGTTTTAAGGTGCTCAAATCGCCCAAAAATCACCCCTTGTGTCGCCCAAATTGTGAGGAAGCAGAAGAAGGGAGAGGAAATGAAATCCTCTCCCAGAAACCTGCTGATATACAGCTGACTGACCCACATGCCACGGCCCGGGTTGAGTGTGCTGCGGCTGGAAATGGAGAGCTTGATTTTTGGGGCGCGGCGTGCACTTTGTGTGCCGCGACACGGATGCAACCGGCCAGGCAAAAATCTCGCTAAGGCCGTGCCGCGGCACACCCTGTTCCAGCCCAAAATTGATGAAAAATGACCCCCAAACAAGATATAATCGAGCAACGCATAATCTCAACCATTTAAAGGCCTGAATAAACTATCACGAACCCTCGTATGGTGACTACACATCAAACACGGTCGGTCCAAACATGACGATAACATCAAATGATCCGAAAAGAGAACAAACGCAATGGAAACCCAAAACTTTGGAATATAACGGAATAACCCAACATGATACTCGATCGAAACACCAATAAAAGTTCACAACATCCATAATAACATGAGTTGGATGTGCGGGAACCCCAAACGGCGGTTCCAAACAATGATTACGAAAATTGAGCCCAACGGCGACAAAAGTGACATACAACACAGAAATGAGTATAACAAATTCGAAACAAGCTCATATGATAAGAAGTTAAGTGTTACATAATCTCAAAATACTCATATGGAAACGAAGAATCAACGAAATCGAACGAGTTTTACGAGAATTAAATGTATATATGACGAAACACAACATAAGATGAGATCACGTAAAAAAACATTCGAAACTCCACCAAATGGAAAAACTCCAGGAACAAAGTAGATTCAAAATGTCGAAACAGTTACAAGCGAGCCGATAAAATAGACATACACCAAAAGTGGAAAGTGCTTAAAATGGAAAGGTACGGATATTACAACTTCAACCGCCGTTTTCAAAAAATCCTGCTGAAGTTCTCTCTGGATAGTTAGTCGAGCAAGAATTTGCTCATAGATCGTCTTACACCTAAAAGCGTCGGCAAAAATATTTGCCTTGCTCGTGTGGTACAAGATCTTGATATCATAGTCCTCGATCCGTTCCAACTGCCATCTTTGATACATATTTATCTCATTCTGAGTAAATATGTACTCGAGGCTCTTATGATCTGTGAAAATCTGACAAGTAACCGCATATAAATAATGGCGCCAAATCTTCAAAGCAAACACCACGGCTGCTAATTCCAAGTCGTGGTTTGGATAGTTGACCTCATAAGGTCTAAGTTGTCTCTATGCATAGGCAATAACTTTACCATGCTACATCAACACATATCCGAGGCCTTACCTCTATGCACCACTATACACCACGAACCCTTCTATTCATTCTTGTAATACCAAAACTGGTGCTGAAATTAATCGTATTTTGAGCTCATTAAAACTCTATTGACATGCTTACGACCATGTGTACTTATGTTTTCTCAAAAGATTAATCAGTGGTTGAGCGATCATGGAAAAAGCCTCTACAAATCGTCTGTAATAGCCCGCTAAACCTAGGAAACTATGAATTTCCTTAATATTCTTCAGAGTTAGTCAATCTCAAATAGCCTCTGCCTTTTGTGGATCTACACGAACACCATCAGCTGAAATCACATGCCAAAGAAAAGTCACCTCGGACATCTAAAATTCACACTTGGAAGACTTCCCATAAACATGTTCTCACCTCAGTACATCATGAAATTATCGGAGATGATGATATGCTCCTCATGTTTACGGGAGTATACTACGATATCGTTTATGAATACCACCACAAAGTGATCTAAGTAATTCATGAATACTCGGTTCATTAATTCCATAAACACTATCGATGCATTCATCAAGCCAAACGGCAACAATACAAACTCATAGTGGTTATAACGACTATGAGACTATGTCTTAGGAATGTCCATCTCTTAAATTCTCAATCGATGATAACTAGATATCAAGTCAATCTTGGATAATATAGAAGCACCATGAATATGATCCAATAGATTAATAATATAGGGTAAATGATATTTGTTCTTGATCGATGCCCTGTTCAGCTCTCGATAGTAAATACACAGGCGGAAATATCCATCCTTCTTTCATACAAATAACACTTGGATCCCCATGGGGGCGCACTCGATCGGATGTGAGCCATCTCTGATAATTCCTCATATTGTTTCTTTACTTATAGGCCTTTTAGTCTGGGCCACACAATATGGTGCTTTTGAAAGGGGGGACGTACATGGATCCAACTCAATCATGAACTCTACCTCTCGTTGTGGAGGTAATCTGGGCTAATCATCTGAAAAAACATCTGGGTAGTCTCGGACTACCTGAATATTCGTCAACTCAACTGGTCGATCATAGGTCTTGGTCATATAGAACCAATAACTGACGCATCCCTAGTTGTGTAATCTCATAGCCTTCGTTTCCCTGATGACCTTCCCAAAATGACTAGGATTGCGACCCTGAGAAACACACTTGGAACCATATTTAGAAGTGACGGTCACCAATTATTTATGGATACTAAGGATGGCATCTTATCGACCATCCAATCAATACCCAAAATCATCCTTGGGTTAATATACCACAATCAAGTTTGATAACCACTCACGGTCATCTACTTGAATCGGATAGTCCTTGACTTTGCATTTCCCGATAATCTTTCTACCATCAGGTAGTCCAATAATATAAGGAAACATTCCGATGCAGTATCATGATGAAGACTAGTCATAAAAGGCTCAGATATGAATGAATGTGAAGCACCGGTATCCAAGATAGTACACACAGACTGAGAAAGGATTTGTAGTATACCTGAAATAGTCTCGATTTGTATATCATCTTCCTTCTTCATCTCATAGATTTGGCGCTTACCACCTCAGTACCCGGTGTACCTGCCTGACTACCATGGCTTGTCCCTCTGTTCATCCATGTTGTCTGGTGGGAGGCGGATAGAGCAGTACGATTATAAATGGCAGACTGTCCCGGGGCATCAAAAGCCACAGGCACATGTTTAGAAGCACTACGAAATATATTTGGCTCGGTAACCAGCAAGTCCACAAGCGTTACACGTAATAGCTGGCCTTGGACACTTGCGGTTGAAATTGCCTGGGTCCCCATAGTTTAAACAAATAATGGCTGAACTAGCTGCTCCAGAGTGCGGCCTCGCTGGTCTAGGCGTCATAGGTGGCTGCTAAATTCTGTGGGCCCAAAATAAGGCCTTTTGAATTTCGTCCGACTAACATTGGATTTATGGTGAGTCTTATATTTCATGCAAAAAGGCAGCGGTTGCTTCTTGGTGATCAAATCAAACTTAAACTCGAGAGCTTTCTCAATAAACTCGGGTAGTGTCGTACAGTGATGATTAAGTAAGTGCATATGCATCCTAGATTTCAACCTCAAGTACTGGATCTTATCAGCCCCTGTTCAAATAATCGAAGAGGCAAATGGGAGAAGTTCTTAAATCTTCTCAGCAATAGATTACACGTCATCCTCATTAGTGTAACACCCCGAGATATTCGGAATAATTACAGCGCCGTAAACCCTTTAAGTAAGGATTTACAAGGCTAATTAAAAAAAGAAAGTAAATCTAAGACATCAATACTGCGGAAGTTCAAGTTTGTGAAAACGTACAACTGGTTCAACGAGTAATTAATACAACCATATCGAATTAATATCAATAAGACACGCGTACTCGAGTACAGAAACCAAACCAAGAAATCAAAACTCCAATAACACTAAACATCACTGAACCCCTTCGTCGTCACGCTTTCGGTCAAGTTTCTCTGCTCCTCGGCTACCTGAACATCAAAACAAATGTCCACCCCCGAAGGGGTTAGCAAAACGATGCTAGTACAAGTATCATATTAAATAATTCGAATATGCATCAACAATACATAACAAGATACACCACACGGACTTCCGCTACCGGAATCCGACAATGCGAATCTACAAGATTCCATTACACAGCATGGGTATTCCAATGATCCAGCGCCCTCAGCATAGATCCCAAGATGATCCCGTCGGACCAACACGAGGTGGAAATAACCCGTCCAATGATCCAGCGCCCTCAGCCTAGATCCCAAGATGATCCCGTCGGACCAACACGAGGTGGACATCCGATCCAGCGCCCTCAGCATAGATCGTACAACGTATACAAACACAACTCATGCATACACATATGCCAAATCATTATGTTCATCAATATGAACATATAAACACTATATAACGAATACCATGGCAAATCAACGAAGTAAATATCATGTTCAACATCATGAATAATCATACGCATGCTCCAAAAATACCAATATTAACATATCACGATACTTGCCTCGAAGATGGCAAGAAACGATATACTTCAATGATCTCAACCCACTCGAAGGTCGCCTCCTTCGATCAACGTAGCAAGCTCGAACCTTAACAAAAGGAATGATATACAAATCATCTCAAGTCGAACAATGGCCTAACAATTCGGCCTACGGCCGAAAAGCTCAAAATAATCAATATGTCTGGATTGCTTAGCGCGCTACGTACTCTACGTAACGTGCGCTAAGTCGGATGTTAGCGTCGCTATCGTATAAGACTAGCGTCGCTAGCCACGGATCGCGATCGGCCGGCTGGTCTCATAACGTCGCTACGCATGTTTCGTGCGTTAACTGATCCACGATAGCGAACGTTTACTCACACATGTTAGCGTGCGCTAATTTTGCATGGCGTAATCGCAAACCGAAAACCGGGTTGAATGATGAAGAACTCATGAATTCTACCGTGATAATACAAGTTATCCTCGGGCATATCATGCTAATAAGGTTTGTGGAAGTTTTATGATTATGAAATACAAATATACGGATAGTCATCTCCATATCATAATCCATCTACGATCTTCAAGAAATAATCTAAGTTCCGATCGTCTTACGTTCCAAAACACAAGATTCCAACGTGTACAATGTAGCAATCGGGTAATATCCGATTCCGATCATAAATCGATTTGAACATGCTTAGAGTCCTTATAATAAGATGGTTCAAGGTTCATACGATATATAGTGCCGATACGTCAAAAGTATCCTTCTAACATGTGATGACCGATTATAACGAAATACTTGCTATCCAAACATGATTCAAACTTCCTTAGGAACATTACTAACATCGGTGAAGAATCACCTACCTCAAAGTAGTGAAGAACACGGAGGAAAATGAAGCAATCCAACACCGAAGGCTTGAACACCAATCTCCAATGATATACGATCTTCAATCTCGAACCAGGAGGTTGATACGAAGTGTTTAGGACGAAGGGAGTTATGTTCTAAGTGTAAGAGTTCGGGGTATGGGAGGAGAAGAATCAAATCACGAATAGGATCTTTGTCCTATTTATAATAAATGGCTATTAGCGCGCGCTAGTCCACCTTTCGTGGCGTGCGCTAACGGTCTGACTTAACTGGAGTCAGCACTTAGCGTGCGCTATTCACATGTCTGTAGCGTGCGCTAAGGCGTTGACTTGGCTTTTCCCGAAAGCCGTCCAGGTTCATTCGACACAATCCGACAAGGGTCCCCCGGCCAGATCTCACCTACAGCACGTCTCAATCGATCTGACCACGCATAGCGTGCGCTAATGACACTATGTAGCGTGCGCTATGAATCCATGTTAGCGTACGCTACCCGTAGCCTATAGCGTGCGCTACATGCACAGAATTACATGCTCAGAACAATTCATACATATGAAAGATATAACCATCACAAGAATCTAATCATCATATAACCAAGCAAGATAACTTGCCTCAATACGGAGACGAGAATAGTCCTCTTCTTGTCGGAATGAACGAACGGTCCTCGACTAATATTGTTTACTCGAACAATCAACCTTAAACGAAATACATTTTACTCAATAACATATTCGTCTAATTATCAATATAGGGTTAGTAAGACGTCATCCTACGATCCTTTATAATAGTTTGTTATTTCCAATTATCGAAGCCTTATGTCAGGAGTTCTTTATTACAACCATAAAAATCGGTTTACAATACTTTTACCGAATGTTCACATGGTTCATCATAAACAAGAATTCTATTAAGGGTATGTTGAATAACCAATTATGATGTTAAGATCATCTTATGATGATTAAACTTTCCAAAACATTAAAATATTGAAGGAACAAAATCTGCACATTTATGATCATTCTCCTCTCATCTAATATTAAGTTTACAACAAGTTTATTAGTTCTGAGATTACACCATATCCATGAGGATTATCAAAATCTTTGTTTACAAGGTTGGAAGAATAACTAACATTATGATGAATTCACCATGTACCTAGTATGAAGATCAAAACAAACTAAGTTCTCAACACATTAGATGAATGAAAAGTTGTTGTGTTGTTTCACAATTATCCTTAACCATTCAAAATCTTGCTGAGCTAAACATAAGGAGGATATGATTCTTAAGAAATCTGAGCAAGAAGACACCCTTCTACTTCTAATCATGGTCAAGTTCTTCCCAAGGTAATTGAAAACTTAAAATGGTGTTTAATTACTTTATGATAACAACTCTATTAGTTAAATCCAAATATGGTGAAGTTAACTGATTCAAAGGTATTTTACTGAGCTAAATTCGTCCAAAGATGAGCATGGTAGTTACAACATGGTTAAAATCACTATATCATCAAGAACACATCCATCTCAAACCCTTATTTATCATATTCATCAAAAGTGTTAAAAAGGTTGGATTAAAACTATGTTTTACTTGATTAACACTACAAAAAAAAAGTGTTTACCGACGCCATTTACCGACGCCAGTAAAGGCGTTGGTATTTTTTGGCATTTAACGACGCCGTTACCGACACCCGTGAATTTGGACGATTACCGACGGCTTTAACGACGCCATAGCGCGGGTGTCTTCCCGCGAAATTTGTCGACGCCAGTACCGACGTCGGAAGTCGTCGGAGAGATACCGACGGCACTTTTTCCGTCGTTAAATGGCATGACTTACATGAATTAACGATGCCACTCCCGCCGTCGGTATATGTTAAATTTAACAACGCCATTACCGACGGCCCGTTGGCGTCGGTAAATTTTAATACATTCTCAGCCCTCTGTCTATTCTGGTTCGACCTAAAATCATTCATTCACCTCCCGCACCTCTGCAAAACCCCTCTCTCCCCGCACCTCTCTGCAAAACGCCTCTCTCCCCGTGCAAAACGCCTCTCTCCCCGGCGAAAGATTTCCCCGACGGAGATATCTGAGATTTCTGCCTCCGGCGCACCTCCGCAAAACACCCCCAATCGGCGACCTAAAATCCCCGACGGAGATATCACGCTATCCTCTTTCGATTTCCCAATTCAGGTAACATCTCCATTTCCTTTCCATTTTTGATTGTTTTCCGGACACTTTTGGGTTCTTTGTTTATTTATGTTGAACATTTTGGCTTTCCATGAGTTAACCATTTTTTCATCTCTATTCTTGATCTTCTTGAGGAATTCAGATTTCATGTTTTGTATTGATTAAAAACTAGAAACATAACATACATTAAAACTGAAAAAAAATCAACATGGAGGATCCATTAACTGAACTTCATGAACTTCATAAAACGAGCAGTAGCGGAATGTGAATTTCATGAAAAATAAACTACTCTTACTTCACATAAATTGATTGGGTAAAATGATAAGGCATCACGACAGTAGAAACTACTCTTACTTCTCGTATGATCTTGAACAGTAGCATTGTTAACTGCCTCAATAATGTCTTCAGCATGTTCTCCAGTTGCCCGATCCTTTTCGAATATAGTTGGCCAGGACTTTATAAAAAATAGAAGTATGTTACCACTTATAGTAGGGTATCTTACTGTAAGGGTTTGTTTTCATAATGTTCTTCATAAGATGAAAAAAACCTTGAGTTTTTTTTGATCATTTTGTTACAATTTTTAGAATGGGTGACAACCGTGAGTGGATGTATCGCCGGAAACTTGATGGCTCTTGGAATCCTGCATTCCTCTCTGGACTTAACAACTTTATTGAGTATGCAAGTAGTCACCGCACCGCATGTCGGGTGACCAAATAAGATGTCCATGTAAAAATGTGATAATATACAGCTTCATGATACGTAAAAGTTAAGTATCACATTGGGAAATTTGGGTTCATTAGGGAGTATAAAACTTGGATTTTTCACGGAAATTGAAATGGATGAGGGATGTGAAGATATGGATGAAGATGTGAATATAGATACCAACGATTTGGGATCGATTAAATGCCGTCACGATGGTCATGGAGCATGTCGGGCCACAATTTAATGTTGAGAATGTGGAAGAACCACCAAATCCTCAAGCAAAACGAATATATGACATGTTGAATCCGGAGACAAAGAGTTGTGGCACGGTTGTGCTAATTACTCCCAATTGTCTTATATGACTCGTTTCATGAGTTTGAAAGCAGAGAACCACTTATCGGAAAAGTGTTTTAATCGGTTGCGAGTTCATGAAGGACAGTCATCCAAAAGGGAATCTATGTCCCGATAACTTCTATAGTACAAAGAAATTATTGCGTGGGTTGGGATTACTCAGAGAAGATTGATTGTTGTCCAAACAGTGCATGCTTTATTGGGACCATTACAAAGACAGTGAGAGTTGTATATTCGTGGTACATCACGCTACAAAGATATGTGTCGTGCCTCGGGAAGCCGTAGGAGGAAAAAGTGGCGGCCATGAAGATGTACTACTTTCCTCTTATTCCCCGATTGCAAAGGCTATACATGTCAAATGCTACCGCGCGTATATGAGGTGGCATGCTTCATGTTCGGTTCAAATGATGGAATTATGCGTCATCCTGCAGACTCTCCAAAGATGGAAGCACACGGACAATATTTATCCAGTTTTCTTTGCGGAGGCTAGAAATGTGAGATTAGGTCTTTCGACCGATGGTTTTGCACCTTTTGCACAATCAGGCGACAATATTCATCATGGCGATTATAGTCACACCCTATAACTTACCACCTTGGCTCTGTATGAAGGAACAATTCATGTTCCTAACAATCTTAATACCAGGCCACGCAATCCTAAGATGCAATTGGATGTGTTTCTTCAGCCGCTCATAAAGGAGTTGACGAATTTGTGGGAAGAGGGTGTTCCAACATTTGACATCTCATTGAAGCAAAATTTTCAAATGCGAGCACTGTTGTTGTGGACTATTAGTGATTTTCCAGCGTATTCAATGTTGTCTGGATGGAGTACTGCTGGAAGATTGGCATGCCCTCATTGCATGGATGAGACTGAAGCGTTTACTCTTCCTAAAAGTGGTAAACAAACATGGTTTGATTGTAGTCGGAAATTCTTGGAGCCAGATCACATGTTTAGGAGGAACCGACGAGCATTTAGAAAGAATATGACATGTGAAGTACCTACACCTGAGAAAAGGTCGGGCGCTGAGATATTGAATCAAATAGAGGCACTGGGTCTTGTGAAAGTGACAGAGGACTACAATGAGACAAACAAAGAGATATCCAAGCATTCTAGGAGCGGGTGGAAGAAAAGAAGCATCTTTTGGGATCTCCCATATTGGAAAGAACTTCTGATTCGTCACAATTTGGATGTCATGCACATTGAAAAAAATGTGTTTGACAATGTGTTCAACACTGTGCTTAATGTGCCGGGAAAGACCAAGGATACCACCAAGTCTAGAGACGAGTTGCAATTGCTCTGCATCAGATATGAATTGAAGAAAAATGAGATGACAGGAAAGTATCCGAAAGCTTGTTACTCACTTGACAGAGATGAAAAGAGAGTAATATGTGAATGGATATCTCGTCTTAAATTTCCTGATGGCTACATGTCCAATATTAGTAGATGCGTGGATAAGAAACAACTAAAGATGAGAGGGATGAAAAGTCATGACTGCCATGTGTTCATGCAACGCTTGTTACCTATTGCGTTTCGTGAACTTCTTCCTCAAGCTGTTTGGAAGGCAATTTCAGAGTTGAGTATCTTCTTTAAAGACTTGACATCTCGGACAATAAAAATAGAGGACATGTGTAGACTTCATGAAACAATTCCACTTACTTTGTGCAAACTTGAGCGTATCTTTCCGCCTAGCTTCTTTGATTCAATGGAGCATCTTGTTATCCATCTGGCTGACGAAGCCCGAATTGCTGGTCCAGTACAATATCGATGGATGTATCCATTTGAGAGGTATATGAAGACATTGAAAGATTTTGTAAAGAACAAAGCCAAAGTTGAAGGATCCATCACCAATGCCTACTTAATGTAAGAGGCATCAACATTTAGCTCATACTACTTTGAAGATTGGGTGACTACGAAGATTAGAAGTGTGCCTCGAAATGATGAGGGGGGAGCCGATGAAAATGATGATCCAAATATGCTCTCAATTTTCAAATTGGATGGCCGTCCTTTTGGCAAAATGCCTTCACGATATTTTGATGCCAAAGAGTATAATGCAGCACATATATATATTTTATCCAATTGTGCCGAGGTTTTGAGAGACATACTTGACGTGAGTACCCTCGTGATATTTTATTTTAATGAAGAATATATTCATTCATTAAATATATAATAAATCGTGTGTATTTTGAAGATTGTTTGAAGATCAAATTCGAGCAACTAATCTGGGGATAACGGAAAATGACTTACAAACAAGAGTTGAAAAGGAGTTTGCAAGTTGGTTCAAAACATATGTAAGTGTGGGGTCTCATATCAAATTATTTATAGACTAATTTCATATGTAGAATGTTACATAACTAACATACTTAATAATTGTCATAGGTTAATGATCCTTCAAGTAATGCAAGCCAATGCATTAAGGACCTTGCAGAAGGGCCATTGTACGGGGTTCAAATTTATTCTGGGTGTTTAGTTAATGGATACAGGTTCCACACGGTTGACCATGGGTCAGATAAAAGTACTATGAATAGTGGTGTCTGCATAAAGGGCGAGGTTTATAATAGTGATGAGCAAGATTTTTGCGGGCGATTAATGGAGGTGTGTGTGGTAGAGTATAATGGTGAACCTACTAAAACAATTGTGTTATTCAAGTGTGAGTGGTTTGACTTATCACCTCTAGGGACTTCGGTGAATACAGATTTCAATTTGGTTTGATAAACCACACCCGTAAATACAAGAAGTACGAACCTTTTGTGTTAGCCAATCAAGCTACTCAAGTGTATTATGCTTCCTATCCTAGTATGAATCAAGCTAAGAAGGATTGGTGGGGAGTGTGCAAGGTCACACCTAGATCTAGAGTTGAAGTAGCTTGTGAACCATCCGCCTCGTCATTACATCAACCGTTTCAAGAGGATGCCGTGGTCATGAGGACTAGAGGTAGTCAAGCTACTGTAGATGATGAGATATCAATATCGCATCCACGAGGTGGACTTATTGATATTGATGATGTGGATGAGGCATCGGATGATGGATATATAATAACGTCAGATGAGGAAGATAGTAATGATGATGATGATTCTGATCATATGTTATAGTCTTTACGATCATGTCAATATTGTGATTTTCAAGCTAATGAATATTCTGTTTTAGATTGATAAAATTTGATTGCACTTGATTGGTCTGTCATTGTAACTTTGCGGTGACACCTATGAATGATGCATCATATGCCCTTGTTCAGTCTAGCAACTTTTTCGATCTTCTGTTATGGAAACCCGCCACTTAGTGCTTCCATGGTTGTGACCTTCACTGAATTAGTCAAATTATTTTGCATGCCCGTAGTTGTTTTGTTGATCCTCTCGTGTAACTTTGCTCAATTGGTTGTTTTATTTATAATTGGGATGGTAGAGCCAAATGCAATGCCAAGAAACAACATTGTCCTGTTTCTTCTTAAATCGAGAATTGTCAATGGAGAAAAAAGGAAAACATCTGAAATTTACTATTAAATTGGCAGCATGAACGAGCATTTTAGTGGAGTTGAATGATAGCAGCTCGTAATTGAGAGGAAAACGGCAGAAGTTGCTTTCAATTAATGACATTTTTTATTCTTAAAAGATTTATATTGTGAGTTGTCTGTTGTGACAAGCACTTCTTGCAAATCCGGCAAGATTCATTATCAATCATTTATACAAACCTGAATGACAGTAGCATTTTTGCAAGATTCGTGCCAGCAAACAAACTGGTAACTGGAAAGTGTATCATTGCACTAAAAATAGAAGAAATAAGAGTGAAAGCATCATTGCATTGAAAATTTTCTCATTTCTTGGTTTTGCCTCTTTTGGAAACTTGAGGTTTCTTTTTCACTTTCTTGGGTGGCTTTCCTCCTGCAGGCTTCCCTTTTTTCCTTGTCGGGCCCTGGATAGAGATTTTTATCAATAAGAAAATTTTCACGACGAACTAAAAGGAAAATAATAATAATAATAATAATAATAACGGGAATATGGACTTTCAACTATGCACTTTCAACTATTGTTACTGCGGGTCCTTCTTTTGATGACGCCTTATGCACTTTTAACGGGAATATGGATATTGACCTGTTGAGTATCCCTAACGAGGTCGCTGCCCCCAAACTTATGAAGAAATTGGCAGATATATACTTCGATCGGGTTATCCAAACGGTTGAATCTACTTTTCAACTATCTCCCCGACAGATGGCTTTATGGAGCTCACTAAAGGAGGATCATGCGTCGGATTGGCTTAGGGTGGCTCCGATTTCAGGTTTGGGACAAACTATGAACGCCAGGACATATCGTTGTGTGTTGTGTTACCGGTTGGGTGTTCCCCTTTTTACTACTCGTGCTCCATGTTCACTTGTTCTAGGGTGTTTAATGGAGATATTTATGGGGATCATCTTTGTCTCATGTCTTTGGTATTGTGGGCATCAAACATCGACATAACATTGTGCGTGATGTCCTTGTTGATATTTGTTCTCGATCTGGAATCTCGGCCCGTAAGGAAGTGGATATCGGGCTTTATGGAGACAGGGACAGATCCTTACGACCGGCCGATGTTTTGCTTTATTCTTGGGATGATGGGCGTGATGTATGTGTTGATCTTACAGGATCGTCGCCTCTGACGTTATCTGGGATGATTGATTTTTTGCCGGGGCGGGCGGTTACTGAAGCTGCACAGTGTAAGCGTGTCAAATACGGTGTCAAATGTGGTGATATTGGGTATGGTTTCCTCCCTTTCTCCTTTTCTTCTTTTGGAGAATTGGAGAAAGATGCTGTAACCCTTCTGAAGCGCATTCGAAGATTCTCTATGACTCAGGACATTGGGTCACGTGCCGCGGCTTATATTTTTAGTAGGATCGGTTTTGCTATAGCTAGAGGTGTGGGGGCCCAGTTGGTTTCTCGGCTCCCCACCAATTTCTTGTAAACTTTTGAGTTTTTAGTATTATTATTACTAATAAAAAAAAAAAAAAAAAAATAATAATAATAATAATAATAATAATAATAATAATAATAATAACAACAATGACAACAAGCATACTGATGTTTTGCCAGGTTTTCCTTTGGTCTTTGTCCTTCCATCAATCTGTTCCTCATCATCCTCGTGCTGATCTGCTTGAGCAGTGGTTTTGTCAGCTTCATCTTCTGAATCAAATGAAAACCCATCCAGTGTTCCTAGCCGTGCAGAATAAAAGAACTCAATGAGTGGCCTATACCTTTTCTGCAGTAAAACTTGAACTAAAATTATCTTATAGCCAACAAATTTACACTATACTCGAGACATAATATAAAGTGCAAACCTTCAACCATAGTTTCAGCCTCGTAGACATTAGATTGTGGTTTCAACTGAATGTAGTCATTCATGATAGCCTCTATCTGATCAAAAATCATAAATATGACAAATTAACCGGAAAAAAAAAAAATCATCCACGCTTTCGCTTTCTTTTTGTTGGGGCCATCTTTGATTGGGAGATGCGTATTAATTTCTTGAGGACGGTACACAAACCTTTGCTTCCGATTGGCCAAAGCTTACCTGAAGATAAAAACATTTTAAAATATTAAAAGAAAAGAATGGGATGACAAGTCATCCCCCATAGGAAAGTTTGAGGGATGGGTGGGTGAAAGGAGTCGATGATAGATGGAATACCACACAGAATGACCTTGATGGAACTATGGTTGTTTTATAAATGGTTCCTGAAATAAAAATCATGATGTTCGGATCAAATAATAAGTGAATAAAACCTGTACAACTTAATATATCTGGTACAGTAACGAAACAGTTAAACTGCAAATTAAATCCTGAATGCCTACTATATGATTTTAAAAGGGGAAAGTGGTGAAGGTAGAGCATGTTATAAAGAGCTGATACAAAATATTCATTGGCAGCCTAATGAGATAAACATTCTTGTCAATACAGGAATCAATTAATATTAAGATACCAAAGCAACAATACAATAAGGTAGTGGAGAAGGAAGATGCACGTGCCTTTTAAATCCAAGAACATCTCATGATTTTTTAAAGAATCCTCTGAGATTACTATACGTCCAACTGAACCCACATCACCACTCAAATCTATGGAATCACCTTCACACTCGACAAGTGCCTGCAAAACAGAATAAGTCCAGCGCACATGGTGTCATTATCGATTTCAAATACAGCAAGCAGGCATTGAAAGCATAAGTTACATACATAAACACCAGAAATATATGAGCTCTAAACAGGTAAGGGTACCAAAACTATAAATTGATTCGAGGCCATCAATTATTTTAACAATGTAAGTTTCACAGTCAGTTTCGGAAAAGAAGGGAATTCCAACATAAATTGTCAAATTACTGAGGCATGGTTGGCTAACCTTTGAACGTTGAACTTTCTCTGAGAGCAACAATGGCAACCTTGAAGAGGATCCCTGCATTTTCAGATTACCTGTATTTCACTTAACCACGAAAGTTATAAACTTTGATGGGCTATTTAGCTACTAAATCTTCTGACCTGAGGCCCAGAATGCTTCCTGACATTTTATTCCTTCACAATGTTGTTTTTAGTATCATTTGCTGAATTATGAAGAAGAAAAATATTTTAGATGGAGGATTGACATGGTATATGACTCCAAAGATGCAGTATAAGTAGTTCCAGATTCATACATCACGACCCAAACATAAATTTTCAATTATGTGTTTATTTGATTTTATTTTATTTTCTACACAAGCAATTTTAGATGTTCTCGATGAGGAGAGGTGGTGGCGGGCGCTGCAGTAGCACGGGCTCCTCACGAGCAGCTCCCGGACACTCTTCACCAGCTACGGACTCCCCACGAGAAGGTCCTGTTAGGTCTTCGTCTGCTCTACCCGAGACTCCGCCGATTGTTCTACTCCGAGACAGGCGGGGCAGGAGACTAGTGCACACATTTCGAAGATGAGGATCGGGAGATAATAGCTTCGAGGCAAACCTCAAGTGTTGTTTCTGTAGAAAGATTGCTCTTGAAAGAGATACTAAAACCGGGTTAGTTATTTCTTGTTTAATTGGTATAAAAGTATTTCCGAATAATTACAAAAAGAAAAGTAATCTTACAAATTTGCAAATACCACCTTCACGATTGCTTCTATTTCAAAAATTGCTTCCCCAACTTGTGTAAGACTTTCATACGTTCCTTTAACTTATATTTAAAGAAGAAAACAAGTACTAAAAATAGAAAACAGATGTTGATTAAATGTTATAACTAAGTATTGTGATGATCTAAATGATTAATTTGGTTTTGGTTACGAGAGATATAGTGATTCATCCCCAGTTTCCGTGGTGTGCACGAGGAGTTTTAAAAGAGTTCCCAATCCGGCAAAGCTTCAACTGGAAAGATACTCCTAATAGCGTAAAGGCCCAAGACTATACCTTCTTTAAGGTAATTTGTAATCATTATGTAAACTAATTATATTCAATTGGAAAGTTAGTTTTATTAACTTGATATGCAATATTTCATAGAAATTTTTCACGTGGCCACGTTGAGTGGGAACAAGAAGTCTATGATTTTGGGAGTCTCGTGCACGGGTTAGGTTCAAGAATTTCCTAAGTGATGCAAAAAGAAAAGGGATCAAGGGAGGCGAAACACATCCCTCGATTGGTGGGAAGGTTTGTGTGCTTCGGGATACTCCCGAGGTGAGAGATGTATCTACGAGGGCGAGAGGCAACCGAATGGCTGAAGTGGATGGCCCTGGTACCGGGATAAGCAAGCACAGTGGAGGCTCTAAGTCTGTTAGCGTACTTGCTCGAGAGTTGGTTAGTAATTATCTAATCATTTTTGCTTGTATATGTAAGTGTGAATCATAATAATTTCGAAGTTTTTTTTTAATAAATAGGCAACGAAGAACAATCTTCCATTAGAGCAGTGTGTTTATGCCTCTTTTCGAGCTATCCACATGAAAAAAGATGGAACTTTTACGACACAGAAGGATGCGGATATTGATGTAAGTATATATATGCATTCGATTCATCTACGGTATTTTGGAATACATTCGATTCACACTTGTTGTTTTGATTGTCATGGAAACAGTGTGTCTATTTCTCCAATAATCAACTTTAGTATTGTAGAAAAATGTTATAAATCATTAGCCCCTTTTATTCTAGCATTTTCTTTGGTTAATGATTTTAGAGTGACACGAAAGTTATAAATTTCATTAGACATTTCGTCAATGGTGTTCTTGCAATCAAACTTAGAAAGATCAGAAATGTTAGTAGTTCTTACCAGATTACTTGCTGAACTAGCTTCCTGCTCATCTGACCTGGCCATCAGTGCAAGGTTCACGTACTTGGTTTCATCATCAGAATCATTCACATCTGACCTGGCCATCAGTGCAAGGTTCACGTACTTTGTATGAACCGGGCTGCTAGTCATGAGCTGGGTATGAGCCGGGCTGGACAGCCTGGCAGAACTTCGGGATGTGCATTAAGTGGTTCGTAATCATATTGATGTTAGCATATTTTAGTTGAAATTAAAGGTCTTTGTGGTTTTCTTTAATTTTGCGTGGTATGCCTTTTCTTCACCTATTTTCTACCATCACTTGAATCACACTTGTGGTTGAAAGTTTTAATTCTGGAAAAAAGAAACCATTAATTGCTTATGTTTAATGCATATAAACTGCTAAATTGCTTTTTTTTTCCTATTACTGTAGACTTTTTGTAACTTATCCTTTGTTGTGTATCTTCTCTTCTTCTTTTGGGAAGGTGCTGTTTTTCATTTGTTGTGTTAGATGCGATATGATCCTAGCAACAGGCCAACACCTATGGATGATGTGACTATATAAGCAACTTTTGAAGCTACTATTGCTCTGCTCTGTTCTGTTTAGTTAGTTTTGCAATTGGATTCTTGTGGTTATCGATTAGTAAAAGGTGTCTAAATCTAGGACTGTTCCATTGTCAATAATATCTTCCAAAGAAGATTTATTTCGTAATTTTCCGACTTTCTTTGCTCAAATGTAATTAGAATTCATATATGATTATTCCGCTTTTTTCCTTGTTCTTTTAAATGTAACTAGAATATTTATTTCGTAAAGTTGTATTCATTTGGAATGTTTTTCTCATTGAGCATGTTTTTCTTCTCGTGCTAGGGTTAAGCGGCTTGTGCAGAGCAAGGAGAGGGAGCATTTAAATATGATCTATAAGACTGCATCTGCGAGGAGAAGGAGGCCGCCAAAGAATATGTCAAGAAAACAGGATGTATGGCATCGCGCCTAGCTCCCAGCATCATAAGCACAGGCTCTAGCGGCGGTGGATCAACGACCTCACAGTTTCACGCATCTGAAGAGATCCACACTCGATTCACATCCTTAGAGGAGCAGCTGATAGAGGAGCGCAGACTGAGAGAAGAGCAGGCAAAGGTGATTGAAGAAGAGCGTGTGAAGAGACATCGCTTTGAGGAACAGTTGCAAGCTATTCAAGAAATGCTAACACAACAAAATCTTCCACCTCCGAGTCGCTCTTCTACTTCACCTTGATTTAGACTACTTATTTCTTTTTTTACTGTACGCTGAAATGATGACAACTCTTGATTGTGTACGACGATATAACTATGACGATTGTGTAACATTGAGACGTTTTTGATGTTTATAACTAGTTTGTTTGATTATTCAGGAATTGAAAGCAGGTAATTAAAATAATTAAAAATTCAGAATATTCAGCAAAAACAAAAAATACCGACGGAATTCCCGACGGAAAAACTGCAGTTGAAAAATTACCGACGCCCGTTTACCGTCGGTAAAACGCGTCGTGATTTACAGTTTTACCAATGGCTGCAAGACCGTCGGCAATGGTACATTAGCGACGACTAAATTCCATCGGCAAAGGCGTCGTCATTGTTACGTTTAACAACGCCAGGCCCGGCGTCGTTGTTCCAAAATTAACGACGGCAACACGGCGTCGTAAATTCCGTCGATCGTGGCGTCAGTAGTGGCGTCGGTATCCGTCGGCAAAACCGTCCCAGTTTCAGGTCACCCGGGGATTTCCCGACGCCAACGGCGATGGTAAGCCGTCGGCAATTTAACAACGCCATGAAATGGCGTCGGTAATTGTTTACCGTCGATCAGTTTTCCAACGCCCTTCTGGCGTCGGTAATGGCGTCGGTATTCAGTTTACCGACGCCCCCTTCTTATTTTGCCGACGGAATTTGGCGTCGGTAAATACTGTTTTTTTTGTAGTGTAATCTAACTCTAGGTTAAGTATATGTTGGGATTCGGTGCCTAAAACGAAGGCCCAGCGGAAGCGGTAAAACGAAAATTAATTCGATCCGAATCCCTACGAGGATCGATCGAGCTACGTATATACGAATATCAAAACGAATAACAAGAGATATAGAAACTCACCCTTGTAGTCCGTTGATTAGATGTATAACCTTCTCTTGAGCTATTCCCCAAGCTTTGCTTGATCTCTACGAATCTATTCCGCTTCAAGCCCTTGAACGATCCAACGCCGAAAGCACCGCGTCTCTACTTGCCACGCGCCGGAAAAACGAACGGAATGACAACACTTTGCTATCCTCCGAGGATACGGCTAGAGCTAGGTGATGAAGATATTGATTTTGATGAATATACTCCAAGTATGTTTATCAAAATTCTCTCAATATTTTTTTTTTGTCAATTTTCTCCAAGAAAAATGAAGAAGAAGTAAGTAAAGAAGATGAAGATGAGTATGAACACCATGAAATGAACTCTTAGTTCTATTCTCTCTCTCCTTCAAACTCACTTACGTATATCTCCCCTCCAAGGTGTGAATTATATATGTTATATGATGAAGTCTTCTCAATCACAAGCTTACATATATATTCTTTATTCACCTTCCACCAAACTTATACAACTCATTCACATGAGAGGTATCCCCACCATGTCAATATCATCCATATAAAATGGAAACAAAAGACAAGGGGAAATTAGGTGGATAAGAGGAGGGTGGCCATGATGAAAAACGGACGAGTTCGGTTCGTTTCGGACTCCCGAAATTCCAAACAGATAAACTCCGATTCCGTTTCGATGTATTTATATCGATTAATTAATCCAATTAATTAAACATATCAAATACAAAATTATATAATTAATTTCTCCAAGAAATAATTATATACATGAATTAAATTAATCACCCAGTAATTTATTTAATTCATTAGGTCGTAAATCAATTTATCCAATAAATCAATTTAGACATCTAATGTCCCAAATTTAGATATCCAATATCTAATACACATAATGAGAGAATTAGCTTGATTCATTTCGTCGTCAATCCTAATGCGCGACTCAGTATGTCCGTCTCAGTCAGCAATTGGAGGAACCAAAGAGTAGTAGCACCACCTAGCCAGCCTGGCGGCCTACACTGTACCCCAACTGAGAACGAATGATTGGGATCATTCAAGAACCATTCTGTCGTGAATACCAGTATACGTATAAACCCTTCTTTCAAATGTCCCGATCAAGTTATAGGGTCACGGTCAGTCAAACCCTATCTGTACTTGACGCTATGCATGCGTTAATGCAAATCGAGATCATCGAGCTCTCGTGTATCTAATACAGCTAGCTCCAATGCTTTGGCCAAAGACTTATGATCTCATCTGCCAATAACCGCATAGGACATATAACCCGTTCACTAACAGGAGAAAGAATTCTATCTTGGTATTCAGTAGGACCTGCTACTTGCCCATCAAGATGCACGTTGAGGTTGACCCCCGCCTTCCGATTTACAGGGTCGAACTACTTTAATGAAAATCTTGACGTCACAAGCACATCCCTACTAAATCCTCAAGTCGAAGGTTCACGAATACCTATCACAACCTTTCGATTCCATCATTGACTATCCCGGAGTGAAATCCGTGTGACGAATCGAGAGTGAGTCGGTTCGAGTATACTAATCCAATTAGTATACCTATAACGTGTGCTCCCACTAACCATTAGTGTTCAACAGGCACTCTCCTTGTCAAAGAACACGTCATACAAGTCTTTACATAAACTTAACGCCCAGTCAAGTTTCATCGACTTGCGAACGATTAAGTATTTGAGCTATAAACCTTTCCAGTGCCGACCCCCTTATCCAATAAGGAGTGGAACATTTTGTTCTCAAATACACGGACTAATTTCTATATGTATATTTACGATTTGGGAATGCCAGTAACTACCAGTAAATAAAGAAACATTCATTTCCTTATATAAATGATTTACATAATTATAAGTACAATGCCCTCACTCAACAACCTCTGAGTGGCATTCGAGGGCATACTCCTAACAATCTCCTACTTGCACTCAATTCCACACACTATGGTATCTAATACCCATGTTCTCCAGATTATGCTCCAAGCTAATCTGAGAATGTGGCTTGGTCAGTGGATCAGTGACGTAGTCGGCTGACTCTACTCTATGCAGCACAATGTATCTCTTTGCGTTCAAATACTCTTACGAGATGATACTCTCTCAATATGTTTGGTACTATTGTGAAACCTCGGCTCTTAGGCCTGTGCTACCGCTCTGGCAGCGCAGCACAAGATGTCACGAGAAGTTTACCTAGTAACTTCTTAACCCTTCCTTTGGAGGCCTCCGTGGCCGCTTTATACTCAGCCTAACTGGTGGAATCGAATGCGCTATACTAGGCACTATGCCAAGATACTGCTCTTCCATTAAGAGTAAATGTAGCCAGAAGTAGACATATAATCATCTTTCTGTCCTTGGAAGTCTAATACAGTGAATCCCACCACATTCTGTACTCCACCACCATATATAAGAATCAGATCTCTTAGTACTTCTAAAGTACTTGAGAACATTCTCTACGGCGGTCTAATGTTCCCTGACTGGGTTAGCCCAAAACCTACTTACCACGCTTCCAGCATGCGCAATGTCAGGTCTTGTACACAATAAAGCATATGTAAGGCTACCCACTTCCGAAGCATATGGTATATAACTCATTTCCTTTCATTGTTCCTCACTATGAGGACACATCTTCAAGGTGAGTTTTATTCCATGTCGCATCGGAAGGAACCCTCTATAAGATCTAATCTATATAGAGGGCTTGGGAAAAACTTATCATTCTCTTCGATCTATCCCAGTAGAGTCGAATCCCAAGAATATAGGTTTCTTCTCCCAAGTCTTTCATGGAGAAATTACTCGAAAGCCAAGCTTTCACATAACTGAGCATTCCCACATCATTTCCTATTAGTAGAATGTCATCTACATATAGTACTAAGAATGCGATCTTGCTCCCACTAACCCTCTTGTATACACAAGATTCCTCTTCATTTTGCACGAAGTCAAACTCTTTGACCGTCTCGTCAAAATGAAGGTCCCAACTACATGAAGACTGCTACAGTCCATTTCATGGAGTCTACATCCACCATTGCTAGGTCATTTGGTCGTGGGTCAGTCTCTTGTTTATAACTTGGAACCTCGAGGAAACCCAGTTCCTCCAAGTGCATAAAAATATACCTCTCAGGTAATTGAGACACCCTACTAGACCTACGAGGTGGTTGTACTTGTGTTTTAGAAGGTTCGGTTCCAGTTTCTTGCATAGGTGTCTCCCGAGGAGTTTCATTGTATTCTTCTAAAGAAATACTTCTACCTGCTCCGCCTTCCTGAATGAACTCATCTTCCAGGAAGTGTTCTTGTAAAGCAATAACGATCTTTCGATCTCCGGGCATGTAGAATAGATATCCCATCATCCCAGATGGGAATCCAATGAAACGTCCCTTCGCGGACCTAGCTTCCAACTTATCCACCTTAGTCTTCTTGACATAGGCGGGACATCCTAATGTGATTAAGACTTGGTTTCCTGCCCTCCCACATCTCATGTGGAGTTTTAGGAACGGATTTGGAAGGACATCTGTTCAAGATATACGCGGCAGTAGGAGTGCATACCCCACAGATAAATCGGCAAGTCAGTATAGCCCAGCATGGAACGGACCATGTTCAACACGGTCCGTTTCCTTCTTTCTGACACACCATTTAACTGAGGAGTACCTGGAGGTGTTAGTTGTGAAACTATTCCATGTTCCTTAAGGAACTCGTCAAGCTCCGTACTCATATACTCGCCACCTCGGTCCGACCGAAGTGCTTTGATATGATTACCAGTTTGTTTCTCGACTAGGGCCTTGAATTCCTGGAATTTCTCAAAGGCCTCGGATTTATGTTTCATTAAGTATACATAACCATACCTAGTATGATCATTTGTAAATGTAATGAAATATTGATATCCGTCACGTGCTACTTCCAAAGCACCACATACGTCGGTATGGATTAATCCCAGTTTATCAACGGCTCTTTCAAAAGTCCCTGTGAAGGGGGACTTAGTCATTTTGCCTTTAAGGCAAGATTCACAAGTAGGAAAGGGATCCGATCCCAATCGACCCATAAGTCCATCCTTTTCCATCTTGTAAACCTTGGTCTGACCAACATGACCAAGTCTAAGATGCCATTTCAAAACTTGATTGGTTTCATCCCTACCACGTTTTCTAGTCATAGTATTCACAACTACTTTGTTACTGAGATTTAGATGATACAATCCATTTAACAATGTAGCAGTACCCACTAGTTTATTTCTGAAATAAATTTTGCAGGAACCATCACCAATGAAAATAAAAAGCCTTTTCGGTCCATGACCGGAATGGATACAATGTTTTTGTGCCCCTTGGGCAAAACAAGTACATCTTCTAAAGTCAAAACAAAGCCGGATTCTAAACCAAAAAGAAGTGATCCTATGTCGGTCGCCTCGACACTATGCCCGCTACCGACTGTGATCATAACTTCTCCAGCTCCAAGCTTCCTACTTTGTTCCAGATCCTGATTCACGGTACAAATATGAGAACTAGCACCGTAATCCAAGATTCAGAAGTAGAAAATACAGTAGCAGAACAATTTGTTTCCAAAACTAAAAGTTCTGTACCTAAAGTGCCATGAAGAATCGGACACTCTCTAGCCCAGTGGCCCAGCTCACCGCACTTGAGACAGGCGTCTTTCTTCTTGCTCTTTGAAACCGTTGGGGCCTTGCCCTTGCCCTTGAAGTCCTTAAAATGTAGCCCAGTCTGCTTCTTGGTCTTTTTTCTTCTTATTCTTAGACTTCCGAAGTCTAGAAGAAATCACAAGGGCAGACTCCTTCATCCGCGGAGTCTTCATCTGAGACTGAGCGGTCACTAGTTTGTTCATTAGCCCAGCTAAGTTACATGCAATTTCGTTGCAGTTGAAGTTCATAACAAACTGTGAGAAGGAATCAGGGAGAGACTGTAGGATAAGGTCGGTTTGGAGAGAAGCATCCATTTTAAAATCAAGAGCCTCCAATCTCTCGATCATGGATATCATTTTGAGGACGTGTTCCCCAACCTTCTCACCTTCCTTCATTCTAGCACCGAACAGTTGCTTAGATATCTCATATCTAGCAGTTCTGTTGTGCTCACCATAAAGCTCGGTTAAGTGAGATAGAATCGCCTAGCGAAGTCATTTTCTCATGAGCTCTCTGAAGCTCATTAGACATGGAAGCCATCATATAAGCACGGACTTTCACGTCATCCTTAACCCACTTTTCGTGGTTTTCAATCTCTTCTGATTGGCTCGGGTCCGCACAGAGGCGCTGAATGTCCGTCTCCAAGACGTATCCCGGTGCCTCTATACCGAGGACAATCATCAGTTGCGGAGCAAATCCACAAAGTTAGGTCCCATTAAGGTGTTCATTTTCGAGTGCGAGTGGATTCATTGTCATATTGAGATTTGAGTCTGCATTAAGTACGATAGATTAATTAGTGACTCATTCAATTATGTTCGAGTATAGAATTAAGGTCTATTCAATTCTTGTTACCCGGCTCCCACTATTTTTATCTAATAACACACTCCCATGTGAAATCCAAGTATCGTCGCTCTACTTCATAGTGGTGATCGAGTTCTTTATAAATCTTAATAGAGGGCAACCGAATGTGTTTCTAGTCTATTAATTTACATAAAGTGGTGTCCAACACCAACCCATCTAATGGATGATTCGATCTTCTTTTTCCCCTTGTTCACTCCCCTCAACCTATACGGTTTCTATGGTTTGTGAACAAGTTAAGTTTATACCATTGACGCAAATCAGTTTCACAATTGAATCTTATCCGGCAACCTATCAGGTTTCTAGGGATAAAATTTGCTCCAACCGAAGGCATCCAATGCGCTCCCGGTAATTTATCCGTCCTCCCCGAACGACTACCCCGATAACTCGGAAGCATAGCACATCCGGTTTGGATTTCAATTTCCCGAAAACTCGATGGAGGGAAGGAAAACCTTGAAACATTATAAACTTAATTATTTGTTGTGGGAGAATTATCGCGATTAACGTTACACTTTGCACATTAATCGTTTAAGTGCGTTTGTGGCATTCATACAATATGAAACAACCATTCACAACCTAGTTGATACCAACATGTGGTTCATGGACCGTTCCTAGAAAACAAAAACTCCGTAATCTAATTACAAGTCTTCGTCTTGAATCTTCGTGTTCTCGAAATGGATCTTCCTCCGGTCTTCGTCATTACATATAAATTTGACATCAAAAATTGCATCCTAGATACAAACATTTCTAGTAAAATAAATAGGCTCAAAACGGCCTTTACAACCCAATCGAATAAAACGAACGATTCAAAAACTAAGTCCACGAACCACATCCCCATTCAAAAGCATTCATCCAATAAATACTAAATAAATGGGAAGCGTAGAGATACATTGATCCAATCAACAATACGAACCGATCCAATCGATTCACACAATCGGTAATATGATAACGTTCAAAATAATTCGGTCGACCATAAATATTCCAATTAATCAAATTTCCCTTATAAAATGAAATACCATAAATCATTTTAATCATATTAAATCCAATTTAACATGAGGGAGATTAATTTTCAAGAATACGAAAAAATCGAGCCGGGCGAAAATGGCTGCCATGGCCGAAGTCACTGTCGGCATCTTCCCGTGATTTGCACAGCATGGCCGAGTCACGCCGGCGACTACCGGCCAGCACGGCCCGTGTCTCGACACGGTCGGGTCTGCCGCGATGGCTGGGATCGCTCGACACGGCCCGTGTCGCGGACACGGCCGAGTCACCCTGGCGACTTCTCGCCCTTTGTCCGAAAAGTCGTCCGACGACGATTCGGAGCTCGATTTTCGACCAGATATCCAATATCAATATTTTTCAACATTCATATCTTCAACATAAATCATATTTCCAAGAAATTAAGATTTATATTTAGACATAAACTTACGAAAAATATAACTACAACGAACGTAAAAATATATACCACGATTATGACTAAAATGATTCCAAATCATTCACCATCTAATCAAGCATTCCAAATGCCAATATAGTATATACGATCGCAAGACCTACGCTCCGATACCACTGTTGGGATTCGGTGCCTAAAACGAAGGCCCAGCGGAAGCGGTAAAACGAAAATTAATTCGATCTGAATCCCTACGAGGATCGATCGAGCTACGTATATACGAATATCAAAACGAATAACAAGAGATATAGAAACTCACCCTTGTAGTCCGTTGATTACATGGATAACCTTCTCTTGAGCTATTCCCCAAGCTTTGCTTGATCTCTACGAATCTATTCCGCTTCAAGCCCTTGAACGATCCAACGCTGAAAGCACCGCGTCTCTACTTGCCACGCGCCGGAAAAACGAACGGAATGACAACACTTTGCTATCCTCCGAGGATACGGCTAGATCTAGGTGATGAAGCTATTGATTTTGATGAATATACTCCAAGTATGTTTATCAAAATTCTCTCAATATTTTTTTTTCTCAATTTTCTCCAAGAAAAATGAAGAAGAAGTTAGTGAAGAAGATGAAGATGAGTATGAACACCATGAAATGAACTCTTAGTTCTATTCTCTCTCTCCTTCAAACTCACTTACGTATATCTCCCCTCCAAGGTGTGAATTATATATGTTATATGATGAAGTCTTCTCAATCACAAGCTTACATATATATTCTTTATTCACCTTCCACCAAACTTATACAACTCATTCACATGAGAGGTATCCCCACCATGTCAATATCATCCATATAAAATGAAAACAAAAACAAGGGGAAATTAGGTGGAAAAGAGGAGGGTGGCCATGATGAAAAACGGACGAGTTCGGTTCATTTCGGACTCCCGAATTCCAAACAAATAAACTCTGATTCCGTTTCGATGTATTTATATCGATTAATTAATCCAATTAATTAAACATATCAAATACAAAATAATATAATTAATTTCTCCAAGAAATAATTATATACATGAATTAAATTAATCACCCAGTAATTTATTTAATTCATTAGGCCGTAAATCAATTTATCCAATAAATCAATTTAGACATCTAATGTCCCAAATTTAGATATCCAATATCTAATACACATAATGAGAGAATTAGCTTGATTCATTTCGGCGTCAATCCTAATGCGCGACTCGGTAGGTCCGTCTCAGTCAGCAATGGGAGGAACCAAAGAGTAGTAGCACCACCTAGCCAGCCTGGCGGCCTACACTGTACCCCAACTGAGAACGAATGATTCGGATCATTCAAGAACCATTCTGTCGTGAATACCAGTATATGTATAAACCCTTCTTTCAAATGTCCCGATCAAGTTATAGGGTCACGGTCAGTCAAACCCTATCTGTACTTGACGCTATGCATGCGTTAATGCAAATCGAGATCATCGAGCTCTCGTGTATCTAATACAGCTAGCTCCAATGCTTTGGCCAAAGACTTATGATCTCATATGCCAATAACCGCATAGGACATATAACCCGTTCACTAACAGGAGAAAGAATTCTATCTTGGTATTCAGTAGGACCTGTTACTTGCCATCAAGATGCACGTTGAGGTTGACCCCCGCCTTCCGGTTTACAGGGTCAAACTACTCTAATGAAAATCTTGACGTCAAAAGCACATCCCTACTAAATCCTCAAGTCGAAGGTTCACGAATACCTATCACAACCGTTCGATTCCATCATTGACTATCCCGGAGTGAAATCCGTGTGACGAATCGAGAGTGAGTCGGTTCGAGCATACTAATCCAATTAGTATACCTATAACGTGTGCTCCCACTAACCATTAGTGTTCAACAGGCACTCTCCTTGTCAAAGAACACGTCATACAAGTCTTTACATAAACTTAACGCCCAGTCAAGTTTCATCGACTTGCAAACGATTAAGTATTTGAGCTATAAACCTTTCCAGTGCCGACCCCCTTATCCAATAAGGAGTGGAACGTTTTGTTCTCAAATACACGGACTAGTTTCTATATGTATATTTACAAGTTGGGAATGCCAGTAACTACCAGTAAATAAAGAAACATTCATTGCCTTATATAAATGATTTACATAATTATAAGTACAATGCCCTCACTCAACAACCTCTGAGTATAATTCGTCCTTAACATCAACATAAGAAAATAATGCAGAGAGGAAAGTACACCTACCTCCAGAAATGAAGAACAACTTCAATGCTATGAGAAAATATACTCCAAGCTCAAGAACAACTCCTAATCTCCAAGGAAATGAGATCCACTCCAAGATTTAAGGCTTAGAAACAAGTTGGTGAAGGTTGTTATCGTTTTGGGAGTGCAGAGGGACGATAAATGGAGAGAGAATCGGTTTAGAGTTGTGAAGAAATGAAAAACAGGCTGGTCCTATAAATAAACTGTACATACTTAGCGCACGCTATCGGAATAGTTTAGCGTACGCTAATGCACTTACGTATGCTAACTGGTCGATATTACGTACGTAAGCGGCTTACAGTGGCTACTGTCTTGAATTCGCAGGTCATTAGCGCACGCTAATGAGAAATGGGTTACGCACGCTAATAAAAGTTGATTCTAGCCGACATGACAGCTTAGACCTTGTTCACATGCATGCTAATGGCTAAGGAGTCCGCGTGCTGAAGTCAACTGATGCCAGATTCCCTCTTAGCGTACGCAACAGAGGAAACCTTACGCACGCTAAGGCACAGGATTAGCGTACGTTAATCGTACTATGTAGCGTATGCTACATCAACAGAAAAATTCGAAAATGCAACTCTCTAATTAACATCGAATCATCACATATGAAATGAAATAACAACGATATGAAATTCAAATCTATAATACCTCAACATAATACTAAATGCAACGATTCATGATAATCAGATTATCCGAATAATACAATGACAGGTAAAAATGAAAAGTTACAGTCGGATATTACATACTCCCCCCTTAAAAAGAGTTTCGTCCTCGAAACTAAGGGGTAAATAACTCGGGGTATCTCGCTCGCATACTATCCTCGGTATCCCACGTATCCTCCTCGACTCCGTGTCGTGACCACTGAACTTTCAGTAGGGGAATCATCTTGTTCCGCAACTGCTTGATCCTCCTCTCGAGTATCCGTACAGGACGCTCCTCGTACGAATGATTCTCTGCTAATTCAATCTCTTCGAACTGAAGTACATGGCTCGGATCAGCAACATATTTCCTCAACAGGGAGACATGAAGCACGTTGTGAATCTTACTCAAGGTTGGTGGCAAAGCTAGTCGATAGGCCAGATCACCTACACGCTCCAAAACCTCAAACGGCCCAATGTACCTTGGGCTCAGCTTGCCCCTCTTCCCGAAACGAAAAACACCTCGGGTAGGAGACACCTTCATTAACACATAGTCACCAACCTCGAACTCAAGCGGTCGTCGACGGTGGTCAGCATAAGACTTCTGTCGACTTTGAGCCGTTAACTACCGACTCCTAATCAAAGTGATCTTCTCACTGGATGCTAATAACATATCGGGTTCCGTACCCAGAGATTCTGACAGTTCATCCCAACACAAAGGGGACCTACAGCGACGGCCATACAATGCCTCATACGGTGCCATCTGAATCGAAGCGTGCCAACTATTATTATAAGTGAATTCCACCAAAGGCAGTTGGGCTTCCCAATCGTCCTTCCAATCAAGAGCACATGCTCTCAACATGTCCTCTAGAGTCTGTATGGTTCTTTCCGACTGACCATCGGTCTGTGGATGAAAAGCCGTACTGAAATTCAACTGCGTGCCCATCGCACGATGAACTGCCTTCCAGAAGTGTGACACAAACCGCCCGTCACGGTCTGATACAATACTCTTGGGGGTACCGTGTAGTCTCATAATTTCCTTAATAAACAGCTGGGCCAATCTCTCGGGGCCCCACGTGTCCTTAATCTCCAAGAAGTGGGCTGATTTGGTCAGACGGTCCACAATCACCCAAATCGTATTCATTCCTCGACGACTCGTCGGTAAGCTAGTGATAAAATCCATAGATATGTCCTCCCATTTCCACTCAGGAATCGGGAGCGGTTTCAAGATTCTCGCGGTCGCCGGTGCTCAATCTTAACTCGCCGACAGTTAAGCACCTCGAAACGAATTCGGCAACCTCACGTTTCATATTCCCCCACCAATAATTCTGCTTCAAATCCTTATACATCTTGCTAGAGCCCGGGTGAATAGAGTACGGGGTAGCATGGGCTTCCCTCATGATAGAGTTCCTCAACTCTTCGTCAGCGGGTACACAAACTCGATTTCTAAAACGTATCAATCCATCCTCGTGGATCACGAATCCAGGGGCTTTCCCATGGGTTACTTCATCCCGAACTCGAGATAAGAATGGGTCCGCGATTTGCTTCGATTTGATCATATCATCAAGAGACGAAGAAATCTCAAGGGTGCAAAGTTGTCCCTGAACACGTTGTAACCAAACTTCAATTTCTGACCTCATAAGGTCCAACTGCAACTCCCTCTGTGCTGCCAAACGGCTCAGCATTTGCTCCTGCACGGTTTTACGGCTCAAAGCATCGGCAACCACATTTGATTTACCCGGATGATAAAGGATCTCGATATCATAGTCCTTGATTAATTATAGCCACCTTCTCTGTCTCATGTTTAACTTCTTCTGAGTAAAAATGTATTTTAGGCTCTTGTGGTCTGTAAAGATCTGGCAGGTAACTCCATAAAGATAGTGACGCCATATTTTCAAAGCAAACACCACGGCTGCTAACTCCAAGTCATGGGTCGGATAGTTAACTTCATAGGGTCGCAATTGTCTCGATGCATAGGCAATCACTTTCCCTTCCTGCATTAGTACACATCCCAGACCCTGTCTCGACGCGTCACTATACACCACAAATCCTCCCGTTCCTTTTGGTAAGACCAAAACAGGGGCCGAAATCAATCGACTCTTGAGCTCATCAAAACTCTGCTGACATGTTTCTGACCACAAATACTTCTTGTCCTTTCGCAGTAAGTTAGTCATTAGTTGCGCAATTTTAGAAAATCCTTCTACGAATCGTCGGTAGTAACCTGCTAGGCCGAGAAAACTACGAACTTCCTTCACGTTCTTCGGTGGTAGCCAATCTCGAATGGCTTCCGTCTTTTGTGGGTCCACTCTCACCCCTTCGGCTGATATCACATGCCCGAGAAAGACAACCTCAGGCATCCAGAATTCACACTTAGAAAATTTCCCATAAAGTTGTTCCCGCCTCAATGTATCGAGAACTTGGTGGAGGTGACGCTCGTGCTCTTCGCGGTCGCGAGAGTAAATCAGAATGTCGTCAATAAAAACGACTACAAAGCGATCCAGATAGTTAATAAAAACTCGATTCATCAACTCCATGAACACTGCCGGTGCATTAGTCAGTCCAAATGGCATCACCACGAACTCATAATGCCCATAGCGAGTACAGAATGCTGTCTTCGAAATGTCAGACTCTCGAATCCTCAACTGATGATAACCAGATCTCAAGTCGATCTTAGAAAACACGGCATCTCCCTGAAGTTGGTCCAATAAATCATCAATACGAGGCAAGGGATACTTGTTCTTGATGGTCACCCTGTTCAGCTCACGGTAATCAATACATAAGCGTAGAGATCCATCTTTCTTCCGTACAAATAACATTGGTGCTCCCCAAGGGGACGCACTAGGTCGAATATAGCCTTTGTCAGTCAACTCCTCAAGCTGGTTCTTCAATTCTTGCATCTCATTCGGAGCCATACGGTACGGTGCTTTTGAGAGCGGGGACGTACCTGGTTCTAACTCAATAATAAACTCCACGTCACGATGAGGAGGTAAGCCTGGCAACTCGTCTGGAAATATATCTGGGTAGTCTCGGACTACCGGAATGTCGGCCAATTCAACTGGTCGATCTGCTGTTTTGGTCATGTAGCACCAATAACCAATACACCCTTTATTAAGCAGTTTCACTGCTTTCATAGCGCTGATGACTCTCCCAGAACGACTGGGATTATCACCTTGAAAAATACACTCGAATCCATCATCAGAAGTGACGGTAACCATCCACTTGCGGACACTGAGTATTGCATCATGACGATCCATCCAATCGATACCCAAGATTATATCATCCTTAGGTAAATCGACTACAATCAGATTTGACAACCACTCACGGTCATTCAAACGAATCGGACAGTCCTGGACTTCACGATTTCCAATAATTCTTCTACCATTAGGTAGACCAATCACGTAGGGCTCACAATTGATAACATGGTCTAGAGGCAAACGAATTAAACAAGAAGAAGATATAAAGGAGTGTGAAGCACTGGTATCAAAAAGAACACATACAGGCTGGGAGTGGATCTCGAGTATACCTGAAATCATGCTGGCCTCGGGATCGTCAGCTTTCTTCATCTCATAAATCCTGGGTTTCGCAGTTCCGGCACCAGGTGTACCACTTTGATTCCCACGGCCCATTCCCCTATTCGCCCCGGTGGTCTGATAGGAAGCGGACGGAGGCGTCCGGTTTTGGACAGAGGATTGATATGGAGCATGAGACGCTACTGGGTCATGTCCGGGCCCACTCCTGCAAAAACGAGCATGGTGACCATTCTTCCCACAAGTATGGCATGTGATGGCAGGCTTTGGGCATTTGAAGTTGATATGCCCCTGGCCCCCACAGTTATGACACACCACGGAAGAGGGAACCGCTCGAGAGTGTGATCCGGCGGGCTTTGACGCCATGGGTGGTTGATCAGAAGGGTTTGGCAATGACTGGGGCTTCCTGAATGTCCCCCGATTACTCGGGCCTGCTCTGCCCTGGACCTTTTGTTGTTGGACTGTGGTTGTTTCTTGGAAATCTACTTCGCGGTGAGTTCGTACTCCAGAACCTTCTCGATGAACTCTGGTAAGGTAGTACAGTGGTGATTCAACAGCTGCATTCTCATTCGGGGTTTAAGCCTCTTGAGAAAGTATTTGATCTTATCGGCCTCTGTTCGGATAATTGTCGTGGCAAAAGGAAGGAGTGCCTGGAATTTCTCAGCAACAGATAATACATCATCATCTTCAGACGGGTCGGGGTTCAATAGTTTCGACAGTTTGGCCTCGCGGAGTGGCCCTGGATAGTAACGGTCTAGCATGAGGTTTTTAAATTCCTCCCAAGTGTAAACACCATCAGCTGGCCTTACTGAAAGCCACCAGTTATGAGCGCCTTTGCCAAGGTAATACGCAGCTACCGAAACGCGATTCTCTTCCGGGCAGTCCACCATCTGGAAAAGTTTCTCAAAATGCTCGATCCAATGCATAATGTCAGTAGGCTCAGAGGAGCCTTCAAAAGTAGGTGGTCGCTGGCGAGAGATGTCGCTGATAATCCGACTCACGGGTCCGCCAATCACAGTAGGAGGATGAGCCCCCTGTTCCTGGCCAGTAGCGGCCCTCTGCATAGCTTCCATTAGTTGACCCATCTGGGTCATCTGTGTCATCATGCCCTGCATTACGACGTAAGGATCGACACGCGCATCCCCGCGCCCACTGTGGTGCGATTGTTCTCTAGAAGGTGAACCACTGTCTGCGGAACTCTGATCCGCATTCGCGCGTCTGTTGGCTCGAGGTATCGGGATTCGGCCCCTTCCGCGGCCTCGTCCCCCTCTGCCACGACCTCTCAGGTTTCTTTCCATACTGAAAGAATCAATCATAGTGATAACCATAAGTACAGTTCAAGATACTAAAATTCATGCTAAGTTAATAGCAACAAGGAATCACATATTCAAGGAAAATGGTTATCGATACCACAAATGTCGCACCGAATATCATATCAGTGTCAAGTTGCACAATTTCAATTGTATAATCAATTCAGCATTTACCTCGGATTATCAATCAGATAAATCCTGTCACAATTCCTTGAAATAACATGATTAACAAGGAGACCCATACTGATATCAATATCATGCCAGTAATTAAATCATGGCTCATAAAGTACATACCGTATTTGGCTCATAGGGTCAGGCGCTTGCACAGGTCACACGTGACACGAAGGTCTCTTGATACTAGTTCATTTCTCAATGACTCATAAAAAAAGGAAACAACTCTCCGATACCATCTTCTGTAACACCCCAAAAGGCGGCTATTACAGTGCCGTGAATCCCACACTGGGACCCACCAGGCGATATTCAAAACAGGTTAAACAAATATTATTTGTGATACCGAACCACAATGAATAGTCACTACTCCGATTAGGAGTTTATTAAAATATGGCCAACGGCCTTATAATACACAGGATCCGAAAAAAACAAGTATAAACCATATGGAGATGGAAAATACTTCAAATGTCAAATACAACCAGATAGCAATTTAAATGAAACAGGAAATAACATAACACGGTTTCACATAACCGGACAACAAAAGATGTGGGGCCCCCGAACTAGTATCCTTCGAACCCTTCGCCGTCGACATGCTCTTCCCGTGCCTTGCCCTTGCCTCGACCTAAAATACAATACAAGTATTTCGCCCAACACAGGGTCAGATATACATGATAATCAATTCTTCTGACATTATACAATTCACATATATATAGATCTCAAAGAAATCATTCCGACTATCAATCATACCCCTCGGGCGTATGAAACAATCAGTCACAAGCGTCCAATACTATGGACGATTAACAATATGTCTCAAGATGGACATCACAGTACGCCCGATCCGGAAATGTGTCCGTGTACATGTCCGCCTCGTATACGGAATCCAGAATATACGTGGGACAATGTACCTAATTAGCCTCACGAAACTACGTCTCGTGTGCACAGTCCAATGCGGAATAATATCCATGCATGACTATATGTGTGCCTAGCTAAAAATCCTACACAATGACCAATCGGAACGCAGATATGATTCCAGATATGTCATGATACAACATGACAACGAATTCAATAAATCACATATCCGATTAAGGATCAAGAAAACTCACCGAAGTGCAAATAAGACCAACGATATCAACACTTCAAAACGACGTACTTGGGAACGCAACCCCATGAAGAAAACGGAATAACGTCAAGGACAATGTCAAATCACGACAAACATTTCATGAACAATTCATACATATGAAAGATATAACCATCACAAGAATCTAATCATCATTATGACCAAGCAAGATAACTTGCCTCAATACGGAGACGAGAATAGTCCTCTTCTTGTCGGAATGAACGAACGGTCCTCGACTAATATTGTTTACTCGAGCAATCAACCTTAAACGAAATACATTTTACTCAATAACATATTCGTATAATTATCAATATAGGGTTAGTAAGATGTCATCCTACGATCCTTTATAATAGTTTGTTATTTCCAATTATCGAAGCCTTATGTCAGGAGTTCTTTTAACATCATTACAACCATAAAAATCGGTTTACAATACTTTTACCGAATGTTCACATGGTTCATCATAAACAAGAATTCTATTAAGGGTATGTTAATAACCAATTATGATGTTAAGGTCATCTTATGATGATTAAACTTTCCAAAACATTAAAATATTGAAGGAACAAAATCTGCACATTTATGATCATTCTCCTCTCATCTAAATTGAATATTAAGTTTACAACAAGTTTATTAGTTCTGAGATTACACCATATCCATGAGGATTATCAAAATCTTTGTTTACAAGGCTGGAAGAATAACTAACATTATGATGAATTCACCATGTACCTAGTATGAAGATCAAAACAAACTAAGTTCTCAACACATTAGATGAATGAAAAGTTGTTGTGTTGTTTCACAATTATCCTTAACCATTCAAAATTTTGCTGAGCTAAACATAAGGAGGATATGATTCTTAAGAAATCTGAGCAAGAAGACACCCTTCTACTTCTAATCATGGTCAAGTTCTTCCCAAGGTAATTGAAAACTTAAAATGGTGTTTAATTACTTTATGATAACAACTCTATTAGTTAAATCCAAATATGGTGAAGTTAACTGATTCAAAGGTATTTTTCTGAGCTAAATTCGTCCAAAGATGAGCATGGTAGTTACAACATGGTTAAAATCACTATATCATCAAGAACACATCCATCTCAAACCCTTATTTATCATATTCATCAAAAGTGTTAAAAAGGTTGGATTAAAACTATGTTTTACTTGATTAATCTAACTCTAGGTGAAGTATAATTCGTCATTAACATCAACATAAGAAAATAATGCAGAGAGGAAAGTACACCTACCTCCATAAATGAAGAACAACTTCAATGCTATGAGAAAATATACTCCAAGCTCAAGAACAACTCCTAATCTCCAAGGAAATGAGCTCCACTCCAAGATTTAAGGCTTAGAAGCAAGTTGGTGAAGGTTGTTATCGTTTTGGGAGTGCAGAGGGACGATAAATGGAGAAAGAATCGGTTTAGAGTTGTGAAGAAATGAAAAACAGGCTGGTCCTATAAATAGATTGTACATACTTAGCGCACGCTATCAGAACAGTTTAGCGTACGCTAATGCACTTACGTACGCTAACTGGTCGATATTACGTACGTAAGCAGCTTACAATGGCTACTGTCTTGAATTCGCAGGTCGTTAGCGCACGCTAATGAGAAATGGGTTACGCATGCTAATAAAAGTTGATTCTAGCCGACATGACAGCTCAGACCTTGTTCACATGCATGCTAACGGCTAAGGAGTTCACGTGCTGAAGTCAACTGATGCCAGATTCCCTCTTAGCGTATGCAACAGAGGAAACCTTACGCACGCTAAGGCACAGGATTAGCGTACGTTAATCGTACTATGTAGCGTACGCTACATCAACAGAAAAATTCGAAAATGCAACTCTCTAATTAACATCGAATCATCACATATGAAATGAAATAACAACGATATGAAATTCAAATCTATAATACCTCAACATAATACTAAATGCAACGATTCATGATAATAAGATTATCCGAATAATACAATGACAGGTAAAAAATGAAAAGTTACAGTCGGATATTACAGAAAAGACCTTTTGATTTATGCATGAGTTTATTTTTAAGTAGTGGAGATTTGATTTTTGACCAAGCATATGGTAATGACACATTATGCTTTGATATGAGTGAACTCTTCTCGAATATCCCGTATATACACTTGAGTGAAGAGTGATATCCACCGTGAGGGTATTGAATTTTTTTGCATTCGATTCTCAATGAAGTTGTTAGAATTTGGTGCGGCATCCTATTTTTCTCTGATCTCACTTGGGTCATGATCACTTGTTCTCTCTTGATATTGGTTTTGTCATGATTTTTTCAGCATATGAGTATTATAACTCGGGTATAAGATTTGTCCGAAAACGTGCAAAAGATAAGTGTGGGGGAATTTGTTTGGTATATTTTGAGTAATATTTTTATTAGTATTTTTTATATATAATTGTGTGTTGTGTGATAATTTATTCATTTTACCATATATTTATATTATTTCATTTTGTTAGAATTTTCTATAATTTTTTGTCATTTTTGGATAATTAATTGGAATTAAATTATATCTGCAGGTTAACCAACCGGTACAAGACAGATCAATTGGTTCAAGGGCGATATTTTTACAAAATTCAAATATAGTCACGACTGGTCTCATTTTATTCGTCTCGTCAAGACGATCGTTTTAAAAAAAATCATCCGAATCGGAGTTCGTATGAAAAAGTTATGACCGTTCGAAGGACAATTAAATAGACGGACCATATTGTGCCACATGTCAACACCCTATTGGCCCAGAAATTCAACTATGTGCTGATGTCATCCATGACATCAGCACCCCTAGCCGCCGTGAAATAATTGGGAGGTGGAAATTTTTAATTGTAAAAATTATTAATTTATTGATTTTGAAGTAGTATAAATAGGGGATGAATGTGTAGTGTTTTAGGGAGGAGAAAAAAGGAGAAAAAATAGAGAGATATTATTATAAGGGAGAGAAATAAAACTATTGTGTAATAAAATTATATTTGTGTAATAATATTATGGAATATTTATTTATTTGTGTTGTTATTATGAGTGAGTAATTTTCTTTTACTCGGGTTATGATGAAACCATGTCTATATTATTATTAATATTTATATAATAATTCCAAATAAATATTTTTAATGATTATGATTTTCGCTTCAATAGGGGAATATTATTTCATCAATTATATCACGTATTTTTTATAGTTATAAATTCCCCATTGCTTTGTGATTATTGATATTAGTTAATTTCTTTGATTATTTATTTTCCATTAAATTGGATACATATAATGCTTAGAAATTACATTTTTCAAGCGAAGGAAAATCTATATTTGAATTATAATTTTGTACTTATTGTCAAATCTATAGGGAAATAGTGAGATTGATTTCAGAATCTATTCCCTGAATTTCGTGGAATTAGAATATAAATTATATAATAAATAGACATTGGTGGATTCTAAACCCTAGTAAATTATTTAAAATCAATTTATCTAAATTCTACTTAAAAATTACTGTTATTTAATGCAATTATTTTAACCAATCAAAAATCAAATTATTTGGGACTAGGTTAGAATTTAATATAATTTGGTTCAAAACGATAAGAATAATTTGACTTCACTAGTATAGTCCTCCCTGTGGAATCGACCTTGCACCGCATATCTACATCGAACAAATCGTGCGCTTGCGAGTATTAGATTAAAGAATCAACAAACAACAACCTCCAAACCTCAAACTATAGAAGGTTTTAGTCTGACATGTCTGAAGATATAAATCTTCACGGATCTGTAAATCAGTTACTAAAAGATTTTGAAACCTTAAAATTAGCTCACGTAACTGTTACAACTGAGAATGTACAGCTGAAGAATGAGAAAGTCCAGCTGAGAAATGATTTTGACAAAGCCAAGATTCGGTAAAATTTAAAAACATTATAGATCAATTTGAAAAACAAGCTGAAAATACTTTGAAAAACTCAGCTGAGAATACCACAGCTGAGGTTCATAAGCTGACTGTTTGTAGATTTTGGATGCTCAAGGCACATAACAGGGAACAAGAAGATTCTATCAGAATATCTGAAAGAAAGAGGTCCAGATGTATCATTTGGAGATAACTCAAGAGGACAAACCAAAGGTTATGGGACGCTGCTCAAAGGGAACATAATCATTACTAAAGTACAGTATGTCAAAGGGCTCAAATACAATCTTCTAAGTATAAGCCAAATTATGTGATGAGAACAATCTAGTAGTCTTCATAAGATGGAAATGCATGGTGATTGATCTTCTGACTGGAGAAGTGAAGCTACAAGGATTTAGAAGAAAGGATGTCTATCTGATAGACTGGAAATCAGGAGCATCAAACACTTGTTTCTTATAAAAAACAATTGCTGAGAATGGATGGCTCTAGCTCAAGAGATTATGTCACCTGAACTGCAAAGCCATCAACAAGATAAGCTCTCAAAAGTTAGTCAGAGTACTTCCAACAAAGGCATTCAAGAAGGAGAGTATCTGTGATGCATGCCAAAAGGGAAAGCAAACCAGGGCATCATTTAAACCAGTTCAGCCTACCACTCTCGCCACCATAATCTTAGATATACTTCATATGGATCTCTTTGGTCCCATCAAGCCAAGGACATTAAGTGGAAGGAAGCATGCCTTAGTAGTGGTGGATGACTACTCAAGATATACATGGGTTGTTTTTCTCTATAAAAAGAGTGACACATTAACAAAGCTACCTGAACTGCTGGGGAAGATTCAGAATGAGGAATCCCTCTCAATTATAAAGATCAGATCAGACAGAGGTGGAGAATTTATCAACAATGCAATCACTGAATATAGTGATCAAAATGGAATCGAGCATGAAGTTTCTACCGCCAAAACGCCATAGCGAAATGGTATTGCTGAAAAAAGGAACAGAACCTTGAAGGAAGCAGCCATGTCAATGATTGCTGAAGCTGACCTGCCAAAGAGGTTCTGGGGCTGAAGCTGTCAACATAGCATGCCATACTGAGAACAGGAGTATGATAGTAGGGAGACATGGCAAAACTCCCTATGAGGATTGGAATAGCAGAACACCAACTGTTACTTACTTTCATATATTTGGTTGTAAGTGTTTTATCCACAACAATGGTAAAACCCAATTGAATGCCTTTGATGCTAAAAATGATGATGGTCTCTTTATGTGATACTCTCAAATAAGAAAGGCATGTGGAGTTTTTAACTAAAGAACATTAGTTGTGGAAGAAACACCATATGTTGTGTTTCATGAGTCTATTGTTGAGTACAGGAAACAGGTGGAATCAATTGAGAAAAAGCTCAAATCCGCCTCCCTGGAAGAAATTATCATCCATGACACAAGAATGATGGAGTCACCAAAAGATCCAACTGCAGATTAGCCTGAAGACCCAACTGTAGATCAGATAAGATCTCTAACCATACCTATTCCAACTGCAGCTACTAAAGACACACCTGCAGAGCAGACAGGATCCCCATCTGCAGATGATAAGACTGCAGCTGAACCAGATGCAGTTCAAGAAGGCCAAAACCAAGCTGATGCAGAGAGAGACGAAGTTCATCAAAGTAACTCAACAGGGGGAACAAACCCTAAAGATGATATACCCAAATGGCTTAGAGATGATCCCATTCAACAAATAATTGGAAACTTAACTGATGGAGTCAGAACCAGACAATCTACAGAACCAGTAGGAATGGCAATGTTCTCATGTTTCATGTCTCAGATGGAACCCAAAACAACATATCAAACACTAGAAGATTACACATGGGTAATTGCAATGCAAGAGGAGCTAAACCAAATAGAGAGAAACAAAGTCTGGGAACTAACAGACAGATCAGATCACAAGAAAGTCATAGACACCAAATGGGTGTACAAAAATAAATGTGATGAAGATGAATCTGTTGTTAGGAATAAAGCCAGACTAGCTGCAAAAGGATATGCACAGTGTGAAGGAATAGATTTTGATGAAATATATGCACTTGTAGCAAGATTAGAAGCTATCAGACCATTCCTTGCATATGCAGCATTCAAGGATTTTGAAGTCTACCAAATGGATGTGAAGAGTGCCTTTCCCAATGGAGTACTAGAAGAAGAAGTCTATGTGGAGCAACCCACCGGATTTATCAAATGAGACAAGGTATACAAGCTTTTGAAAGATCTGTATGGACTCAAGCAGGCACCAAGAGCATGGTATGAGACACTATATGTGTTTTTGAAGAAGAATAGATTCATCAAAGAAAAGGTGGACAAGACACTATTCAGAATTGAACATGAAGATTGCATATTACTTGATCAAATATATGTGGATGATATCATATTTAGCTCAACCAACCCAGAGCTATATGAAAAATTCTCAGCCCTCATACAAGGCGAATTTAAGATGAGTATGATGGGAAAGCTAAATTTCTTTCTTGGTTTGCAAGTCAAACAAGTTGACAATGGAATTTTCATCAACCAAGCAAAGTACACAAGGGATTTAATCAAAAGATTTGGCATGGACTTAGACAAACCACTAAGAGTACCTATGAGCACCTCCCAACACATTGATGCAGATGAAGGAGTTATTCCAGTGGATCCAACACATTATATAGGACTAATTGGTTCACTATTATACCTCACTGCAAGCAGACCTAATATTTCATATGCAGTAGGAGTATGTGCAAGATTTCAGTCAAAGATGAAGCAGTCTCACTAGGAAGCAACCAAGAGGATAATCAGATACCTTAAATCCACAATCAATGTTGGTTTATGGTATCCCAAGGATGACAACTTTGAACTCTCAGGATATTCAGATGCAGACTTTGCAGGATGGAAGATAGACAGAAAAAGCACCAGTGGAACATGCCAGTTCCTAGGAACCATACTTATTTCATGGTTTAACAAGAAGCAAGTATCTAACTCAATATCCACCACTGAGTCGGACTATAATATTATTGCTAAGGGACTATAATATTATTGCAAATGAAGTTCCTATCTAGTGTGACAACAATATCGCAATTGCTATAACCAACAATCCAGTCATGCACTCAAGAACAAAGCACATAGATGTCAAGCATCACTTCATCAGAAATCACGCGCTTAACAAAAGAGTTAGAGTGGAAAGAGTCAGCACAGAGTATCAAATTGCCGACATATTTACCAAGCTGTCACCAGAAGAAAGATTTCTGGAACTTAGCAGGGATCTTGGATTACTAGATTGGGAATCTAGTACTTAGATGAAAAACAGAAGAAAAGTCATTTGACCTGAAGAAAAGTCATCTGACCTGAAGCAGACAAGAGATGAGGAAAGCCACCTAATCAGAGCAGACATGGAAGTCACCTGATCAGACCAGACGAGGATCCGAAAGACAGATGAGGAAATCTAGCTGATATCAACCACAAGCGACATATCTCATCTGATGCAGAAGACGAAGGAAAGCTAGCTGATCAGAAGCACAGACAATAAAAGTCCCCTGATCAGAGCAGAGAAGAAATTAATATAACAGCTGCATCCGAAGTCAAACGGTCAACCAGCTAAGTTTCTCATTTCTAGACTGACTTATAATTATTATATTATTCATTTACACGTGGACAAAATAAATGATCACACTACCTCCACGATTGTAACACCCCCAAAACCATATGGGAATATTACACGCCGTAGACCCTTTCCACAAGGATCTACCAGGCTAAACATCCATAAACAACCAAATCCTTGCCCAGCCAGGGTCAAACAATAAAATGATACAGACCAATATGGTCACTTATACGTGAATACACAGACCGATGAGGTCACACAACCCAATCGACAAAACTGACTTAAATAACATTACCCACACAGGGGTCAAAATACAATACAGCGGAAGACTGAAATCAACTCTGACAACACAACAAAAATCAAAACAACTCTCGACTCATGATTAGTATCGCAGCTCGTCATCCTCTTGTGCCAATCCTGTGATCGCCTCGAACTGCATGTACCTGGACGCAAAACAGACATCCACCCCCGATTACTCGGGGGTTAGTAAAACTCCACTGTTTTACTAGTGCAAGTATCAAATCATACGAAATGTAACAAGCAAATAATAATCGTGAATCCAATATAATAATTAAGTATCAAAATATTCCCGGGAGGTTTTCACAAGGGAAGATAAGCTATGAAGCATTCGAAAATAAGATTATCATCTTGGGAATTTTTAGATTTTCAAAACCTTCAAGACCTCAAGTCCTGATTCACAAAACCTTTCGAAAAACTTTAGGGCCTTAACCCAAATCTTGTTTCATAACTCAGCAGTTTACAATACGGGAAACATTTATTCAAGCTTAGGACTCGGTCCAACATTCATTTTCATAAAACTTTTCCTTTCAAAACTTTGATTTGAAAATAATCATGCTCATGACACCGTGATCCACTGTCACGTGTCTCCGTAGGTTCAACAACCCGCACGGACTACACCACGCACAATCAAACAAACATAATCAATTCCGACACTGTGATCCACTGTCACGTGTCTCCGTAGGTTCAACAACCCGCACGGACTATTAACCAGACATAACCAATTCCGACACCGTGATCCACTGTCACGTGTCTCCGTAGGCTTAACAACCCGCACGGACTATATCAATCACAACAAACACACACACTGTCCTGACACCGTAGTCCACTGCCACGTGTCACCGTAAGCCCCGTCGAGCTCACCCGGTTGGACGTACTGTGTCCGAAACTCATGGTCCACTGCCATGCGTTATCGTAGGCCTCGTCAGACCATCACGATTGGACCTCAGTACCTCACTAAGTTCTGACCCCGTAGTCCACTGCCACGAATCCTGATAGGTCCCGTCGAACCAACACGAGTGAACTTAGCGGTCACACGCATATTCATATTCACATTCACATTACATACAACAATGAGCACAATTAATCAATCACATTGATCACCACAAAATCGTACATCACACGCACATAACACACTCTCAACACTCGCAACAACTATCGTCAATCAACGACACATAACCAACATAACACACGTTCGATACACAATACATTGCACAACCAAGTGTACAACCATCCCATATGTACGTCGCAATCCTGCACAAATGGCACAACGCCTAACACGTAGACTAATATAACACTATTATCGCAAGGCCTTCAAATTACGGAAAACATAACCAACTCAAACGGAACATAATTACGAAGGCAAGCAAAATCATCATACATCTCATACGTAATTACTAGTCGCAAGATACATGTCGTATAATAAGATACTTGCCTTACTAACCGCTACCGAATGCTCCGAAGAACACGGTTCGATCGGGAAGCTCGGACCCCAAAGAAGGCAACGAACGGAAGGGTTCCGACTCGAGTTCTTCACAAGAATTCGACCCTAACAACATATAATTAATAAATCATCGATCATACGAGGAAGAATAATCGTAGAACGCCTGAAAACCCCTCTATGACATTCTACCGGACACCTTCAAGGCGTCGATCAAGAACTCGACCAAAACAACGAATCAATACGATCCGACCATGGAATAACAAGGGAAAAGATGTAACACATCTAAATAATCATCAATCCATCACAATCCTAAGTTAAATCGGATTAAACGGACGAAATCGAACAAAATACCCAAAATCCCCAAAATTAGATGTCTATAAAATCTGACCTGATTCGGTCGATCAAAGGATGTTATAGGACGGATGATTGATGATATGAACTCCAAGACTTCATGGATTGATTGTCCAACAACATCTCTCCATGATTCCTACACCTCCAACCGCGGAAGAGAAGGAAGAGAGTGAGAAAATGGGTGAAAAAACCCAACTGCAGGGCCTTAAATAGGCTGACTGCACAGTGTGCCGCGGCCCAGCCGAAGTGTGCCGCGGCACAGGGCCGAATCTGCCCCCAGTGATCGGCAGCGTGCCGCGGCCCGGACGAGTGTGCCGCGGTAGTGACTCGGCAGTGTGCCGCGGCCCCATCGGCATGTGCCGCGGCACAAGGTACAGACGGGTCGGCCGAATATTGAAAAATGTGTGCGTGCCGCGGCTCGACCAAGTGTGCCGCGGCCCTTCCGGCAGGCTGCTCGGCCAAAACTGGAACATGAGAGTGACTTAGCTATATCGATCGTAACTCCTTCGTCCGAACTCCGATTGACTCACCGTTTAAACCATTGGAAATCTAACTTGATGCTTTATAATATTGCAAAGATACAGAATTTTTGGAGTTTCCAAAAATTAATGGTGATTTAACAAAGTCGAACTCATACGTGGAAAAGTCGCTATTGAACACGGAATTCAACAGAACGACACCAAAACGAACTCGGATGACAAAAAGTGCAGAATTAATCATTCTCAGAATGACGAGACGGCCATGTGGGAGTCGTCAAAACGGACTTTCGCCGAAAAAAAAGAAATTACCGGAAATCAAAATTACGGGTATTACATTCTACCCTCCTTAAAAGAAGTTTCGTCCCGAAACTTAAAACAAGTAGGGAGAGGAAAGATAACACCAGGAATATTTCAATGAGATGCACAAGAATGCGTAACTAACGCCCAACGGTGAAATGTTACAAACAACGCAACGGAATATACGGCGTGAAAACACGCTCCACGACGACCAACACGACGCCACCAGTAGAGACATAATAAAATCAACAAGTGACAAGCGTCATCAAACAGATAGTACAATCGAGTCGATTATCTGAACAATCACAAAACACAACGAACAAAAATCAATACGATTGACCAACCCAACGGTTCATCAATCAAAACGCGAGCCAAACGCTGAACAAATACGGAATTCCACCGCCCAAGGGTTGGAAGATCGAAACGAGACTAATTTCTCGAACTTAAGGGAATTACAAAGGAGTCTGAACGTTCAACAATCACGAAAATAGATCAACAAAAACCGATCAATCAAACGATCGAACCACAACGATCGAGACAACAAAAATCGAACAATCACGTTCGAATCACGAAGAACAATAAAATTCAAACAAGAACTCCAAGGTTCACATCTCGACTCGAGACAATATATGATCCGGTGAAAACAACAACATGTGCCTTCACATAAGATCCACAAGAAAGGGAATAGAAATTGAAAAGTTACAACGACAAACGAGTTATTCCGAAATAATACCACGCTCGTTCGATCAACAAAAGCAAGGGGCAGGACAAGCTCAAAAATGTCAACGAACATAAACGAGTCGACAGAGTCGAAAATACAGAAGTTCAAAATCCGATCCACTTCGTATAAAAGAACTAATAGAACCAAAAGATGTTACTTCCGAACAAGGTTCACAAGAATCGAATCGGACTCAGAAAAGTCACAACGATAACCAGATCGACCCAAAACAAGATCACAGCTCGTTCGAACGACGAAACCGAAATACAGAACAAGTCCAGAAAGTATCAATGAACACGAGCGAGTCGATAGACCTGAGAAAGAGGAAATGCAGAAGTCCAAAACCAATACGGGTATTACATTCGACCTCTTATAAAAGAAATGTCGTCCCCGCAACTCACAACAACAGAAACAAGGTAACAACACAAAAAGCAACCGACAGAAAAATCTCCCATGGGCCTCTCAGAGCCGATTCTGATATCTGTACTGAAGTTCGCGCCCCGAAAGACTCAGAACCCAACTCGCAAAACTGGATCCTATGACGAGAAAAATAATTGGTACGTGCATGTCCCCTGCACACCACGGTTGAAACACCTCGGCTCGGCATACCGAAAATACAACTGCTAGGTACAATGGAATACAACGTCGCAAAACAACAAACCGGAGATGCCAACTTGGCATAAAATATCAACACATACTAAAATCACAACAACCACGGCATTGTTTGATGATTATAACAGCCCGAACGATAGCCAGCACACAATCACAAACCTCATGAACAATCACCCATGTGCATAAACGCACAAAAATCTAAGCTTTAACAACTCACACTCGTGTGACAACACGCAAATCACCACGAGGCGATAAACAGTAAACACCAGTTCACACCTCTCACAGAGAGCTAGTACAATAATTGCGTGGCAACGCCTCGACGTTCATGCCACCAATTCGATCATACTCGGGAGCAACATCAAACGACAAAGCAAAGATCATACATACATTCCCAAATGCAAACGGGAATTGATAGGTTTAAAAGAAAGAAATAAAAACCACCTTTTGAAAATAATTTAGAAAAACGCCGGTTGATCTTGAGTATCACCTTTCAAAAAAAAGTACAAACGTGAAACATTGTTATCGAGACTTTGGAAAACCATTTCGCATTTGATAAAAATGAGGACACTTTCTCTTAGTGTAAAACTTTTAGAATATTCGACCCTCGGGTCTAAGTAAAAGTGTTTATAAAACATTGAAAAATATCTCAAAACATTTTGGTCCTCGAGGTAGAAGAATTCTGAAACATATCGTGGCACCTTGGAAGTACCACGAGAAAACAATTCATTTTAAACGTACGTCTCGAAATTTATTTCTAGGATACTCAAGGTTTTCAAAGATAATTCAATGGGCTAGAACGCCCAAAAATCTCAGGTAATTACACGGAACATTATAGCGATGTGGGTTCCGCGCCGGAACCCACCAGGATAAAAACCATTTACAAAAACGCCAAAAGGGCCGATGACGGTAATATTTCAAAAACTCACAAAAGCCATTTACAAAATACTAAATACCGTCATAAGAATTTCGCCAAAACGATCAAGACCATAATGCCAAAAACTCGGTTAAGGGAATCGATTTTCAAAATAAAACTCAGTCGGTAAAATACCGAAAGCCATTACAAAAGAACTCACGCAGCGGATAAAAAAAATACAGTCCAACATGCACAATCCAATTGAATACGTCTCACAGCATCTAGTTTAAACATATAACAAAACCATTCCTTGGAGTTTCTCACGAACTCAATCGTCGATACCTTTTCGAAATCCATCAAGGTTTACAACTTCCACACCATACCACACCACCGGTGGTTCAAAGATAAAACAATAATGTGCCCAGTTCTATACACATACTATATGCCACAAGTACTAAACACAACTATATTACATAATATTGTGTAAATAAAATCATGCACCGCAATTAACTCACTAAGATAAAATCGAGATACACAGGTACTTCGCATAAAAGAGGAGACTTAGATCCACAGGTCGCACGGAGGTGACAGTCGCCCACGATACTAATCTCATCCGACAACATAACCGACACGTTATGACTACGCACAACTCAATTTGTCACTGACGACTCGAACGACAAGACAATATATTACTCGACAAATCACGACTTGACTCGACCCGACAGCCTAGGTTTCCGCAACCTAAGCTCCGATACCATAAATGTAACACCCCCAAAACCATAAGGGAATATTACACGCCGTAGACCCTTTCCACAAGGATCAACCAGGCTAAACATCCATAAACAACCAAATGCTTGCCCAGCCAGGGTCAAATAATAAAATGATACAGACCGATATGGTCACTTACACGTGAATACACAGACCGATGAGGTCACACAACCCAATCGACAAAACTGACTTAAATAACATTACACACATAGGGGTCGAAATAAATTACAGCGGAAGACTGAAATCAACTCTGACAACACAACAAAAATCAAAACAACTCTCGACTCATGATTAGTATCGCAGCTCGTCATCCTCTTGTGCCAATCCTGTGACTGCTCCCCGAATGCATGTACCGGGCCAAAGCAGACATCCACCCCCCGATTACTCGGGGGTTAGTAAAACTCCACTGTTTTACTAGTGCAAGTATCAAATCATACGAAATGTAACAAGCAAATAATAATCGTGAATCCAATATAATAATTAAGTATCAAAATATTCCCGGGAGGTTTTCACAAGGGAAGATAAGCTATGAAGCATTCGAAAATAAGATTATCATCTCGGGAATTTTTAGATTTTCAAAACCTTCAAGACCTCAAGTCCTGATTCACAAAACCTTTCGAAAAACTTTAGGGCCTTAACCCAAATCTTGTTTCATAACTCAGCAGTTTACAATACGGGAAACATTTATTCAAGCTTAGGACTCGGTCTAACATTCATTTTCATAAAACTTTTCCTTTCAAAACTTTGATTTGAAAATAATCATGCTCATGACACCGTGATCCACTGTCACGTGTCTCCGTAGGTTCAACAACCCGCACGGACTACACCACGCACAATCAAACAAACATAATCAATTCCGATACCGTGATCCACTGTCACGTGTCTCCGTAGGTTCAACAACCCGCACGGACTATTAACCAGACATAACCAATTCCGACACCGTGATCCACTATCACGTGTCTCTGTAGGCTTAACAACCCGCACGGACTATATCAATCACAACAAACACACACACCGTCCTGACACCGTAGTCCACTGCCACGTGTCACCGTAAGCCCCGTCGAGCTCACCCGGTTGGACGTACTGTGTCCGAAACTCATGGTCCACTGCCATGCGTTATCGTAGGCCTCGTCAGACCATCACGATTGGACCTCAGTACCTCACTAAGTTCTGACCCCGTAGTCCACTGCCACGAATCCTGATAGGTCCCGTCGAACCAACACGAGTGAACTTAGCGGTCACACGCATATTCATATTCACATTCACATTACATACAACAATGAGCACAATTAATCAATCACATTGATCACCACAAAATCGTACATCACACGCACATAACACACTCTCAACACTCGCAACAACTATCGTCAATCAACGACACATAACCAACATAACACACGTTCGATACACAATACATTGCACAACCAAGTGTACAACCATCCCATATGTACGTCGCAATCCTGCACAAATGGCACAACGCCTAACACGTATACTAATATAACACTATTATCGCAAGGCCTTCAAATTACGGAAAACATAACCAACTCAAACGGAACATAATTACGAAGGCAAGCAAAATCATCATACATCTCATACGTAATTACTAGTCGCAAGATACAAGTCGTATAATAAGATACTTGGCTTACTAACCGCTACCGAATGCTCCGAAGAACACGGTTCGACCGGGAAGCTCGTACCCCAAAGAAGGCAACGAACGGAAGGGTTCCGACTCGAGTTCTTCACAAGAATTCGACCCTAACAACATATAATTAATAAATCATCGATCATACAAGGAAGAATAATCGTAGAACGCCCGAAAACCCCTCTATGACATTCTACCAGACACCTTCAAGGCGTCGATCAAGAACTCGACCAAAACAACGAATCGATACGATCCAACCATGGAATAACAAGGGAAAAGATGTAATACATCTAAATAATCATCAATCCATCACAATCCTAAGTTAAATCGGATTAAACGGACGAAATCGAACAAAATACCCAAAATCCCCAAAATTAGATTTCTATAAAATCTGAACTGATTTGGTCGATCAAAGGATGTTATAGGAAGGATGATTGGTGATATTAACTCCAAGACTTCATGGATTGATTGTCCAACAACATCTCTCCATGATTCCTACACCTCCAGCCGCGGAAGAGAAGGAAGAGAGTGAGAAAATGGGTGAAAAAACCTGACTGCAGGGCCTTAAATAGGCTGACTGCACAGTGTGCCACGGCCCATCCGAAGTGTGCCGCGGCACAGGGCCGAATCTGCCCCCAGTGATCGGCAGCGTGCCGCGGCCCGGACGAGTGTGCCGCGGCAGTGACTCGGTAGTGTGCCACGGCTCCGTCGGCATGTGCCGCGGCACAAGGTATAGACGGGTCGGCCGAAGATTGAAAAATGTGTGCGTGCCGCGGCTCGACCAAGTGTGCCGCGGCCCTTCCGGCAGGCTGCTCGGCCAAAACTGGAACATGAGAGTGACTTAGCTATATCGACCATAACTCCTTCGTCCGGACTCCTATTGACTCACCGTTTGAACCATTGGAAAGCTAACTTGATGCTTTATAATATTTCAAAGATTTAGAATTTTTTGAGTTCCCAAAAATTAATGGTGATTTAACAAAGTCGAACTCATACGTGGGAAAGTCGCTAAAGAACACGGAATTCAATAGAACGATACCTAAACGAACTCGGATGACAAAAAGTGCAGAATTAATCATTCTCAGAATGACGAGACGGCCATGAGGGAGTCGTTAAAATGGACTTTCGCCGAAAAAAATAAATTACCAGAAATCAAAATTACGGTTATTACAACGATGTCCAATCAACTCTAACCGTCATTCCTATTTATTAAAAATCAGACCACCGCTTGCTTATTTAATTATTAAAATTCAAAAGGTATTTTTGACTGGGTATATAAGACGGCAAAAATCATTTCAGAAAAGCCTTATCATCTTCAAGCTCAAGAACCCTAAATTTTACAAAAGCAAAGAACCCTAGAATTTTCACTACACTAAATCGAAACATCTTCTTTGCAGATATGGACTCAACCACTTATTTCGAAGGAGTAAACCTGAAGCTGGTAAAGGAACAAATCATATTCAGTATCATAGTCGACTTTGAAGGACTACTGGAAACCAACGACATGACAGAGATGCCACACGTTATCCGGAGGATGAAGAAAATGGTATCTACCATTTTATGGACATTTCCCCCAAGCAACTTTTCAAGGAGGTTGTCATATGCTTCTACAAGGAAGCACTGGTCACAGAGCACTGCATCCTAAGCTCGATTTTTGGAGAAGAAGTCACGATAACTCACAGACCATCGCTGGCGCTTTCAAGATGGAGAATAGGGGCATCGCCGTCGAAGCCCTGAACCAGAGCCCAACCGAAACATGGAACGAAATCAAGTCTCCTGAACAACCTTTAAAGGTCAAACTCATAGCTAATAAGGGAGACCTGAAGAAAGAATACAAGTATGTCTTGGACATAACCACCAATATAGTCATGGACATTGCAGGAAGTTTTTATCAACTTTCCTCCGCCAAATACACGGTGATGGGAGCCGTAATCCAAAGGGAGAGAATTAACTGGCCTGACTACATTTACAGACAACTAGTCAGGGAAGTTAATAAAGTTAGTTGGGAAGAGAGTGAAAAGAAATTCAGACAGAAGTTTGCCTATGGAACTCAGATAAGCTAGATTTTGGAGTTCCTTGGCAAGGACAAAGGAAAAGCTGAAAAATTTCAGATCAGCAAAAGACTTGGTCACCTGGACCAAGACTCTTTGAAGAAATTGGTAGATAAGCAGCTGAAGATAGCTGAGATGTTGAGGGAAATGACAAGCGGTACCTCACCTTACAGAGGACCTTCGGACTCAGACGAGGTCCAATCAGATGCAGCTGCCCAACACCCATCTGAAGTAATTGCAGAGAAGATGACGTCAGCTCCCCCTGCAGATGAGATTCTGTCAAAATCCCCGGCACCTGAGATCCCACATGCAGATGACTCTGACTCAGAAAACATTGCTCAGTTCAAGGTACTTAAGAGAAAAGCACCTGAACCGGAGGAAGTCATCTACATCCACTCCTCACCTGATCAGCCCTCCAAGAGACTGAGAGGTCTGGTAGACTACTCTTCACAAGAAGAAGAAGAATTGCAGACTGCCACATCACTTACACCGATTGCAGAACAACTTGATCAGATGCAGATGGTCATATCACCTGCACTAGCTGCTCAACCTGAAGATGAACCTGCTTACTCCTCAGGTCTAGTGGTAGAGATAATTCCCTTCTTAACACTCCTAAATGTTACTGAGGAAGAAGAGGCTGAGGAAACCATTAATATACTAGAAGGTGGATATTATCTCCATCTCAGGGAGAACAATCCCCTGAACCTCACCGCAGAGCAATTGAAAATGGTAAAACAACAATCTCTTAAATTTTCAAATGTCAATATTTTTGAAGAGTGGAAGGAATTAAAAACACTCACCTTCACTCAATTGAGAGAGTTTGTTGAGAGGATTACTTGGAAATACCCCCATGGTACTGAGCAATTGATATTTTTTTTTTTTGTCAAGATACGGATGTAAAGTTGTTGCTCCAGGAGAACTGGTTCATGTCTCACTTCAAACAAAACATGGACCATTTCGTCCTATAGGTCATGAAGGGTGTATCACGAGGTGAAAACCTTGGAGAGGAAGAAAAAGTAGAAAAGGAAGAGAATGGAGAAGGAGGAGAGAAAGAAAAATAAATCATAATTGTTGAATTTGAAAAGGTTGAAAGTGTTGAACAAATAGTAGAAAAGAAAAAGAAAGATGGAAAAGGAGGAACAGAAAGAAGAAGAAAATTTGATAAAGAAGAAGTTGAAAATAAAGTAGAAGAAGAGGAGATCAGAGAAGAAGAAAAGAAAGAAGAAGAAGAAGAAGAAGAAGAAGAAGAAGAAGAAAATGAAAAAGAAGAAGAATGAGAAAGCAAAGAGGAATAAAGAAGAGATGATGAGGCTGATGACCATGATGCACCTGATCAAGCATCCAGCTCACATCAGCCCACTTCAGATGATAGATCAGGCACTCCTGATAAAACCCCACCTGATCAGAGAGCACCTGATAGGAGCTTACCATCTGAAAAATCTACAGCAAGGAAATCATCACAAGAAAGCTCAAGAGAGAACAATCCTCATCAGATGGCACCTGAAATTCAACTGCCATAAAACTTCACTGAGATAGTCAGACGAATTGTGGAAGGGACAGTTGCCCAACTCCTGGCAACCAAGCTCAAACCTGAGATGAAAACAATAAATGACAAATTGAACAGCATTATCAATAGGAAGGAACCCTCCCCACCACCCTCAAACTCCAGAATGCCTCTTGGCATGTCTGACTTTATGATTAGGGTAGAGGAACAACTAGCCAAGATTCTTGATGCTGGCAAAAAGGGGGAAGATGAGAATAGGGGGAAAGAAAAGCAAGAGGTAAGAACAGCAAATCGAAAATACCTCCCTATGATTCAGGCAAGTAGTTCTATCCTGAAAAGGAAAGAGCCAGCTGCAGCATCAGACTTACCTGCAGCCAAGAGAAAAAGGACCAGACAAGATTCAGAAGTGAGATTCCAATGGGAAGGTGAAGAACTCTAATTTGTTGAAGAATTCATGCGTGCTGAGGCAAAACATATGTGGGGAAGTGCAAGAAAGCAATTCACTAAGAAGTAATACCTTTGGGAAATACTTCAAGATAAGGACTGCTCCCCACAAGAAACGTTCATCAACTTCATGGAGATGAATTTCCCCAAACTTTGGGAAATTTTGAAGAATTATGCTGAAAAGGATTTCAATGCATACCCCATGATTCCAAGTTTTAGACCTGAAGAAGCACTAACACTCATGAATGGAGAACTTGATGAAATTGCTCTTTAGGAAGAGATTAAAGAAGTATGCATTGAAAATAATTTCACATCTCCAGAATAGCAGCAGTTTGCTTTCTTAGTGGTCAAGAGGAAATATGGGTTAGACCTAGTTACAAAAAGACCCATTGGATCAAAACCCTTGAAGTCACTCCCTCCACCAAAGCAGATTAGAGGATGAGGAAGAGGCAGAGAAGGAAGATAATTTTTATTACTTGTAATTTATTTGCAATTTATAGTTTTCTTGTAATTTTCATTTTTACTTGTAATTTTTTATTCAGACTGTTCTCAACTGTAATGTAAAAACTCTGAAAATTTATAACAGTCACTTGAATGACAACCACTAGTTGTCTCAAACAGACTGAGTTTGATTTTTGTCTTGCACTTCATCTTTGTGCAAACTTGTTTTACATTTGAATGTTTAGGTTTTGCCATCATAAAAATAGGGGGAAATTATTAGGAATACTTGTTAGATATTGATGATGTCATCCATATACATGTAATTTATTCAAATATATACCTAAGTACTTGGCATTGTAAAGAAGAACCAAATGAGTATCTTCTATGAGCCATTGATGTAGGCTAAGATTGATCTGAAGTTAATCAGTTAGAAATCGGCTAAGTATAGAACCGACGATATATCAGATAAGTTATCAGGCGACCTTTTTATCAGGCGAGTTTTGGTCAACAGAAATATCAGAGAGGTTTGACTAAAACATTGTAGCAGCCGAAGAGCAGACGAGTTATCATCAGGCGCGAAAAGTTCAGCCGAGTCTTGGTCAACTCAAACAGATCAGAGAAAGTTAACCATAGACGAGTTATCATCAGACAACCTATTATCAGAGGAGTTCTGGTCAACAGAGTTTATCAGAGAAGTTTGACAACAGACAACTTATTATCAGAGAAGGTATGGTCAACACAAAACATTAGCTGGGTTTGACCACATATGAGATATCATCAGACGAGTTTTTCAGGTAACATTCGGTCAAAGTAAACATCAGTTGTAGGTTGACTACAGACGAGTTCTTTATTAGACAAGGCTTTCGGTCAAACAGAACATCAGAGGAGGTTGACCAAACTTATTTTGCAGTCAAGTTTGAAGAAGCTCAGTCCACGTCAGCAAAGCATTGAAAAGTCAACAATAACGGAAAGACGTGCGGACATAAATACAAGGAGACAAAGCGAATGATTCCCGGAAAGTTAGGAATAAAAAATTCCTTAAGATCCACGCCAGAAAGACTTATGAATATACAAATCAAGAAAAGCGGCGCAACGAGAAGATTCTTCAAACGGACAGATTGGAATAAAGGGAATAAAGTCGTGCAAAGAGATAAAAGAACAAACAAGTCCACTCTCCAATGGACGAATTTGTTACAAGATGCAACGGCTATGAAGAAGCTCAAGATTCATACTATAAATATATGAAGATCGGAATGAGCAAAGTACGATGTGAACAATACTTACAAGCAATCTAAGCAATCAAAGCTATCAAGAAAACTATAGCATCGTGAAGAGCAAAGTTTCAAAGATCATATTCTGAGAAGCTCTTGAAGTTGAAGAAGACAACACTCTTGTCTTAAAAGTTTGAGTACGGGGTACTTCTGTGAATGAGGTTTCAGAAGTTTCGCGACTGATAAGACATCCACGGGTTTTTGATTGGAAGGTGATAGACATCTTGAGAGGCATCCACGGGTTTTCAATCTGTAATATCCGCAATTTTCGATTTCCGGTAAATTCTTTTTTTTCGGTCGGAGTCCGTTTTGACGACTTTCTCATGACCGTTTCGTCATTCTGAGAATGATTAATTCTACACTTTTTGACATCCGAGTTTGTTTCGGTGTCGTTTCGTTGAGTTCTGTGCTTTTTAGCGACTTTTCCGCACTTGAGTTCGATTCTTGCGAATCTCATCCGAAACTGTTGTTTCGAGTTTCCCGCAAGTCCGTTTATCTTTGTTGGACGTGTTGTGAACTTCGGTTTGGTTATTCGATCACGTATCGTGATTTTCGGGCATTTGGGCCATTTTCGTAATTTCCCAAAGTTTGGGGTAATTACCTTCCGTTGTCGAATTTCGAGCCTTCGGGTGGTCGGAATTGTGTGTCCTACTAGCTCTTAGATTCGTCTTTGTGAGTACTTCGTAACCGTATCTTCGGTTCGTATTCAGGTTCGGGTTTCGGTGTCGTTTTGTTGAATTCAGGATTTCTAAACGACTTTTCTAAGTATGAGTTTGTCTTTGTTAGATCACCATTAATTTTTGGTAACTCCAAAAATTATAAATCTTTGCAATATTATAGAACATCAAGTTAGCTTTCCAATGGTTCAAACGGTGAGTCAATCGGAGTCCGGACGAGAGAGTTATGGTCGTTTCAGTTTTTGGCCGAGCACTTCCAGGAGCCTTTCGGCCGATAGGCTGGCCGATAGGTAAATTTCTTCACCTTCGAACTTCCAGGAGCCTTTCGGCCGATAGGGGGGGTCGATAGACCCTACTGCCCGCATTCCGTATGGCTATCGGTTGGGCCTATCGGCCGATAGGCCGGCCGATAGGTTCTGCTGTGTTACACTATAAATGTGTTGTTTTGAGCGAGCAGCTCATTTCCTTCCCCATTTTACACTGCGTCGCGAGAGAGAGATATAGAGGGAGAGAGAGTTCTTCATCCGGGGGTCGATTTTCATCATTTCTTTTCGGTTGTGAGGCTCGGATAATCAATCTAACGCGTGTTCTACGGATCTTAATGCTTGAATCACTCAAGGTAATATCTCTTGAAACCCTACCTTTTTGGATAATTGGGGATTTTGGGGTTTTGTCCGATTCTTTCCATTTCGTTGATGGATTCATGATGAATATGATTAATCTTGTTGATATCATTAGTTTTCCTACGGATTCATGGTATATTTTCATAGTTTTACGGAATCGAGAGGGTTTGGTTGTGGTCCGCCCTCGTTGTTATTTTTGTGCGAATATACATGAATCGTAGGCGGGTTTCCGGGTGTATTCCATTTCCATAATCGTTTAGAAGTGGTTGTGATTGTGCTATTCGAATCGTTAGGTTCATTTTCGTCGGTTCCTCACGGTCGTGCTTGATTCTTCCGTTCCGTTCATTGTCGTCTTCCTCTTCGTTAGCATCGGGCGTACCGAAGCTTCCCGGTTGAGCCGTATCCGTTCGTGGTTCAGTGCTCGTGGTATCGAGGCAAGTACCTTGCCCATACTTTTCTCGTTTTATGTATATGATGATCGGTGGTCGTCTTAATGTGTTTGTTTGGTTGTTTGAAATGAAGTTTCAAAAGATTTCGGTTTGGCCTCGTTAAAGGCTTTCTTTCAAAACGCGTGTGTTTTGTGAATGGTGTTTTGAGAATTGATTATGATTCGATTATTTTGAACGTTGAAGGATTTTATGAGGATACTCCTCTTGTTTAAAGTTATGGAATCGTGTATTCCGTATTTAAGCTTGTTATTGTATTTTGAAGAGTTTGATAATGGTGTCGAGTTAATGGCCATCTCTAGTGAGTATTCTTAATGAACTTACATTCTTAGCATATTAGTGTTGCATGAGTAACGTGTGTGTGTGTATGCTCACTACGGGTTAGACTCGACGGGGTCTCGGTAGGGTTCCACGAAGCTGTGGACCGCGAGCTTGCTTTTAACCACTGTGGGTTAGATCCGACGGGGTCTCGGCAGGGATCCACGAAGGCCGCGGTCCGCGGTTAATTGTGGTGCATTTTTTCAAATGTGATTTGATATTGGCATTTCCGAAATGAGTGCTTTCGAACGGTTTTCATGATTGCATGCATTGACTAAGTGTGTAAGAGGTAAGTGTTCGTTTGGCTTACTTGGCTAGGATGGCACTGGAGTATTTTGTTGTTTGTTTTAAATCCTTTATTTGTGGATTTTGATGTTGGGATACGAACCTCCTGGTCGTTCTTGTGTACCGTGAGTTGATGAGATTTGGGGCTAAAATCCCAATGGTTTTGTAAAAGTCGTTTTACGGATTTGGGGCTAAAATCCCAACGGTTGGTTAATGTCATTTTTCAGAAAGTAAACTTTTGGGGCGGTGACCCCTTTTGTCTTTTGGTTTTCGAAAAGTAGGATTTGATAATCCTAAATTGTTTTCTATTAAAACTCTCGATGGCATTCTAAACTGTTTTATAAATTACTTCCATTGATTTATGATATTTCGTTTTTGAAATGTTTTCTCAAACCCTTGCCTCGGGAAGTACTTTTCGTTTCGTTTGGATCTTTGAGGATCCTCGGTTATTTTTATTCGTGGAATGTGAATTGTATGGCTCGTATTTGCACTTTGTATTTGCACTAGCAAAACAGTGGAGTTTTGCTAACCCCCGAGTATTCGTGGTGTTGATGTCTGTATTTGCATTCATGTTTTGGAGCATAACACAGGGTAGGCACGAAGGATGATGAAAGATGATCGATACTAATCACATGAGGAACCGTACATCGTGTGTTGGTTCGGTTGTACTTTATTTTCACTTTGTATTGTTCAGTAAATGCAGTGTAGTTGTATTTTGTCCTGCGTGGGCATGAGTTGTATGTATTTTCGGAAAGACCAAATCGGTCTCTCGAGTCATTGTAGCCTCGATGGCATTGTCGTGATGTTTAATGTAGTTACCTGCATTGTATATCCTTGAGGAAAGGTTCTAGGGCGTTTTTTATCCCTGTGCGGATTGGGGGTGTTACTTAAATGGTATCGGAGATTAGGTTGTGAAAACCTAGTGCCGCCGGGTGGTGTCTATTGAGTTTTGTCTCGTCGGATTTAGTCCGAGTCGTGTCGCGACGTCGTTTGAGTTTGTTGGTCGTGATTAGTATCGTGGGGCGATCATCATCTTCGTGCGACCTGTGGAAGTAAGTCTCCCTTCTTTGTGTTGTGCCTCGTGTGACACGAGCTATTTTTATGATTATTTGTTAAGTGGTGGAATTTTTATGTGAATTTTGATTTCACGACATGTATTTAGTCGACTTTCGTATTTGATTTATACGAGGAGTATTGTCGTTTGTGATGTCCTTTTATTGTTGTTTTTGTTCGTTGTCGATGATTTTCGAATCGATTTGCACGTTTTACAAGTTCTATTGTGGAAGCTTTGTGCTTATACGCGTTCGACTTGTTCACTAGCCGCGGAGAGTATTTTATCGGAGGTTTTGTTCAATGTGGTATTTTATCGTTTATTTCCGTTTAAGGACATATATTGTCTTGATTTTAAACGTTTTGGTGCGTGTGCTAGGAGTTGTTTTAGTGAACGTCGGTATGTGTGAGTTTTGGGCATTCTGGCCTATTGGATTTTTGAAAACCTTGAGTATCTTAGAAAAAATAAACTTCCAGACATACTTTTCAAATGAGTTATTTTCTTGTGGTACATCCAAGGTGCCACAATATATTTCAAAAATTTTCTACCTCGAGGACCAAAATATTTTGAGATATTTTCAACAATTTTATTTAGACCCGAGGGTCGAATATTTTGAAAGTTTTCACTAAGAGAAAGTGTCTTCATTTTTATCAAATGCGAAATGGTTCTCCAATGTCTCGATAACGATGTTTCACGTTTGTACTTTTTTTTTTTGAAAGATGATACTCAAGATCAATCGGTGTTCTTCTAAATTATTTTCAAAATGAGGTTTTCGTTTTTAAAACCTATCCATTCCCGTTTGAGGGCTGGGTATGTATGTGTGACGTTCGCGTTGTCATTTTGATACTTTCTCCCGAGTATGATCGAATTGGCGGTGTGAACATTGAGTCGCTTTCCACACATTGGTTGTGCTAGCCCCTGTGAGAGGCGGAATGTTGGTATTGAATGTTGTCGCCTCGTGGCGATTTCTGCGTTGTCGAGGATGTGCGAGCTGTTAGAGCTTGGTATGGTATGACCGTGTGCATCGGTGATCGTTCCGTTATGTGTCGATTGTTTAATGTCTTGTTACCTTGCCCCCGTTTTTGTGAATTTCGTGGACGAGGTCGGAGGTAATGCCCGTACTATTTTGACTTCTGTGTTTTCTCTTCCCCAGTCTATCGATCCGCTCATGTTCGTTGGTACTTTATGAACTTGTTCGGTATTTCAGTTTCATCATCCGAACGAGCTGTGATCTTGTTGTGGGCCGATCTGGTTATCGGTGTGACTTTTTTCGGGTTCGGTTCGATTCTTGTGAACTTTGTTCGGGAGTAACATCATTTGGTTCTACTAGTCCTTTTATTCGAAGGGATCAGATTTTGAACTTCTGTATTTTCTACTTTGTCGACTCATTTATGTTCGTTGACATTTCTGAGCTTGTCCTGCCCTTGTTTTTGTTTATCGAACGAGTGTGATATCATTTCGGAATAACTTATTTGTCGTTGTGACTTTTCAATCGCTATTCCCTTTCCTGTGGATCTTATGGGAATGCATGTCTTGTAGTTCTCACCAGATCATCCTGGGAGTTATTGTTGAACTTTATTGTTCTTCGTGATTCGAACATGATTCTTCGATTTTTGTTGTCTCGATCGTTTGTTTGTTCGGTTTTTGTTCTCGTTTCGTGATTGTTGAACGTTCAGGCTCCTTCGTAATTCCCTTTAGTTCGGGAAATTAGTTTCGTTTTCAATCTTCCATCCCTTAGGCGATGGGATTCCGTGTTTGTTCAGCGGTTGACTCGCGTTTTGATTGATGTACCGTTGGGTTGATCAATCATATTGATTTTCGTTCGTTGTGTTTTGTGATTATCGGATAATTGACTTGGCTATAGTATCCGTTTGATGACGCTTGTCACTTGTCGGTTTTATTATATCCCTAACGGCGACGTTGTGTTGGTCACCGTGGAGCGTGTTTACACGCCGTATATTCCTTTGCGTTGTTTGTAACATTTCGCCGTTGGGCATTAGTTACGCATTCTTGTGTGTCTCGTTGAGTTTTTCCTGGCGGAATATTTCTTCTCCCTACTTGTTTTAAGTTTCGGGACGAAACTTCTTTTAAGGAGGGTAGAATGTAATATCCGCAATTTTCGATTTCCGGTAAATTCTTTTTTTTCGGTCGGAGTCCGTTTTGACGACTTGCTCATGACCGTTTCGTCATTCTGAGAATGATTAATTCTACACTTTTTGACATCCGAATTCGTTTCGGTGTCGTTTCGTTGAGTTCTGTGCTTTTTAGCGACTTTTCCGCACTTGAGTTCGATTCTTGCGAATCTCATCCGAAACTGTTGTTTCGAGTTTCCCGCAAGTCCGTTTATCTTTGTTGGACGTGTTGTGAACTTCGGTTTGGTTATTCGATCACGTATCGTGATTTTCGGGCATTTGGGCCATTTTCGTAATTTCCCAAAGTTTGGGGTAATTACCTTCCGTTGTTGAATTTCGAGCCTTCGGGTGGTCGGAATTGTGTGTCCTACTAGCTCTTAGATTCGTCTTTGTGAGTACTTCGTAACCGTATCTTCGGTTCGTATTCAGGTTCGGGTTTCGGTGTCGTTTTGTTGAATTCAGGATTTCTAAACGACTTTTCTAAGTAGGAGTTCGTCTTTGTTAGATCACCATTAATTTTTGGTAACTCCAAAAATTATAAATCTTTGCAATATTATAGAACATCGAGTTATCTTTCCAATGGTTCAAACGGTGAGTCAATCGGAGTCCGGACGAGAGAGTTATGGTCGTTTCAGTTTTTGGCCGAGCACTTCCAGGAGCCTTTCGGCCGATAGGCTGGCCGATAGGTAAATTTCTTCACCTTCGAACTTCCAGGAGCCTTTCGGCCGATAGGGGGGGTCGATAGACCCTACTGCCGGCATTCCGTATGGCTATCGGTTGGGCCTATCGGCCGATAGGCCGGCCGATAGGTTCTGCTGTGTTACACTATAAATGTGTTGTTTTGAGCGAGCAGCTCATTTCCTTCCCCATTTTACACTGCGTCGCGAGAGAGATATATAGAGGGAGAGAGAGTTCTTCATCCGGGGGTCGATTTTCATCATTTCTTTTCGGTTGTGAGGCTCGGATAATCAATCTAACGCGTGTTCTACGGATCTTAATGCTTGAATCACTCAAGGTAATATCTCTTGAAACCCTACCTTTTTGGATAATTGGGGATTTTGGGGTTTTGTCCGATTCTTTCCGTTTCGTTGATGGATTCATGATGAATATGATTAATCTTGTTGATATCATTAGTTTTCCTACGGATTCATGGTATATTTTCATAGTTTTACGGAATCGAGAGGGTTTGGTTGTGGTCCGCCCTCGTTGTTATTTTTGTGCGAATATACATGAATCGTAGGCGGGTTTCCGGGTGTATTCCATTTCCATAATCGTTTAGAAGTGGTTGTGATTGTGCTATTCGAATCGTTAGGTTCATTTTCATCGGTTCCTCACGGTCGTGCTTGATTCTTCCGTTCCGTTCATTGTCGTCTTCCTCTTCGTTAGCATCGGGCGTACCGAAGCTTCCCGGTTGAGCCGTATCCGTTCGTGGTTCAGTGCTCGTGGTATCGAGGCAAGTACCTTGCCCATACTTTTCTCGTTTTATGTATATGATGATCGGTGGTCGTCTTAATGTGTTTGTTTGGTTGTTTGAAATGAAGTTTCAAAAGATTTCGGTTTGGCCTCGTTAAAGGCTTTCTTTCAAAACGCGTGTGTTTTGTGAATGGTGTTTTGAGAATTGATTATGATTCGATTATTTTGAACGTTGAAGGATTTTATGAGGATACTCCTCTTGTTTAAAGTTATGGAATCGTGTATTCCGTATTTAAGCTTGTTATTGTATTTTGAAGAGTTTGATAATGGTGTCGAGTTAATGGCCATCTCTAGTGAGTATTCTTAATGAACTTACATTCTTAGCATATTAGTGTTGCATGAGTAACGTGTGTGTGTGTATGCTCACTACGGGTTAGACTCGACGGGGTCTCGGTAGGGTTCCACGAAGCTGTGGACCGCGAGCTTGCTTTTAACCACTGTGGGTTAGATCCGACGGGGTCTCGGCAGGGATCCACGAAGCTGTGGGTCCGCGGTTAATTGTGGTGCATTTTTTTCAAATGTGATTTGATATTGGCATTTCCGGAAATGAGTGCTTTCGAACGGTTTTCATGATTGCATGCATTGACTAAGTGTGTAAGAGGTAAGTGTTCGTTTGGCTTACTTGGCTAGGATGGCACTGGAGTATTTTGTTGTTTGTTTTAAATCCTTTATTTGTGGATTTTGATGTTGGGATACGAACCTCCTGGTCGTTCTTGTGTACCGTGAGTTGATGAGATTTGGGGCTAAAATCCCAATGGTTTTGTAAAAGTCGTTTTACGGATTTGGGGCTAAAATCCCAACGGTTGGTTAATGTCATTTTTCAGAAAGTAAACTTTTGGGGCGGTGACCCCTTTTGTCTTTTGGTTTTCGAAAAGTAGGATTTGATAATCCTAAATTGTTTTCTATTAAAACTCTCGATGGCATTCTAAACTATTTTATAAATTACTTCCATTGATTTATGATATTTCGTTTTTGAAATGTTTTCTCAAACCCTTGCCTCGGGAAGTACTTTTCGTTTCGTTTGGATCTTTGAGGATCCTCGGTTATTGTTATTCGTGGAATGTGAATTGTATGGCTCGTATTTGCACTTTGTATTTGCACTAGCAAAACAGTGGAGTTTTGCTAACCCCAGTATTCGGGGTGGATGTCTGTTTTGCATTCGGGTTTTGGAGCATAACACGGGTCGGCACGAAGGATGATGAAAGAATATCGATACTAATCACATGAGCAACCGAACATCGTGTGTTGGTTCGGTTGTACTTTATTTTCCGTTTTGTATTGTTCCCGAAATGCAGGTGTAGTTGTATTTTGTCCCCTGCGTGGGCATGAGTTGTATGTATTTGCGGAAAGACCAAATCGGTCTACTGAGTCATTGTAGCCTCGAAGGCATTGTCGAGATGTTAAATGTCGTTACCAGCCTGGTAGATCCTTGAGGAAAGGTTCTACGGCGTGTAATATCCCTGAGCGGATTGGGGGTGTTACACAATCAGGAGGTGCTAGGAAGTCGAGGGAGTTGCAATGGCCATGGATTTCCACTGGTTGGAAGCTGTTGTAACTAGTTTGATTCATTGTAACGTTTATCACTGGTTGAAAGTTATAGTGAATTCATCTCCAACTGGTTTGGAGAAAAGTGGACTAGTAGAAGATTACCTCACCTCTGAAACCACTATAAGTGCTTGCGTGTTTTACTGTATTCATCGTACTTATCTGCTGCATACATATTAACTGTTCCATATAGTAGTCAACTATCATCCGCACATCTTAGTTTTACAGTTGACATAAGTCACCTGTAATATCCGGATTTATTACTGTGTATTTTACCTGTATTCGAACCATGTATTATTCGGAATTGTAATCTTGATGATTGGAGTATGATATTTCTTGCATTGGCATCCTTGTACTTGAGTATTGCAACATACAAATTTTCTCATGCAAACTCGTGATAGCGCACGCTAAGAATGTAGCTTAACGCGCGCTATCGAGCTACTACTAGCGCACGCTAGTTATGTAGGAGTTGCATGCGCTAAGCACTCAATTATTGAGCGGGACGGCTAGCACATGCGCCAGCCGGGACATGGGTCCGGATAAGATTCCCGCGGACGAACCTGGACAGTTTTGAAGTCAACTCTTATTAGCGCGCGCTAAGGAATGCTTAGTAGCGTGCGCTAATTAGCTAAAGTGCAGAATATTATAAATGAGACAACAACCCATTTTGGCTTAGATTTCATTCGTCCATTCTTCATTCTTGAGAGGCCAAAGAGCTATAATAATCCTTCTACACACTTAGAACACATCTTATTGATCATTGTATATTGGTTATCACATGTGAGTGATCATTGAAGTGGAATAGCACCTTGGAGTGGCATACAATCAACCGGAGTCTGATTCTACCTTACGGTTCAGTGATTTTCGTCATATTAAGGTATGTTCAACCTATCTCCAGACTTAGAGTTGGATTCTAAAGAATTAGATGATCATGTTAACAAGATATTGATTTTCACTAGTGAATTATTCAACATGCATCATGTTTGGAATATAGAGATGGTTATGCCTCAAGTACCTTGATTATGAACACCATGATTGGAATCCTATTACAATGAACAAGTAGAGGAAGCTTCTATCATTGGTAATCCAAATCTAGTAGATGACTTCATAGCAATCATGGACTTGACTTTAACATCATTATTGTTAGATGAATCTAAAGGATTGATCATGGAAGGATTTATCTAGTATAGATGGAATGTTAAACAATTACAGTATGATAATTTTGATTGATATTAAGGTGTCGATATCAACCGTTAAGCCTTTCGAATTGTCGTATGAAGATTGTAGTCGAAATGGAAGATGGTTTCATAATAGTATACATATCCTTGAACCCGAAGTTGTTGTTATCCGTTACATCATTCATAGCCGTATGAACATGATATTCATGGAAGTAACATGAACTAACACTGAGGATTTCATTTGGTATAATCATGTTGAGGTCGATCTCGCCCGATGAACTGCCATGCAGAGTTAGCGCACGCTAAGCTATGTAGATTAACGTGCGCTATCGAGCACGAGTTAGCGTACGCTACGTTTGGTACGTAACGTACGCTAGGCCACTAGACGAGCCAGTCGACTGATCAGTGAAGTACTGGCCATGCATAGTTAGCGTACGCTAGGCTTTGTTGTTTACGTGCGCTATCGAGCAGATTTAATGCACGCTACACAGAGTACTTAGCGTGCGCTAAGCAGTTCAGGCAGATTACATTTTATGAGCTTTTGACCGTAAATCGAATTGTTATACATTCGTACGATGTGAGATAAATCCTATATTATTTCTTTTGTTAAGGTTTGAGCTTGATACGTGATTGATTGAGGGGGGGACGACCTTCGAGTGTTCGTTTTCGTGGAAGTATTGTTCTTATCTTCAAATCGAGGCAAGTACCTTATTTGTTTTATGTATTGATGTTATACATATTGTCGTGCATGTATGTCGTTGTTGTATGTCCACCTCGTGTAGGTCCGACGGGATCATCGGGGGATCTATGCTAGCATGCGCTGGATCATCGGACGGGTTTTTCCACCACGGGTTGGTCTGACGGGATCATCATGGGTTCTAGGCAGTGAATGCTGGATCGACGGAATTACCATGTGTATGTTATGATATCATGTTGTGATTATCAGTTGTGTATGTTATGTTTGAGTTTCTCGCAGGAGAAGACTCATTTGACATTTTATCATTTACGTTATTATTATTATTATTCTGCGTGTGACGTTGAATAATATGTTGTGGTACTTGTACTAGCATCGTTGTGCTAACCCCTTCCGGGGAGAACATTTTGTTTATGTTCAGGATCCAGGAGAGCGGGAAAACAACCACTGGAGCTGCATGACGACGAGGGTGCAGAGTGATGTTCCGGCCGGGTTTATTTGTCTGTTGTTTATTGGTTATTTTAATAAGTACTCGAGTACGAAGTCATTTATGATGAATTTGAATTAGGTGATGTATTATTAAGTCCCTGTTGAACAAATTGTACTTTCAGTATTTGGTCATAACTGTTGTATCTTAATTCCGATATTTCCATTCGTTAGTATTTCTTAATGTCTGTTCAATATTACAGCCTTGTAAATCCTTATGTAAAGGATTTACGGCGCTGTAATATTCCTGAATATATCGGGGGTGTTACAGAATATGGTATCAGAGCTAAGATTATGGATATCTTGGCCGTTGGGTTAAAATAGGGGTCATTTATGTCTTTTGAGGTAACCGGCCGTGAATGACATCACTGCACTGCCTACGTCTTCATGCGAACAGTGGTTGTAAGTTCCTAAACTCTACCTCGTTCTTTACATGTTGTGTCTCTTTATACTCGAATATTAGAACGATGTTGTTTCCTATATATTGAGTATTTATGCTTACAGTATGTTGAGAGGCGGACGTGGACATGGTCGCAGTCGTGGACGCGGACGCAGAAATGCTGAAAGGGAAGCGTCGCCTTCTAATGAGGCTAGTCATAGCTCAGGCGAGCCGCAACAATCTATTAATAATGAATCGGAACCTGCTGTACCAGAGATCCTTCGTCAAGTGGTGAACCATATGACTCAGTTCGCCCGAGTCGTGGACCGAATGCAAGTGGCGGTGGGACTACAGCAGGGAGAGAGACAGCAAGGGATCCCAGACATGGGAAATCGAGGTGACCGGTGGCTGCAAGAGGTGGCAAAGATGCAACCACCCAAATTCGACGGTATTTCTGAGACTCCCACCTGGGACCATTGGTTGAAGGAACTGGAGAAAATCTTTGCCGGAATTAACTGCCCAGACGACCGGAGAGCCTCTATCGCTCAATACTTTCTGATAGGGGAAGCGTCCGAATGGTGGGAAGCCATCCGGCCTGTAGACCATGATGCTGATTGGACAGAGTTTAGATTGATGATGGAAGCTCAGTATTGCCCTCGTCCTGTGAGGGAAGCCAAAGTTCGGGAGTTTTTCTCCGCTCAGCCTTCAGATGTGCCAGTATCCCAGGCAATTAAGACGTTTAACCAGCAGCTGGCATTTGTTCGACATCTGGTCAGAACAGATGCAGAAATGATGATCCATTTCGATATGAGGATGAAACCAGAAATCCAGAGGTACATGTCCGGATTTGAATGTACCACACTCCGTCAATACCAGGATAAGGCGTTGGCGTATGAGATCAAGGAAGCAGCTATGGAGAAATTTTCGGAATCCAAGAAACAGAAAGTCTCTGGTACTTTTACAGAGCACAAAAACATCGGGCCCCGTAAGGCCCAGTCATCCTTTCACTCTTTCAAGAAACCTCCGCACCCAGTTAGGAGCGGAAAGAACTTCGGAGCGACATCAACTATTACTCATGTTACCAGGAAATGCTTTAACTGCGCCCAGACTGGACACTATCGACGGAATTGCCCCCTACCTGCCGTGACTTGTTTTGATTGTGGACGAGAGGGACATCGGGCAGTGTTTTGTGAAGAGGCTGCAAAGTCTTTTAGAGCCCGTACACCACAGCCGATCGAAGGAAGCGATATCAACAGACGCAGCAAAGTGTTCGGATGCCTCGGAATTTCGGCGCGGACGAGGCGAGAGGACAATGGGACCGAAAGGGGACATCGAGTGCGGATCTGCTCCCCACGTTTATGCGAGATGAGGAGGACGACGATCGAGATCTTCTTTGTCGCATCAGTCTTGTCGAGATCCTTTCCCGGCCGATTAAGCGTTTTATTGATGCAGAGCTACACATTCTTTCATATCTTTGTCTTGTGTAAATCATTTGAATATTTCCGGTTTTCATACTTGTGAACCTTATGTTGTTGGTTTACCGAGTGGAGAGAGGATTGTCGGGAACTTAGAAACTAGAAATTTCCCGGTATCATTTGGAGGCAGAGAGTGGCTCTCAAATTTGATTGTAATAGAAATGCAAGGAGACGACCTGATACTCGGAGACGATTGGCTTAATCGATATGGAGCAATTGTAAACTACCGAAGGAGGAATATCTCGCTGATCGCTGACGATGGTTCCGAAATATTGTTCGAGGGGTGGAAACCGGGAAGCTTGGGAAAATTGATCAAGGCAATGAAAGCTGTCAAATTGTTGAAACAGGGTTGTACCGGATATTGATGTTATGCAATGAAGAAAGAAGACGAAATTACGGAACTTTCATCCATTCCTGTTGTGAATGAATTTCCAGATGTATTTCCTGACGAGTTACCTGGACTACCTCCACGAAGAGATGTAGAATTTACCATTGAGCTGGAACCCGGAGCTATACCAATTTCTAAGGCGCCGTATCGTATGGCACCTACTGAGATGTATGAACTGAAAAAGCAGCTGGAGGAGTTACTGGATAAAGGCTATATTCAGCCAAGCGTTTCGCCCTGGGGAGCGCCAGTTCTTTTTGTCCGAAAGAAGGATGGATCGCTTCGACTGTGTGTTGACTATCGAGAGCTGAACAAAATGACGATTAAGAACAAGTATCCGTTGCCACGGATTGATGATCTATTTGACCAAGGGGCAACAGTATTTTCTAAAATCGATCTGAGATCAGGGTATCATCAGCTAAGGATTAAGGAATCTCATGTTCCGAAATCAGCGTTCAGAACTCGCTACGGACATTATGAGTTTGTAGTGATGCCGTTTGGTCTCACTAACGCACCTGCTGTATTTATGCAATTAATGAACCGAGTGTTCATCGAATTTTTGGATAAATTTGTAGTCGTGTTCATTGATGACATTCTGGTATATTCTAAGAGCCCGGAAGAACATGCGCAGCATTTGCGGATTGTATTGGAACTTTTCAGAAGCGAGCAATTGTACGCCAAACTTTATAAGTGTGAATTCTGTCTAAAGGAAGTAATGTTCCTCGTCCATGTGGTGTCAGCTAAAGGAGTCCGAGTACATCCTCAGAAGATCTAAGCAATTATGGATTGGAAGTCTCCAAAGAACGTGAAAGAAGTCCGAAGTTTCTTAGGACTTGCTGGGTATTATCGTCGGTTCGTGGAAGGGTTTTCCAAAATCTCCCGCCCACTTACTCGACTCCTGCAGAAAACTCAAAAGTTTGAGTGGAACGAGTCGTGTCAGACTAGTTTCGATGAATTAAAGAAGAGATTGACGACGGCACCAATTCTATCACTTCTACAGGGGACTGGAGGATTCATAGTTTATAGTGATGCTTCGAACCAAGGACTCGGATGCGTATTGATACAGAATGACAAGGTGATCGATTATGCTTCACGACAGCTGAAACCTTATGAAGTGAATTACCCAACACATGATTTGGAGCTAGCAGCAGTAGTTTTTGCTTTGAAGATCTGGAGGCATTATCTGTACGGGACTCACTGTCAGATCTTTACGGATCACAAGAGTCTCAAATACATATTCAGTCAGAAAGAGTTGAACATGCGGCAAAGAAGATGGTTAGAGCTGATCAAGGACTATGACTTGGAGATTTTGTATCATCCAGGCAAAGCAAATGTAGTGGCCGATGCACTCAGCCGCAAACCTATTTCTATTCATATGCTGGAGACGTTGACCTCCCAACTTAGCCTTCAACGAGAGATGATTCGAGAAGGAATTGAAGTGTGGTTACAAAGAGTCCAAGGACAACTGTGCGTGATGGAAATAACTTCATCATTAACCGAAGAAATCAAATCTAGACAGGCAGATGATCCTCTGATGATTCGGTTACGTGATGAAGTGATCAAGGGAAAGGCCCTCGGATTCATAATTCATGATGATGGAGTTTTGATATTTCAGAACCGACTCTGCGTTCCCGATGTCGATGTTCTGAAACAGACAATTATGAAGGAAGCTCATAGTTCGCCCTATTCTATCCACCCAGGCACCAGTAAGATTTATAAGGACTTGAAGCAGAATTTCTGGTGGGGCAACATGAAGAAAGATGTAACGGACTATGTTTCGAAATGCTTGACTTGTCAGCAGGTTAAGATCGAGCATCAACGGCCTACCGGAATGTTGAAGCCACTCCCGATTCCTGAATGGAAGTGGGAGGACATATCGATGGACTTTATCACTAGTATGCCGAGAACCAAGACAGGAATGAACATGATTTGGGTGATAGTTGATCGTTTAACCAAATCAGCTCATTTTCTAAACATTAAGGACATGTGGGGACCAGAGAGGTTGGCACGAGTATTTATATCAGAGATAGTTCGATTGCATGGTACGCTGAAGACCATTATTTCTGATCGAGACGGCCGTTTTGTGTCTCATTTTTGGAAAGCAGTTCATAAGGCCTTGGGGACCGAATTGAACTTCAGTACAACTTATCACCCGCAGACTGACGGACAATCCGAGAGGACCATTCAAACGGTGGAAGATATGCTGAGGGCCTGTGCCTTAGATTGGTCAACTAATTGGGAAGTTCATCTACCGTTGATTGAATTTACCTACAACAATAGTTGGCATGCTTCCATTAAGATGGCACCGTTTGAGGCATTATACGGGAGGAGATGTAGATCGACCCTATGTTGGGACGATTCGTCAGACTTGATCGGAACAGAACCAGAGTTGATCGTGCAGACTCGAGAGAAGATAGCCTTGATTCGTGAAAGGCTGTTGACCGCCCAGAGTCGCCAGAAATCTTAAGCAGACGTAGGTCGTCGCCCTTTGGAGTTCAGTACGGGAGACCATGTACTTTTAAAAGTTTCTCCTACTCGAGGAATTTTTCGTTTTGGAAGGAGGGGAATGCTGAGTCCGAGATATATCGGACCATTTGAGATCCTTGAGAGAGTTGGGGAATTGGCATACAGATTGGCATTGTCGCCGTCATTATGCCATGTTCATAACGTGTTCCACGTATCCCAGTTACGGAGGTATATACCAGATCCCAATCATATCATTGATTTCGGCGAGATCGAAGTCGCGCAGGATGGGACGTTTGAAGAAAGATCGGTCAAGATACTCGAGAGTCGAGTTAAGCAGTTAAGGAACAAACCAATCGTTTTGGTCAAAGTTCAATGGTCACGTCACGGAATGGAAGAAGCCACATGGGAAACGGAAGATGGCATGAAGTCCAGATATCCCGAGTTATTTTCGTCTTGAGTTTTGTGATGAAACTCCTTTTTAGTAGGAGAGTATGTAATATCCGGATTTATTACTGTGTATTTTACCTGTATTCGAACCCTGTATTATTCGGAATTGTAATCTTGATGATTGGAGTATGATATTTCTTGCATTGGCATCCTTGTACTTGAGTATTGCAACATACAAATTTTCTCATGCAAACTCGTGATAGCGCACGCTAAGAATGTAGCTTAACGCGCGCTATCGAGCTACTACTAGCGCACGCTAGTTATGTAGGAGTTGCGTGCGCTAAGCACTCAATTATTGAGCGGGACGGCTAGCACATGCGCCAGCCGGGACATGGGTCCGGATAAGATTCCCGCGGACGAACCTGGACAGTTTTGAAGTCAACTCTTATTAGCGCGCGCTAAGGAATGCTTAGTAGCGTGCGCTAATTAGCTAAAGTGCAGAATATTATAAATGAGACAACAACCCGTTTTGGCTTACATTTCATTCGTCCATTCTTCATTCTTGAGAGGCCAGAGAGCTATAATAATCCTTCTACACACTTAGAACACATCTTATTGATCCTTGTATATTGGTTATCACTTGTGAGTGATCATTGAAGTGGAATAGCACCTTGGAGTGGCATACAATCAACCGGAGTCGGATTCTACCTTACGGTTCAGTGATTTTCGTCATATTAAGGTATGTTCAACCTATCTCCATACTTAGAGTTGGATTCTAAAGAATTAGATGATCATGTTAACAAGATATTGATTTTCACTAGTGAATTATTCAACATGCATCATGTTTGGAATATAGAGATGGTTATGCCTCAAGTACCTTGATTATGAACACCATGATTGGAATCTTATTACAATGAACAAGTAGAGGAAGCTTCTATCATTGGTAATCCAAATCTAGTAGATGACTTCATAGCAATCATGGACTTGACTTTAACATCATTATTGTTAGATGAATCTAAAGGATTGATCATGGAAGGATTTATCTAGTATAGATGGAATGTTAAACAATTATAGTATGATAATTTTGATTGATATTAAGGTGTCGATATCAACCATTAAGCCTTTCGAATTGTCGTATGAAGATTGTAGTCGAAATGGAAGATGGTTTCATAATAGTATACATATCCTTGAACCCGAAGTTGTTATCCGTTAGATCATTCATAGCCGTATGAACATGATATTCATGGAAGTAACATGAACTAACACTGAGGATTTCATTTGGTATAATCATGTTGAGGTCAGTCTACTGCCCAGCAGTAAACTGCCATGCAGAGTTAGCGCACGCTAAGCTATGTAGATTAACGTGCGCTATCGAGCACGAGTTAGCGTACGCTACGTTTGGTGCATAACGTACGCTAGGCCACCAGACGAGCTGCGATCGGCCCGGTGAAATCGACCATGCATAGTTAACGTCGCTAGGCTTTGTTGTTTACGTGCGCTTATCGAGCGGACTTAACGCACGCTACGCAGTACTTAGCGTCGCTAAGCGATTCAGGCGATTACATTTTATGAGCTTTTGGCCGTAAATCGAATTGTTGGACATTAAATGCGATGTGACATAAATCTATATTATTTCTTTTGTTAAGGTTTGAGCTTGATACGTGATTGATTGAGGGGGCGACCTTGAGTGTTCGTTTTCGTGGAAGTATTGTTCTTATCTTCAAATCGAGGCAAGTACCTTATTTGTTTTATGTATTGATGTTATACATATTGTCGTGCATGTATGTCGTTGTTGTATGTCCACCTCGTGTTGGTCCGACGGGATCATCTGGGGATCTATGCTAGCGTCATACTGGATCATCGGACGGGTTTTTCCACCACGGGTTGGTCTGACGGGATCATCATGGGTTCTAGGCAGTGAACGCTGGATCGACAGAATTACCATGTGTATGTTATGATATCATGTTGTGATTATCAGTTGTGTATGTTATGTTTGAGTTTCTCGCAGGAGAAGACTCATTTGACATTTTATCATTTACGTTATTATTATTATTATTCTGCGTGTGACGTTGAATAATATGTTGTGGTACTTGTACTAGCATCGTTGTGCTAACCCCTTCGGGGGTGAACATTTTGTTTATGTTCAGGATCCAGGAGAGCGGGAAAACAACCACTGGAGCTGCATGACGACGAGGGTGCAGAGTGATGTTCCGGCCGGGTTTATTTGTCTGTTGTTTATTGGTTATTTCAATAAGTACTCGAGTACGAAGTCATTTATGATGAATTTGAATTTGGTGATGTATTATTAAGTCCCTGTTTAACAAATTGTACTTTCAGTATTTGGTCAGAACTGTTGTATCTTAATTCCGATATTTCCATTCGTTAGTATTTCTTAATGTGTGTTCAATTCTTCAGCCTTGTAAATCCTTATGTAAAGGATTTACGGTGCTGTAATATTCCTGAATATATCGGGGGTGTTACATCACCTGCAGATATCATTAGTCAACTATATTATTATCAGCTGTGCTTCCGCATTATCATCTGCAGTTAAGTTTTTAGCTGCTCATTTTATCAGCTGAGTAAACTCACCTGAGATTCAGGAAAAGTTTAATAAGTCTATTCCCCCCTAGACTTATTCCTGACGACTTGTGACCTACAATAGGTACTAGTATAGCGGAAACTCTACCGAAATTTCACCATAAATTAAAAGTATTAATATGATATATGATAGTTTAGGTTAGGTAGTTTGTGGATGTCGTTTTAGTTTTAATATATATATATATATATTTTTTACATTAAAATGTATTTTTACATATATATTTTTTTAAATGAGTTGTTCTTAATATATTTATTTTACATTAAATGTAAAATACTTACAATCTTATCAATAATCTCCCGTGCAACATCTGATGAAATTCTCCTAGATTTTTTCGTGCGACCAAGCTTCCACTTCTGATGAGGTGAAAGTGAAGATATAGGATCAATAACGGTATCTTCTCCAGCTTTTGATGCTTCTTGTTGACCCTCCTCCATCTTCCTCTCCATTTCACGTACTTTCACCGGTCATATCCTCCTCGAGCTATATTATGGGGAGCATTATTTATTTTTGCTATCTCTTGTTTCTTTCTTCTTTTTTCCTGTGAAAAATATTTTGCAACAATAAGATTACATAATAGTGAATATGTAAAAGAGTCCGGAAACCAACACTTTCTTAACATAAATATGAACACATTTTATGGATGACAGTTCATATTGTTGGACTTACTCAAATGAGGAAAATATTATATGTTCTTTGTCTAATTCATGCCTTAGAAAATAATGGTGTGCAAAGAATGATGAAAATATGATAGTAGCAGATGAAGTATTCTCTGGTTTTCTTTGACATAACCAATTTATGATATATAATTAAGTATATGAGAATCTTAAATAACTTAATCAGAAAATAGGAGAAGGTAGGTAATAAAATATGAATGTGATATATAGATTTGGACTTTAATAAAATGAGATCGAATTTAGACTTTAAAAATGAGATCAAATATGGGATTTGTTTAGATCAAAAGTAGTAGCAACTAATTGGATCAGTAATAAGATCAACGAATTGATAATGGATTATGACAACTTGTCACATAGTAGCACCCAATTATTTTATGAGGTTGCAAATCACAGTAGGTTGTTTCTGTTTTATGAACTTTTTGAATACTTCATTCAGTAGTCAAGTTAGAGGTAATTGATATTTTAACTCCCAAACAAGGTCCTCTCGAACCTTTTTGAATTCGGCCCACTTGTGCTCTGAGATACAATACTTTTCACACGGAGACTGCTCTTTATATGGACCATATATATAATTATCGATCAAATCAGTCTTAAATTGCCTCCACTTCAGGCCTACTGACTGTATCGACTTCTTTTGAAATTGAGCAAGATTGGTAATCTGAATAACATCAAAGTTAGCCTGCATTGACAATTAAAATTGAAGAGTTGGCAAAACCAATTTATATCTTAGGGGTTGTTTGTTTGGCTCTTAATGATTACATTAAGAGCCTACCTCTGAATCGCTAAGAAGTCAGGACTGTTTGGCAAAAAAAATATGACCTCTTAATGGTTACAATAACCTCTTAACCATTAAGCATCCATACCCTCTCTCAACCATTAAGAGGCAAACAATTTCCAGATTTACCCCTACTCTTAAATTAAGAATTATTATTCATAATTATTATTATTATTTTTTAAATGAATTTAAATAAAAAAATATTAGACATAATTATTATTATAATTTTCTAAATGATATTAAATTAAAAATACTATACATTATTATTATTATTATTTTAAATGAATTAAATTAAAAAATATTATTATTATTTCAAATAAATTAAATTTAAAAATATTATACATAATAATTATTATTATTATTATTTTAAATGAATTAAATTTAAAAATATTATACATCATGATAATTATTATTATTATTATTTTAAATGAATTAAATTTAAAAATATTATACACAACTATTTATAAAAATTAGGGGTTTTATTTATAAAAAGGAGAGGTTTTGATCCACACGGGGAGGAAAATGAGATTTTTAATCGCTACTTTTATACAGAAGGGTAAAGTGGTAATTTATTACCATTCAGAGTTACCATTCAGAACAGTTACCAAACAACCAAATTTCATTTTGCACTCAACCATATAGAGCCTCTCAACCATTCTGGCCTCTCAACCATTCAGCACTAAATCATTCAGCAACTGCCAAACAGCCCCTTAATTTTTTTTTCATATTTTGGGTAAGTAAGAGATTCAATCACAGACTATGATACTAACTGTATAACATATATAATAATGCATGTGCCAATATATCCTGCCAAATTATTTCCTTATCCGGCTTGTCAGGTACATAATCCCACCTATTGTACAGTATGGAAACATGATCTTTTGCGAGTTTCCCTAAATAAGTACTTAAATTTAAGTTATGTTCATGCTTGATCTTCCCTCTTACTGGATCAATGATAAGAGTTAGCTTTTTTCAATCTACATGCCGTTTGGATATACTTCTACAACGCGCAGGATTTCTCGATATAAAAGTAGTCTGTGGATGGGACTAAGGTGAACAAGGGGAATGAGAAGGAGAACGAGGGGAATGACAAGAAAAACAAGGAGGTGAATCCATGTGCCTGTATAAACAAATAAAATTTAAATGTCGAACACAATACACTGCAATACTATCAAAATGAAAAAAAGTACTTCGTTTCAAATATACTAGAAAAGGAGGATAAAAAGATGCACCAATCATGTATCACTAATATTAAGTGAAACACCACATACATTTACATTTTACAATTAGATTACACGATTAATACACTTACAATTACTTTATCATTACTAAAATTTAGCTAATCTTACCTTGTCTTTTAATTACCCTTTGAGATAAGAATGTTCTCCCATATGCCTTCATCATGATTATTTCGAATGGCGTATATGTCATCTGCTTCATTTTCGTTAACAATCATGGGTATCCATGTTGATAAAGGAATAAACTCACAACTGTCAAATGTTGATTCTTCAGTATCATTAATATCAACACTTCTACCTGGAATAACCATAGACAACCTTTCATTACACGAATCATTGACATAAAATACTTGTTTTGCATGCCATGATGAAAGGCTCATCCTTGTAAGCAACCTTATGAAGATTACTAATGTAAATCCTAATTCATCGATTTCCATGCCCGTGTTATTATAATCCTACTCACTTAAAAGTAGGCACTAGAAACTTAACATAATCAAGCTCCCAGATCTCTTCAATAACTCCATAGTAACTTGTGGATGCCATAATTGGTTTTTTATCTTTTGAGCCTCAAAAGTGCATTAGACCTGGCTTGAAGAGTAACTCCACTATTTTGAAATGTACTCTTGTCATCATGTGACTTTGTATAGAATGAGTACGTATCCAGTACAAGTTACAACATCGGACTTGGGCCCATAAGCGAGCCATTTTAATGTTTCAAATGCAGTATCACTGCTAGAAATTTGTCCAGTAAACCACCTCAAGAAAGTCTTCTTATGCTCAACCAACATTTTTCGCTCATTCGAGGATTCATTGTCTTCAATAATTCTTGTGAGTAAATAAGTAGGGAAAAACCTTGTCGGTGTTATTTAAAACATATAAATATGCTTGTAGCACCTCATCTCGACTCTTGGTTAGAACTTTGACACCTCGTGTACCCTTTTCTCGAAGTTTCCGCTCATGTCGGGACTTATATAGCCCTACAGGTTGCATTTGTGAAATGTAATTTGCGCAAAACCCGATAGCTTCTTCTGCAATATGCCTATCCACGATAGATGCTTCCAGACGAGATGGATTTTTAGTATATCCTTTAAAAACTTTCATGTATCGTTCAATCGGGAACATCCATCTCAAATGGACGGGACCACACATGAACAAGTAAGTGAACCATAATATCAAAAATAGAAGAATGAAAGTACATCTCCAATTGGCATAAGATAACTGCAGCCTCATTTTTTTACTCATTTAAAACCAAAGGATTAATTACCTTGCTACTTATGGCATTGAAGAAAAAGCGCAAGCGAGTTATGGCATTCCTCACTTTTTAGGCAAGATGTCAAGTATAGCCACTACTAGAAGTTGTTGTATCAGGACATGACAGTCATGGGACTTTAAGCCAACCAATTTATCTGACAACGATACAAGATTCTTAGTATTTTAAGAGTAACCTTGTGGCACTTTAATGCCTCATAAACATTTGCAAAAATTTATTTTCTATTTTTTTGATAAAGTATAGCATACTCGGGGGAGACAATTTTGTTTACTGACTGACCTGTCGATGCAACTGAGAATGCATACCCATTTCCTCCAAGTCTTGACGCGTTTGGCTGTCATCCTTTGTTTTGCCTTTAATATTAAGAAGTGTGTCGATCACATTTTTGCACACTTTTTTTCTACATGCATTGCAATGTCTAACATCTAGGTTTCTCCAATATGGACTCTTGTTCCAAATCTTTATCTAAGAAGACTTCTCTTTTGTTTTCCCAAATGTAGTATTGATATTCTTCACGCGATCATACACTTGCTCACCTGTTAAGGGTGTCGGTGCAAGTCCATCCTCCTGACATCTATTAAAAGCTTTTTTCAATCTACGATATTTGTGATGGCGATTGAGAAACCTCTAATGTTGATTGTAAACTGTTTCCTACCATGTTTCAACTAAACGTAGCTTGTAGTTTTTTCGAATATAGGACATGTATGATGCCCCTTCACACTATATCCGCTCAAGTTTCTATATGCCGGAAAATCATTAATTGTACAAAATAACATTGTACGCAGCTTGAAACTTTGCTGGCGGTACCCATCAAATACGTCAACCCCTTCATCCCACATCATTCTCAAGTCATCAATAATGGACTTAGATAAACGTTTTTGTCATTTCCTGGCTCTTTTGGCCCTGAAATCATCATTGATAACGTACTTCCGCTTCATGCATAACCAATGAGGTAGGTTATAGATCACAAGTAGAACAGGTCATAAGCTATGCTTAGTGCTTAAGTTACCAAATGGATTCATTCCATCTGTGGAAAGTCGGGCCTAATGTTTCATGGCTCACCCCATAAATCTGGAAATAAATTATCTATTTTTTTCCATTGTGCAGAATCAGCTGGATGACAAATTAGTCCGTCATATTTTCTCTCGTATGCAGGCCATGTGAGGTTCTTTGCATCATCTCTATTACCAAACAACCGCTTGAACCTCATAATAATTGGAAGATACCATTGCACCTTAGCAGGAGGCCCTCGTGTGCTCTCTCCATCAATATAATCATCATTCTTCACTTTGTATCGTGATGACCCGCATCTATGACACTTATGCAATGATTTATACTCTTTTCTGTACAATATTCAATCACTAGGGCAAGCTTGTATTTTCTTATACTCCAGACCTATTGGATACAAAACCCTCTTCACCTCATAAGTACGAGTAGGCAATTTGTTGTTGGAATATTTATTCCACATAGTCATAAATAGTGTTTTGATGATTAAGTTGGACGAAGACGCAAAAAGCTGGACAAAATACCAAGCTAGCGCATGCTAGATATATAAGTTAGCGCATGCTAATGGGTCCCGGCTGCAGATCAGACAAGTTTGAAGTTACCTGAAGTGAAGTCACCTGATGAGGATAGCGCATGCTACACATAAGGATTAACGCACGCTATCGAGCCAATATTACCATTGGGAAGAGATTTAAACACAGAATGACGTATGTAGTGAAGTAAGCTTAGCGCACGAAGAGATGATATTTAGCGCACGCTAAATATCAAAGTTTGAATCAAGTCAATCAATCTGTTGGGGAGAATCTGCTGCAAGTCAAAAAGTATAAACGAATATATGACGCATGCAATGATGCATGATTAGCGCACGCTACAAGAAAGTGTTAGCGCACGCTAACATGCAGTACATAACGTACGCTAAGGCAAATACACGCGATAGCGCATGCTAAGGAAGTCAGCCTAGCGCATGCTAATAAACAAATGGCAGTAACGGCTAGTTTGTGGAAGAAGGCTATAAATACCAAATGAGTTGGTATCATTCCACACAACAACATTGAGCAATTCATATACACTTGAGATATCATTGTAAATATTATAGTTGTTGTTCTTGAGCTTAATTTAGAGTGATTAAGTGTGATACACTAAATCATACACGAGTGATAAAAAAAAGATACGATTGGATTCGGTGTTATTTCGATCAAGGATCCGGCATTGTTAGAATCGCAATTGCTATCTTAGTGAGGTTTATCTAGTACCGATAGAAAGCTAGAGTGGTTGATTCCTTGTCCAATAGAAAAGGAAAATGGTTTTACTCGGACCAATAGAAGAAGAGCTTGTAACGGTAATCCCTCGACCAATAGAAGAGAGGTGCAGAGATTTTGATCTTTAACCTATAAAAAAAGATACATCGAGAGAGGACGTAGGCACGTTTGGCTGAACCTCTATAAATTCGTGTGTCATTTATTTTCCGCACATTTAATTTACGCTTCTGCAACATGGCGCATATTCCGATCTTGCTCCAACATTTGTTGCCTTTTAGAAGCATCTCATGCATCAGCTCAAGCAACTCGGAGAAACTTTTGTCACTCCGTCCATTTTTTTCCTTCATATTAACCAACTTTAACACAACAAACAATCGTGTGAAATTTTCACAACCCAGATATAAGGGAGTCTCTGAATAACTTTTCAACGCACCATAAACATGTGCTCGTTGGAATGATTCTTGTCCAACATCATGAATCATGTATTCAAATTGATCACCATCAATATCTACATGTATGTCTTAAGTTGGAACATCTACTAATTCTCCATGCAATATCCATATCGTAAAGTTCATATTTATTCCATCACAAATAAGATGTTCACGAATTGTGGCAGCTTCATGTCGTCTCCTGTTCATACATTTCACACAAGTACAAAAGTATCTTTCATCGGGTTTCGGGCAAGTTTTTCGAGGAAATTTAATAAATTGTTCAACTCCACTATCATACTCATTACTCATGCGACTTGCATTCATCCAACTTCTATCCATTACTTTTTTTATGTTGTACACACTATGAAATTAGATTTGCAACTAGCGTAGTTTCAATTTTAATTATCGTTAAATTTGAAACATACTATCTTATTACCATCTTATTACATTGTGAAGATTGTCAACTAATTCAGCACTATATGTTGGGAGAAGGTCCTTAAGACGAAAGTTAACATGTATCCAAAAGGAAGAAGATCTTTAAGAAGTTAACCATGTTTATCCCAACTTTTACATAGTAAGCTGATTTTACAAATACAATGCTCCTCTTATGCCCTTGAAAATATTATTTATATGTGAAAAATATGCACCAAGAGATAGTAATTTCATGTGTTAGATCTCCTCCAAATAAAGTGGAAAAACCCCTAATGAAATCACGATCACCACCATAGGAATACTGTTAAGTATAAATCTGTTCAACTGGAAGCAAAAAAAATAGTGTTATGCTGATACAATACAAGATAGAATTAGGGAAAATAACAAGAGGAAGATAAAGGAGAACTGAGGAAACATATACATATGTCTAATCATTAATCATATATGCTCAGGCCAAGAAAGAAAGGTGATAGGTCATAGTTCCTTGACATCGCTACTACTACATTATGCTTTTTCTAACTTTAACTACAAAGGCAATTATGCGTGGAATTCAGTACATGGATCATGATTAATAGTAAACTAGAAAATATCTTTTAAGATGAAAATCATACAACTCCCAACAGATGAGCCCTCATGTATCAAGACAACTCCTCATTTCGGACACTTTGAACCTTCATCTTGAAACTATTCTCCCATGCATAACATCTGAATCCATTTTAAAAACAGGTTAATAGGCATGTTAATAGGCTTAGCTGACAAAACGAAATCATCTTTCTTCCCAATCATGCAACAAAACTAAACCTACTACTGGAAAATTAAAACTCGCAAGATTTTTTTCTAAAATCATTTATAGTGAATAAATACACTACAAAATATAAATTGGAGACTGACCTGGGTGAGAAATGCGGCGGAGACGCGGAGGAGGTCAAGTGCAGCAACATGGATATGATGAAACCGAGAGCCAAAACAGAAGACTAAAAAGAACACCAAATAATTGAGCGAGAAACTTTCAGGCTGCAATAACTTTCAAGCGCATAATCGATATGGAGATACCAATATTGAATATTAATCTTGGTTTTTTTGCAGAGGAAGCATTTTTTCACAAGGGGGAAGGTTTTTTTTGCTCGCAATATAGTTGTAATACCCCGATTTTTCGGATATATTCTTTTCGTTTATATATTGGATATCGTTGATGGATAATTATGCTCGAGGATGTTGTGAGTCGTATGGTATGGTTACTGAATTGAGTATATGTATTGATTTTTCCGTATGTTCGTATTTGGTATATCGAGATGTTGGACGAGGATAGCTGAAAATGGCTAAGTACAGCCACGTTAGCGCATGCTATGAGATATGCTTGGCACACGCTACGAGGCATGAGTAGCGCACACTACGTGGTGAAGTTAGCGTACACTAATAGGTTCGAATTACGTATGCTAAGGAGGATCCTTAACGTACGTAAGGCATTCTGGGAAAGGTTCGGAAGGCGGCTGACATGTAGGCCCGGGTTGATGTTTATCGACATTTAGCGCACGCTACCAAGGAAGGTTAGCGTACGCTAATATCAGATCGTCCGACAGGGAATCTTGGATTTCGGCGAGTGGACCCGGCCACTTGTAACGTCTGTCCAGATAAGGTCAGCGGGTGTTTGTCATGTAGGGCTAATGCACGCTAAACCGTATGGTTAGCGCACGCTAATTCCAGATCAGTCAGAGGAATCCCAGAAATCGCAGATGCTTTCGGCATGTGGGAGCACGAGTGGTAGGTAAATACTATAGTAAGTCAACTTCGGATAGCACACGCTAAGGGCAAAGACTTGCGTACGCTAGACATGATGTTTTACGTACGTTAATGCACGGGCATTACGTACGTAAGCTAGTTTACGAAGCGAGGCAGTAGCCTCTGGGCTGCGATAGCGCATGCTAACAAAGTCAGTTAGCGCACGCTAAGGCTATAGCGCATGCTAATATTGTATATTATAAAAGGGGACAGACGGGTGCTGAAAGGCATTTTGTCCATTCTCCTTCCTTCAGTCGAGAGAGCGAGAGAGAGAGAGAGAGTCTTGGGATGTATTTGAGGTTCCCAAACACTGTATAATGATGATCTTTAACAAGATTAAGATGGAGAGCATGGATTCAAGCCTTGTTCTTCAAGTTATTCATGATTCTTGGAATGGAGTCAAGTGTTCTTATTCTTGGTTCATCCAATCCAGGTACTTTTTGTATCCCTTTGATGGTGGTTCGTTTTTCTTGGATGATTACATGTGAGGAGCATGTTGGATAATCAGATGAGTATGTTATATGAGATTTAATGGAATTTTGATAAGAGTTTCGGATGTTAGTTAAGATTCTTCATATTATAAGGAGTTGATTCATCTAACCCGATCTAAGATGGATTTCTGAATCTTGGTAATTATATTGGTCGATTTAGATGAGATGAATCATGATACTAGGTTGAATTCCAGATTGAGTATGATATGATCCTTGTTATCGAGTTGGTTTGATTGTTGATGTTGTTATTGATATATGGACATTGATATGATCCTTGTGATAGTTATGGTGTCGTTTATCTTCAAGAGATATGGAGATTTATGTCTCCCTTCATTTCGGATTTTGATGTTAAGATGATATAAGGATATATAATGGTTTTGATTATAAATATGTATAAGATGATCAAAACCAACATTATGTTGATTTTAGTTCATATGTTCTTGATAAGATGTGGATCATGATGATGAGGTTAAATTTGGAAAAAGTTATTGGGAATCTTGGAGTATGATTTCCTTTACATTCGGATTCGTAGTCGCAAGGTGTTAGTCGATGCTTAGAATGCATGCCACTATACAGCATTAGCGCATGCTAAGCTTACTGTCTAGTGCACGCTAACGGGAGCAACTTAGCGTACACTACGTTATGCGTTTAACATGCGCTAAGTAGGCAGACAGTGCAGTATTTTTGTGTTGTGATTATGAATTCGTGATGGTTTGATTTGGTTTGTTCTGACTATGTTTATTCGAGGTTTTTGTTGAACCATTGAGTTCGATTGGTTGGTTTTGTCAGTTGTTGATTATTATCGGATGTTTCGTTATTTGATTATTGCATTAGGTTGCGATAATTGATTGTGGATTACGATCGTTGTGTTGCTTTTGATCGGGGCTGAGGAGCTCGTAGACAAAGGCAATGTGTTCGGTAACATCTTCGTGGTATCGGTATCGAGGCAAGTTATTACTTGCTCAGTTATAATATTTAATGAATGGTTTCGGTTTCATTTCGTTTATAATGCATATAGCGATGATTATTATCGTGAACTCTGGGTATTTGGATTGTATATCGTTCTTCCGATTCTGGGAGGTAAATTATAATGTATATGCTTTATCTCAGTTATTGGTATGTTTGGGTATCGAGGTTACATTGCGGTAAAGACGAGGATGTGAGTATCTATAGTTCATTGTACGTTTGGATCGCCGAGCATTGAGGATAATCTCCGGTGATGATTTGACATCGAGATTGCTCCTGAAGGACTCGGGACAAGTATCTTAGTTTGATTCGGTTTAGTGTTGATAATGTTGATCATGCAGGTTGTCATTCATGTTGCTGAACATGAAGTCGTCCTAGTTGTTTATCATAGTGTCGTTTCATGTTTTGATTCATATGTTGTTCATGTTGATGAACATATTGATTTGCATATGTGTATGCATAATTGCATTGTTATGTTGTAAATGATCTGAAGGGATCATGAGGATCTATGCTGAGGGCGCTGGATCGTATGTCCACCATGCGTTGGTCCGACGGGATCATCATGGGGATCTATGCTGAGGGCGCTGGATCGTTGGACAGGTTTTCCACCATGTGTTGGTTCGACGGGATCATCATGGGGATCTATGCTGAGGGCGCTGGATCGTTGGATTACCAGTATTGTGTTGATGGAATCTTGTGAATTCGCATCACTGATTTTATCATGTGTTGTTGTTTATGTGTGTATTGTTGGTTATCCACCTTATGATGATCTGATAGGATCATCAAGGGGATCTATGCTGAGGGCGCTGGATCGTCAGATTTCCATTGAGTATACATCATTGTTATTGTTGTGATCATATTGACGTTGTCATATGAGTATGCATGTGTAGGTCTTGTGTTAGGACCATGCCCGTATGTTACATTGATCTGACCTGGGATTAGACTGATATGATTGTCGTGGCATTTCATATCTGGAGGTATGTTCCGTATTTCCTTTGGTATTTGTCTCTTGATGGACAAATCGGTTATCGTCTTGGGATTTGATGCTATCTGATGGATCGTATTGGTCAGAACTGGTATATTTCCGTATCGTGAGTTGGTGATGATAGTTTGAGAATCTTGAGTATTGTTTTACAATACAGATATTATGTTCGAATTTATTGGTTAATCGAGTACGAGATGTGAAATGTGATAATGCTTGGTCTGTTGAGAACTATTTGAGTAAGTGAAGTTACTACGATAAGATTACATTGGTCGTATTCTTATTCTGTGTTCTCATTGGTATGTAATTATTAATGTGATGTGATGGTTATCATTGTTGGATATTATGGCTGACCCCGTTGTGGGCTTTCTTTTTAGGTTCTTGAGGTATCGAGCTTGTAGCGGTCGTGAAGAGATGAGCTTCCCGGAGGATACTGGCTAGGGCATGTTTTTATGAACTGAATTCCTGATCAGTTATTGTATTCCACTGCTAGAGTAATTTTACTTGGTTGTCCTTTCCGCTGTGTGAGTATTTTAAATGACTTTTTGATATCTAGTAACTTGAGTTACTTTGGAAATCGTTTTCTAGACTATTGAGTTCCGGCCATTGGGCCTTGCCCTTTTTAAAATGAGGTTTTACGACGCTTTTGATAAACGAGTTTTATAACGTCTTCTAATATTTTTTTTAAGATAGTATTGGCGTCAGCCCCTTGGGCATTGTAAATGTTTGCGAAAATTTCTTTTAGCCTTATGGGTTCTATCTCGGGGCCTACGACGCTGTAATATTACCGGTTAAATCTGGGGGTGTTACAGAATATGGTATCAGAGCTTAGGTTGAGAAAACCTAGGCATTCGGGTCGAGTTGGGTCGTGTTTTTGTCGCGTCATTCGAGTTGAAAAATATTAGAGCCATGAGTTTTTGTTGTTCACTCAGGCTTGTGCATTATGTGATTTACCAGTGTGGTACTGGGGTTGTCGTAAACTTTTCCAAATGGTATTAACGTGTTTCTTCGGATAGAAATGTGTCGTGTTCTCGAGTTGAACTAATTTTGCAAAATGTTTGTTTTGAAAATATCTGTCGAGTATTTTCTTGAGTCGAGACATGAGCCAGTATCACGGGGAATCGTCGGCTTCACGATCTGTAAGTATTTGGATTTTCGAATTTCATTGAGATTTACTGCCGTTCTAATTGATATGCTTTGAGATTCGGAAGAATATTATGTGTTATGTTATGAGATAACAAAACACAGTAGTTGGGACAGGATTGATGATCTTGATAAGTTATGATTTTGGAAATTGGTTAAATTTTGGAATGTAGTTGCGCATTTGGGAGAAATGTTGGGGATGGTTGAGAAGAACATGTAGTCATGTTAATTCATATATGAATTGTTTTGAGCATTTGAAAATGATACTTTTCAAAATGAACGTTTCATGAATGTTTTACGGAAAATGGTTTTGGGCCGAGACCCAAGTGATTTTAAAATAGTTTTACAACTCAGGACTTGGGGTCCGAAAAGGGTTTTCTACTTTTTAAAACTTCTTGTAATACGGAATGAGATGGGGGCTGAGACCCTAATGTTTCAAAGGCTTTTCTGTTTTCTAAAACTCCCGAGATTGTAAAACACTTTACTAATCGTTTATGCATTTTATTTCTACCTTTCGGGGTTTTGATTTAATTGTCCAAATGAGACTTCTCGGGTAGTCTTTCGCTGTGTTTGACTTGTTAATTATTCCATGTTTTGTCATAGCATAATTGAGGTGATCCATGATGAGATAATGGTTGACCTTGCGAGTCATGTGGAAGAGGAGTTTTATCGGAGTCTATACATTGAGATTTTGGATCCTATCATATAGTTTTCCGATCGAATGTCAATGGAATTTGGTGACGAGCCGAACTGGTATACGGGAGTATGGTTGTGGTCAATCATTTGCATAATTCCATTTTATTTAAATGTATATTTTCGAAAAGAATTTTCATCGAGAACTTGACGTAAACAAATCGATTTAATTTTTTTGAAAATTGATTTCGTAATCCTGCGAGAATTTATGTTTTGAGTTTTGGAATTTTTTTTGAAAGAAAATTGTCTTCGTGACAAGAGTCTACGATTTCAAACTGGTTTCGAAAATGTGATTGATGTACATAAGCATCTAGTGCATAATGCATGTCGTGGTGAAGTTCTGGGTGGGAATTAAAAACTGGATAATATATCAATGTGGAACGATGAATAGGGATCCGAAATTTGGAATGGTCGTTTGGTTATCCAAGGATGATCGGTTGATTTATCGGATAAGAAATATATGCTGCGGGATGTAGATTCGGTATAGAATATGATCTTAGAACTTTGGATTTTGTGAAACTGGAGCATATGTGCCATGTGATTTCATTGGTATGGTAGTAGCGCGATTTTACCATAGTGATTTTTGAGTGATTTCTTTGTAAGTGTAGATTTGGGGATGGCGACCCCATGCTGGTTGTTCTGGATATTAAGTGGTCGTTCCCACTCCATGTATGATTGGATATGTTCGTCGGTTTGTGATTAGTTGTTCGGATGCCGAGGAGTATGTTCACCAGTCGGGTATGTTTATTGAGATCCATTGTATGTGATTGGTGTGTAGTTTTGAGAACTCTATTCGTTCGTATATCGGTATCTGTGGTTCTGTGTTTATCGTGTTGGAGCTTACCGTGTGAAGGTATTCTCGAATATCGTTGACCATTCATTGGTCATATCGGAGTTTATCATGTTGAGGATATTCTCGATTGTGTTTTGACCTCTGTTTGTGTAATATCCGGATTTATTATGGTGTATTTCATCTGTATTCAACCCTGTATTATTTCGGATTGATGATTTTGATTATTGGAATATGATATTTCGTGCATTGATATCATTGTACATAAGTGTAGAAACTTGCAAAATTGCTCAAGCAACCTCGTGATAGGCACGCTAAGAATGTATCTTAACGCGCGCTATCGGGCCATTACTAGCGCACGCTATGATGATAGGAGTTGCGTGCGCTAAGAACTCAATTATTGAGCGGGACAGCTAGCACATGCGCCCGGACATAGGTCGGATAAGATTCCAGCGGGCCTTGACAATCTGAAGTCAACCATTATTAGCGCACGCTAAGGAATACTTGGTAGCGTGCGCTAACTTGTCAATAATGCAGAATATTATAAATGGGACTGCAACCGCTTTGGCTTTCATTTCCTTCGTCTATACTTCATCCTTGAGAGTCCAGAGAGCAAGAATCTCCCTTCTAAACACTTAGAACATATATTAGTGATCATTGAATGATTAAGTATCACTTGTGAGTGATCATTGAAGAGAAGTAACACCTTGGAGTGGCACATAACCAACCGGAGTCGGATTATACCTCGTGGTTCAGTGATTTCGGCATATTAAGGTATGTTCAACCTATCACCAGTCTTAGATTTGGATTTCCAATGGATACAATCATCATATTAACGAGGTATTGAATTTCATTAGTGAATTATTCAACAACATCATGTTTAGAAGATTAGAATGTCTACAATTACGATATTATTGTTGGAATCTTGAAGTTGGAATCCTAGTACCTCAAATGATGAGAGAAATATTCTGAAGTTAACAATCCGTATGATTTATGTTATCTTTGTGATCATGATTTGGAAGAGATGTTATAAGAACTTAAAGGAAGAATCATCTTAGGAAATATTCTTTCGTATAAGTCGGAATTGTTAGTTCACCTCAAGATGAAGTCTGAATATGTATAATGATAGTAGAATCTAATACATCAACCGGAGATCACCAACTTCGCATGAGAATTGTAATCAAGATGGATTATGGTGTCATGATGATTATACGTATATTTGCATCTTGAAGTTGATATTATCCTGGAGATCATTCATAAAGGTTATGAACATAACATGAAGACAGATAACAAACATCAAATCACTGAAGAATTCGCTTACTTCATCACTATTTGTGTAAATCTGCTGCCCTCCAGTGAACTGCCATGCACTATTAGCGTGCGCTAATATACGAGATTTAACGTGCGCTATCGAGTACGTTTAGCGTACGCAACGTTTTGGACTTAGCGTGCGTTAAATCATCAGCCGTCGGTCGGTGATCGATGGCATCGACAACGCCGGGTTAGCGTCGCTAGGCGGTGTGTCTGCGTGCGCTAACGAGTAGCATTAACGTATGCTACATATGATTAAATAGCGTGCGTTAATGCATCGCATGCATTGCATATTAAGGACTTCCTACCGTAATTGTTGAATTGTTAGACGCGTTAAATGCAGACGAAATGAATTACAGTACTATTTCTTTTGTTAAGGTTCGAGCTTAACACGTGGTGATCGAAGGGGACGACCTTGAGTATTTTGATATTCGTGGAAGTTTATTCTTGTCAACGAACCGAGGCAAGTACTCTAATTAGAATTGTTTGTATTATGACAATTATGATTGTATCGTGTAAATATGTTGTGTATATATGTCCACCATGTGTTGATCAAGCGGGAATCATCATGGGAATCTATAGTCTGTGTCTGTTGGATCGTTGGACAGTAGTTCCACCATGTGTTGGTCCGACGGGATCATCATGGGAATCTATAGTTGTGTCTACTGGATCGTTGGAATACCATCTGTATGTTGGAAATGTTATGATATGATATGTGTTGTGGATATTCTCGTTGGAGAAACTTGTTATGATATAATTGTTGATTATATCACTGTTGTATGATTATTATACTTGTACTAGAATCGTTGTGCTAACCCCTTCGGGGGTGAACATTTGTGTATGTTCAAGATCCAGGAGAGCGGGGAAACAATCACTGGAGATGCATGACGATGAGGGTGCAGAGTGATGTTTCGACCGGGTTTACTGTCTGTTATTTATTGGTTATTTTCAATAAGTACTCGAGTACGTTGTCGATTTATAATGTTTGGATTTTGATAATAACTCTTCATGGGATATTTGTAATTTCGGTTTTGAACCAGTCGGTTGAATTTTATTTCAGCAATTTCATAAACTGGTATCTGTTATTGTCATTTCTTTTATTCAGCCTTGTAAATTCTTATGTAAAGGATTTACGGCGCTGTAATATTCCTGAATATATCGGGGTGTTACGAATATGGTATCGGAGCTAAGATTATGGATATCTTGGCCGTTGGGTTAAAATAGGGTCATTTATGTCTTTTGAGGTAACCGGTCGTGAGCGACATCAGCCTTTGCCTACGTCTTCATGCGAGCAGTGGTTGTAAGTTCCTAAACTCTATCTTGTTCCTTACATGTTGTGTCTCTTTATACTCGAATATTAGAACGATCTTGTTTCTGTATATTAAGTACTTGTGCTTACGGTATGTTGAGAGGCGGAGTGGACGTGGTCGCGTTGGCGCGAGACGAAGGAATCTTTGAAAGGAGGCGTCGCCTTCTAATCGAGCTAGTCATAGCTCGGGCGAGCCGCGGCAATCCATCAATAACGAACCGGAACTGGTGTGCCGAAATCCTTCGTCAAGTCGTGAACCGGATGACTCGGTTCGCTCAGTCGTGGACCGAATGCAAGTGGCGCGGGAATTCGGCGGGAGATGGACAACAAAGGATTCGAAATGGGAAATCGAGGTGACCGATGGTTACAAGAGGTGGCAAAGATGCAACCACCCAAATTTGATGGCTTTTCCGAGACTCCCACTTGGGACCATTGGTTGAAGGAACTGGAGAAAAATTTTCTTTGGAATTAATTGCCACTGACAGCGGCGGAGAGCTCCTGTGCCCGGTACTACGATAGGGAAGCATCCGAGTGGTGGGAAGCTATCCGACTGCAGATCATGATGCCGATTGGATGGAATTTAAAATGATGATGGAAGCTCGTATTGCCCTCGTCACTGTGAGGGAAGCCAAAATTGGAATTTTTCTCCGCTCAACCATCGACGAACCCGTATGCCGACGATTAAGGCGTTTAACCAAGCGGTTAGCATTTGTTCGACATCCGGTCGCAGAGATGCGGAGATGATGATTCATTTTGAAATGAGGATGAAACCGAGAAATCCAGAGGTACATGTCCGGTTTTGAATGTACCACTCTCCTCAATACCGTGATAAGGCGTTGGCGTACGAAATAAAAGAAGCGGCAATGGAGAAGTTTATGGAGTCGAAGAAAGCAGAAAGTCTCTGGTACTTTTACGAGCACAAGAGCGGTGGGCCGCAAGGCCGTCTTCTTTTCTTTCAAAAGCCTCCGCACCCATCTAAGAGCGGAAAGAATTACGGAACAATGTCGGCCACGACGGATACGGCTAGGAAGTGCTTTAGCGTGGTCGCCTGTGCCACCTTTGGCGTGATTGTTTGCGCACTCGATTACATGTTTGAGTGCGGACAGAAGGGCACGTGCGGCGTTTTGTAAGGACGCCACTAAGTACAATGGAACCCGTTCATCACGGCCCGATTCGAAGGAAGCCGGTGTCAGCGACGCGGCAAAGTGTTCGAGATGCCTCGGGAATTTTGGCCAGGCGAGGCAGAGGACAATGGGACCGAAAGGGGACATCGAGTGCGGATCTGTTCCCCACGTTTGTATGAGATGAGGAGGACATACGATCGGGATGTCATTGTCGCATCAGTCTTGTCCAAATCCTTTCCCGGCCGATTAGCGTTTTGTTCGTCTGGGAGCTACACATTCTTTCATATCTTTGTCTTGTATAAATCGTTTGAATATTTCCGGTTTTCATGCTTGTGAACCTTATGTTGTTGGTTTACCGAGTGGAGAGAGAATTGTCGGAAATTTAGAAACTAGAAATTTCCCGTATCATTCGGGGGCGAGTGGCTCTCAAATCGATCGTAATAGAAATGCAAGGAGATGACCTGATACTCGGAGATGATTGGCTTAATCGGTATGGAGCAATTGTAGACTACCGAAGGAGGAATATTTCAGCGATCGCGATGATGGCTCCAAATCTGTTCGAATGATGGAAACCGAAGCTCGGGAAAGTTGATCAAGGCAATGAAAGCCGTCAAATTGTTGAAACAGGTCGCATCGATGCGGTGTTACGCAATGAAGAAAGAATACGAAATTGTGGAACTTTCATCCATTCCTGTTGTGAACGAATTTCCAGATGTATTTCCTGACGAGTTACCGGGACTACCTCCACGAAGGGATGTGGAATTTACCATTGAGCTGGAACCCGGAGCTACACCGATTTCCAAGGCGCCGTATCGTATGGCACCTACCGATATGTACGAACTGAAGAAGCAGCTGGAGGAATTACTGGATAAGGGCTATATCCAGCCAAGCGTTTCACCCTGGGGAGCACCAGTTCTTTTTGTCCGAAAGAAGGATGGATCGCTTCGACTGTGTATTGACTATCGGAAGATGAACAAGATGACGATTAAGAACAAGTATCCGTTGCCACGGATTGATGATTTGTTTGACCAGTTGCAAGGGGCAACAGTATTTTCTAAGATCGATCTGAGATCAGGATACCATCAGCTGAGGATTAAGGAATCTGATGTTCCGAAATCAGCGTTCAGAACTCGCTACGGGCATTATGAGTTTGTAGTAATGCCGTTTGGTCTCACTAACGCACCTGCTGTATTTATGCAATTGATGAACCATGTGTTCATTGAATTTTTGGATAAATTTGTGGTCGTATTTATTGATGACATTCTGGTGTATTCTAAAAGTCCGGAAGAACATGCGCAGCATTTGCGGATTGTATTGGAACTTTTGAGAAACGAACAATTGTACGCCAAACTTTCTAAGTGTGAATTCTGGCTAAAGGAAGTAATGTTCCTCGGCCATGTAGTGTCAGCTGAAGGAGTCCGAGTAGATCCTCAGAAGATCGAAGCAATTATGAATTGGGAGCCTCCAAAGAACGTGAAAGAGGTCCGAAGCTTCTTGGGACTTGCTGGATACTATCGTCGATTCGTGGAAGGGTTTTGTAAAATCTCCCGCCCACTTACTCGACTCCTGCAGAAAACTCAAAAGTTTGAGTGGAATGAATTGTGTCAGATTAGCTTTGATGAATTGAAGAAGAGATTGACGACGGCACCGATTCTATCACTTCCGCAGGAACCGGAGGATTCATAGTTCTGATGATGCTTGAATCAAGGACTTGGGTGCGTGTTGATGCAGAATGATAAGGTGATCGCTTATGCGTCGCGACAACTGAAACCTTATGAAGTGAATTACCTGACACATGATTTGGAGCTAGCAGCTGTGGTTTTTGCCTTGAAGATCTGGAGGCATTATCTATACGGGACTCACCGCGGATCTTTACGGATCACAAGAGTCTCAAGTACATATTTAGTCGAAAGAGTTGAACATGCGGCAAAGAAGATGGTTAGAACTGATTAAGGACTATGACTTGGAGATTTTATATCATCCAGCAAAGCAAATGTAGTGGCCGATGCACTTAGCCGCAAGCCTGTCTCTATTCGAGATCTTTGGAAACGCTGACATCCCAACTTAGCCTTCAACGAGAGATGATTCGTGAAGGAATTGAAGTGTGGTTTCAAAGAGTCCAAGGACAACTGTGCGTGCTGGAGATAACTTCATCTTTAACCGAAGAAATCAAATCTAGGCAGGCAGATGATCCTCTGATGATTCGGTTACATGATGAAGTGATCAAAGGAAAGGCCCCCGGATTCATAATTCATGACGATGGAGTTTTGAGATTTCAGAACCGGCTCTGCGTTCCCGATGTTGATGTTCTGAAACAGACGATTATGAAGGAAGCTCATAGTTCGCCCTATTCTATTCACCCGGGCACCAGTAAAATGTATAAGGACTTGAAGCAGAATTTCTGGTGGGGCAATATGAAGAGGGATGTAGCGGACTATGTTTCGAAATGCTTGACTTGTCAGCAGGTTAAGATCGAGCATCAACGGCTCTTGGAATGTGGAAGCCGCTCCCAATTCCTGAATGGAAGTGGGAGGACATATCGATGGATTTTATCACTAATATGCCGAGAACCAAGACAGGAATGAACGTGATTTGGGTGATAGTTGATCGCTTAACCAAATCAGCTCATTTTCTAGGTATTAAGGATACGTGGGGACCAGAGAGGTTGGCACGAGTATATATTTCGGAGATAGTTCGATTGCATGGTACGCCGAAGACCATTGTTTCTGATCGAGACGGCCGTTTTGTGTCTCACTTTTGGAAAGCAGTTCATAAGGCCTTGGGACCGAATTGAACTTCAGTACAGCTTATCACCCGCAGACTGACGGACAATCTGAGAGAACTATACAAACGGTGGAAGATATGCTAAGGGCCTGTGCCTTAGATTGGTCAAACGATTGGGAAATTCATCTACCGTTGATTGAATTTACCTACAACAATAGTTGGCATGCTTTCATTAAGATGGCACCGTTTGAGGCATTATACGGAAGGAGATACAGATCGCCCCTATGCTGGGACGATTCATCGGACTTGATCGGAACAGAACCAGAGTTGATCGAGCAGACTTGAGAGAAGATAGTCTTGATTCATGAAAGGCTGTTATCTGCCCAGAGTCGCCAGAAATCCTATGCGGACGTACGCCGCCGCCCATTGGAGTTCAGTACTGGAGATCACGTACTTTTGAAGGTCTCTTCTACTTGGGGAATCTTTCGTTTCGGAAGGAAAGGAAAGCTGAGTCCTAGATATATCGGACCATTTGAAATCCTCGAGAGAGTTGGGGAGTTGGCATACAGATTGGCATTGCCGCCGTCATTGTGCCATGTTCATAACGTGTTCCACGTATCCCAATTACGGAGGTATATACCAGATCCCAGTCATATCATTGATTTCGGAGAGATCGAAGTCGCGCAGGATGGGACTTTTGAAGAAAGGCCGGTCAAGATACTCGAGAGTCGAGTTAAACAGCTGAGGAACAAACCAATCGTTTTGATCAAAGTTCAGTGGTCACGTCACGGAATGGAAGAAGCCACCTAGGAAACGGAAGCTGATATGAAGTCTAGATATCCCGAGTTATTTTCGTCTTGAGTTTCGGGACGAAACTCCTTTTTAGTAGGAGAGTATGTAATATCCGGATTTATTACGGTGTATTTCTTCTGTATTCAACCCTGTATTATTTCGGATTGATGATTTTGATTATTGGAATATGATATTTCGTGCATTGATATCATTGTACATAAGTGTAGAAACTTGCAAAATTGCTCAAGCAACCTCGTGATAGCGCACGCTAAGAATGTATCTTAACGCGCGCTATCGGGCCATTACTAGCGCACGCTATGATGATAGGAGTTGCGTGCGCTAAGAACTCAATTATTGAGCGGGACAGCTAGCACATGCGCCAGCCGGGACATGGGTCCGGATAAGATTCCCGCGGACGCACCCGGACAATCTTGAAGTCAACCATTATTAGCGCACGCTAAGGAATACTTGGTAGCATGCGCTAACTTGTAAATAATGCAGAATATTATAAATGGGACAGCAACCGCTTTGGCTTTCATTTCCTTCGTCTATACTTCATCCTTGAGAGTCCAGAGAGCAAGAATCTCCCTTCTAAACACTTAGAACATATATTAGTGATCATTGAATGATTAAGTATCACTTGTGAGTGATCATTGAAGAGAAGTAACACCTTGGAGTGGCACATAACCAACCGGAGTCGGATTATACCTCGTGGTTCAGTGATTTCGGCATATTAAGGTATGTTCAACCTATCACCAGTCTTAGATTTGGATTTCCAATGGATACGATCATCATATTAACGAGGTATTGAATTTCATTAGTGAATTATTCAACAACATCATGTCTAGAAGATTGGAATGTCTACAATTACGATATTATTGTTGGAACCTTGAAGTTGGAATCCTAGTACTTCAAATGATGAGAGAAATATTCTGAAGTTAACAATCCGTATGATTTATGTTATCTTTGTGATCATGATTTGGAAGAGATGTTATAAGAACTTAAAGGAAGAATCATCTTAGGAAATATTCTTTCGTATAAGTCGGAATTGTTAGTTCACCTCAAGATGAAGTCTGAATATGTATAATGATAGTAGAATCTAATACATCAACCGGAGATCACCAACTTTGCATGAGAATTGTAATCAAGATGGATTATGGTGTCATGATGATTATACGTATATTTGCATCTTGAAGTTGATATTATCCTGGAGATCATTCATAAAGGTTATGAACATAACATGAAGACAGATAACAAACATCAAATCACCGAAGAATTCGCTTACTTCATCACTATTTGTGTAAATCTGCGCCCTCTAGTGAATCGCCATGCACTATTAGCGTGCGCTAATATACAAGATTTAACGTGCGCTATCGAAATGCGTTTAGCGTCTGCAACGCTTTGGACTTAGCGTCGTTAAATCATCGGCCGAGTCGATCGGTGATCGATGAAACTCGACAACGCCGGGTTAGCGTCGCTGGCGGTGTGTCTGCGTGCGCTAACGAGTAGCATTAACGTATGCTACATATGATTCGTAGCGTCGTTAATCATCCCGACAGTTGCATATTAAGGACTTCCTACCGTAATTGTTGAATTGTTAGACGTTAAATGCAGCCACGAAATGAATTCTACTATTTCTTTTGTTAAGGTTCGAGCTTAACACGTGGTGATCGAAGGGGCGACCTTGAGTATTTTGATATTCGTGGAAGTTTATTCTTGTCAACGAACCGAGGCAAGTACTCTAATTAGAATTGTTTGTATTATGACAATTATGATTGTATCGTGTAAATATGTTGTGTATATATGTCCACCATGTGTTGATCCGACGGAATCATCATGGGAATCTATAGCCGTGTCTGTTGGATCGTTGGACGGTAGTTCCACCATGTGTTGGTCCGACGGGGTCATCATGGGAATCTATAGCTGTGTCTTGTTGGATCGTTGGAATACCATCTGTATGTTGGAAATGTTATGATATGATATGTGTTGTGGATATTCTCGTTGGAGAAACTTGTTATGATATAATTGTTGATTATATCACCGTTGTATGATTATTGTACTTGTACTAGCATCGTTGTGCTAACCCCTTCGGGGTGAACATTTGTGTATGTTCAGATCCAGAGAGCGGGAAACAATCACTGGAGATGCATGACGACGAGGTGCAGAGTGATGTTTCGGGTTTCTTATGCATTATTTATTGGTTATTTTCAATAAGTACTCGAGTACGTTGTCGATTTATAATGTTTGGATTTTGATAATAACTCTTCATGGGATATTTGTAATTTCGGTTTTGAACCAGTCGGTTGAATTTTATTTCAGCAATTTCATAAACTGGTATCTGTTATTGTCATTTCTTTTATTCAGCCTTGTAAATTCTTATGTAAAGGATTTACGGCGCTGTAATATTCCTGAATATATCGGGGGTGTTACAGTTTGGTCATAATGGAATTTATCACGTCAATGATAAATTCGGTTGACTTATTGGTTGATCATTGTTGGTGAACATCTGAACGTTCGGATTTTGTATCTGTGTTTCGGGATTCGTGTTGTTGTTTTGGGCAGTTATTTCGTAGATATATTGTGTATTATTTGTCTTATCGGAATTGGGACTTGATTATGTAATCAGGCAGACAGGATTTGATTCGGGCATATTTTTTTATCCGAAGATGATATATTTTGTTGAGACTCAAGGAATTGTGATTATTTCTGTGTGGCATTCTTTTTGTGTCGAGATTTTTTGAAATGGACTCATATGCTAGTATCACGGGAGATCTTCGACTTTACAGACCTGTAAGTATGTTGTTCGGATTATTCGGTAATTAATGATGTTGGATTTTCTGTTGAATTGTTGTTTGTGCGAGTGATTGCAAGTTTCGAGGACGAAACTTATTTTAAGGGGGGTAGAGTGTAATACCCCGATTTTTCGGATATATTCTTTTCCTTTATATATTGGATATCGTTGATGGATAATTATGCTCGCGGATGTTGTGAGTCGTATGGTATTGTTACTGAATTAAGTATATGTATTGATTTTGCCGTATGTTCGTATTTGGTATATCGAGATGTTGGACGAGGATAGCTGAAAATGGCTAAGTACAGCCACGTTAGCGCACGCTATGAGATATGCTTGGCGCACGCTACGAGGTATGAGTAGCGCACGCTACGTGGTGCAGTTAGCGTACGCTAATAGGTTCGAATTACGTATGCTAAGGAGGATCCTTAACGTACGTAAGGCATTCTGGGAAAGGTTCGGAAGGCGACCGACAGGTAGGCCCGGGTTGATGTTTATCGGAATTTAGTTCATGCTACCAAGGAAGGTTAGCGTACGCTAATATCAGATCGTCCGACAGGGAATCTTGACTTTCGGCGAGTGTACCCGACCACTTGTGACGCGTGTCCAGATAAGGTCTGCGGGTGTTTGTCATGTAGGGCTAGCGCACGCTAAACCGTATGGTTAGCACACGCTAATTCCAGATCGGTCAGAGGAATCCCAGAAATCGCGAATGCTTTCGGCATGTGGGGGCACGAGTGGTAGGTGAATACTGTAGTAAGTCACCTTCGGATAGCGCACGCTAAGGGCAAGGACTTGCGTACGCTAGACATGATGTTTTACGTGTTGGGAGTATGCCCTCGAATGCCACTCAGAGGATGTTGAGTGAGGGCATTGTACTTGTAATTATGTAAATCATTTATATAAGGCAATGAATGTTTCTTTATTTAGTGGTAGTTACTGGCGTTCCTAACTCGTAAATATACGTATAGAAACTAGTCCATCTATTTGAGAGCAAAACGTTCCACTCCTTATTAGATAAGGGGGTCGGCACTGGAAAGGTTTATAGCTCAAATACTTAATTGTTCGCAAGTCGATGAAACTTGACTGGGCGTTAAGTTTATGTGAAGACTTGTATGACGTGTTCTTTGACATGGAGAGTGTCTGTCGAACGCTACTGGTTAGTGGGAGCACACGTTATAGGTATGCTAATTGGATTAGTATAGGGTTTGACTGGAAGGCGGGGGTCAACCTCGACGTGCATCTTGACGGGCAAGTAGCAGGTCCTACTGAATACCAAGATAGAATTCTTTCTCCCATTAGTGAGCGGGTTAAATGTCCTATGCGGTTATTGGCAGATGAGATCATAAGTCTTTGGCCAAAGCATTGGAGCTAGTTTTATTGGATACACGAGAGCTCGATGATCTCGATTTGCATTAACGCATGCATAGCATCAAGTAACAGATAGGGTTTGACTGACCGTGACCCTATAACTTGATCGGGACATTTGAAAGAAGGGTTTATACCTATACTGGTATTCACGACAGAATGGTTCTTGAATGATCCCAATCATTCATTCTCAGTTAGGGTACAGTGTAGGCTGCCAGGGTGGCTAGGTGGTGCTACTACTCTTTGGTTCCTCCCATTGCTGACTGAGACGGACCTACCAAGTCGCGCAATAGGATTGACGACGGAATGAATCAAGCTTATTCTCTCATAATGAATATTAGATATTGGATATCTAATTTGGGACATTGGATGTCTGAATTAATTTATTGGATAAATTAATTTATGGCCAATTGAATTAAATAAATTACCGGGTTATTAATTTAATTCATGAATATAATTATTTCTTGGAGAAATTAATTATGTCATTATGTATTTGATATGATTAATTAATTAGATTAATTAATCGATATAAATACATCGGAACGGAATCGGAGTTTATCTGTTTGGACTCTCGAGAGTCCGAAACGAATCGAACTCGTCCGATTCCTTCTAGAGGCCGCCCTACTTTGATACTTTGCCTTGGTCTTAGTCTTGATTTGGTTGGTGGAGGACTTATGACCTTTGAGATAAGATATATCTTAAAATAAGGATAAAGGTGATTTTGTGGGATTTGTAAATGGAATAAAAGGAAGACTTCTCCCAGCAAATCAACCACCCAACTCCATACGTGATTTCAGCTTGTGAGGAGAGAAAAGAGTTGCTTTTGAGTCTTCATCCTTCTTCAGTTTACTGCTTGATTATCTTGGAAAAAATATCAAGAAATAAAATTGAGAGATATAAATTAAACACTTAGAGTGTTATAATAAAAAGTTTCATCACTTGATTCTAGCCGTAACCTTAGAGGTTAATCGAGTGTTGTCATTCCGTTCGTCTCTCCGGCGCGTAACAAGTAGAGACGCGGTTTTTCGGCGTTGGATCATCCAAGGGCTTGGAGCACTTTGGATCGTTTGGGGAATAGCTCAAGAGAAGGAACTCCATATAATCAACGGACAACAAGGGTATGATTTCGAATCTTCCTTTATTTATTTTATATTCGTATATGCGTAGCTCGATCGATCCTCGTAGGGATTCGGATCGAATTAATTTTCGTTTTACCGCTTCCACTGGGCCTTCGTTTTAGGCACCGAATCCCAACAGTGGTATCGGAGCGAGGTCTTGCGATCGTATATACGATATTTAGCATTTGGAATGCTTATTTTGTGATTTAGAATCACTTTGATAATCGTAGATATTTTATTGTTCGACGTATTGTCGTTTTTCCGTGATTTTATGTTATGGTATAAATCAGGTTTTTCTTGGAAATATGATTTATATTAATAATATTCAGATCAGGAATAACAGGATTTTAGAAATCTGCCCGAAAACGAGCTGTATCCAATCGTTGGCCGATTTTCCATACAGCTGTTGAGGATGGCCGAGCACGTCCGGCCCGTGGCCAGACGCTTGTTGTATTCTACCTAGTCAGTGCCGAGCGCATTGCTGTATCGAGCCGAGTGCTCGCTGGATCCGGCCGAGTGCTTGTTGTATCCTGCCGAGCGCGTTGCTATATCCAGCCAAGTGCTCGCTGGATCTGGACGAGCGCTTATTGTATCCTGTCGAGCGCGTTGCTGTATCCAGCCGAGTGCTCACTGGATCCGTCCGAGCGCTTGCTGTATCCTGCCGAGCACTTGCTGTATCCAGCCAGGTACGTGCTGTATCCTGTCAGGCGTGTCCGGGCATGGTCGGACCCCCTTTCCTGTCTGGAGCCGGGCACGTCACGTGAGGCTGCCGGCGTGGCTCGTAGCCGCAGCGTGGCTTTGTAGCCGCCGGGCGGAGTGCACAGTCTTCTTGGGCGATTTCAGTGTCGGGCACTAGATCTCGTTTTGAGATATTTTCGATTATTGAATTTTCCTGTATTAAAATCATTAATTTGGAATTTTTGATGAGGGAAAATTCAAAGAAAATATTTTAAGGGTACACTACGGACGAAAATTAAATTGTCGATTATTGTTGAATTGATTGGATCAATTCTATTTATTGTTGATTATTGATTGGATCATATGTAATCTTCTCGCTATCCATTTATTGACTATTTATTGGATGAATGCTTTTGAATGGGGATGTGGTTCATGGACTTAGTTTGAATCGTTCGTTTTATTCGATTGGGTTGTAAAGGCCATTTTGAGCCTATTTATTTTATTAGAAATATTTGTATCTAGGATGCAATTTTTCAATGTAAAATTTATATGTAATGACGAAGACCGGAGGAAGATCCATTTCGAGAAGACGAAGATTCAAGACGAAGACTTGTAATTAGATTACGGAGTTTTTGTTTTCTAGGAACGGTCCATGAACCACATGTTGGTAGCAACTAGGTTGTGAATGATTGTTTCATATTGTATGAATGCAACAAACGCGCTAAAATGATTAATGTGCAAAGTGTAACGTTAATCGCGAAAATTCTCCCACAACAAATTATTAAGTTTACAAGGTTTCAAGGTTTTCCTTCCCTCCATCGAGCTTTCGGAAAATTGAAATCCAAACCGGATGTGCTATGCTTCGGAGTTATCGGGGTAGTTGTTCGGGGAGGACGGATAAATTACCGGGAGTGCATTGGATGCCTTCGGTTGGAGCAAATTTTATCCCTAGAAACCTAATAGGTTGCCGGATAAGATTCAATTGTGAAACTGATTTGCGTCGATAGTATAAACTTAACTTGTTCACGAAGCATAGAAACCGTATAGGTTGAGGGGAGTGAACAAGGGGAAAAAGAAGATCGAATCATCCATTAAATGGGTTGGTGTTGGACACCACTTTATGAAAATTAATAGACTAGAAACCTATTCGGTTGCCCTCTATTAAGATTTATAAAGAACTCGATCACCACTATGAAGTAGAGCGACGATACTTCTGAATTTCACATGAGAGTGTGTTGTTCCGATAAAAAATAGTGGGAGCTGGGTAACAAGAATAGAAAAGACCTTAATTCTATACTCAGAACATAATTGAATGAGTCACTAATTAATCTATCGTACTTAATGCAGACTCAAATCTCAATATGACAATGAATCCACTCGCAATTCTGCTAGAAAAGAACACCTTAATGGGACCTAACTTTGTGGATTGGCTCCGCAATCTGATGATTGTCCTCAGTATAGAGGCACTGGGATACGTCTTGGAGACGGACATTCCGGCGCCTCCTGTGCAGACCCGAGCCAATCAGAAAGAGATCAAAAACCACGAAAAGTGGGTTAAGGATGACGTAAAAGTCCATCCATATATGATGGCTTCTATGTCTAATGAGCTTCAGAGCCTCATGTGAAAATGACTTCTGCTGGGCAGATTCTGTCTCACTTAACCGAGCTTTATGGTGAGCACAGCAAAACTGCTAGATATGAGATATCCAAGCAACTGTTCGGTGCAAAGATGAAGGAAGGTGAGAAGGTTGGGGAACACGTCCTCAAAATGATATCCATGATCGAGAGATTGGAGGCTCTTGATTTTAAAATGGATACTTCTCTCCAAACCGACCTTATCCTACAGTCTCTTCCTGATTCCTTCTCACAGTTTGTTATGAACTTTAACTGCAATGAGATTGCATGTAATTTAACTGGGTTAATGAACAAACTTGTGACCGCTCAGTCTCAGATGAAGACTCCGCAGATGAAGGAGTCTGCTCTTGTGATTTCTTCTGGACCTCGGAGGTCTAAGAATAAGAAGAAAAAGACCAAGAAGCAAACTGGACCACAAGTTAAGGACCTTAAGGGTAAGGGAAAGGCCCCGATGGTTCCAAAGAGCAAGAAGAAAGACGCTTGTCTCAAGTTCGGTGAGCTGGGCCACTGGACTAGAGAGTGTCCGATTCTTCATGGCACTTCCGGATCTGGAACAAAGTAGGGAGCTTGGAGCTATAGAAGTAATGGTCACTGTCGGAAGCGGGCATAGTGTCGAGGCAACCGACATAGGATCACTTCTTTTGGATTTAGAATCCGAGTTTGTTCTGACTTTAGAAGATGTACTTGTTTTGCCCAAGGGGCACAAAAACATTGTATCCATTCCGGTCATGGACCGAAAAGGCTTTTCATTTTTCATTGGTAATGGTTCCTGCAAAATTTATTTCAGAAATAAATTAGTGGGTACTGCTACATTGCGAAATGGATTGTATCATCTAAATCTCATCAACAAAGTAGTTGTGAATACTATGACTAGAAAACGTGGTAGGGATGAAACCAATCAAATTTTGAAATGGCATCTTAGACTTGGTCATGTTGGTCAGACCAAGGTTTACAAAATGGAAAAAGATGGACTTATGGGTCCATTGGGATCGGATCCCTTTCCCACTTGTGAATCTTGCCTTAAAGGCAAAATGACTAAGTCCCCCTTCACAGGGACTTTTTGAAAGAGCCGCTGATAAACTGGGATTAATCCATATCGACATTTGTGGTGCTTCGGAAGCAGCACGTGACGGATATCAATATTTCATTACGTTAACAGATGATCATACTAGGTATGGTTATGTATAATTAATGAAACATAAATCCGAGGCCTTTGAGAAATTCCAGGAATTCAAGGCCCTAGTCGAGAAACAAACTGGTAATCATATCAAAGCACTTCGGTCGGACCGAGGTGGCGAGTATATGAGTATAGAGTTTGACGAGTTCCTTAAGGAACATGGAATAGTTTCACAACTATCACCTACAGGTACTCCTCAGTTAAATGGTGTGTCAGAAAGAAGGAACCGGACCTTGTTGAACATGGTCCGTTCCATGCTGGGCTATACTGACTTACCGATTTACCTGTGGGGGTATGCACTCCTGATTGCCGCTTACATCTTGAATATGTGTTCTTCCAAATCCATTCCTAAAAATCCACATGAGATGTGGGAGGGCAGGAAACCAAGTCTTATTCATATTAGGATTTGGGGATGTCCCGCCTATGTCAAGAAGACTAAGGTGAAGTTGGAAGCTAGGTCCACAAAGGGACGTTTCATTGGATTCCTGTCTAGGACGATGGGATATCTGTTCTAGATGCCTGAAGATCGAAAGATCGTTGTTGCTTTACAAGCACACTTCCTGGAAGATGAGTTCATTCAGGAAGGCGGAGCAGGTAGAAGTTTTTCTTTAGAAGAATACAATGAAACTCCTCGGGAGACACCTATGCTAGAAACTGGAACTAAACCTTCTGAAACACAAGTACAACCACCTCGTAGGTCTAGTGGGGTGTCTCAATTACCTGAGAGGAATAGTTTTATGCACTTGGAGGAACTGGGTTTCTACGAGGTTCCAGGTGATAAACAAGAGACCGACCCTCGACCAAATGACCTAGCAATGGTGGATGTAGACTCCATGAAATAGGCATGGCGATCTTCATGTAGTTGGGACCTTCGTTTTGACGAGGCAGTCAAAGAGTTTGACTTCATGCAAAATGAAGAGGAACCTTGTGTATACAAGAGGGTTAGTGGGAGCTAGATCGCATTCTTAGTACTATGTGTAGATGACATTCTACTAATAGGAAATGATATGGGAATGCTCAGTTCTGTGAAAGCTTGGCTTTCGAGTAATTTCTCCATGAAAGACTTGGGAGAAGAAACCTATTCTTGGGATTCGACTCTACTGGGATATATCGAAGAGAATGATAAGTTTTTCCCAAGCGCTCTATATAGATAAAATCTTAAAGCGATTTAAGATGGATCATTCTAAAAGAGGGTTCCTATCGATGCGACATGGAATAAAACTCACCTTGAAGATGTGTCCTCATAGTGAGGAACAATGAAAGAAAATGAGTAATATACCATATGCTTCGAAAATGGGTAGCCTAATATATACTTTATAGTGTACGAGACCTAACATTACGCATGCTGGGAGCGTGGTAAGTAGGTTACGGGCTAACCCAGTTCGGGAACATTGGACTGCCATAAAGAACGTTCTCAAGTACTTGAGAAAGACTAGAGATATGGTTCTGATGTATGGCGGTGGAGAATTGGATGTTGTGGGATTCACTGATTCGGACGTCCAAGGACTGAAGGACGACTCGATGTCTACTTCTGGCTACATATTTACTCTTAATGGAGAAGCAGTGTCTTGGCGTAGTGCTAAGCAAAGCGCAGCTGCTGATTCCACCTGTCAGGTTTAGTATCAAGCAGCCTCGGAGGCTTCCAAGGAAGGGTTCTGGATTAAGAAGTTTCTGGGAGAACTTCAAGTGATACCATGTCTTTGAAATTGCTGTTCAGCATCTGCGACAACGACAGAGCTGTAGCGCAGGCCAAGCAGCCGAGGTTTCACAACAACACCAAACATATTGAGAGGAAGTATCATCTCGTAAGAGAATTTGTTCGCAAGAGATACATTGTGCTGCAAAGAGTAGAGTCATCCGACTACGTCGCTGATCCACTGACCAAGCCACTTTCTCAGATTAGCTTAGAGCGTCATCTGGAGAACATGGGTATTACATACCATAGTGTGTGGCATTGAGTGCAAGTGGGAGATTGTTGGGAGTATGCCCTTGAATGCCACTCAGAGGATGTTGAGTGAGGGCATTGTACTTGTAATTATGTAAATCATTTATATAAGGCAATGAATATTTCTTTATTTACTGGTAGTTACTGGCGTTCCTAACTCGTAAATATACGTATAAAAACTAGCCCATGTATTTGAGAGCAAACCGCTCCACTCCTTATTGGATAAAGGGGTCGGCACTTGAAAGGTTTATAGCTCAAATACTTAATCGTTCGCAAGTCGATGAAACTTGACTGGGCGTTAAGTTTATGCGAAGACTTGTATGACGTGTTCTTTGACATGGAGAGTGCCTGTCGAATGCTAATAGTTAGTGGGAGCACATGTTATAGGTATGCTAATTGTATTAGTATACTCGAACCGACTCACCCTCGATTCGTCATACGGATTTCACTCCGGGACAGTCAATGACGGAATCAAAAGGTTGTTATAGGTATTCGTGCACCTTTGACTTGAGGATTTAGTAGAGATGTGCTTGTGACATCAATATTTTCATTAGAGTAGTTCGTCCCTATAAACCGGAAGGCGGGGGTCAACCTCGACGTGCATCTTGACGGGCAAGTAGCAGGTCCTACTGAATACCAAGATAGAATTCTTTCTCCCATTAGTGAGCGGGTTAAATGTCCTATGCGGTTATTGGCAGATGAGATCATAAGTCTTTGGCCAAAGCATTGGAGCTAGTTGTATTGGATACACGAGAGCTCGATGATCTCGATTTGCATTAACGCATGCATAGCGTCAAGTAACAGACAGGGTTTGACTGACCGTGACCCTATAACTTGATCGGGACATTTGAAAGAATGGTTTATACGTATACTGATATTCACGACAGAATGGTTCTTTAATGATCCCAATCATTCGTTCTCAGTTGGGGTACAGTGTAGGCCGCCAGGCTGGCCAGGTGGTGCTACTACTCTTTGATTCCTCCCATTGCTGATTGAGACGGACCTACCGAGTCACGCAATAGGATTGACGACGGAATGAATCAAGCTTATTCTCTCATAATGAATATTAGATATTGGATATCTAATTTGGGACATTGGATGTCTAAATCAATTTATTGGATAAATTAATTTACGGCCTATTGAATTTAATAAATTACCGAGTGATTAATTTAATTCATGAATATAATTATTTCTTGGAGAAATTAATTATGTCATTATGTATTTGATATGATTAATTAATTAGATTAATTAATCGATATAAATACAATAGAACGGAATCAGAGTTTATCTGTTTGGACTCACTGGAGTCCGAAATGAACCGAACTCGTTCGATTACTTCTAAAGGCCGCCCCACTTTGATGCCTTGCCTTGGTCTTAGTCTTGATTTGGTTGGTGGAGGACTTATGACCTTAGAGATAAGATATCTCTTAAAATAAGGATAAAGGTGATTTTGTGGGATTTTTAAATAGATTAAAAGGAAGACTTCTCCCATCAAATCAACCACCCAACTCCATACGTGATTTCAGCTTGTGAGGAGAGAAAAGAGTTGCTTTTCAGTCTTCATCCTTCTTCAGTTTACTGCTTGATTATTCTTGGAGAAAATATCAAGAAATAAAATTGAGAGATATAAATTAAACACTTAGAGTGTTATAATAAAAAGTTTTATCACTTGATTCTAGCCGTAACTTTAGAGGTTAATCGAGTGTTGTCATTCCGTTCGTTTCTCCGACGCGCGACAAGTAGAAACGATGTTTTTCGGCGTTGGATCATCCAAGGGCTTGGAGCACTTTGGATCGTTTGGGGAATAGCTCAAGAGAAGGAACTCCATATAATCAACGGACGACAAGGGTATGATTTTGAATCTTCCTTTGTTTATTTTATATTCGTATATGGTAGCTCGATCGATCCTCGTAGGGATTCAGATCGAATTAATTTTCATTTTACCGCTTCCGCTGGGCCTTCGTTTTAGGCACCGAATCCCAACATTACGTACGTTAATGCATGGGAATTACGTACGTAAGCTAGTTTACGAAGCGAGGCAGTAGCCTCTGGGCTGCGATAGCGCACGCTAACAAATTCAGTTAGCGCACGCTAAGGCTGTAGCGCATGCTAAACATGAGATGTTAGCACACGCTAATATTGTATATTATAAAAGGGGACAGACGGGTGCTGAAAGGCATTTTGTCCATTCTCATTCCTTCAGTCGAGAGAGAGATAGGCTTGGGATGTATTTGAGGTTCCCAAACACTGTATAATGATTATCTTTAATAAGATTAAGATGGAGAGCATGGATTTAAGCCTTGTTCTTCAAGTTATTCATGATTCTTGAATGGAGTCCAGTGTTCTTATTCTTGGTTCATCCAATCCAGGTAATTTTCGTATCCCTTTGATGGTGGTTCGTTTTTCTTAGATGATCACATGTGAGGAGCGTGTTGGATAATCAGATGATGTTATATGAGATTAAATGGAATTTTGATAAGAGTTTCGGATGTTAGTTAAGATTCTTCATATTATAAGGATGTTGAATCATCTAACCCAATCTAAGATGGATTTCTGAATCTTGGTAATTATATTGGTCGATTTAGATGAGATGAATCATGATACTAGGTTGAATTCCAGAATGAGTATGATATGATCCTTGTTATCGAGTTGGTTTGATTGTTGATGTTGTTATTGATATATGGACATTGATATGATCCTTGTGATAGTTATGGCGTTGTTTATCTTCAAGAGATATGGAGATTTATGTCTCCCTTCATTTCGGATTTTGATGTTAAGATGATATAAGGATATATAATGGTTTTGATTATAAATATGGATAAGATGATCAAAACCAACATTATGTTGATTTTAGTTCGTATGTTCTTGATAAGATGTGGATCATAATGATGAGGTTGAATTTGGAAAAAGTTATTGTTAATCTTGGAGTATGATTTCCTTTACATTCGGATTCGTAGTCGCAAGGTTTTAGTTGATGCTTGGAATGCATGCCACTGTACAGCATTAGCGCACGCTAAGCTTACTGGCTAGCGCACGCTAACGGGAGCAACTTAGCACACACTACGTCATGCGTTTAACGTGCGCTAAGTAGGCAGACAGTGCAGTATTTTCGTGTTGTGATTATGAATTCGTTATGGTTTGATTTGGTTTGTTATGACTGCGTTTATTCGAGATTTTTGTTGAACCATTGAGTTCGATTGGTTGGTTTTGTCGGTTGTTGATTATTATCGGATGTGTCGTTATTTGATTATTGCATTAGGTTGCGATAATTGATCGTGCATTACGACCGTTGTGTTGCTTTTGATCGGGACTGAGGAGCTCATAGACAAAGACAATGTGTTCGGTAACAGCTTCGTGGTATCGGTATCGAGGCAAGTTATTACTTGCTCAGTTATAATATTTAATGAATGGTTTCGGTTTCATTTCGTTTATAATGCATATAGCGATGATTATTATTGTGAACTCTGGGTATTTGGATTGTATATTGTTCTTCCGATTCTGGGAGGTAAATTATAATGTATATGCTTTATCTCAGTTATTGGTATGTTCGGGTATCGAGGTTACGTTGCGGTAAAGATGAGGATGTGAGTATCTATAGTTCATTGTACGTTTGGATCTCCGAGCGTTGAGGATAATCTCCGGTGATGATTTGACATCGAGATTGCTCCTGAAGGACTCGGGACAAGTATCTTAGTTTGATTCGGTTTAGTGTTGATGATGTTGATCATGCAGGTTGTCATTCATGTTGCTGAACATGAAGTCGTCCTAGTTGTTTATCATAGTGTCGTTTCATGTTTTGATTCATATGTTGTTCATGTTGATGAACATATTGATTTGCATATGTGTATGCATAATTGCATTGTTATGTTGTAAATGATCTGAAGGGATCATGAGGATCTATGATGAGGGCGCTGGATCGGATGTCCACCATGCGTTGGTCCGACGGGATCATCATGGGGATCTATGCTGAGGGCGCTGGATCGTTGGACAGGTTTTCCACCATGCGTTGGTTCGACGGGATCATCATGGGGATCTATGCTGAGGGCAGTGGATCGTTGGATTACCAGTATCGTGTTGATGGAATCTTCTGAATTTGCATCATTGATTTTATCATGTGTTGTTGTTCATATGTGTATTGTTGGTTATCCACCTTATGATGATCTGATAGGATCATCAAAGGGATCTATGCTGAGGGCGCTGGATCGTCGGATTTCCATTGAGTATACATCATTGTTATTGTTGTGATCATATTGACGTTGTCATATGAGTATGCATGTGTAGGTCTTGTGTTAGGACCATGCCCATATGTTGCATTGATCTGACCTGGGATTAGAATGATATGATTGTCGTGGCATTTCATATCTGGAGGTATGTTCCGTATTTCCTTTGGTATTTGTCTCTTGATGGACAAATCGGTTATCGTCTTGGGATTTGATGCTATCCGATGGATCGTATTGGTCAGAACTGGTATATTTCCGTATCGTGAGTTGGTGATGATAGTTTGAGAATCTTGAGTATTGTTTTAAAATACAGATATTATGTTCGAATTTATTGGTTAATCGAGTACGAGATGTGAAATGTGATAATGCTTGGTCTCTTGAGAACTATTTAAGTAAGTGAAGTTACTACGATAAGATTACATTGGTCGTATTCTTATTCTGTATTCTCATTGGTATGTAATTATTAATGTGATGTGACGGTTATCATTGTTGGATATTATGGCTGACCCCATCATGGGCTTTCTTTTTAGGTTCTTGAGGTATCGAGCTTGTAGCGGTCGTGAAGAGATGAGCTTCCCGGAGGATACTGGCTAAGGCATGTTTTTATGAACTGAACTCCTGATCAGTTATTGTATTCCACTGCTAGAGTAATTTTACTTGGTTGTCCTTTCCGCTGTGTGAGTATTTTAAATGACTTTTTGATATCTAGTAACTTGAGTTACTTTGGAAATCATTTTCTAGACTATTAAGTTCCGGCCATTGGGCCTTGCCCTTTTTAAAATGAGGTTTTACGACGCTTTTGATAAACGAGTTTTATAACGTCTTCGAATATATTTTTTAAGATAGTACTGGCGTTAGCCCCTTGGGCATTTGTAAATGTTTGCGAAAATTTCTTTTAGCCTTGTGGGTTCCATCTCGGGGCCTACGACGCTGTAATATTACCGGTTAAATCTCCGGGTGTTACAATAGTGACACTGCATATCTATCTCGCCGTGGTCTTTTTAATGTCCATATAACAGCAGTTGTAAAAACAACTGAAGTTAAATTAGCAAAGTAACAGCGGTTGTTTAATACCCGTTGTTAAAGGGATGGGAAATTATCAGCGGTTGCCAGAAACTGACGTTATTCTGTATTGTCATCAGTTGTTAAAATGTACTTTAACAATGGTTGTTCTAAATACTGCTGTTAAATTTGTCTAAAAATTATAAATTCTGCCACCGCGTCCATTTAACAGCGGTTTTCTTAGAACCACTGTTAGAACACCGATGTTAAACGTCACTTTTATAGTAGTGTGATGATTAAAATATGTTCATATTTTAAAAGAGTAAAGTGCATTTTGTGTACCTGAACTTTACTCAAGACACCATTTGAAATACTGAATTTTAATATCTATCACATGCAATACTGAACTTCATTTTACTTAAACTTCGTGTACTGCCGTCTATCTGTCACTAACTCTGTTAAGAATTCAGGGGTAAAGCTGTCTTTTCAAAAAAAAAAAGAATTTCACACAATTTCAAATTCTGCAACCTCTCAATCTTAAACTCACGAGTATAATTATACTTACTCCTACATACAATAGATTTTTTCAGAAAAAAAAAACAAAAACAAGAAAAAGACAGCTTGGCCGTTCAATCAACGGAGACCCCAATCACACTACTAAAGGGCCCGATTTCAGTCTTAAATCGACTCCAATCGACCGAATCAATTTAACCTTCAATCTCGACCAACCTGGAATGAAATAACTTGGCCGTTCAATCAATCGAGATCCCAATCCCAGTACTCAAACCTCCATGGAACCCAAATACGGGCCGAGCCCGAACTCAATTTGAGGAACCAGAACCCATCACCCTAAGCCAAATCTAGATAAGTGACGTAAACCCCTAAAATCGCCACGGACCTACACCTCCAGTCATCACTACTACTTCACCACCGCTGCTGCTTTCCATCCTGGTCTATCACCGATCGCCTTGTAGATGAGCGCATGTGTGTGTGTGTGTGTGACAATCTAGAATTTGGTGTGTGTGTGTGTGACGATCTAGAATTTGGTGGGTGGGTGGGTGTGTGTGTTTTCTGTTACCCGATTTCTTTGATTTTAGAGAGAGAGAGAGAGAGAGAGAGAAATTTCAGGGGCCAGCCGGCCAGCAGCACGGCCAATGTGCTGAGCAAGATTTTTTTTTGAAAAGAAGCTTTACCCCTGAATTATTAACGGAGTTAGTAACAGATAAATGGCAGGACATGAAGTTTAAGTAAAGTGAATATTCAGTATTGCAAGTGATAGATATTAAAATTCAGTATTTCAAGTGGTGTCTTGAGTAAAGTCCAGGTACACAAAGTGCGTTTTACTCTATTTTAAAATTGTAATAATTAAAATACAAAATTTTCAAACATCACTGGTTCAATCTATAGAGTAAACACTCACACCACCAATGTTCGCACTTTAGCCGACAGGATTAAGTCGTCGGCTAAATTCAAAAGTCATCGGCTAAAGTTCTAGGTCGTCGGCTAAAATCCGTCGACCGAGATGGGTCGGCTAAAGTTTAGCCGACAACTTCTACGAAAGTCCAGATAGGCATGACTGAACAGGCTCAAATGCCGACTATATAATGGACTTTAGTCGATGGCCAAGTACCTATCGGATAAACTTTGTTAGTTTTAGCGCACGACCGAGTCATTGTCAGCTGAACTTTATTAGTTTTATCCACGTCCGAGTCACTGTCAGCTAAACTTTATCAGTTTTAGCCGACGGTCGAGTCACCATTGGCTAAACATTGTCAGTTTTAGCCGACGGTCGAGTCCTTGTCGGTTAAACCCCGAAAGTCGTCGGTTGAGTTGTCTTTTGTATGAAAAGAAATTAATTTAGCAGATGGTTTGCAAAAATGTCATCGGCTAAAGTCCATTTAAAAAATCAAAATTTGAAATCCCCAAAACCTGTCTTTTAACCCGTATATTCCAAATGCACAGTACAATATAAACCAACTATAACCACAGTCACCATACATCAATGTACCAGAAATAATATTTATACGCCAACATTACAACCACACCAGATCAACATATCACATAGTAACATCAACAAAATTCTATAAACAACCAACATTAATGAACGCGAGTCTAAATAAAGAAATACTTGGCATTAATATGTTTACATACCACAAATACTACAAACACAACTAAAATCCACCTAAATCAGTCAAATTTTTAAAGATAGATGAAGCATTACTACCGTCTTGCATGTTATCATCCCGAGTCTATGAAGAAAACGAGAGTTAGTAAGTTGAAGAATGTAGGTGATGGTCCCTAATGTCCCTATTGAGTCACACTCTGAGTCAATGACATCATATACTGCATCATGGTTTTCTGCTGAGATAGCAAGTCTTGTTGAGCCTTTCTTTGATCCTCATGTATTTTATGGATCTGCTATTGCATCTTCCTTTGCTCCTTAGATCGGAGATCTCTTCGATCCTCAATTGCTCCTCTAGATATGCCTTCTTAGTGCTGCCCTGTTGACTGCATCGAAAACCTGTGGTATCGTTCAACAATATATGGCCTCCAATTTCCATCATCAGCATCCGGTGATGACACCCTTTAGAAGGGTAAATGATAGCCCGCACCCTATCCCTAACATATGGATCAGCTTCACTGATCTCTCTGACGGCTAAATCAAGGCCAATCTCGTCTAAATCCGGATGCTCCTACCTCGCCATCCTTGTCAATATCCTCTGAGACTCCTCCATTACTCTCTCCTAATTAAGTTAGAACAAAATAAGTAACCGATTACTAATATATATTGGAGATAAAGATCCATAGCAGTATTAAAATGTTTACTTTATGATACATGTTGGCCACAATATATTGTACAACTTAGGGGGGGTTGAAGAAGTTGTAATATTTTTCGAAGTTTAAGTTTACGTAGGGTAAGTTTTAAACTATGTTGTTGTAACTACAACAACTAGACAATCTCTTGTACCTTGGTGCTTACAGGTTTTTCAAAACAAGACATAAAGTAATAATGCACAATTTAATATGGGTCGAGGTAATCTCCTCTGCATCCATAGGTCCTCCACACAAGAGTAAGTAGTTTATTAAAGTCAATGCATACACAACTATATGATTTTAACTAAAGTCGTCGCTGTCTCGTTCACACATATTAATACAGCTGACTGTAGCTTGAGCCGTTAACACCGATTGCCTATAAGATTCTTCAACTTGCTTCTTCTCACACATATGGAAGCTTCTTCCTTGAACTCTATTCTTCCCACATATGTCGGAATACCTTGACTTAGTCAACACAGGGCTAAGGGTCTCAACTGTAGGTTTTTAAGTATCACGAATAGAACATCAGCTGTAGGCTTTGTAAGCTTCACTGTAGTTGTATTATTCTTTGTTGAGGACTTAGATATTTCTTCACTCAAGACATATGTTGTATGCTTGAAGAAATATATTGCTCTTATATGATAAGATCGATGTTCAGTATAAATCTTGCATAAGCACTCGTTATGCAATATCCTCTTGCTTGGTCTATTTATAACCTTGGAAATAGATCAGTTATAAATGTAGACGTTGCTCGGTTGGTGAGATTTAGACATCTCTGATTGGCGGATTCTGAATTATCAATTAAAGATGTTTCGCGTTTAATGCTTCAGACATTCTCTTTGATCCGCATTAAATGCTTTTCTGTTTGTAGTCTCTTCAGCTGCATTAAATATTGTCCTGTCAGCATTAAATGCCACTTTAAGACCGTTAATACTTTATGAATAAAGAAAGATTATTTCACAATGGTTTAAAGTTCAGTCTATGTCCTCTTGGATTTGTATTTTACTTTTCCTAAGTAAAACACCTACAACTTGTTTGTTGTAGCCAACATTTCTTCTTTTGCTGTACTTTGGAGCTTAAATATAGGATTTGTCTTATTTGGGCATTGTATGAAGTTGCGTTGTAGGGACATGTAGTAGGGTACATTTATCAAAATACTTAGAGTATTATTTTTCCCAACAATCTCCTCCTTTTAATAATGCCAAAATCCTTTAAAAACACGAAGTTGTCTTCAAGTCTCCTGTCGAATGATCAGATCAACTGGTCCTCCAGCACATCAAATTATTTGGATTACAGTGCTGTTTAGAATTGAACTAGTACATTGGAGAGCATACAAGAAGAAAAATAAATACAACTATCATAAGTTATCCCCTATAATGCTGATGCTTTCAAGACTCCCGAGAGGGTTCATGCTCGGTTCCTTTCCACCAGGTGACTACGGAGTCTCTGCCCCGGTCCCTATATATGTTTCTTTCTTCCTAGGAGACATCGAATGCGAGAATCCAATCTTTTGGGTGAGTCATCCGATCACCCTTCAGATGTTTAGATTTCAGTTTAAATTGTAAAGGGAGTTTTCCTTCTGACAGGGTCCTTGATAACTCCTTCGCATCATCCCCCAGTGTCTTGAAATGGTTGAACATGGCAGATTTCCTCATGAGAGTACAGAAGTATCTCAGTAGTTTATTATTCTTCCATGCCTTCAACTCTTCTGCTAATGGCTGCCTGTCTGTATAAAGTAATATCTCAGTGGGCTTCTCCACGGTATTTTTCCAAGGAAACTGGGATCCTAGAACTCAGGACGAGAACTAGTTACCCTGAATCCTCTTGCTCCTTAACCTGGCCTGGGTCTGCTAGTCTTCTGATAGCTGTAGCAACACTGTCATCCAGTATTGCTTCCATCTCCCTTTCTTTTTCCATCCCCCATCTCTTTCTAGCCTCACAGGCCTCTTCCCCATTTATAGTATTATCAAGCTCTATGACTTTACCATGAATCCCGAATAATGTACACTAATTCAGCTGCTTGTCGTTAATATCTTTTACTAAGTCCACAAGACTGGCGACCACTGCAGTTTGGTCGTCAATTATCTGATCATGGGCCGCGAGTTTAGATCTGGTGTGCTTGAGGGAGGCTATGGTTTTGTCTTCCGCAACTCTCAGCTTTTCCTGCTCCTGCTTAAGGATCCTCTCCTGGTGATGTTTAAGTTGGTTGAGTGCCTGCCATAAGGCGTTCGGCATGAGGCGGATGCTTCTTCAACATCCCGCACATCTCTTTGAAGTTTAGGGAGTTCATCCTGGGAAGTTTCTCGCATCAATTCAAGTTCCTTGCCGAAATCATATAGTGCTTTGACAGCATCCTGTAAGAAAACGGTTTGGTGATCGATTTGCTGCAGTTGTTCTATTCTTGCTTCGGTGTGAGGAGACTGGGGATGAGAAAGTTTTGAATCAGAGGGCTCTCCTAACTGTTTGATAACAACATTATGGTCTGGACTTTTAGGACTGTCGTCATATAGGAAGTCCTCATCTTGTTCAGTTGGTTAATATGTAGGGATATGAGTTGACATCGGTGGTTGGAACCTCTGTTGGTTCAGCCGTTGTTACTGTCTAGGAGACAAATGGGACTAATTCATCCTGCCCTGTTGTGGTTTATGTAGCCTGTTATGCAGGATGGATTGGTTCCTCCTGTAGCATGTTCCTTAGAAAGGACTTAATCCTTCTGTCGGACGACACGGGATGCATCTTCCTCAGTCAGACGAACTGATTTCTCCTTAGCGGCAGATTCTGGTTTCTCTAGCTGCTAGTCTGGTGCAGCAATTTCCGTAGTCATAGGGGGGACTGATTCCTCTTGTACCTTTCTAGCCCGGACTGCTTTATCTTGAGGGGTGGGGGACTTGGGTTGATCAAATGATGTCCCCTGGCCCTCGGCAGCTTTGGATTTAGCAAAATCTTTCTCGCGATCCTCTTCACGGCTCATCCTCATACCTGCCTTTAGGGTGTCATAATCCCCATCTGAGTCAGGATCTGAGTGATAGCTTGAGCTCCGAATCCCATCTTTGGACTATTTCTTCCCTTTCAGCCGGGCCTTTTTCTTTTTCCACATAGTATGTCGTGATCAGCTCATGGAAAAAGGGATCATCCCATCTGATCAGGATCTCAACGTTTTGGGTGTCCATAACTTCTAGGACAAACAATTCTTCCTCCTTCCAGTCTTCCCAGTTATACAGAGTGTCGTATGGGGAGACCCTGTAGTCATTCCATACTTTGAAGCATTCAAATGCCTCAACGATTTGGACTTGGAGAACTATTATATTTATTATGTCAGTGGGGGAGGGACCCCGAACACTAGAGGGTTCCAATATCCGGTAGGGATCATCTATGTGTGTGGGAGCCTGTTGAGGAGAAGGATACCTGATAGGGTAGTCCTGTTGGGAGAGGGACTCCTTATAAGGCTAGGGGCCCTGCTAGGAGTGGTGAATGTCGTCTCCTAAGGGGCAGCCGATTTACCAATTCCTTCCAATTTCACAAGGAACTGGTCATCCGTCATAGCCGTAATAGGATCAGGATCTGCTGTGGGAGTATCTAGTGTTTCTTCCATAGGAGTTGCGTCTTGTGGGTCTGCAACTGCGGCATAGGGTGCAGTAGGTGGAACTGTCTCAGTGACCGCTGTAGTCACTTGAGTTGTTGCCTCTTCATATGCTTTTTCCTCTCCTTCTTGACATATGTAGGAGAGCTATTGCTGAGAATATATTTTTTCTTACTGACGTGCTTCTTCTTGCTATTATCAGCCTTGGCCTTGGATGAGCGATCAATAACGTCTCTTGGATCACTCGACGTTGGCAATGAGAAGGGGTTGGGCCTGTTGGCAAGAAGAGTTGCTTTGTTGAATAGGGTAGGCTTGGAACCACCTAGGAATTTTCGAGCATGAATCTTCTTGGCAGCAGGAGATTGTTGTATGCCACAACAAGTCAATAGATAGTTCATAATCAGGCCGAAGGACTTCATTGCTGAATCTGGATTGGAAGCCTCCTCCTGTAGGCGCTTCATAATCACTTAACATCAGTTTACTTTCTCCCTAGTCATGATTGCGACCATCATACAAAACCTCAGATTTGTGGACATCTCAAAGGCTTCAGTGCGGTCCACTACGATCCTGCAACAGAATTTATGAAGATAAAAGTAGGGGAGGATGAAGTTCTTCCTGTGGCATGGCAGATAGATTTCTGACGGCATGGAGTTTTCGGTAAAGAGATTCTATTAGGCTTTCAACAAACTGTCAGAGACAAAAGTTTCCAGCTCCTCCAGAGTCAGACCATTGGAGGGAAACTTGTAGAGTTTTCCAAGAAGCTACCTATTGATGGATATTTCCTTCTCCTGTATAGTGCTCACAATAGAAGTTAGGGAAGATCCCTTCTTTTCTGATGCATAGTTGAATTCAGCATCCTGAAAGAATTCCTCCACGATCATTTCATCATAGTTTTATGGGTGAAGACTACCCAGTATATACAGAACTAATTCCTAGCCACGAGAAATGACAAGGTTCATCCCATTCATGTCTTCGTCCTCAAAGATGATACGCTCTTGAAGAACATGGCGAGCAAAGATGCGTTCGTTAATAATTGTTTCCTTCTTTTTCAGAGAAAGTGATGAAGTTTGTGAAGAAGACATCTTCAATAGATAGAGAAGATTAAACGATCATTTAATATGCATAAAGTGTAAAGATTGTGTAGATCAGCACACTGACTCTTCTATAGTATGCAGGAAGGATATGTTACAGTGAACGGTCAAATTTAAGGGATAGAACCGTTTTTTGAATAAACGTACATGATGAATTCAGATGTAACTGGTACATCTAATCCATCACTTTTAGAAATTAATGCCCGATCCCACCTCTGACACATTTCAGCTTCCCCTATTACACGTTTAGGCAGTTTGAATTTTAAAATTGAGGGATTCAAGGTTTTAAATTCCAGAGGACATTTCAGTATTTAAAGACATATTGTTTTAAATTCAGATAATGCACGTGGACTAAAACTGTTTGGAAAAAGGTTGAGTGTATGAAATTTGATACGCTTAATATATTAATTGAAATCCTTCAGTGTTTGTGTTGTATCCGCGAAAGTACAGTGTTCCCCCCTTAAAATGTACACAAAGGATTGAGTTTTTTACAGTAAATGATGACTAATACAGTATTCTTAGGTCCTACTGTGTTTCCCCTTAATTAATGTACATTTACTTTGTACAAAAGTAGTTGTACCTTCTTCTTCCTATAATAAGGATATAACTTGTAGGTCTGAGTGTACGATGAATTAAAGTGGATACTGTATTCATGGGTCTTACAGGATGGGAACCGAAGTAAAAAGTGAAAATCGTACACTCAGACCTACAAGTTTAAAACATTAAACTTGTAGTAAAATAAATATTAAAATATTATAAAAATAGTATATAATAATTTTCGTGTCAGGCATATAATATAAAATAAATATTAAAATATTATAAAAATAATAATTTTGTAGTAAAATTCACTTATTACATTGGTTATTTATGAACCGATTTAGAAAGTTGAAGATTTTCACTTTTTACTTCGGTTCCCATCATAACCGACGTAGTATAAATATTTTCCACAACAGTTGCAATGTTCCCGATGTAGTATCTTACTCCCTCCGTCCCACCCATCTTGAGCATTTGCTTTTTGGCACGAGATTTAAGAAAAGCTGAAAAATAGTATATAAAGTGACGGTATGAATATATATTATTTAAAGTTGTAAGAGATAAATGTGTCTTAAAAAGAAAATGACCAAGTATCTTGTGACGGCCCAAAAAAGAATATGAACCAAGATCGGTGGTAGAACCGGAAATTTACCACACGACACGAAAACATGACACGAAAACGACACAAAAATTTAGTGTTTGGGTTTGCATTTTGAGTACACGACACAAATATACACGAACACGAAAGTACACGACCGATATTTAGTGTCGATTTTGTGTTTATCCTTTGGGTACACGACACCACACAAGGTACACGAAATAAATAAATAAATATAATATTTTATATTTAATTTAATAAAAAAATATATTTTATGAATTCTGTTTATACTAAACTTTAAAATTTGAAAATATAATGTGAACTTTCATAAATTTCGTGTAAACATTCGTGTTTTCGTTGTCATTCGTTTCATTTCGTCTACTAAAACCCATAAAAATAATATTATTTTTATAATATTTTAATATTTATTTTATATTATATGCCTGACACGAAAACACGACACGAAACGACACGAATTTGCGCGGTACACGACACGACATGACACGAATTCATTTCGTGTCGTGTATGGGTTTGGATTATTGGTACACGAAATACAAAAGTACACGATACGAAAATACACGACACGAACGAATTGCCAGATCTAATCGGTGGGATGGAGGGAGTACTTTGTTACATCGTTTGGTCTCACCCGATGTAGTAAAATGATTTTTTATCAGATCTCTTACACCCGATCTATCAAAAGCCAAAGAAGAAAATATTCAGATTACAAATCGCGATCTGCCAAAACATCTTCATTTTTACAAACATCTTTCTTCTCTGCCAACATCTTCATGTTCCAAAATACCTCCCCGCCTCTCTCTTGAACTCCAAGAAATTGAATCCTTTTTAGGGAACACAGATCTTCTCTGCAAACAAAATGTTCGGAACCAATCCGGGCATCTATCTGATCGAAGGTGGGCTATGGAGGTCTATCTGAGCAGGAGAATTCCACTCCTTCCGAGTGGACGGGCCCTGGCGATCGAAGGGTTGCATCTTCAATTCCATCTTCAATTACGTGTGCCTTCGCCACCACTCCTGTTGGGAAAAATACCGACTAACGTCACGTCACAACGAATAAAGCGGAACCTCGTTTGACAAATTCCCACTCTTCAATCGTAACTTCGTGGTAACCGATGAGTAGAGCACCAATTACAACTCGATAAAATAATACAAATGATATTCGAAAGCAATAAACAACGAGACACAATTTTAGTGTGGAAAACCCCTCAAGACGAGAGTAAAAAACCACGGGACCGAAGCCGCTTAAAATTCACTATCACCAATACACACAAATACACAATCTTTCCTAATACAAACTAGGGGTATACACCAATCGTCAAATACTTGGTAATAAATGTTATTCAAATATTTGGAATCAATAACAACAACAAGATCGATAACGAAAACAACCATAAATGGTTACACAAGAGCTAACGAAATACCCGTACTTCCGGACTCAAAAACTCGTTCTACACCGGTGAAAAGATTTGCCCAATAGCTACCAAGCTCTTGTCAAAAGATCACGACGATCCGACCGATAAATCTCCGGGAAAATGAAAATTGTATTTCTCTCTCTATATCTCTCTCTCTCTTGTTCTTGAGTGTAGGTAGTGAAATTGATAATGATTCCCGCAGCAAACATGATAGAAATACACAACCTGTGCAAGGTTGACTTGTGTGCCGCGACCCAGCTCAAGTGTGCCGCGGCACAGCAAAATGCGCCTGTGTCTTGGCGGGGCCGCGGCCAGCAGGAGTGTGCCGCGGCCCATAGTATGTGCGACTTGGCGAACACAGACAAAACGATGGGGGTCGCGGCTCGGTAGGGATGTGCCGCGGCCCAGGGTGATCGGCAGGTCTCGCGGGGCCGCTCGGCAGACCGGCAGGGGGTGCTCGGCAGGGCCGCGGCCCATCCGGAGTGTGCCGCGGCCCATAGTACTGAATCGGCCCGTTCAAGGAAATTAGGGGGCCGCGTCTTGTGTCTGCATGGCCGCGGTGCAAAATGAGAAAAACATCTTTTCGTGCGAAGTGCCACGGACAGAGGGTTTGTCTGCGTGGCCGAGTCGTCGACTCCGAAAAAGCCTATATTTCGGAAATTACTCCTACAAGTCTCCCCCTTTCCGGAATATAGGAAGAGTTCGCCATCCCGACGATCGAGCAACACACTTTCACCTTATCTCTACTTAACGCTTTCGTTAACATATCGGAACCATTATCATCGGTATGAACTTTATCAAGTTCAAACAAACCACTCTCCAAAGCATCTCGGATCCAATGATACCTCACATCGATATGCTTCGTTCTCTTGTGAAAAGTCGCATTCTTAGCCAAATGAATCGCACTTTGACTATCACAAAGAACTACGTAACGTCGTTGTCAGAAGCCTAGCTCTCGTAAAAACATTTTTAACCATAAGAGCTCTTTGCTCGCTTCCACCACCGCAATATACTCGGCCTCTATTGTAGACAAGGCAACGCAATTTTGCAATCTAAATTGCCATGACACGGCTCCCCCTGCAAAAGTCATTAAAGAACCAATCCGGGCATCTATCTGATCGAAGGTGGGTTATGGAGGTCTATCTGAGCAGGAGAATTCCACTCCTTCCGAGTGGACGGGCCCTGGCGATCGAAGGGTTGCATCTTCAATTCCATCTTCAATTACGTGTGCCTTCGCCACCACTCCCGCCATCTATTGTAGCCGTCACCTGGTGTGACCACCACTCTGCCCGCAGGCCAACTGCCAGCCACCGGCAGAACCATCAGCCGCCACGAGGCAAGTTTGAATTATATATTTTAGGGTTTTTAATTTTATTGTTTCAATTTCAGATTATGGTAGGGTTATGTTTTCTGAATTTGGCAATGGAAAGATACTCGTTTCAATGTTAGAATATGCTAGGGTTTTATTTGTTTGATTCTCAGTTTTGGTTGAAATGGCTCAAATCTTCTGTTTTTAGCCCATCTGAATGATAGTAATGATTTATTCCTTGCAACTCATTTCAAGCACTGCTTGTAGTCTGTTCTAATAGGGCATCCATGGCCACATGTGTAGGAAACTTTTAACATTATGAGAGAAGAACAAATCGGTTGTGTCTGTTTTGCCTCCAGACCGGTGAAAACGAAGGGTAGTGTTAATCGTTTATAATCAAGGAAGGAAAATGATATTTTAAGTAGTCAGAAAGCAGAGAGAGAGTGTAGTAGATGCAAACAGATGACTAATACTCATTACGCTACAAATTGCGATCATGAATCAAGAAGCTGAAAGACTAGCAGGACAGAAATGAAGTGCATATTTTACATTGAATAATTGTATTTACTATAGGATTTGAGAGTAC